>JAINEB010000026.1:680000-1360000 GCA_022840565.1 Eubasilissa regina
CTACCTACCTAAGGAGCTCCATCGTGTCACCCATACCCGAATAAACACTTAATATAAAGCAAGATTCGTCCTATTACTGAGCCACACCTATTATATGTACCTACGTATGAATTGAATATATACACATTTATTCGTCACTAAGATTATTAAACCTTTTATTGTCGCGATTGTCGAACCTTTGGAGAAATTGCGGTCCCCCGGGCGGCTGCCCGTGCAGTAGCTGCGCCACTGACCGCTGTGGACATTTGCGGCTCGCGTATACAACCCAAAATGTATATATTTATTATACTGGGATGCGGCACGACCAGACGCGTAATAACATAATCCCGTGTATAGTTAAACAGGGCGGAACCGTGTTCGGTGCACGTGCACTGCAATGCTAGCAGAACGAAGGTGGATGGTAGACCGGGGCGAATCGGGTCAAGATAAGGCACCAGTCCGAATGTGGAAGGTCGCGACAGAAACGGACATTGGGCTCTCTCCCGTACTCGCCCGTGACAATATTCATATCTATGACTTTCTGATGCGGGCTTCAGTGGTCTCGTTGTGGCTGTTTAGCGCTTGCTTAAACGGACGGGTATGTGAGACGCGATCGTGGCGCAAAATAACGTGTTTATAAATATCTCTAGATTAAGATGACTTTACTGCTTTTATAACTGGCAAGTATATTGAGCATCTGTCATCTCGTCTATGTCTCATGGACATGTAGCGACGCACTCTATGGTCACCGTTTCTTATCTATGATAGAACTGTTATGTTAATGTTCTGTTCATATTTTTCAAGAATGTTTTTAAGTGGATATAAATATTTCAAAGTTGATACGTAAAAACACCGTTTGTACAATTTCAGGGAAAGCAATGCAGAACGTTATATGATATCAGGTGTCGCCGATTGCTTTTCTATGGTATAATAATCCTTAGATTGATTCAACTCATCGTCTAGTGCAGCCGACGCTCATTTATCAGAGATGTGGGACTGCGTTACAATTGTAGTACGAATCTAAGACAAAGACAAAAAATAAAAAGTTTGTTATAGAATTTGGAATGTTTCTATCGGTAGCGATGTACGCAACGTCTGAAAATGGGATTAAACGAGTTTTGCTATAACTTCATAAAGTATTTAGTATGTTTTGAAGTCCGTAAATATGGGGCGATTTGGGTCACGTGCTCTGAGGTGAATCGGATCAGTTATATTCTTAATTGTATTATCATTTTAATTGCTTATTTGCTCCTGGCTCTGCGTATGACAAAAGGAACATTCGAGTTGGCAGTGTGGTCAGCGAGGTCACTCGACTGCGCAAGATTATAATTTGCCTTCTTGACAGTATAATTAGCAAGTGACAGACAGCGGCAATATTCCATATTTGGAGGTACAGTCAGCTACAGCGGGAGACGCTACCAAAAGAAGCCACGAATGTATGGACCTCAATGGCTACCGTATGATAAGTTTATCGGAGATAACTATGATCACGAGCGCTTCAATCTCAGTTTCCGACAAGTCATGATACACGACCCCTTCCGCTGGTGCACGACCACGCTGTTGACAATACAAATAACTTCTTCCATAAGAAGCCTGGGAAGACAGCGGCTACAAAGAGGACTCCGACTATCACTGAATGCCAAATAATATCGATCGTTCTCACTATTAAACATGTAAGTTTCATTCCAAAGATTTGTGGAAAAGTGACAAAGGTTTTTAAGTGATCCGATTCGCCTCGGTCGACCCTATATCATATTAGGTACATCGCGCATCCTCCCATCACGTGCCGTGCATATTGTATCGGCTGAAGGTTGACCTGATGGAAGATACGCGGAGCCGATGGGAGATAAAGTTGTTTTTTAACAATATTTGGACATTGACCGATGGCGCAATAAATATTTTGGCATTTGCCAAAAGTGAAGTGATATCTTGAATTAATCCGCTCTAATCATCATCATTGCTAGATCCCGTCACCGACTGTTCCAGAAAGATCGCACACCTTTCGAGACGACACTTTGGGACCGTTCTATTACTTCGCAGAGCGTTAGCAGTTCAATGACACGACCTATAAAATATACCTTTTAGAAGCGGTCACCGCACGCGCTCCCCGCGATGGACGATGAGCTGCGCGCTGAGGACGAACCGCGATAATGATATACAATCTACACAATAATGAGTTGTTACAGGATATGTCTGAACATCTAGGAATCCACCCGCACAAAGGCTTCACAGGCTTGGGAGCGATTTTGGTCTTGAAGATATATTAAATGAAGTTTTCGATTCTGTTCTGAGTTCCAATTTTTTTCTTTTAAGTCAATTTATCAATTTCTGTTATATATGTTCCGTGCAGCTGCGCATATATATTTTTAAACTATTAATTTTGTAAAAGCCCATAATGGCGTGAATACAATATAAATAAATAAATATTTAGCATCAATATATACAAACACGGTTTCAAGAATAGTAAGTATTCGTCATCCGCAGCGCAGTGCACACAGCATCCCCTGTGCCCCACACCACCCGCGGCGCCTCACAGATTGTCCACCAAGTGCAGTATCGCTTCAATAACTGAAGATTTCCACTCCGTCTTCTGCACCAGTCCCGCTAAACTAGGAACACATCAGATATAGATAATGAAAGGGAATTCTCCTACAAGAGTCCAGTCTGCCGCGCCGGGCACTCGTCTGCCTCTCCGCCCATCTGCGCCAGGTGGGACGCGCACTCTCCCGCTGCAGATGTCGGGGCGTCATGCAGTTTCCCTCTTCCGTTTTCCTGTTAGATGATCAGATCTCGAACGCCACTAAGCGAGCTGAATACCCGCACAGCACAATCGGTCGCACCGCAGATTGTTAAGATTGTGTGACGACAGCCTTGCCGACTGATCGTACAGCCGAGTTCAGCGTTTCCTGGCTGTCGGAAACACCAGCGTAGATGCTTGAAAACACCGGGACCAGTAAGGAAAAAATAACTCCCCACCTGTTCTGAATTCCGCCAGCATCTCCAGAAGTGGACTGTATATTTTTTATCACGCCGTCTTTATTCCAAGGTCACAGAAACCCAATACAGACGCGACATCTCAGAGATTTATAACAGTGTTCGAACTGTTCCGTGATCGTCGGGGAGGGGCAGCGCGGAACGGGGGGCACACGCATATAGGCGTCACAAATATAAATAGATTTAATCTGTATATCTTTCCAACTGATACATTTAATTTGTATTAAAATATCCCAGAGCTATTGTATCGCACAGAATTGCGAGGTCGCAGCAGGGACGCCAATTAATGAATACGATGAGACACGTGCCGGTAATTTAAAAGGTGTAATCATCGTGAAGAACTCGCGGGATAGATTTCGGGAAACGAGGACTATCATTCTTGATTAAAAACGTCACAGCGGCGACCTGTCGCTATGCACTTGCAAATATGGTGGGAAAATATTATATGGATGTATGTATCGTGTGTAACTGAAATAAAACAGAGTATTCTGCTGGCGGGAATGCCATTCTCGATTTTGTCGCGGTAGTGTACCGATACTGAACATCTTTCGTGTTTCATTTCTTTCCACCTCGTCATCATCATCATCATCGCCGATTGAGAGGAGCGGTGATCGGCGAACCAGGCGTGTTCTCTTGTTTTCTGTACGGAACAGGTTCTGAAAAACTGCAACTTCACAATAATGGTGCGTTCTCCTCGTTCAAAGTAAATATAAAACCTATACACTGGTTGCACCGTGTTATACACCAAGAGCTGGGAGTCTTCCCGATCTGCGGTATTGAGCAACGTCTATCTTCCGCAGTACCCGTGCTTCGGGCGTGGCGCGAGGCGAGCGGGGGCGCCGGAGGGAGATGCTACCAGGCGATAGGAAGTGCGCAACCTTCCGGAGCCACCGGGATTGCGGCAGAGCATTGTTCCTTGTCACCCTGGTTCCCAGTTTATAGCTGCTCGATCTATTCTCGTCTCTTACGGTGAACGGCGCTACTGATGACGGCGCCCCTCTTCTCTCTTCCGCTCTCATCACTTCGTGTATTATTAATTATTTCGTTAGAAATGTGTCGTCGGTCGCGAGGCTTATCTACTAGAAACAATTCAAGATGGACTATTCCATTTTTCGCGCGGGACCGAAGTGTACCAGTTTTGTCAGCGGACTCGCACCCTGTAGCTCAAGTGCGCGTGTCACCGTCTACCTGTCAGCCGTTCTCGTTACACCCTGTAGGCACCTTGCCGTGACGTGTTCCAACGCAACCAAACAATGTTGTCGCCAATTTAAGCTTATATTGATAAGAAGTTTAATGTTCAAGTACACCTGACCTGACACTAGGCAACTCAAATATGTTCTCAGTAAATAGATCGAATCAGTCGGTACACCTTTCTAGTTAATTCGTTCTATTTGTATTGATAAGATGTGATTAAATGATAATTTAGTAAAAAATAAATGTTACTTATTTCTCGGATTAATTCGGATATCTAGATCTAGATACCAACGGCGCAGGGCCGGGCTGGGGCCCTTCTACCTGGGCAGGCCCGTCGGTCCTGTCGGCGGCCATAATACCTCCCTTCTCCCTCCCTTCTCCCTCCCCTCTCTGCACGCTTTCGTCTTTTCCAATACACTTATGGCGGAGTGAAAAATGAACTGATCGGCGAAGCTGATCTTCACTAAAAACGGCCTCTCAGGTGGGTCGGTCACGTGGAACGACTGAACGAGAAGAGAATGGGAAGAATGATACGCGACGCGAGTGTCGGAGGCACCGGAAATGGACAACGTCCGCGGAAGACTCGACTTGTTGATCAGCAAAACTGGCTACTGTTAGAAGTGGGCGAGACAAGATATATCAATGTGAATGAGACGAGAGTCGCGTCAGGGTAGAGGAGTATGACGCTCTATCCTCTATTCCTGCATGACGGTTAGATAGTCAGTTAGCCAGTTAGTCGTGCTCGAGAAGATGGCGACCTAGAGCGACCGGAGGGAGGCGGGTGATGTAGGGAACGAGAGGTCGAGGGGGTCAGGACAGCGGGACCTGTCAGATCATTCCACCATTCCAGTCAAGCCCCGGCTCCACCTCCACCCTGGTCCTAGAAGGTACGTCTGACTGGTTTATCTCAATGCTCGTAGACCGGACGATACCGTCACAGGTGTTGCCCCCTCAACTGCTCCGGAGCCGAAGGCGCTGGACTCCTGACGGTGCCATTTGATGAGGAACACCTCACGATTATTTCTCTATACAAATATGATTAGTACTGAATCTTGTACCGCAGCATGACAGTGCGAGCTATAGTGTGACAGATCACGACAGATGGCGCGAACGGTTGCTGGCGAACTAGGCAGGTGTCTGTATTCCGGCAGCCACCAAAATATAGCAAAGCACAGCTGATGCTGAAATGAAACTATTGTCTGTGATGATGCGACTCTTTGCAACTGCATCGCGTGGCTCAATTGGTTTATGAATGCGCCTGATGTAGAGTTAATGCGTGTATTTGATGACAAGATGCAAGAAAATCCGATATTGTTGTATCTGCATGCAACGCACATCCTTTGGTCGACACATCCGAGTGCGGGCTCTGCTGTCGGCACCGCACCTCACTAATATCTGTCCTATTCGTATGTCGATTGTACTGCTTTTAATAAATATATGCCAACTTACCCCGACACGGGCTTGCCTAGTGGGGCAACGCAATCATCATTCAGAAATGTCATCCGGTTAAATAGCAAATTCATAACGAATTACCACCAAGTCAGTGCAATTCTGTTCCGACAGTTTGCTAGGTAGACACTTTTGGAAGCTTATAATCTAAGTCAGAATCGGCCTTTGAAAGCGCCTATCAGAAATTAAATAATACAAAAGACAGAACAAACAAACTACGAACAAAACATCGATAGGAACTTTTAACAGACTTTGGGCCTTCCCCGCTGACCACGATGGCTAGGCTGCCCGTCAGGTGGCAGATGCTGCTGGGCCGCCATTTAAATAACTAATCGAATCAAAATTAAATAAAATAGCGCAGAACTAAGTTCTGAAAAAAGTGCAACTTCACGATAACTATTTGTTCTCCTTCACATATTAGTTATATGAAACTTTATCCAAATTTAATCAAAGGTGTCTGGTGTCTCCCAGTTAACATTACTCAAAGCTATTTTGTCGCAATCAAAAGGTGATAGCTTTTAAAAATGGAATAGCAGATGTATCAATTTGAAAGAGCTGCAGCACAGCACTGTCGGTGTGGTGTAACTGGTAACGCGTTTCCCCGGATAGGTAAAGCAGCTAAAATATTTATTTGATAAATAGATTTTTTCTGTACCTACATCTTTCTGATTGATATATTTAATTTGGATATAACTTATTTGTCAATATTGAAACACTTCGATTTCGCTCTACCGAAATACAAGCAGTTAAACGACTACAGACAGCATCCACCATTAGTTCGGACCGAGGTCTGCCCTCGGCAGCTCCTCGACTCCGAGAAGGACATTTCGCCACCAGGACAGCTCGTTGTCCACGCGGAAGCGAATTGTGCGCCCTGAACATTACATTTCGCATTACTTGACACGAGGGGCCCGAACCTCCTGGCGCCGGCCCTGTCCGTCCAGATAAGAAAAGCAAATATAAGGCTCGGAGAGAGGTCGCTCGTTACTCAGTTTCCAGGACATTTTCGCTGGGCCAGCTCCTGACAAGCAGCATCAAGGTTGGTACATCCATAATTATTTTTTATCACCATTTTTGATTTTAGATTCAGATAACTGAAATATTTTTACTCTTTCGAGATTATAAATTATTAACATGTTTTATAATTTCTATAGTAGCCTAGCACCATATGATCTGGAGACTGCCGGACTCGTCTTTTAAGCTGCGAAACTCGAGCTTCCGCCCCACCTTGCGAGGAGCCCCCAGGCAGCAACCTGCAGCTGTAAGTTGATCATTGTATTTACAACCTTCTCGTGCCTGGTACATCCTTAGTATTGTCTTCTCTCTCTGGTTTTGATTGCACCTTCTCCTGTCAGCATTCCTCAATACCGAGTGCGGCCAGAGCTGCCCCCTCCCCCCGCTCATGGCGGGGACAAGTGAATATGTATATACGTGAAGTGCAGATTCCCTGCCTCTCTACCTTGGCTCGGGGGGTGGCGAATTCTATTTTTATTTCAATTATTTTGCTTCTTTAATATTTGCTAAATGTTACATAAATAATAAGAACAACCCTTTGTTTAAAACTACTGTTTATTGATACCATAGGTATCTTCTTCAGGAAACAATGTACACCGAAATTAAAAATAGCAGCATAGATAAAAACCAAACTATAAAAGTGTAAATGGTGGGTGACTATTTGCAAATAGTATTTGGTTATTTATAATATTTAAATTGCAATTAATGTTTAACTGTAAACCCCAAGACTTTTTAAAAACTGGTTAAAATTTGATGAAACGTACTGACGTATCAATAAACCATTTTATCAAATGACTCGTGTAAGAGCAGCATCTACAAGATAACTGATTTGTTTATTATTTTCCAGACCGCTCTCTCCGGCTGCAGATCTGCGCGTGTCGCCCTCCCTCGCACCCCATTACTGTGAGTTGGTCACTTAATATAGTCCCGCGTAGTAATCCCGCGAGTGTTGTCAGTACGCGGCGCTACCTGCAGTGGAATTAGTTTCCGAGTTCTATGGCTCGTCCCGCAATCCATCGCTCGGGTTCACTTTATTATAAACGACAAATGACGAGTACGTTAGACCGAGACGCTAAATATAATTGTAATGAAAGTGCGCTATTGTCGTAAAGAAGTAATTTCAGCTCCGCACTATTTTTAATACAAACCGAATGAATCATCTAGAAAAAATATTTAGTTACTAGATTTTTAAATTAATTTCTCTAGTTCATTCGTTCGGTTTGTATTGATCGAATATATATTTAAAGTTCCTCCTCAACGCGCGAGCTCGACTGAAAAAAAGGTAATTTTTTTAGAATAAGAATGCTATTGACTTGTAGTATATGCTATTCTATAATAATATTATAGTTATTCTATAAAATGTAGTTTTAACTTGGTTAATGACGCATCACTCTTGCCTGAGTAAAAACAGAAGAACTAGATTTAAAATGAATGATGTACAATAGATGCATTGAACTACTGTCCATGGAATGACTTACGAGGGTTGCACCTCGCTGCAGGGGAGAATGGCAGGGGCTGCCGATCTGCCAGCCTGCCTCAATAGCAGCCACGCACCCTGTTTCAATATTGCCCCCCTAATTAATACTTCCATTCTTCCGAGCCCTCGTCTTTAATGGGTAGCCGCATAGTAACCATATTCTATTTATTTTCTGTACTCGATAAGATATTTATTATAATTTCCAGATAACCACAGCAGCGTCTCTCTCCTCCGCGCCGACGAGGAGACTGAACCTCGCTCAGTCTACCTTCAGCTGTAAGTTGATCATTTCATATACAACCAATTTAAAAGGATAATTTTTCTGTAGTTAGCAAATCTTGTTATCCGAGTAATGCTCCAGTTATTAGTAGCAACACTGCCCGAAATTTCCTTGGATATGACAAAAAATATATTTACAAAAACCTAGTTCGCACGAGAAATTTCGTATCTAACTCGTAATATTGCAATCCCCTTCCACACGCCACATTTTATAGAACTTTATCTACTGTAATGAACGAAAACATTAATTATCTATTCTGGCCAGTTGATGAGAAGTTCTTTGTTGTTTTACAGGCAATCCGAACTCCACTGGCCGCTCCCAGCACCCAGACTCTCCACCTTGCACGTGAGTTGGCTTTTATATTGAACGACTTTTAAAGATATGTAAAGTTGAGGCACGCTTTTAGTTTTCCAAAATGCAATGAAAGATATATAACTAACGCAGACTTCGTACTGCTTCAAGACGGCATTAATAGTTATTTTTCTAAGGATATCAGTTCAACATTAGAATGCATGAAGTATGTAAGTGTTGTCAGGCAAGTGACGCAAGACGCGAGACAAGGATGGTTTTCTCACTAGACAAGGATGGTTAGCTATCAAACGTTGATCTTTATATAGAACAGTTATTATTTGTCGCCATTTAAATTCATCAATTAATATTTTTTAAATATTAAAGTTTACACTTCGTACGGCTAGTGTAAGAAGTATTATTTTCAGGATAGAAGAGATTATCGATTGTGTCGATTCCCTGTTTTACAGTTGGGAGAATAGCTAATTCATTTTGTCTATCGCCGTCTATTCGCATTACAAACTAAAAAGGATTCAGAACGACAGTCCCAGTACAGAGAAGGTTCCCGTCACACGGTGATCTTAGTTTCGGTTAGATTAGTTCTTCATAATATTAAGAGTATTGTTCAATTTGAAAGAATATTAGGGATTTAGTATTTATTGTAGGTTTGTAGACTAGGTATGTTCCGGTTGAACTGAAACAAATACGTACAGCCTCTGCAAAAATCCAGGTATTGCCTCAATTATTATTATAAAGATGAGATTCTTGATATGTTTATATTTTAAAGGAAAGCTTATCAAATCTTCTGGCAATCAATATCGACCTTAACTGGTAGAATCATTAGCGCAATTGTTGTCCACAGTTTAGACTATTAATCCCCAATACTGATTTATTTTGTCTGCTTCACCTAGGATTCGGTACTACTGATCCACTTTCCCTGAGTCTGCAATTCCTCGTATAAATATCTTCATCCAACCCTAGCGCGTTTCTTCCGCGATATGCGCAATAATCCGATGGCTCCAAGCTAAAGATCATTCTTCCTCTTTCTTCGGTATTTCTTGAACTATAAACCGTTAGCATGGACGCTAGTAGGATGTTCCATCTTATCCGGTCTCCATATTTGTTTCATTATAGAGGGAAGCTCGAGCTGAAGGGATATTCCGTTAGTTCAGGTCCAGCTGCCTTTAGTTATAATCTTCAAGTAGTATTTAATTAGTAAATTACTTTGTAGCCTCATTTAATATGAATAATTACACAAAATACTTTGTTTAAACCACTATTTATTGATTATTCTGGATGTTTCGATACCTATGGTATCGTCTTCAGGAAACGATGAATACTGAAATTAAAAAATACAAGCGTAGATTAAAACAAAGCTATAAAGTAATGAATGAAAAGAAATAACTTCATAGTTTTGTTTTTATCTATGGTTGTATTTTCTAATTTCAGTATACATTGTTTCCTGAAGATGATACCGTGGGCATCGAAACAGGTAGAATAATTAATAAATGGTGGTTTGAATATAGTATTTAGTCTAATTATTAGGATTTAATTAGTTTAGTAGGTCTTTGAATTAATAGTTTCGCCTGATAGATTTAACTGTTCACTCAGTAGCTACTCTATCTTGTTTCTTCTTCTTCTTCGTGAGCTCGACCGTTCGAGGTGTGGTCCACAGCACGTCTCCGCTCCTCCCGATCGCCCAACCTCCCAACCTCTCCGCAGTCCCTAAAGGAATGGTAAATGTTGAGTACTGTCGTGTTTCATATCTAGTCGGTCTAGTCGGTCTAGTTGGCCTCGGTCGGTGAATCTTATGTTGGATACGGTTCCTCCACCACAGTCCTCGGTTAACAGATTGGAGTGATTGCCAGATTTAGTGGGGGAGCCGATGTTCGATTCCCGCGATCTATTATCATTAGGGGTTTGTCGGGCGAAATACTGATTGGGAGAAGTCGAATTCTATTAATAGGAATTGTCAGATAGCCTTAAATAGAAGCCAAGCACCCAGGTTCAATATTAACCACTCTAATGAATATTGGCATTCGTCCATGTTCCTCTAGCATAATTCCTCTCCGCACATTCAGTTCTTAACGCGCAGCCACACTGTAACTCTATTCTATTTATTATGTGTACATTGTTGATAAGATATTTATTATTATTTCCAGATAACTACGCCGCGTAGTCCCGAGCAGCGCCCTCTCCTCCGCGCCCACGAGTAGACTTAAACCCCGCCTAGCCTATCTTTAATTGTAAGTTTTATATACAACCAATTATTCTGGCACTCCAGAGGTCTCTGGTAATTAGCTGATACTGATTGGGAGAAGTCGGATTCTATAAGTAGGAATGTTCACACAGGAGCACTATTCCTTGCTGATAAGGAAGTCGGGGGTTCGATTCCCGCGATCTATTATTTGAGAGGTTGGCCAGAAGTAATTCTGTTTGGGGAAATCGGATTTTATAAATAGGAATTGTCAGATAGCCTTAATAGTAGCAATGTACACTGGTTTAATATTGACCATTCTAATTAATATTGGCGTTCTTCCGAGTTCCTCTTTCCCTTATCACTGGCGCACATTCAGTAAAGGAGGAGCAGCCACGTGGTAACCCTGTTCTATTTATTCTCCGTGGTTGATTACATATTTACTATTGTTTCCAGATAACCACAGCGCGGAGTCCCGAGCAGCGTCCCTCTTCTCCGAGCGACGAGGAGTCCTGACCTAACCAAGTAAGTTGATCATTTTATATACGACCAATTGAAAAGCATTAATCTCCCGGCACTGCAGAGACCTCTCGAACTCGTAGTTAGCTGACAGCTGATACAGCTGTCCGAGTATTGCTCCAGTTATCAGTAGCAACGCTGCCTGTAATTTCATTGGATATGACAAACATATATATTCATCTACCTAGTTCGCAGCAGGAACCTCGCATCTAACTCGTCGTATTACAATCCTGCTCCACACAACATATTCTACAGAGCCTGACTCTTCGAGGCTGGCGACCGTTCTGTGTATAATGGATGGAAACATTTAAATTATTTTCTATTCCGTCCAGTTGATGAGATGTTCTTTGTTGTTTTACAGGCAATCCGAGCTTCACAGCCCGCTCCCAGCCCCCAGACTCTTCAACCTTGGCATGTAAGTTTGCTTTTATATTAGTATGGATAGGAATGACTTCCAAAGATATGTAAAGTTCAGGCGTGCTTCTAATTTTCCTAAAATGAAATTCTAGATAATTGAAACTGCTTCGAGACGTCATTAATAGTTATGTTTCTAAGAATATCATAAATTATATTCATTAAAGTATTACATTAAACTACGCATATTAAATACATAGGAATGGTTAGATATGAGCACACTCCCTTGCTGATGTGGAGGTCGAGGGTTCGATTCTCGCGGTCTTTTATCACGGGGGGTTGACCAAGAGATACACCAATTAGGGAAAGTTGGATTATATAAATAGAAATAGTCAGTTAGGTACACACTCCCATGCTGCTGTGGAGATCAAGGGTTCGAATCCCGCCATCTATTATCACGGGGGGTTGACCAAGAGATATACTCATTAGGGAAAGTTAGATTTTATGAATGCCGAGGGATCGATTCCCGCGATCTATTATCATGAAGGGATGACCAAGAGATATACTGATTAGGGAAAGTTAGATTTTATGAAAAGGAATGATTTGATATATACACACTCACTTGCTGGTATGGATGCCGAGGGCCCGCGATCTATTATCATGAGGGGTTGACCAAGACATATACTGATTAGGGAATGTTAGATTTTATGAATAGGAATGATTTGATATATAGACACTCACATGCTGGTATGGATGCCGAGGGATCGATTACCGCGATCTATTATCATGAGGGGATGACCAAGAGATATACTGATTAGGGAAAGTTAAATTTTATGAATAGGAATGATTTGATATATACACACTCACATGCTGGTATGGATGCCGAGGGATCGATTACCGCGATCTATTATCATGAGGGGATGACCAAGAGATATACTGATTAGGGAAAGTTAGATTTTATGAATAGGAATGATTTGATATATACACACTCACTTGCTGGTATGGATGTCGAGGGCTCGATTCCCGCGATCTATTATCATGAGGGGATGGATGATCAAGAGATATACTGATAAGGGAAAGTTAGATTTTATGAATAGGAATGATTTGATATATACACACTCACATGCTGGTATGGATGCCGAGGGATCGATTACCGCGATCTATTATCATGAGGGGATGACCAAGAGATATACTGATTAGGGAAAGTTAGATTTCATGAATAGGAATGATTTGATATATTTTTTAATTTTTTTAAAATTTAATTTAGCGAAAAAATACATGGGCAAAATAAATTCAATTTTTAAAATACATGGTTACAAACATACATAAGGTTATACACATACATGGTGTTTCTTTCGCTTACCTCTCCAAAAAAGAGACCAGCTCTTGTGCTCGGAGAGGGAGTTACTCTACAATAATTGTATATAATACCTTACATATTTTCTTCATTGTCCATTTGTGTGCTTTTGAAGAATTCTGTAATATTGGTTATGTGTTTTTGAAATATTCATTTAGTTTCTTTTTAAACTCTTTTATATCCTTTATTTCTTTGATTTGTGTAGGGAGGTTATTGAAATTTTTTATCCCTAAATATATAGAATTTAGCTGATAGTGTTTGGTGTTACATTTAGGGATTTTAAAGTTATTTTTAAGCCTTAATGATGTGCTTGTTTCAAATATTCTAGTGTTATTTTCTTTAATTAATTGATTAATTGAGGTTTTTTTGTAAATGTTTTCAATTTTGGGGACTGGGAATTTTGCAAAAAGTGTATGTGTTGAAAAAGTTGATCTTTTTTTTAATATCACTTTAATAATTGTTCTCTGTATTATTTTTACTGAGTTCATTATATTATTGTATGCTCCTCCCCACCCGATTATTCCATACTGGAGTAGTGAGTGAACGATAGCAAAATATACCTTTTTAAAATTATTTATACTTAGAATGTTCATTAGTCTTATGAATACATATTTAGATACATTTTCTTATTCTTTTCACTAATTCGTTAATGTGACTGTGCCATTTTAAATGTTGATCAATAATTACACCGAGATATTTGATTTCTTTTTTTGGGCTTAAATTTGTACAAGAGTCGTTACAGGTCATTTTATTACAGTTTTCGTTATGGATAGTAATTTTTATATGGGGCGGTGTTTTAAGACTTTTTATTGAAAAGGGAATGTAATAGGTTTTTTCAGAGTTTAAAGAAAGTAAATGACTATCGAACCAGGATTTGAGTGTGTTCATGACGCTATTTGCATGCTCGTTTGTAGTCTTGTCCGTCACCAATGATAGCAGTGTCGTCGGCGTATGATATAATCTTTTTTTAACAATTTTTTCTAGGATTTTTCCAAAGTTCGACAGAAGAGAGATTGGTCTGTAATTGGTTATTTCCTCGGGGTTATTTGATTTATATATGGGGGAAATGATGGCTTGTTTGTAGCGTGTTGGGAATACCCCTGTTTTTAAACTTAAGTTTATTACATGCATTAGGGGTTTGGATATTTGTTTTTTTATAAATTTTAATGAATTAACAGTGTATCCATCATAACCTGGTGCTGTTCCTCCCTTCATACATGTTATGATATGTTCAATTTCGTTAACTGTTGCGGGTTGAAAAATGTCTATTTTAGTTCCTATGTATACTGCATTAGAAGTAGCAACGTTAGTATTCCAGTTTTTGTGATTTTACTAGCCAAGTTTTAACCGACGTTGGCAAAGAAATTATTAAAAATTTTATTTTTGCCTCGTCATGTATAATAACATTTATTTTTCCTTTTTTGTCTTGTTTATTTTCCATGATTTCATTAATGATATTCCAAACTCTCTTACTATCATTTTCTGCAGATTCTAGAATTTTTTTGTAGTATTATTCTTTAGTATTTGATATTAAAAATGAAAGTTTTTTCTTGTATA
Organism: Eubasilissa regina; assembly: GCA_022840565.1. Lineage (NCBI taxonomy): Eukaryota > Metazoa > Arthropoda > Insecta > Trichoptera > Phryganeidae > Eubasilissa > Eubasilissa regina. The sequence goes on from JAINEB010000026.1 coordinate 694,660, forward strand.
CTTTTAAATATCTATTTAGTTGCTAGATATTTGGTAGCATTTTATTTATTTTTATTAAGAATGCTTTACGTCTAATTGATACCGCGATCTATTATAATGAGGGGATGGATGACCAAGAGATATACTGATTAGGGAAAGTTAGATTTTATGAATAGGAATGATTTGATATATACACACTAACTTGCTGGTATAGATGCCGAGGGCTCGATTCCCGCGATCTATTATCATGAGGGGATGGATGACCAAGAGACATACTGATTAGGGAAAGTTAGATTTTATGAATAGGAATGATTTGATATATACACACTAACTTGCTGGTATAGATGCCGAGGGCTCGATTCCCGCGATCTATTATCATGAGGGGATGGATGACCAAGAGACATACTGATTAGGGAAAGTTAGATTTTATGAATAGGAATGATTTGATATATACACACTAACTTGCTGGTATAGATGCCGAGGGCTCGATTCCCGCGATCTATTATCATGAGGGGATGGATGACCAAGAGACATACTGATTAGGGAAAGTTAGATTTTATGAATAGGAATGATTTGATATATACACACTAACTTGCTGGTATAGATGCCGAGGGCTCGATTCCCGCGATCTATTATCATGAGGGGATGGATGACCAAGAGACATACTGATTAGGGAAAGTTAGATTTTATGAATAGGAATGGTACCGATACCGTAACATTATTTTTGATTTCCACTAAAACAGCTCAAGTAGTTTTCAATGTGACCCTGAAAACAGAATAACTTCTTGGCTATGAATGTTATGAATAGAACCACAATATGTTTAGGAAAAATAGTTTTATTTCTCAAATGGTGCGACATTAGAAAATCAGCGACAGAAAAGTGTCCGCCATTAGAAGATAGTATCATTACTATACTACATAGTCACGTGACATGTTCGAAATGTTATCACAAGTTTCCTGGATCCACAGTTTCCACAGTGAATCCAGTCTTCGTCATGTGATTCCAGGCCTCAAGGGCGGGTGAGTTGCTTCACTTGGTCTACATTGATTGCCCGTCTCGCTTTTCTGATACTTTTCCAGATGTCTGACTTTTACCGCGATCCAAGATTCCACTCTTCTTCTTTTCATCACTTTTTCCACCCGCGTATCTACAATCTGGTCAAGAAGAAGAAGCCACACACTTGTTAAATATATTTTTGTTTTACAATAGCTGTATAAATAATGAATACATACAAATTATAACATTCCCTTAAGTTCAGTAATTACTTCTTGAATTTTAACGTTGCATCTTTAGCCACAATGCAAATCGTCGAACTGAGAATGCCCTCGCACCGACAGTTGACGCCGAACGATACACACACGTGAGAGTGTCCCGGATAGTGCACAGCGGAGATTGGTTCACTAGCGCTAGCTCCTATCGGCGGTCCATAACAGCATCTGCCCGGTACTGTGGGACCTTCCCCTGTTCGTTCTCGATGACCAAACTATCTAAGCGATCTATTCTTAGTCCTTTTCGTAATACTAAAATCAACATTACTCTTTCCTCTAATTTGCAACTACGAGAGTTTGTAACCTGATGATAATCTGTTCAATTACACGGCAGAACATCCCAGAAAAATGTACACGGTAGATAATAGTCTACTGGCCAAAGCGACACCATGGATATCCTGGACAATAATGTTTTAGTAATGTAAGAGATTTATTCAACTACCGTCCATGGAATGACTTCCGAGGGTTGTTCCTCAGTGCGGCGCGGCAGGGAAGGGCTACAGACCTGCCAGCCTGCCTTAATAGCAGCCAGGTTCAATATTGACCACTCTGATTAATATTCCAATTTTCTCTGTCACAATTCCTCTTTCCGTTATCGGCAGTCACACGGAAACTCTATTCTATTTATATTCTGTACTTGATAAGATATTTATTATTATTTTCAGATAACCACAACGCTTAGTTCCGAGCAGCCTCTCTCTCCTCCGCGCTACAGAGGAGACTAAACCTCACCCAGCCTCATTCAGCTGTAAGTTGATCATTTTACATACAACTAATTTAAAAGGATAATTCATTTGGCACTCCAGAGATCTCTGGTAGTCAGCTCATACTGCTATTCGAGTAATACTCCACTTTTTAGTAGCAATATTGCCTGAATTTAAAATTGTTTTTACGATCGCGGAGTCATTTGGGTATTTTCGCTCTTTCTGTCTGTTCTTCGGTTCAGACTTTTCCTTTGCAACAGTCGAGCTCGGCCTAACTGACGGCTTCTCTCAGATACGAGTATCATCTGAGCCCGGACAGCTCTTGCGACTGCCTCTGATCCGAGTCCATAATGACCGTTATGATATGTGAATGGTTCTCGTCATGGTTACTTGAGACCCGTTTCTCCTCTCTGATCCGGTCCACCGCACTTATCCAGCTGTTCAATGTGTAGTTTAAAAGGCTTCAGGCCTGCAGCGGGCGGGAGCTCCAAGTTCCTCATCGTAAATATTTAGGTTGGGTTGTTATCCTTACGTCCTACCCCCGACTTGGAGGGTATTGGATTCTCTTCCTCTATTCTTTTACAACGGAAACGTCTGTAGTGTTCGCTTCACAGGGTCTCCGCCCCTCCGAGGAGTTATCGAGGAACCCACCTAAATATATTCAACCTTCCAGTAATACAACCGGAGAGCGAGTTCGCACCGGGAACTTCTCATCTAACTCGTAATATTCCAATCCACATCGAATGAATGAATGGCTGGCAACATGAATGACAACATTCCATTCATTTTCTATTCCATCCGGTTGATGAAACGTTCTTTGTTGTTTTACAGGCAATCCGAGCTCCACAGACCACTCCCTTCTCTCCAAACTTGACATGTAAGTTGACTATTATATTTATTCATGGATAGGAGATGACTTCCAAATATATGTAGAGTGAATGCATTCTTTTAATGTTCTAAAATGAAATTCAAGATAATTCGCGCAGCCTTCACACAGTTTCCAGGCGGCATTAATAGTTATTTTTCTAATAATATCAATTATACACTAAAGCAGTATATTACAATACGCAAGTAAAGGTTGCTACATCCGCGACAAGATTAATCGGTGGCTTTCTCACATCTATTTAAAAAGTTCTCTTCTCTGGAGCGCTGATCATCGCATAGAACAATTATTTGTGTCCGAGATTAGTTTTAAGCAAAAAGATGAGTCTCAAATGTAGGTCCATAACTAATAGACCTATTAACGCAATTATCTCTGTCTATTTTTGTCTGCTTCATCTAGGATATGATTCACGGAATGATATTTCTTCCCAACATTTCCCTGATGTAGGTACTACACAAATATCTATGCTCTAATTCCTATTATAGAACGATTCATTTTTCCTTAATTCTGAAACACTCCCCTCGATATCTTCAGCCAACCCCAGCGCGCTACTTCCTCCTTCTTCTGGTACTTCTTCAACTATCAAATGTTTGCGTGGATGCCGGTAGGACGGTTCAATCTTATCCAGTCTATTTTCCTGACTCAACTGGCAACTCTACAGTTTCCCACTATTGCGTCATCGCATCATCAGAAAGGGATGTTCTGTGCACCAGGTGCAGCCGTCTTGCGATTATTAGATCTTTTGAGAGCTATTTTTAGTTGTACATAGTTTTGAGTGTTGTCTGAATTAGTCTCACGAATAATAGTCTCTCGTAATATTTTTATCTTGATTTTTCTCATTCTACTTCTTCTTCTTCGTGGGCTCAATGCTGAACGTTGTGGTCGCTTGATCCGTCTGAGGTGTGGTGTACAGCACTTCTCCACTCCTCTCGATCTGAAGGCTAATCGGACCAATTTTGACATTCCAATAAGTCTTCGTATTTTTGCTTCACATCCCTCATGTTTTGAAATAAGACTTACTAGGTATATAAACTCACCAACCTCTCAGAACTCTTCTATTTCTAGCTCAAGTTGGCGGCTTTCTGCCCCTCCTCTGGGGAGGAGCTCAGCAATGTCATCCGTGTGCTAAAGATGTTTAGTCAGTGAACCTTATATTCGATATAGTTCCACCACCATTGATCACAGGAGTAATTGACAGATATAGTAGAGGTTTACCATTAACATTGTGTACCCCATGGAGAGCTGAGGTTAGAGTCGTTAGAACGTTATGAAGGGTTGACCAGGAAAAAGACAAATTAGGGGAAGTTGGATCCAATAAATAGGAATGGTTAGATAGGTGCACACTCCCGTGCTCATGTAGAGGTCAAGAGTTCGATTCCCGCAACCTGTTATAATAAGAGGATGACCAGGAAATATATTAATTAGGGGAAGTCAGATTCAATAAATAGAAATGGTAAGATAGGTGCACACTCCCTTTCTGATGTAGAGGTCTAGGGTTCGATTCCCGTGACCTGCTATCATGAGAGGTTGACCAGGAGAAAGATTGATTAGAAAAAGTTGAATTTTGTAAATAGGAATGTTTAAATAGTTGCACACTCCCTTACTGATGTAGAGGTCTAGGGTACGATTCCCGCAACTTGTTATAATGAGAGGTTGGCCAGAACATATATTAATTAGGGGAAGTCGAATTCAATAGATAGAAATGGTTACATAGGTGCACACTCCCTTACTGATGTAGAAGTCTAGGGTTCGATTCCCGTGACCTGCTATCATGAAAGGTTGACCAGGAGAAAGATTGATTAGAAAAAGTTGAATTTTGTAAATAGGAATGTTTAAATAGTTGCACACTCCCTTACTGATGTAGAGGTCTAGGGTACGATTCCCACGACTTGTTATAATGAGAGGTTGGCCAGAACATATATTAATTAGGGGAAGTCGAATTCAATAGATAGAAATGGTTACATAGGTGCACACTCCCTTACTGATGTAGAGGTCTAGGGTTCGATTCCCGTGACCTGCTATCATGAGAGGTTGACCAGGAGAAAGATTGATTAGAAAAAGTTGAATTTTGTAAATAGGAATGTTTAAATAGTTGCACACTCCCTCACTGATGTACAGATCTAGGGTACGATTCCCGCGACCTGTTATAATGAGAGGTTGGCCAGGACATATAATAATTAGGGGAAGTCGAATTCAATAGATAGAAATGATTACATTGGTGCACACTCCCTTACTGATGTAGAGGTCTAGGGTACGAGTCCCGCGACCTGCTATCATGAAAGGTTGGCCAGGAGAAATATTGATTAGAAAAAGTCAAATTCTATAGGTAGGATTGGTTAAATAGTTGCACACTCCCTTACTGATATAGAGGTCTAGGGTTCGATTCCCGTGATCTGCTATCATTAAAGGTTGGCCAGGAGAAATATTGATTAGAAAAAGTCGAATTCTATAGATAGGATTGGTTAAATAGTTGCACACTCACTTACTGATGTAGAGGTCTAGGGTACGATTCCCGCGACCTGCTATCATGAAAGGTTGGCCAGGAGAAATATTGATTAGAAAAAGTCAAATTCTATAGGTAGGATTGGTTAAATAGTTGCACACTCCCTTACTGATGTAGAGGTCTAGGGTTCGATTCCCGTGACCTGCTATCATTAAAGGTTGGCCAGGAGAAATATTGATTAGAAAAAGTCGAATTCTATAGATAGGATTGGTTAAATAGTTGCACACTCCCTTACTGATGTAGAGGTCTAGGGTACGATTCCCGCGACTTGTTATAATGAGAGGTTGGCCAGAACATATATTAATTAGGGGAAGTCGAATTCAATAGATAGAAATGGTTACATAGGTGCACACTCCCTTACTGATGTAGAAGTCTAGGGTTCGATTCCCGTGACCTGCTATCATGAAAGGTTGACCAGGAGAAATATTGATTAGAAAAAGTTGAATTTTGTAAATAGGAATGTTTAAATAGTTACACACTCCCTTACTGATGTAGAGGTCTAGGGTACGATTCCCGCGACCTGCTATCATGAAAGGTTGGCCAGGAGAAATATTGATTAGAAAAAGTCAAATTCTATAGGTAGGATTGGTTAAATAGTTGCACACTCCCTTACTGATGTAGAGGTCTAGGGTTCGATTCCCGCGACCTGTTATAATAAGAGGTTGGCCAGGACATATATTAATTAGGGAAAGTCAAATTCAATAGATAGAATTGGTTACATAGGTGCACACTCCCTTACTGATGTAGAGGTCTAGGGTTCGATTCCCGTGACCTGCAATCATGAGAGGTTGACCAGGAGAAATATTGATTAGAAAAAGTTGAATTTTGTAAATAGGAATGTTTAAATAGTTGCACACTCCCTTACTGATGTAGAGATCTAGGGTACGATTCCCGCGACCTGCTATCATGAAAGGTTGGCCAGGAGAAATATTGATTAGAAAAAGTCAAATTCTATAGGTAGGATTGGTTAAATAGTTGCACACTCCCTTACTGGTGTAGAGGTCTAGGGTTCGATTCCCGTGACCTGCTATCATTAAAGGTTGGCCAGGAGAAATATTGATTAGAAAAAGTCGAATTCTATAGATAGGATTGGTTAAATAGTTGCACACTCCCTTACTGATGTAGAGGTCTAGGGTACGATTCCGCAACCTGTTATAATGAGAGGTTGGCCAGGAAATATATTAATTAGGGGAAGTCGAATTCAATAGATAGAAATGGTTACATAGGTGCACACTCCCTTACTGATGTAGAAGTCTAGGGTTCGATTCCCGTGACCTGCTGTCATCAGAGCTTGACCAGGAGAAATATTGATTAGAAAAGGTCGAAATCTATAGAAAGGAATGGTTAAATATTTGCCCACTCTCTTACTGATGTCAAGGTCTAGGGTTCGATTCCCGTGACCTGCTATCATTAAAGGTTGGCCAGGAGAAATATTGATTAGAAAATGTCGAATTCTATAAATAGGAATGGCTAAATAGTTCACACTCCCTTACTGATGTAGAGGTCTAGGGTACGATTCCCGCGACCTGTTATAATAAGAGGTTGGCCAGGAAATATATTAATTAAGGGAAGTCGAATTCAATTGATAGAAATGGTTACATTGGTGCACACTCCCTTACTGATGTAGAGGTCTAGGGTTCGATTCCCGTGACCTGCTATCATGAAAGGTTTGCCAGGAGAAATATTGATTAGAAGAAGTCGAATTCTACGGATAGGAATGGTTAAATAGTTGCACACTCTCTTACTAATGTTAAGGTCTAGGGTTTGATTCCCGTGACCTGCTATCATGAAAGGTTGGCCAGAAGAAATATTGATTAGAAAAAGTCGAATTCTATAGGTAGGAAAGGCTAAATAGTTGCACACTCCTTTACTGATGTAGAGGTCTAGGGTTCGATTCCCGTGACTTGCTATCATGAAAGGTTGACCAGGAGAAATATTGATTAGAAAATGTCTAATTCTATAAATTCGAATTGTTGAATAGTTGCACACTCACTTACTGATGTAGAGATCTAAGGTTCGATTCCCGTGACCTGCTATCTTTCGAGGTTGACCAGGAGAAATATTGATTAGAAAAAGTTGAATTCAATAGGTAGGAATAGTTAAATAGTTGCACACTCTCTTACTGATGTTAAGGTCTAGGGTTTGATTCCCGTGACCTGCTATCATAAAAGGTTGGCCAGGAGAAATATTGATTAGAAAAAGTCGAATTCTGTAGATAGGAATGTTTAAATAGTTGCACACTCTCTTACTGATGTTAAGGTCTAGGGTTCGATTCCCGTGACCTGCTATCATGAGAGGTTGACCAGGAGAAATATTCATTAGAAAAAGTCGAATTCTACGGATAGGAATGGTTAAATAGTTGCACACTCCCTTACTGATGTAGAGGTCTAGGGTTCGATTCCCGTGACCTGCTATCTTGAGAGGTTGACCAGGAAATATATTAATTAGGGGAAGACGAATTCAATAGATAAAAATGGTTACATAGGTGCACACTCCCTTACGGATGTAGAGGTCTAGGGTTCGATTCCCGTGACCTGCTATCATGAGAGGTTGACCAGGAGAAATATTCATTAGAAAAAGTCGAATTCTATAGGTAGGAATAGTTAAATAGTTGCACACTCCCATACTGATGTACAGGTCTAGGGTTCGATTCCCGTGACTTGCTATCATGAGGGGTTGACCAGTAGAAATATTAATTAGAAAAAGTCGAAATCTATAGAAAGGAACGGTTAAATATTTGCACACTCTCTTACTGATGTTAAGGTCTAGGGTTTGATTCCCGTGACCTGCTATCATAAAAGGTTGGCCAGGAGAAATATTGATTAGAAAAAGTCGAATTCTGTAGATAGGAATGTTTAAATAGTTGCACACTCTCTTACTGATGTTAAGGTCTAGGGTTCGATTCCCGTGACCTGCTATCATGAAAGGTTGGCCAGGAGAAATATTGATTAGAAAAAGTCGAATTCTATAGGTAGGAAAGGCTAAATAGTTGCACACTCCTTTACTGATGTAGAGGTCTAGGGTTCGATTCCCGTGACTTGCTATCATGAAAGGTTGACCAGGAGAAATATTGATTAGAAAATGTCTAATTCTATAAATTCGAATTGTTGAATAGTTGCACACTCACTTACTGATGTAGAGATCTAAGGTTCGATTCCCGTGACCTGCTATCTTTCGAGGTTGACCAGGAGAAATATTGATTAGAAAAAGTTGAATTCAATAGGTAGGAATAGTTAAATAGTTGCACACTCTCTTACTGATGTTAAGGTCTAGGGTTTGATTCCCGTGACCTGCTATCATAAAAGGTTGGCCAGGAGAAATATTGATTAGAAAAAGTCGAATTCTGTAGATAGGAATGTTTAAATAGTTGCACACTCTCTTACTGATGTTAAGGTCTAGGGTTCGATTCCCGTGACCTGCTATCATGAGAGGTTGACCAGGAGAAATATTCATTAGAAAAAGTCGAATTCTACGGATAGGAATGGTTAAATAGTTGCACACTCCCTTACTGATGTAGAGGTCTAGGGTTCGATTCCCGTGACCTGCTATCTTGAGAGGTTGACCAGGAAATATATTAATTAGGGGAAGACGAATTCAATAGATAAAAATGGTTACATAGGTGCACACTCCCTTACGGATGTAGAGGTCTAGGGTTCGATTCCCGTGACCTGCTATCATGAGAGGTTGACCAGGAGAAATATTCATTAGAAAAAGTCGAATTCTATAGGTAGGAATAGTTAAATAGTTGCACACTCCCATACTGATGTACAGGTCTAGGGTTCGATTCCCGTGACTTGCTATCATGAGGGGTTGACCAGTAGAAATATTAATTAGAAAAAGTCGAAATCTATAGAAAGGAACGGTTAAATATTTGCACACTCTCTTACTGATGTTAAGGTCTAGGGTTTGATTCCCGTGACCTGCTATCATAAAAGGTTGGCCAGGAGAAATATTGATTAGAAAAAGTCGAATTCTGTAGATAGGAATGTTTAAATAGTTGCACACTCTCTTACTGATGTTAAGGTCTAGGGTTCGATTCCCGTGACCTGCTATCATGAGAGGTTGACCAGGAGAAATATTCATTAGAAAAAGTCGAATTCTATAGGTAGGAATTGTTGAATAGTTGCACACTCTCTTACTGATGTTAAGGTCTAGGGTTTGATTCCCGTGATCTGCTATCATGAAAGGTTGTCCAGGAGAAATATTGATTAGAAAAAGTCGAATTCTATAAATAGGAATGGTTAGGTAGTTGCACACTCCCTTACTAATGTAGAGGTTTAGGGTTCGATTCCCGTGACCTGCTATCATAAGAGGTTGACCAGGAGAAATATTGATTAGAAAAAGTCGAAATCTATAGAAAGGAATGGTTAAATATTTGCCCACTCTCTTACTGATGTCAAGGTCTAGGGTTCGATTCCCGTGACCTGCTATCATTAAAGGTTGACCAGGAGAAATATTGATTAGGAAAAGTCGAATTCTATAAATAGGAATGGTTAGGTAGTTGCACACTCCCTTACTAATGTAGAGGTTTAGGGTTCGATTCCCGTGACCTGCTATCATAAGAGGTTGACCAGGAGAAATATTGATTAGAAAAAGTTGAATTCAATAGGTAGGAATAGTTAAATAGTTGCACACTCCCTTACTGATGTAGATGTCTAGGGTTCGATTCCCGTGACTTGCTATCATGAAGGATTGACCAGGAGAAATATTGATTAGAAAAAGTCGAAATCTATAGAATGGAACGGTTAAATATTTGCACACTCTCTTACTGATGTTAAGGTCTAGGGTTTGATTCCCGTGACCTGCTATCATAAAAGGTTGGCCAGGAGAAATATTGATTAGAAAAAGTCGAATTCTATAGAAAGGAATGGTTAAATATTTGCCCACACTCTTACTGATGTCAAGGTCTAGGGTTCGATTCCCGTGACCTGCTATCATGAAAGGTTAACCAGGAGAAATATTGATTAGAAGAAGTCGAATTCTATAGATAGGAATGGTTAAATAGTTGCACACTCTCTTACTGATGTTAAGGTCTAGGGTTCGATTCCCGTGACCTGCTATCATGAGAGGTTGGCCAGGAAATATATTAATTAAGGGAAGTCGAATTCAATAGATAGAAATGGTTACATTGGTGCACACTCCCTTACTAATGTAGAGGTTTAGGGTTCAATTCCCGTGACCTGCTATCATAAGAGGTTGACCAGGAGAAATATTGATTAGAAAAAGTCGAAATCTATAGAAAGGAATGGTTAAATATTTTCCCACTCTCTTACTGATGTCAAGGTCTAGGGTTCGATTCCCGTGACCTGCTATCATTAAAGGTTGACCAGGAGAAATATTGATTAGGAAAAGTCGAATTCTATAAATAGGAATGGTAAGGTAGTTGCACACTCCCTTACTAATGTAGAGGTCTAGGGTTCGATTCCCGTGACCTGCTATCTTGAGAAGTTGACCAGGAAATATATTAATTAGGGGAAGACGAATTCAATAGATAGAAATGGTTACATAGGTGCACACTCCCTTACGGATGTAGAGGTCTAGGGTTCGATTCCCGTGATCTGCTATCATGAGAGGTTGACCAGGAGAAATATTCATTAGAAAAAGTCGAATTCTATAGGTAGGAATTGTTGAATAGTTGCACACTCTCTTACTAATGTTAAGGTCTAGGGTTTGATTCCCGTGACCTGCTATCATGAAAGGTTGGCCAGAAGAAATATTGATTAGAAAAAGTCGAATTCTATAGATAGGAATGTTTATATAGTTGCACACTCCTTTACTGATGTAGAGGTCTAGGGTTCGATTCCCGTGACTTGCTATCATGAGGGGTTGACCAGTAGAAATATTGATTAGAAAAAGTCGAAATCTATAGAAAGGAACGGTTAAATATTTGCACACTCTCTTACTGATGTTAAGGTCTAGGGTTTGATTCCCGTGACCTGCTATCATAAAAGGTTGGCCAGGAGAAATATTGATTAGAAAAAGTCGAATTCTGTAGATAGGAATGTTTAAATAGTTGCACACTCTCTTACTGATGTTAAGGTCTAGGGTTCGATTCCCGTGACCTGCTATCATGAGAGGTTGACCAGGAGAAATATTGATTAGAAAAAGTCGAATTCTATAGATAGGAATGTTTATATGGTTGCACACTCTCTTACTGATGTTAAGGTCTAGGGTTCGATTCCCGTGACCTGCTATCATGAAAGGTTGGCCAGGAGAAATATTGATTAGAAAAAGTCGAATTCTATAGGTAGGAAAGGCTAAATAGTTGCACACTCCTTTACTGATGTAGAGGTCTAGGGTTCGATTCCCGTGACTTGCTATCATGAAAGGTTGACCAGGAGAAATATTGATTAGAAAATGTCTAATTCTATAAATTCGAATTGTTTAATAGTTGCACACTCACTTACTGATGTAGAGATCTAAGGTTCGATTCCCGTGACCTGCTATCTTTCGAGGTTGACCAGGAGAAATATTGATTAGAAAAAGTTGAATTCAATAGGTAGGAATAGTTAAATAGTTGCACACTCTCTTACTGATGTTAAGGTCTAGGGTTTGATTCCCGTGACCTGCTATCATAAAAGGTTGGCCAGGAGAAATATTGATTAGAAAAAGTCGAATTCTGTAGATAGGAATGTTTAAATAGTTGCACACTCTCTTACTGATGTTAAGGTCTAGGGTTCGATTCCCGTGACCTGCTATCATGAGAGGTTGACCAGGAGAAATATTCATTAGAAAAAGTCGAATTCTATAGGTAGGAATTGTTGAATAGTTGCACACTCTCTTACTGATGTTAAGGTCTAGGGTTTGATTCCCGTGATCTGCTATCATGAAAGGTTGTCCAGGAGAAATATTGATTAGAAAAAGTCGAATTCTATAGATAGGAATGTTTATATGGTGGAACACTCTCTTACTGATGTTAAGGTCTAGGGTTCGATTCCCGTGACCTGCTATCATGAGAGGTTGACCAGGAGAAATATTCATTAGAAAAAGTCGAATTCTATAGGTAGGAATTGTTGAATAGTTGCACACTCTCTTACTGATGTTAAGGTCTAGGGTTTGATTCCCGTGATCTGCTATCATGAAAGGTTGACCAGGAGAAATATTGATTAGGAAAAGTCGAATTCTATAAATAGGAATGGTTAGGTAGTTGCACACTCCCTTACTAATGTAGAGGTTTAGGGTTCGATTCCCGTGACCTGCTATCATAAGAGGTTGACCAGGAGAAATATTAATTAGAAAAAGTCGAAATCTATAGAAAGGAATGGTTAAATATTTGCCCACTCTCTTACTGATGTCAAGGTCTAGGGTTCGATTCCCGTGACCTGCTATCATGAAAGGTTGGCCAGGAGAAATATTGATTAGAAAAAGTCGAATTCTATAGGTAGGAATGGCTAAATAGTTGCACACTCCTTTACTGATGTAGAGGTCTAGGGTTCGATTCCCGTGACTTGCTATCATGAAAGGTTGACCAGGAGAAATATTGATTAGAAAATGTCTAATTCTATAAATTCGAATTGTTGAATAGTTGCACACTCACTTACTGATGTAGAGATCTAAGGTTCGATTCCCGTGACCTGCTATCTTTCGAGGTTGACCAGGAGAAATATTGATTAGAAAAAGTTGAATTCAATAGGTAGGAATAGTTAAATAGTTGCACACTCTCTTACTGATGTTAAGGTCTAGGGTTTGATTCCCGTGATCTGCTATCATGAAAGGTTGTCCAGGAGAAATATTGATTAGAAAAAGTCGAATTCTATAGATAGGAATGTTTATATGGTTGCACACTCTCTTACTGATGTTAAGGTCTAGGGTTCGATTCCCGTGACCTGCTATCATGAAAGGTTGGCCAGGAGAAATATTGATTAGAAAAAGTCGAATTCTATAGGTAGAAATGGCTAAATAGTTGCACACTCCTTTACTGATGTAGAGGTCTAGGGTTCGATTCCCGTGACTTGCTATCATGAAAGGTTGACCAGGAGAAATATTGATTAGAAAATGTCTAATTCTATAAATTCGAATTGTTGAATAGTTGCACACTCACTTACTGATGTAGAGATCTAAGGTTCGATTCCCGTGACCTGCTATCTTTCGAGGTTGACCAGGAGAAATATTGATTAGAAAAAGTTGAATTCAATAGGTAGGAATAGTTAAATAGTTGCACACTCTCTTACTGATGTTAAGGTCTAGGGTTTGATTCCCGTGACCTGCTATCATAAAAGGTTGGCCAGGAGAAATATTGATTAGAAAAAGTCGAATTCTGTAGATAGGAATGTTTAAATAGTTGCACACTCTCTTACTGATGTTAAGGTCTAGGGTTCGATTCCCGTGACCTGCTATCATGAGAGGTTGACCAGGAGAAATATTCATTAGAAAAAGTCGAATTCTATAGGTAGGAATTGTTGAATAGTTGCACACTCTCTTACTGATGTTAAGGTCTAGGGTTTGATTCCCGTGATCTGCTATCATGAAAGGTTGTCCAGGAGAAATATTGATTAGAAAAAGTCGAATTCTATAAATAGGAATGGTTAGGTAGTTGCACACTCCCTTACTAATGTAGAGGTTTAGGGTTCGATTCCCGTGACCTGCTATCATAAGAGGTTGACCAGGAGAAATATTGATTAGAAAAAGTCGAAATCTATAGAAAGGAATGGTTAAATATTTGCCCACTCTCTTACTGATGTCAAGGTCTAGGGTTCGATTCCCGTGACCTGCTATCATTAAAGGTTGACCAGGAGAAATATTGATTAGAAAAAGTTGAATTCAATAGGTAGGAATAGTTAAATAGTTGCACACTCCCTTACTGATGTAGATGTCTAGGGTTCGATTCCCGTGACTTGCTATCATGAAGGATTGACCAGGAGAAATATTGATTAGAAAAAGTCGAAATCTATAGAATGGAACGGTTAAATATTTGCACACTCTCTTACTGATGTTAAGGTCTAGGGTTTGATTCCCGTGACCTGCTATCATAAAAGGTTGGCCAGGAGAAATATTGATTAGAAAAAGTCGAAATCTATAGAAAGGAACGGTTAAATATTTGCACACTCTCTTACTGATGTTAAGGTCTAGGGTTTGATTCCCGTGACCTGCTATCATAAAAGGTTGGCCAGGAGAAATATTGATTAGAAAAAGTCGAATTCTATAGAAAGGAATGGTTAAATATTTGCCCACACTCTTACTGATGTCAAGGTCTAGGGTTCGATTCCCGTGACCTGCTATCATGAAAGGTTAACCAGGAGAAATATTGATTAGAAGAAGTCGAATTCTATAGATAGGAATGGTTAAATAGTTGCACACTCTCTTACTGATGTTAAGGTCTAGGGTTCGATTCCCGTGACCTGCTATCATGAGAGGTTGGCCAGGAAATATATTAATTAAGGGAAGTCGAATTCAATAGATAGAAATGGTTACATTGGTGCACACTCCCTTACTAATGTAGAGGTTTAGGGTTCAATTCCCGTGACCTGCTATCATAAGAGGTTGACCAGGAGAAATATTGATTAGAAAAAGTCGAAATCTATAGAAAGGAATGGTTAAATATTTTCCCACTCTCTTACTGATGTCAAGGTCTAGGGTTCGATTCCCGTGACCTGCTATCATTAAAGGTTGACCAGGAGAAATATTGATTAGGAAAAGTCGAATTCTATAAATAGGAATGGTAAGGTAGTTGCACACTCCCTTACTAATGTAGAGGTCTAGGGTTCGATTCCCGTGACCTGCTATCTTGAGAAGTTGACCAGGAAATATATTAATTAGGGGAAGACGAATTCAATAGATAGAAATGGTTACATAGGTGCACACTCCCTTACGGATGTAGAGGTCTAGGGTTCGATTCCCGTGATCTGCTATCATGAGAGGTTGACCAGGAGAAATATTCATTAGAAAAAGTCGAATTCTATAGGTAGGAATTGTTGAATAGTTGCACACTCTCTTACTGATGTTAAGGTCTAGGGTTTGATTCCCGTGACCTGCTATCATAAAAGGTTGGCCAGGAGAAATATTGATTAGAAAAAGTCGAATTCTGTAGATAGGAATGTTTAAATAGTTGCACACTCTCTTACTGATGTTAAGGTCAAGGGTTCGATTCCCGTGACCTGCTATCATGAGAGGTTGACCAGGAGAAATATTGATTAGAAAAAGTCGAATTCTATAGATAGGAATGTTTATATGGTTGCACACTCTCTTACTGATGTTAAGGTCTAGGGTTCGATTCCCGTGACCTGCTATCATGAAAGGTTGGCCAGAAGAAATATTGATTAGAAAAAGTCGAATTCTATAGATAGGAATGTTTATATAGTTGCACACTCCTTTACTGATGTAGAGGTCTAGGGTTCGATTCCCGTGACTTGCTATCATGAGGGGTTGACCAGTAGAAATATTGATTAGAAAAAGTCGAAATCTATAGAAAGGAACGGTTAAATATTTGCACACTCTCTTACTGATGTTAAGGTCTAGGGTTTGATTCCCGTGACCTGCTATCATAAAAGGTTGGCCAGGAGAAATATTGATTAGAAAAAGTCGAATTCTGTAGATAGGAATGTTTAAATAGTTGCACACTCTCTTACTGATGTTAAGGTCTAGGGTTCGATTCCCGTGACCTGCTATCATGAGAGGTTGACCAGGAGAAATATTGATTAGAAAAAGTCGAATTCTATAGATAGGAATGTTTATATGGTTGCACACTCTCTTACTGATGTTAAGGTCTAGGGTTCGATTCCCGTGACCTGCTATCATGAAAGGTTGGCCAGGAGAAATATTGATTAGAAAAAGTCGAATTCTATAGGTAGGAAAGGCTAAATAGTTGCACACTCCTTTACTGATGTAGAGGTCTAGGGTTCGATTCCCGTGACTTGCTATCATGAAAGGTTGACCAGGAGAAATATTGATTAGAAAATGTCTAATTCTATAAATTCGAATTGTTGAATAGTTGCACACTCACTTACTGATGTAGAGATCTAAGGTTCGATTCCCGTGACCTGCTATCTTTTGAGGTTGACCAGGAGAAATATTGATTAGAAAAAGTTGAATTCAATAGGTAGGAATAGTTAAATAGTTGCACACTCCCTTACTGATGTAGATGTCTAGGGTTCGATTCCCGTGACTTGCTATCATGAAGGATTGACCAGGAGAAATATTGATTAGAAAAAGTCGAAATCTATAGAATGGAACGGTTAAATATTTGCACACTCTCTTACTGATGTTAAGGTCTAGGGTTTGATTCCCGTGACCTGCTATCATAAAAGGTTGGCCAGGAGAAATATTGATTAGAAAAAGTCGAAATCTATAGAAAGGAACGGTTAAATATTTGCACACTCTCTTACTGATGTTAAGGTCTAGGGTTTGATTCCCGTGACCTGCTATCATAAAAGGTTGGCCAGGAGAAATATTGATTAGAAAAAGTCGAATTCTATAGAAAGGAATGGTTAAATATTTGCCCACACTCTTACTGATGTCAAGGTCTAGGGTTCGATTCCCGTGACCTGCTATCATGAAAGGTTAACCAGGAGAAATATTGATTAGAAGAAGTCGAATTCTATAGATAGGAATGGTTAAATAGTTGCACACTCTCTTACTGATGTTAAGGTCTAGGGTTCGATTCCCGTGACCTGCTATCATGAGAGGTTGGCCAGGAAATATATTAATTAAGGGAAGTCGAATTCAATAGATAGAAATGGTTACATTGGTGCACACTCCCTTACTAATGTAGAGGTTTAGGGTTCAATTCCCGTGACCTGCTATCATAAGAGGTTGACCAGGAGAAATATTGATTAGAAAAAGTCGAAATCTATAGAAAGGAATGGTTAAATATTTTCCCACTCTCTTACTGATGTCAAGGTCTAGGGTTCGATTCCCGTGACCTGCTATCATTAAAGGTTGACCAGGAGAAATATTGATTAGGAAAAGTCGAATTCTATAAATAGGAATGGTAAGGTAGTTGCACACTCCCTTACTAATGTAGAGGTCTAGGGTTCGATTCCCGTGACCTGCTATCTTGAGAAGTTGACCAGGAAATATATTAATTAGGGGAAGACGAATTCAATAGATAGAAATGGTTACATAGGTGCACACTCCCTTACGGATGTAGAGGTCTAGGGTTCGATTCCCGTGATCTGCTATCATGAGAGGTTGACCAGGAGAAATATTCATTAGAAAAAGTCGAATTCTATAGGTAGGAATTGTTGAATAGTTGCACACTCTCTTACTGATGTTAAGGTCTAGGGTTTGATTCCCGTGACCTGCTATCATAAAAGGTTGGCCAGGAGAAATATTGATTAGAAAAAGTCGAATTCTGTAGATAGGAATGTTTAAATAGTTGCACACTCTCTTACTGATGTTAAGGTCTAGGGTTCGATTCCCGTGACCTGCTATCATGAGAGGTTGACCAGGAGAAATATTGATTAGAAAAAGTCGAATTCTATAGATAGGAATGTTTATATGGTTGCACACTCTCTTACTGATGTTAAGGTCTAGGGTTTGATTCCCGTGACCTGCTATCATGAAAGGTTGGCCAGAAGAAATATTGATTAGAAAAAGTCGAATTCTATAGATAGGAATGTTTATATAGTTGCACACTCCTTTACTGATGTAGAGGTCTAGGGTTCGATTCCCGTGACTTGCTATCATGAGGGGTTGACCAGTAGAAATATTGATTAGAAAAAGTCGAAATCTATAGAAAGGAACGGTTAAATATTTGCACACTCTCTTACTGATGTTAAGGTCTAGGGTTTGATTCCCGTGACCTGCTATCATAAAAGGTTGGCCAGGAGAAATATTGATTAGAAAAAGTCGAATTCTGTAGATAGGAATGTTTAAATAGTTGCACACTCTCTTACTGATGTTAAGGTCTAGGGTTCGATTCCCGTGACCTGCTATCATGAGAGGTTGACCAGGAGAAATATTGATTAGAAAAAGTCGAATTCTATAGATAGGAATGTTTATATGGTTGCACACTCTCTTACTGATGTTAAGGTCTAGGGTTCGATTCCCGTGACCTGATATCATGAAAGGTTGGCCAGGAGAAATATTGATTAGAAAAAGTCGAATTCTATAGGTAGGAAAGGCTAAATAGTTGCACACTCCTTTACTGATGTAGAGGTCTAGGGTTCGATTCCCGTGACTTGCTATCATGAAAGGTTGACCAGGAGAAATATTGATTAGAAAATGTCTAATTCTATAAATTCGAATTGTTGAATAGTTGCACACTCACTTACTGATGTAGAGATCTAAGGTTCGATTCCCGTGACCTGCTATCTTTTGAGGTTGACCAGGAGAAATATTGATTAGAAAAAGTTGAATTCAATAGGTAGGAATAGTTAAATAGTTGCACACTCTCTTACTGATGTTAAGGTCTAGGGTTTGATTCCCGTGACCTGCTATCATAAAAGGTTGGCCAGGAGAAATATTGATTAGAAAAAGTCGAATTCTGTAGATAGGAATGTTTAAATAGTTGCACACTCTCTTACTGATGTTAAGGTCTAGGGTTCGATTCCCGTGACCTGCTATCATGAGAGGTTGACCAGGAGAAATATTCATTAGAAAAAGTCGAATTCTATAGGTAGGAATTGTTGAATAGTTGCACACTCTCTTACTGATGTTAAGGTCTAGGGTTTGATTCCCGTGATCTGCTATCATGAAAGGTTGTCCAGGAGAAATATTGATTAGAAAAAGTCGAATTCTATAGATAGGAATGTTTATATGGTGGAACACTCTCTTACTGATGTTAAGGTCTAGGGTTCGATTCCCGTGACCTGCTATCATGAGAGGTTGACCAGGAGAAATATTCATTAGAAAAAGTCGAATTCTATAGGTAGGAATTGTTGAATAGTTGCACACTCTCTTACTGATGTTAAGGTCTAGGGTTTGATTCCCGTGATCTGCTATCATGAAAGGTTGACCAGGAGAAATATTGATTAGGAAAAGTCGAATTCTATAAATAGGAATGGTTAGGTAGTTGCACACTCCCTTACTAATGTAGAGGTTTAGGGTTCGATTCCCGTGACCTGCTATCATAAGAGGTTGACCAGGAGAAATATTAATTAGAAAAAGTCGAAATCTATAGAAAGGAATGGTTAAATATTTGCCCACTCTCTTACTGATGTCAAGGTCTAGGGTTCGATTCCCGTGACCTGCTATCATGAAAGGTTGGCCAGGAGAAATATTGATTAGAAAAAGTCGAATTCTATAGGTAGGAATGGCTAAATAGTTGCACACTCCTTTACTGATGTAGAGGTCTAGGGTTCGATTCCCGTGACTTGCTATCATGAAAGGTTGACCAGGAGAAATATTGATTAGAAAATGTCTAATTCTATAAATTCGAATTGTTGAATAGTTGCACACTCACTTACTGATGTAGAGATCTAAGGTTCGATTCCCGTGACCTGCTATCTTTCGAGGTTGACCAGGAGAAATATTGATTAGAAAAAGTTGAATTCAATAGGTAGGAATAGTTAAATAGTTGCACACTCTCTTACTGATGTTAAGGTCTAGGGTTTGATTCCCGTGACCTGCTATCATAAAAGGTTGGCCAGGAGAAATATTGATTAGAAAAAGTCGAATTCTGTAGATAGGAATGTTTAAATAGTTGCACACTCTCTTACTGATGTTAAGGTCTAGGGTTTGATTCCCGTGACATGCTATCATAAAAGGTTGGCCAGGAGAAATATTGATTAGAAAAAGTCGAATTCTATAAATTCGAATTGTTGAATAGTTGCACACTCACTTACTGATGTAGAGATCTAAGGTTCGATTCCCGTGACCTGCTATCATGAGAGGTTGACCAGGAGAAATTTTCATTAGAAAAAGTCGAATTCTATAGGTAGAAATTGTTGAATAGTTGCACACTCTCTTACTGATGTTAAGGTCTAGGGTTTGATTCCCGTGATCTGCTATCATGAAAGGTTGTCCAGGAGAAATATTGATTAGAAAAAGTCGAATTCTATAGATAGGAATGTTTATATGGTTGCACACTCTCTTACTGATGTTAAGGTCTAGGGTTCGATTCCCGTGACCTGCTATCATGAAAGGTTGGCCAGGAGAAATATTGATTAGAAAAAGTCGAATTCTATAGGTAGGAATGGCTAAATAGTTGCACACTCCTTTACTGATGTAGAGGTCTAGGGTTCGATTCCCGTGACTTGCTATCATGAAAGGTTGACCAGGAGAAATATTGATTAGAAAATGTCTAATTCTATAAATTCGAATTGTTGAATAGTTGCACACTCACTTACTGATGTAGAGATCTAAGGTTCGATTCCCGTGACCTGCTATCTTAAAAGGTTGGCCAGGAGAAATATTGATTAGAAAAAGTCGAAATCTATAGGAAGGAACGGTTAAATATTTGCACACTCTCTTACTGATGTTAAGGTCTAGGGTTTGATTCCCGTGACCTGCTATCATAAAAGGTTGGCCAGGAAAAATATTGTAGGGAAAAAGTCGAATTCTATAGAAAGGAATGGTTAAATATTTGCCCACACTCTTACTGATGTCAAGGTCTAGGGTTCGATTCCCGTGACCTGCTATCATGAAAGGTTAACCAGGAGAAATATTGATTAGAAGAAGTCGAATTCTATAGATAGGAATGGTTAAATAGTTGCACACTCTCTTACTGATGTTAAGGTCTAGGGTTCGATTCCCGTGACCTGCTATCATGAGAGGTTGACCAGGAGAAATATTCATTAGAAAAAGTCGAATTCTATAGGTAGGAATTGTTGAATAGTTGCACACTCTCTTACTGATGTTAAGGTCTAGGGTTTGATTCCCGTGATCTGCTATCATGAAAGGTTGTCCAGGAGAAATATTGATTAGAAAAAGTCGAATTCTATAAATAGGAATGGTTAGGTAGTTGCACACTCCCTTACTAATGTAGAGGTTTAGGGTTCGATTCCCGTGACCTGCTATCATAAGAGGTTGACCAGGAGAAATATTGATTAGAAAAAGTCGAAATCTATAGAAAGGAATGGTTAAATATTTGCCCACTCTCTTACTGATGTCAAGGTCTAGGGTTCGATTCCCGTGACCTGCTATCATTAAAGGTTGACCAGGAGAAATATTGATTAGGAAAAGTCGAATTCTATAAATAGGAATGGTTAGGTAGTTGCACACTTCCTTACTAATGTAGAGGTTTAGGGTTCGATTCCCGTGACCTGCTATCTTGAGAGGTTGACCAGGAAATATATTAATTAGGGGAAGACGAATTCAATAGATAGAAATGGTTACATAGGTGCACACTCCCTTACGGATGTAGAGGTCTAGGGTTCGATTCCCGTGACCTGCTATCATGAGAGGTTGACCAGGAGAAATATTCATTAGAAAAAGTCGAATTCTATAGGTAGGAATAGTTAAATAGTTGCACACTCCCTTACTGATGTACAGGTCTAGGGTTCGATTCCCGTGACCTGCTATCATGAAAGGTTTGCCAGGAGAATTATTGATTAGAAGAAGTCGAATTCTACGGATAGGAATGGTTAAATAGTTGCACACTCCCTTACTGATGTAGAGGTCTAGGGTTCGATTCCCGTGACCTGCTATCTTGAGAGGTTGACCAGGAAATATATTAATTAGGGGAAGACGAATTCAATAGATAGAAATGGTTACATAGGTGCACACTCCCTTACGGATGTAGAGGTCTAGGGTTCGATTCCCGTGACCTGCTATCATGAGAGGTTGACCAGGAGAAATATTCATTAGAAAAAGTCGAATTCTATAGGTAGGAATTGTTGAATAGTTGCACACTCTCTTACTGATGTTAAGGTCTAGGGTTTGATTCCCGTGATCTGCAATCATGAAAGGTTGTTCAGGAAAAATATTGATTAGAAAAAGTCGAATTCTATAGATAGGAATGTTTATATAGTTGCACACTCTCTTACTGTTGTTAAGGTCTAGGGTTCGATTCCCGTGACCTGCTATCATGAAAGGTTTGCCAGGAGAAATTTTGATTAGAAGAAGTCGAATTCTACGGATAGGAATGGTTAAATAGTTGCACACTCCCTTACTAATGTAGAGGTTTAGGGTTCGATTCCCGTGACCTGCTATCATAAGAGGTTGACCAGGAGAAATATTGATTAGAAAATGTCTAATTCTATAAATTCGAATTGTTGAATAGTTGCACACTCACTTACTGATGTAGAGATCTAAGGTTCGATTCCCGTGACCTGCTATCTTTCGAGGTTGACCAGGAGAAATATTCATTAGAAAAAGTCGAATTCTATAGGTAGGAATTGTTGAATAGTTGCACACTCTCTTACTAATGTTAAGGTCTAGGGTTTGATTCCCGTGACCTGCTATCATGAAAGGTTGGCCAGAAGAAATATTGATTAGAAAAAGTCGAATTCTATAGATAGGAATGTTTATAAAGTTGCACACTCCTTTACTGATGTAGAGGTCTAGGGTTCGATTCCCGTGACCTGCTATCATGAAAAGTTGACCAGGAGAAATATTGATTAGAAAATGTCTAATTCTATAAATTCGAATTGTTGAATAATTGTACACTCACTTACTGATGTAGAGATATAGGGTTCGATTCCCGTGACCTGCTATCTTTCGAGGTTGACCAGGAGAAATATTGATTAGAAAAAGTCAAAATCTGTAGAAAGGAATGGTTAAAGAGAGTGGGCAAATGGCCCACTCTCTTACTGATGTTAAGGTCTAGGGTTCGATTCCCGTGACCTGTTATCATTAAAGGTTGGCCAGGAGAAATATTGATTAGAAAAAGTCGATTTCTATAGATAGGAATGGTTAGGTAGTTGCACACTCCCTTACTAATGTAGAGGTTTAGGGTTCGATTCCCGTGACCTGCTATCATAAGAGGTTGACCAGGAGAAATATTGATTAGAAAAAGTCGAAATCTATAGAAAGGAATGGTTAAATATTTGCCCACTCTTTTACTGATGTCTAGGTCTAGGGTTCGATTCCCGTGACCTGCTATCATTAAAGGTTGACCAGGAGAAATATTGATTAGGAAAAGTCGAATTCTATAAATAGGAATGGTTAGGTAGTTGCACACTCCCTTACTAATGTAGAGGTCTAGGGTTCGATTCCCGTGACTTGCTATCATGAGGGGTTGACCAGGAGAAATATTGATTAGAAAAAGTCGAATTCTATAGACAGGAATGGTTAAATAGTTCCATACTCCCTTACTGATGTAGAGGTCTAGGGTTCAATTCCCGCGACCTGTTATCATGAGAGATTAACCAGGAGAAAGATAGATTAGAAAAAGTCGAATTCTATAAATAGGAATGGTTAAATAGTCGCATACTCCCTTACTGATGTAGAGGTCTAGGGTTCGATTCCCGCGACCTGTTATAATGAGAGGTTGGCCAGGAGAAATATTCATTAGAAAAAGTCGAATTCTATAGGTAGGAATTGTTGAATAGTTGCACACTCTCTTACTGATGTTAAGGTCTAGGGTTTGATTCCCGTGACCTGCTATCATAAAAGGTTGGCCAGGAGAAATATTGATTAGAAAAAGTCGAATTCTGTAGATAGGAATGTTTAAATAGTTGCACACTCCCTTACTGATGTAGAGGTCTAGGGTTCTATTCCCGTGACCTGCTATCTTGAGAGGTTGACCAGGAAATATATTAATTAGGGGAAGACGAATTCAATAGATAGAAATGGTTACATAGGTGCACACTCCCTTACGGATGTAGAGGTCTAGGGTTCGATTCCCGTGACCTGCTATCATTAAAGGTTGACCAGGAGAAATATTGATTAGAAAATGTCTAATTCTATAAATTCGAATTGTTGAATAGTTGCACACTCACTTACTGATGTAGAGATCTAAGGTTCGATTCCCGTGACCTGCTATCTTTCGAGGTTGACCAGGAGAAATATTGATTAGAAAAAGTTGAATTCAATAGGTAGGAATAGTTAAATAGTTGCACACTCTCTTACTGATGTTAAGGTCTAGGGTTTGATTCCCGTGATCTGCAATCATGAAAGGTTGTTCAGGAAAAATATTGATTAGAAAAAGTCGAATTCTATAGATAGGAATGTTTATATAGTTGCACACTCTCTTACTGTTGTTAAGGTCTAGGGTTCGATTCCCGTGACCTGCTATCATGAAAGGTTTGCCAGGAGAAATTTTGATTAGAAGAAGTCGAATTCTACGGATAGGAATGGTTAAATAGTTGCACACTCCCTTACTAATGTAGAGGTTTAGGGTTCGATTCCCGTGACCTGCTATCATAAGAGGTTGACCAGGAGAAATATTGATTAGAAAATGTCTAATTCTATAAATTCGAATTGTTGAATAGTTGCACACTCACTTACTGATGTAGAGATCTAAGGTTCGATTCCCGTGACCTGCTATCTTTCGAGGTTGACCAGGAGAAATATTCATTAGAAAAAGTCGAATTCTATAGGTAGGAATTGTTGAATAGTTGCACACTCTCTTACTAATGTTAAGGTCTAGGGTTTGATTCCCGTGACCTGCTATCATGAAAGGTTGGCCAGAAGAAATATTGATTAGAAAAAGTCGAATTCTATAGATAGGAATGTTTATAAAGTTGCACACTCCTTTACTGATGTAGAGGTCTAGGGTTCGATTCCCGTGACCTGCTATCATGAAAAGTTGACCAGGAGAAATATTGATTAGAAAATGTCTAATTCTATAAATTCGAATTGTTGAATAATTGTACACTCACTTACTGATGTAGAGATATAGGGTTCGATTCCCGTGACCTGCTATCTTTCGAGGTTGACCAGGAGAAATATTGATTAGAAAAAGTCAAAATCTGTAGAAAGGAATGGTTAAAGAGAGTGGGCAAATGGCCCACTCTCTTACTGATGTTAAGGTCTAGGGTTCGATTCCCGTGACCTGTTATCATTAAAGGTTGGCCAGGAGAAATATTGATTAGAAAAAGTCGATTTCTATAGATAGGAATGGTTAGGTAGTTGCACACTCCCTTACTAATGTAGAGGTTTAGGGTTCGATTCCCGTGACCTGCTATCATAAGAGGTTGACCAGGAGAAATATTGATTAGAAAAAGTCGAAATCTATAGAAAGGAATGGTTAAATATTTGCCCACTCTTTTACTGATGTCTAGGTCTAGGGTTCGATTCCCGTGACCTGCTATCATTAAAGGTTGACCAGGAGAAATATTGATTAGGAAAAGTCGAATTCTATAAATAGGAATGGTTAGGTAGTTGCACACTCCCTTACTAATGTAGAGGTCTAGGGTTCGATTCCCGTGACTTGCTATCATGAGGGGTTGACCAGGAGAAATATTGATTAGAAAAAGTCGAATTCTATAGACAGGAATGGTTAAATAGTTCCATACTCCCTTACTGATGTAGAGGTCTAGGGTTCAATTCCCGCGACCTGTTATCATGAGAGATTAACCAGGAGAAAGATAGATTAGAAAAAGTCGAATTCTATAAATAGGAATGGTTAAATAGTCGCATACTCCCTTACTGATGTAGAGGTCTAGGGTTCGATTCCCGCGACCTGTTATAATGAGAGGTTGGCCAGGAGAAATATTCATTAGAAAAAGTCGAATTCTATAGGTAGGAATTGTTGAATAGTTGCACACTCTCTTACTGATGTTAAGGTCTAGGGTTTGATTCCCGTGACCTGCTATCATAAAAGGTTGGCCAGGAGAAATATTGATTAGAAAAAGTCGAATTCTGTAGATAGGAATGTTTAAATAGTTGCACACTCCCTTACTGATGTAGAGGTCTAGGGTTCTATTCCCGTGACCTGCTATCTTGAGAGGTTGACCAGGAAATATATTAATTAGGGGAAGACGAATTCAATAGATAGAAATGGTTACATAGGTGCACACTCCCTTACGGATGTAGAGGTCTAGGGTTCGATTCCCGTGACCTGCTATCATTAAAGGTTGACCAGGAGAAATATTGATTAGAAAATGTCTAATTCTATAAATTCGAATTGTTGAATAGTTGCACACTCACTTACTGATGTAGAGATCTAAGGTTCGATTCCCGTGACCTGCTATCTTTCGAGGTTGACCAGGAGAAATATTGATTAGAAAAAGTTGAATTCAATAGGTAGGAATAGTTAAATAGTTGCACACTCTCTTACTGATGTTAAGGTCTAGGGTTTGATTCCCGTGATCTGCTATCATGAAAGGTTGTCCAGGAGAAATATTGATTAGAAAAAGTCGAATTCTATAGATAGGAATGTTTATATGGTTGCACACTCTCTTACTGATGTTAAGGTCTAGGGTTCGATTCCCGTGACCTGCTATCATGAAAGGTTGGCCAGGAGAAATATTGATTAGAAAAAGTCGAATTCTATAGGTAGGAATGGCTAAATAGTTGCACACTCCCTTACTAATGTAGAGGTCTAGGGTTCGATTCCCGTGACCTGCTATCTTGAGAAGTTGACCAGGAAATATATTAATTAGGGGAAGACGAATTCAATAGATAGAAATGGTTACATAGGTGCACACTCCCTTACGGATGTAGAGGTCTAGGGTTCGATTCCCGTGATCTGCTATCATGAGAGGTTGACCAGGAGAAATATTCATTAGAAAAAGTCGAATTCTATAGAAAGGAATGGTTAAATATTTGCCCACACTCTTACTGATGTCAAGGTCTAGGGTTCGATTCCCGTGACCTGCTATCATGAAAGGTTAACCAGGAGAAATATTGATTAGAAGAAGTCGAATTCTATAGATAGGAATGTTTAAATAGTTGCACACTCCCTTACTGATGTAGAGGTCTAGGGTTCTATTCCCGTGACCTGCTATCTTGAGAGGTTGACCAGGAAATATATTAATTAGGGGAAGACGAATTCAATAGATAGAAATGGTTACATAGGTGCACACTCCCTTACGGATGTAGAGGTCTAGGGTTCGATTCCCGTGACCTGCTATCATTAAAGGTTGACCAGGAGAAATATTGATTAGGAAAAGTCGAATTCTATAAATAGGAATGGTTAGGTAGTTGCACACTCCCTTACTAATGTAGAGGTCTAGGGTTCGATTCCCGTGACTTGCTATCATGAGGGGTTGACCAGGAGAAATATTGATTAGAAAAAGTCGAATTCTATAGGTAGGAATGGTAAAATAGTTGCACACTCCCTTAGTGATGTAGAGGTTTAGGGTGCGAATCCCGCGACCTGTTATAATGAGAGGTTGGCCAGGAAATATATTAATTAGGGGAAGTCGAATTTAATAGATAGAAAAGGTGCACACTCCCTTACTGATGTAGAGGTCTAGGGTTCGATTCCTGTGACCTGCTATTATGAAAGGTTTGCTAGGAGAAATATTGATTAGAAAAAGTGGAATTCTATAGACAGGAATGTTTAAATTGTTGCACACTCCCTTACTGACGTAGAGGTCTAGGGTTCGATTCCTGTGACCTGCTATTATGAAAGGTTTGCTAGGAGAAATATTGATTAGAAAAAGTCGAATTCTATAGACAGGAATGTTTAAATTGTTGCACACTCCCTTACTGATGTAGAGGTCTAGGGTTCGATTCCTGTGACCTGCTATTATGAAAGGTTTGCTAGGAGAAATATTGATTAGAAAAAGTCGAATTCTATAGACAGGAATGATTAAATTGTTGCACACTCCCTTACTGATGTAGAGGTCTAGGGTTCGATTCCCGTGACCTGCTATCATTAAAGATTGGCCAGAAGAAATATTGATAAGAAAAAGTCGAATTCTATAGACAGGAATGGTTAAATAGTTGCATACTCCCTTACTGATGTAGATGTCTAGGGTTCAATTCCCGCGACCTGTTATCATGAGAGATTAACCAGGAGAAAGATAGATTAGAAAAATTCGAATTCTATAAATAGGAATGGTTAAATATTCGCACACTCCCTTACTGATGTTTAGGTCTAGGGTTCGATTCCCGTGACCTGCTATCATGAAAGGTTGGCCAGGAGAAATATTGATTAGAAGAAGTCGAATTCTATAGATAGGAATGGTTAAAAAGTTGCACACTCTCTTACTGATGTTAAGGTCTAGGGTTCGATTCCCGTGACCTGCTATCATGAGAGGTTGGCCAGGAAATATATTAATTAAGGGAAGTCGAATTCAATAGATAGAAATGGTTACATTGGTGCACACTCCCTTACTGATGTAGAGGTCTAGGGTTCGATTCCCGTGACCTGCTATCATGAGAGGTTGACCAGGAGAAATATTGATTAGGAAAAGTCGAATTCTATAAATAGAAATGGTTAGGTAGTTGCACACTCCCTTACTAATGTAGAGGTTTAGGGTTCGATTACCGTGACCTGCTATCATAAGAGGTTGACCAGGAGAAATATTGATTAGAAAAAGTCGAAATCTATAGAAAGGAATGGTTAAATATTTGCCCACTCTCTTACTGATGTCTAGGTCTAGGGTTCGATTCCCGTGACCTGCTATCATGAAAGGTTGGTCAGGAGAAATATTGATTAGAAAAAGTCGAATTCTATAGGTAGGAATAGTTAAATAGTTGCACACTCCCTTACTGATGTAGAGGTCTAGGGTTCGATTCCCGTGACTTGCTATCATGAGGGGTTGACCAGTAGAAATATTGATTAGAAAAAGTCGAAATCTATAGAAAGGAATGTCTAAATAGTTGCACACTCCTTTACTGATGTAGAGGTCTAGGGTTCGATTCCCGTGACCTGCTATCATGAAAGGTTGACAAGGAGAAATATTGATTAGAAAATGTCTAATTCTATAAATTCGAATTGTTGAATAGTTGCACACTCACTTACTGATGTAGAGATCTAAGGTTCGATTCCCGTGACCTGCTATCTTTCGAGGTTGACCAGGAGAAATATTGATTAGAAAAAGTTGAATTCAATAGGTAGGAATAGTTAAACAGTTGCACACTCCCTTACTGATGTAGATGTCTAGGGTTCGATTCCCGTGACCTGCTATTATGAAAGGTTTGCTAGGAGAAATATTGATTAGAAAAAGTCGAATTCTATAGACAGGAATGTTTAAATTGTTGCACACTCCCTTACTGATGTAGAGGTCTAGGGTTCGATTCCTGTGACCTGCTATTATGAAAGGTTTGCTAGGAGAAATATTGATTAGAAAAAGTCGAATTCTATAGACAGGAATGATTAAATTGTTGCACACTCTCTTACTGATGTTAAGGTCTACGGTTCGATTCCCGTGACCTGCTATCATGAGAGGTTGGCCAGGAAATATATTAATTAAGGGAAGTCGAATTCAATAGATAGAAATGGTTACATTGGTGCACACTCCCTTACTGATGTAGAGGTCTAGGGTTCGATTCCCGTGACCTGCTATCATGAGAGGTTGACCAGGAGAAATATTGATTAGGAAAAGTCGAATTCTATAAATAGAAATGGTTAGGTAGTTGCACACTCCCTTACTAATGTAGAGGTTTAGGGTTCGATTCCCGTGACCTGCTATCATAAGAGGTTGACCAGGAGAAATATTGATTAGAAAAAGTCGAAATCTATAGAAAGGAATGGTTAAATATTTGCCCACTCTCTTACTGATGTCTAGGTCTAGGGTTCGATTCCCGTGACCTGCTATCATTAAAGGTTGACCAGGAAAAATATTGATTAGGAAAAGTCGAATTCTATAAATAGGAATGGTTAGGTAGTTGCACACTCCCTTACTAATGTAGAGGTCTAGGGTTCGATTCCCGCGACCTGTTATAATGAGAGGTTGGCCAGGAGAAATATTGATTAGAAAAAGTCGAATTCTATAAATAGGAATGGTTAAATATTCGCACACTCCCTTACTTATGTTAAGGTCTAGGGTTCGATTCCCGTGACCTGCTATCATGAAAGGTTGGCCAGGAGAAATATTGATTAGAAAAAGTCGAATTCTATAGATAGGAATGGTTAAATAGTTGCACACTCTCTAAATGATGTTAAGGTCTAGGGTTCGATTCCCGTGACCTGCTATCATGAAAGGTTTGCCAGGAGAAATATTGATTAGAAGAAGTCGAATTCTACGGATAGGAATGGTTAAATAGTTGCACACTCCCTTACTGATGTAGAGGTCTAGGGTTCTATTCCCGTGACCTGCTATCTTGAGAGGTTGACCAGGAAATATATTAATTAGGGGAAGACGAATTCAATAGATAGAAATGGTTACATAGGTGCACACTCCCTTACGGATGTAGAGGTCTAGGGTTCGATTCCCGTGAATTGCTATCATGAAGGGTTGACCAGGAGAAATATTGATTAGAAAAAGTCGAAATCTATAGAAAGGATCGGTTAAATATTTGCACACTCTCTTATTGATGTTCAGGTCTAGGGTTTGATTCCCGTGACCTGCTATCATAAAAGGTTGGCCAGGAGAAATATTGATTAGAAAAAGTCGAATTCTGTAGATAGGAATGTTTGAATAGTTGCACACTCCCTTACTGATGTAGAGGTCTAGGGTTCGATTCCCGTGACCTGCTATCATGAGAGGTTGACCAGGAGAAATATTGAATAGAAAAAGTCGAATTCTATAGGTAGGAATGGTAAAATAGTTGCACACTCCCTTAGTGATGTAGAGGTTTAGGGTGCGAATCCCGCGACCTGTTATAATGAGAGGTTGGCCAGGAAATATATTAATTAGGGGAAGTCGAATTTAATAGATAGAAAAGGTGCACACTCCCTTACTGATGTAGAGATCTAGGGTTCGATTCCCGTGACCTGCTATCATGAAAGGTTGGCTAGGAGAAATATTGATTAGAAAAAGTCGAATTCTATAGATAGGAATGGTTAAATAGTTGCACACTCTCTAAATGATGTTAAGGTCTAGGGTTCGATTCCCGTGACCTGCTATCATGAAAGGTTTGCCAGGAGAAATATTGATTAGAAGAAGTCGAATTCTACGGATAGGAATGGTTAAATAGTTGCACACTCCCTTACTGATGTAGAGGTCTAGGGTTCTATTCCCGTGACCTGCTATCTTGAGAGGTTGACCAGGAAATATATTAATTAGGGGAAGACGAATTCAATAGATAGAAATGGTTACATAGGTGCACACTCCCTTACGGATGTAGAGGTCTAGGGTTCGATTCCCGTGAATTGCTATCATGAAGGGTTGACCAGGAGAAATATTGATTAGAAAAAGTCGAAATCTATAGAAAGGATCGGTTAAATATTTGCACACTCTCTTATTGATGTTCAGGTCTAGGGTTTGATTCCCGTGACCTGCTATCATAAAAGGTTGGCCAGGAGAAATATTGATTAGAAAAAGTCGAATTCTGTAGATAGGAATGTTTGAATAGTTGCACACTCCCTTACTGATGTAGAGGTCTAGGGTTCGATTCCCGTGACCTGCTATCATGAGAGGTTGACCAGGAGAAATATTGAATATAAAAAGTCGAATTCTATAGGTAGGAATGGTAAAATAGTTGCACACTCCCTTAGTGATGTAGAGGTTTAGGGTGCGAATCCCGCGACCTGTTATAATGAGAGGTTGGCCAGGAAATATATTAATTAGGGGAAGTCGAATTTAATAGATAGAAAAGGTGCACACTCCCTTACTGATGTAGAGGTCTAGGGTTCGATTCCTGTGACCTGCTATCATGAAAGGTTGGCTAGGAGAAATATTGATTAGAAAAAGTCGAATTCTATAGGTAGGAATGGCTAAATAGTTGCACACTCCTTTACTGATGTAGAGGTCTAGGGTTCGATTCCCGTGACCTGCTATTGTGAGAGGTTGACCAGGAGAAAGATTGATTAGAAAAAGGTGAATTTTATAAATAGGAATGGTAAAATAGTTGCACACTCCCTTAGTGATGTAGAGGTTTAGGGTGCGAATCCCGCGACCTGTTATAATGAGAGGTTGGCCAGGAAATATATTATTTAGGGGAAGTCGAATTTAATAGATAGAAAAGGTGCACACTCCCTTACTGATGTAGAGATCTAGGGTTCGATTCCCGTGACCTGCTATCATGAAAGGTTGGCTAGGAGAAATATTGATTAGAAAAAGTCGAATTCTATAGACAGGAATGGTTAAATAGTTGCATACTCCCTTACTGATGTAGATGTCTAGGGTTCAATTCCCGCGACCTGTTATCATGAGAGATTAACCAGGAGAAAGATAGATTAGAAAAAGTCGAATTCTATAAATAGGAATGGTTAAATATTCGCACACTCCCTTACTGATGTTTAGGTCTAGGGTTCGATTCCCGTGACCTGCTATCATGAAAGGTTTGCCAGGAGAAATATTGATTAGAAGAAGTCGAATTCTACGGATAGGAATGGTTAAATAGTTGCACACTCCCTTACTGATGTAGAGGTCTAGTGTTCGATTCCCGTGACCTGCTATCTTGAGAGGTTGACCAGGAAATATATTAATTAGGGGAAGACGAATTCAATAGATAGAAATGGTTACATAGGTGCACACTCCCTTACGGATGTAGAGGTCTAGGGTTCGATTCCCGTGACTTGCTATCATGAGGGGTTGACCAGGAGAAATATTGATTAGAAAAAGTCGAAATCTATAGAAAGGAACGGTTAAATATTTGCACACTCTCTAACTGATGTTAAGGTCTAGGGTTTGATTCCCGTGACCTGCTATCATAAAAGGTTGGCCAGGAGAAATATTGATTAGAAAAAGTCGAATTCTGTAGATAGGAATGTTTGAATAGTTGCACACTCCCTTACTGATGTAGAGGTCTAGGGTTCGATTCCCGTGACCTGCTATCATGAGAGGTTGACCAGGAGAAATATTCATTAGAAAAAGTCGAATTCTATAGGTAGGAATTGTTGAATAGTTGCACACTCTCTTACTAATGTTAAGGTCTAGGGTTTGATTCCCGTGACCTGCTATCATGAAAGGTTGGCCAGAAGAAATATTGATTAGAAAAAGTCGAAATCTATAGAAAGGAACGGTTAAATATTTGCACACTCCCTTACTGATGTTAAGGTCTAGGGTTTGATTCCCGTGACCTGCTATCATAAAAGGTTGGCCAGGAGAAATATTGATTAGAAAAAGTCGAATTCTGTAGATAGGAATGTTTGAATAGTTGCACACTCCCTTACTGATGTAGAGGTCTAGGGTTCGATTCCCGTGACCTGCTATCATGAAAGGTTGGCCAGGAGAAATATTGATTAGAAAAAGTCGAATTCTATAGATAGGAATGGTTAAATAGTTGCACACTCTCTAAATGATGTTAAGGTCTAGGGTTCGATTCCCGTGACCTGCTATCATGAAAGGTTTGCCAGGAGAAATATTGATTAGAAGAAGTCGAATTCTACGGATAGGAATGGTTAAATAGTTGCACACTCCCTTACTGATGTAGAGGTCTAGGGTTCTATTCCCGTGACCTGCTATCTTGAGAGGTTGACCAGGAAATATATTAATTAGGGGAAGACGAATTCAATAGATAGAAATGGTTACATAGGTGCACACTCCCTTACGGATGTAGAGGTCTAGGGTTCGATTCCCGTGACTTGCTATCATGAGGGGTTGACCAGGAGAAATATTAATTAGAAAAAGTCGAAATCTATAGAAAGGATCGGTTAAATATTTGCACACTCTCTTACTGATGTTCAGGTCTAGGGTTTGATTCCCGTGACCTGCTATCATAAAAGGTTGGCCAGGAGAAATATTGATTAGAAAAAGTCGAATTCTGTAGATAGGAATGTTGGAATAGTTGCACACTCCCTTACTGACGTAGAGGTCTAGGGTTCGATTCCCGTGACCTGCTATCATGAGAGGTTGACCAGGAGAAATATTGATTAGAAAAAGTCGAATTCTATAGGTAGGAATGGCTAAATAGTTGCACACTCCTTTACTGATGTAGAGGTCTAGGGTTCGATTCCCGTGACCTGCTATCGTGAGAGGTTGACCAGGAGAAAGATTGATTAGAAAAAGGTGAATTTTATAAATAGGAATGGTAAAATAGTTGCACACTCCCTTAGTGATGTACAGGTTTAGGGTGCGAATCCCGCGACCTGTTATAATGAGAGGTTGGCCAGGAAATATATTAATTAGGGGAAGTCGAATTTAATAGATAGAAAAGATGCACACTCCCTTACTGATGTAGAGGTCTAGGGTTCGATTCCTGTTACCTGCTATTATGAAAGGTTTGCTAGGAGAAATATTGATTAGAAAAAGTCGAATTCTATAGACAGGAATGTTTAAATTGTTGCACACTCCCTTACTGATGTAGAGGTCTAGGGTTCGATTCCTGTGACCTGCTATTATGAAAGGTTTGCTAGGAGAAATATTGATTAGAAAAAGTCGAACTCTATAGACAGGAATGTTTAAATTGTTGCACACTCCCTTACTGATGTAGAGGTCTAGGGTTCGATTCCCGTGACCTGCTATCATGAAAGGTTGGCTAGGAGAAATATTGATTAGAAAAAGTCGAATTCTATAGGTAGGAATGGCTAAATAGTTGCACACTCCTTTACTGATGTAGAGGTCTAGGGTTCGATTCCCGTGACCTGCTATTGTGAGAGGTTGACCAGGAGAAAGATTGATTAGAAAAAGGTGAATTTTATAAATAGGAATGGTAAAATAGTTGCACACTCCCTTAGTGATGTAGAGGTTTAGGGTGCGAATCCCGCGACCTGTTATAATGAGAGGTTGGCCAGGAAATATATTATTTAGGGGAAGTCGAATTTAATAGATAGAAAAGGTGCACACTCCCTTACTGATGTAGAGATCTAGGGTTCGATTCCCGTGACCTGCTATCATGAAAGGTTGGCTAGGAGAAATATTGATTAGAAAACGTCGAATTCTATAGATAGGAATGGTTAAATAGTTGCACACTCCCTTACTGATGTAGAGGTCTAGGGTTCGATTCCTGTGACCTGCTATCGTGAGAGGTTGACCAGGAGAAAGATTGATTAGAAAATGTCTAATTCTATAAATTCGAATTGTTGAATAGTTGCACACTCACTTACTGATGTAGAGGTCTAGGGTTCGATTCCCGTGACCTGCTATCGTGAGAGGTTGAGCAGGAGAAAGATTGATTAGATAATGTCTAATTCTATAAATTCGAATTGTTGAATAGTTGCACACTCACTTACTGATGTAGTGGTCTAGGGTTCGATTCCCGTGACCTGCTATCATGAGAGGTTGACCAGGAGAATTGTTGATTAGAAAAAGTCGAAATCTATAGAAAGGAATGGTTAAATATTTGCATACTCTTTTACTGATGTTAAGGTCTAGGGTTCGATTCACGTGACCTGCTATCATGAAATGTTGGCCAGGAGAAATTTTGATTAGAAAAAGTCGAACTTTATAAATAGGAATGGTTAAGTGTTTCACACTTCCTTGCTGATGTAGAGGTCGCGGGTTCGATTCCCGTGACCTTTTATTTTGAGAGGTTTGCCAGGAAATTTATTAATTATGGAAGTGTGGATTCAATAAATAGGAATTGTTAGATTGGTGCACACTCCCTTGCTGATGTGGAGGTCGGGGGTGCGATTCTCGCGTTTTATTATAATGAAGCGTTGCGCGGGAGAAGTCCTGGTTCGTATTTTATAAATAGGAATGGTCGGAAGAGTTCTTTCGCCCCAGTAACATTAGCTCGGTTTGATCGACTGTTAGTAGCCTCAGAGTGTTTCTCAATTGAACCGAGCGATAGGGATATTGTTGCAGGTGCCACCGTCGTGGGACGATTGGTGGAATAGGAATGTTCTGGTGAGACCGAGGCCAAATAGTCCAGGCTCTGCCAATCGCGGTATTGAGTGTACCAGCGGCGGTGCGGAGGGTGGTGCTCTGAAGAAACTCTTCTAATAAACGAAGAGGGAGAGGACTAACAAAAAGCAAACATACAAAGCAATGCGTACCCAAAGTGGACCCTCGACTGATGGGATTATTATTATTATTAGCTAGTTCCATAAAGCTCATATTCCCTTATTCCGCCTAGCACACGATTTATGAAATTATATTTCTCCTAGCAGAATCGGCTGGCGGAGGCCCTACGGCCATATCTATACTTGTTCTAACTCTAGTGTACTAATATTCACTTCCCCTTAGTTCTGGAATCCTGCCCTCGATATCTTCATCCGACCCTAGCGCGCTACATCCTCCTTCATCCGGTACTTCGTCAACTATCAACCGTCGGCACGGGCGCCAGTAAGATGGCTCCATCTCATCCAGACGCTTTGCTCTTCTCCAGTCTAGACTGGCAACTCTTCTTTAGGGAAGCTCGAGCTGAAGGGATGTAGGTGCAACCGCCGCCGCGTGTTTTTAATATCTGCCTTTAGTTGCTCATCTTCTTCTTCCTGAGCTCAATGCTGAGCGTTGTGGATGCTCGATCCGTCCGAGGCGTGGTGCGCGGCGCGTCTCCACGGGGTTCGAGTCCCGCGATCTATTATCATGATGCGCTGGACGGGAGATATATTCAATAAATAACTAGGTATGGTTAGATATGGTGGTCGAGGGTTCGATTCCCGCGTTCTACTATCGTAAAGCACCGACTGAAATATGACAGATTGGCCAATTATTCTCAGGTAAATGAGCTGTCGAGTGGTTATGGGTGTCAGAGTTCAGAAGGGGCGACTCGGCACTTCGCTGTATCTGGTTACAATGAAGCCCTGCTCTGTATAACTCTGTATTGTTAACATTACTTAAGACATACTATTTTACCGTCAGTTGACGGTTATCTCGATTGAAGAGAGTTCATTCACCTTAAACCGTAAACCTTTATATGGTAGACATTTGAGTGTATTAATGTAGTACCTTGACGTGATCAGTTCCTTTTCTATACTCTGAAGTTAGAATGGAACTAGTTGGTTATGGACAGAAAGATGTATGTAGCTTTGCGTTGTGTTCCCAACCAGATTATAGCGATCGTAGTTCACTATAATAATAACGGATTTGCTGACAAACCGACCGTTATCTGTCTCGGGATACCCGACAGCCAATCAGCTGATCTATCTAAAGCGAGTCAGTCGAATGGAAGCTTTAAACCGTGTACATGACCATTTTATCGAGGAGAACATATTTTTTGTTCTCACTTTGTTCTGCGGTATTTGAATACTAATTAAATTCCCGGCAAGGCAGAGATAAATATGTGTCTA
Source organism: Eubasilissa regina (assembly GCA_022840565.1). Classification (NCBI taxonomy): domain Eukaryota; kingdom Metazoa; phylum Arthropoda; class Insecta; order Trichoptera; family Phryganeidae; genus Eubasilissa; species Eubasilissa regina. Next base: position 731,934 of record JAINEB010000026.1, read on the forward strand.
GGTGACTAATCGACTCAGTATTAACATTCAGAATACTCATTACAATGGTCCCGCGGTGAAAGGGAACCTGTCATTTAATCAATAAATCGTCTAGCAAACACGTGAGGTATTTCTGCAGCAGTGTATATAAAATGTAACGAATTGCGGGGTCCCTTGCCTTGTTTTGTAGGGCGTGTTCATTATTTCCCAATAAGAAAACTGCATCTGTCAGCGCGGGTACGATGATGTAGAGAAATGTCCGCCACCCCTGCTATAGCCTTTAGCCTGCTGTGATATATTTTCTGACTAACAATCATTATCTCTTGTTGCAGAATTCGATCCGGCCGCTGCTTGTTCAGTACCCAGCCTATACATCATCATGGAAGTAGATTTCGAGCTACAGCTCAGCTGCAAGCAGTTTGCAACGACGCTGGTAAACAGTAAATCTACTTTCAACCGTGATAACTGGATCCTGACGAATGTGGACCATTCCATGAGGGCCCCGCACCCCAGCCCGGCCGTCCTGGCGCAGTTCGCCTCCATCGTTTATAAAGATATGGGACAAAATGAAGAACATCGCATATATGAAAGTAAATTAAAGTTACCCACCGGATGGAGACTGTTGACGACCGCCCGTAACGATAACTTGAACAACGGCTACTTCGGGGCTGCCTACTGGAGCGAGTCCCTCCAGCAGGTGGTGCTGGCCCACAGGGGAACACAGCTGACTAATCTAGGAGCCATGTGGACTAATGTGATAGGAATCGCTATGACAAATTTTTCACATCGCATGAGTTCTGCAGCTACATTTGCCGACAAGGTGAAGTGCGCAGTACTTGAAGCCAACAACCCTGAAGCCGGCAAAGTCTTCCAGCTAAACGTCACGGGGCACTCCCTGGGCGGCTGGCTGGCTCAGGTCAGCGGGTTCACAGTCCAGTTTCTGCAGGCGGGGAGTAAAAAGTTCAATATCCACAGCAAGTCAAACGGCGTCCAGCCAAAGATCCTCCGCGCACACATCGTGGCATTTGAGAGTCCCGGCTGTAAGGCCATGTTGGAGAATATCGTCGATAGCTATTATCCCAGGCACGGGAGAAAGGCGTCCTTTGAAGCGCTGGATATATCCAGTTACCTGTCTGCGCCCAACCTGATAAACACCTTCGGCCGGCACGCGGGCAGCTTGTACCGAGTTATGATTGATGTGTCAAATTTTGGCCGGTTAGACCGCAAAACTTTTATGTATACTATTGAAACCCACAAAATGAACAATTTAATAAAAGCATTTGCAGATAACAAAGATATAATAGAAATGGAGGACTGGCCGGCGAAGCGCTCGACAGAGTACAAGAAGTTTCACCAGAAAGTGGATCATCCGAGTGAGTATCACCTGGACCTGAACAATTACGACGATGGCGTGATGAAAGAGCGTTACCAAAATAAAAAATGTCCGGACGGCAGATGGAGCGGCAGTCTGAGGATGTTCTCGGCCGACGAGTTGAAGTTGCTCGAATTCTGGATTATCTTCAAAAGAGAAACCGTAAGGCTCAATAAAATACAAACGTTTCTTACCGAGCACCACTTGGGAGGATGGAAGGAATTATTTGTAGAGTTTTCTATCGATACCGATAATCGCACCGTCACTTGTGACTCCGAGGGGCACTTGGACCAGCTCGTCTGGCGGACTAAACTGTTGATGCGCTGGTTCTCCGCGGAGCTGATGAATGCAGTGAAAGAACAGAGCGAAGGCATACCTACAATTGTATACTACATGGCGAGCAAAAATTACCTCGACTCCCTGCCAGAATGTGCCTTGGACTTTACAGACTGCATCGGGCTTCGAGACTTCTTACAGTCTGATCGCCGAATCTTGGAAATTGAGAGCGACGACTGCGTCCTGGAAATGCTCCGGCTGTCCAGTGTTGCCCGTCAATTGCGGAAGTCGTCATCAGATTTAGATGACCGTGTACAACATGAATGCCAAACGTTTCTGCATTGGAAACATTTCGTGAACTTACAACTCGAGGTAGACATTGAGAACCTCCCGGAGAACTTTACTCGCGATAACTTATTGGTGATCGATTGTGGCTCGATGGACGTAACCCGAGTTCCCCAGATAGAAGCCATATTAAAACACTCTCTTAAAAACAATAACAAGAAACTTATCCTCGTATCTTCACACCAAATGTTAGGTTTAATGAGTTTCGAGGATGTCTCGGTGTCCGTTGTTCAAGCCGGGCCTTTCGAATCGAGCCAACTGACGGAGGACTCCCAAAAGAATCTCTTCACAAAGAACATCCTGGACATTGGAGATGCAAATTTGAGCATAGCAGATTTTATAGGAGAAACAAATTTCAAATTATTTTCATCAAAGATTAATACTTTCGTAGATACGAAAGATCTCAAAGAGATTCTACGGAACAAAACACGCCTCATTAAAATGGAAAACTCTCGCCCAAATTTGATTAATTTTGGTGTGAACGTTGCCACAATCGGCAGGAAGGTGAGCGTGGACTACTTGACCAAAACCGCATCTTCCGATGTCCTGCTGGTCATCAGCGGGAATCCTCGAGAGGAGGTGAGCACACAACTCACTATCCTCGCTACATCAGGTAGCGTCATCAGAGGAAATGCCGGGGAAGAGAAATTTAAACAAACCATCTCGGAGAATCCTAAGAAAAAAGTGTACTGGGTCGAAGCAAATGACTCTTCTACAACTGTTAAGCAAATTTATCATCACAGCTTTTATATGACAAGGCGGTTCCATCATCAGACCGTGTTAAAGGTAGAAAACTTTAAGGTGTGGTGTGAGGTCGAAGATACATTTATCTTCCAGGGTGTCCCGAACAAACCGAGTCTGGCGAGCTTGTTACGATTATCCAAAACGGAGAGCGGCATATTTGAGGAAAAAGAAAATATTCTGGTGGCACCCTCGGACCAAGAAGTAGAAGCTATTTTAGAAAAGAATGATTATAAGAAGCCCGTTCACGTGTTAAAGCTCGAGACTAGCGATCGGTTCTTGTGGCAGCGGTCGCTGGGGTCGTTGGGAGGTCTGCGCCCTGACGTGTATCACGACACAGATCGTGGGATTATTAATGAGGAACAGCTATGCAACTTGAAGCAGAAGGTGGTGATCATCGCGGACGAACCCGGCATGGGGAAGTCCACCAGCCTGGCGAGCGTGTCTGGACTGTTGCACTCTGATCCTGCGAACTGGCTCATTTGGATAGATCTAAAACATTTTAAAATTCCCACTGAAAATGTACCCACTGACCGGATACGGCGCTGTGAGCTCCTGCTGAGAGTCAATCTTACCGGAGACAGTTTGTCGCGCGACTTGTTGCAACTCTGCCTGCATCAGGAACATCCGAGGCAGGTTTACGTGATGTTCGATGGTTTCGACGAGCTAAGAAAAGATTATTCCTCGGAGGCGTTGGATCTTTTAACGTACCTCGGTAAAGAAACGAAAGCGAGAGTCTGGGTGACCACGAGGTTTCACGAGAGAATCTTGCTCGAGAATATTTTGTCTACGTTTGCTGTGACGTTTGAAAAGATTAACGGTGAGTTCCAGCGGGACTACCTCGAGAATTACTGGCGCACGCACCTGCTGCTGGAGGCGGGCGGCGGAGACGAGAAGCTTCAACAGTGTGCGCGAGACTTGTACGCAGAAGCTGAAAGGGTTCTCGGTGGAAACATCCAGAAATTCATGGGGATACCCTTGCAGCTGCGGATGTTGGCGGAGGTGTTCCTGGAGGAGGTCAACAAGTGTGTCGAGTCACCAGATGAATACGAGAGAACTTTGGAAGTGAAGAGCGTGTTCTCCTTGTATGAGCAATTCATCCGTGTGAAATACAATATTTACTGCAAGGGGAAGATTCAACTGAATGTCCGTATAGAAGATCGTATTTATAAGACGATCGTTGCCGATTTTACAAAATCTCACAGAAAGTTAGGCTTTTGCGCGCTTTTTCCCGAATCAGCCAAACTATACCACGAGGACAGCGAGAGTGAGGGGGGAGCTGATCTGTGCAGAGTGGGGCTGGTCCAGGCGTGGGGCGGGGGCGAGGGGGACGCCGAGTTCATCCACCGCACGCTGGCGGAGTACTTCTGCGCCGATCACATCGTGCACAGGCTCAGTATGAAATTCCGCTGCGAAGATTGGGCCCCCACGGTGGAATTATTGTTGACAAGTATCTTAGTGCAGGACCCCCATAAGGTCATCAGAATGTTTATAGACAATTTCCTCCTGCTGCTACCGGACACCGCGCGAGCTGACATTACTTTACAAACCTTGAAACTTTGGGGTACATCACCAGCTGTATTAACTAATCCTAAAACACGGCAAACCGCACTCCACGTAGCCGCTAGGGAAGGTCATACACGGATTGCACACTTTTTGACCGGCGGTGAAGATTTATTATCAGAACCAAACCAGAATGGTTTAATCAGCTTTATAGCGGCTCGCGGAGAGGTAGGTCGTACCGCACTGCACTATGCAGCCCTCCAGGGACACCTCCCGATAGTGCAGTGTTTAGTAGAGAAAGGAGGGGATATTAACTCGGCAGATAATACAGGCAGCACCGCACTGCACTATGCAGCCCAAGAGGGACACCTCCCGATAGTGCAGTGGTTAGTAGAGAAAGGAGGGGATATTAACTCGGCAGATAATACAGGCAGCATCGCACTGAACTATGCAGCCCAAGAGGGACACTTCCCGATAGTGCAGTGGTTAGTAGAGAAGGGAGGGGATATTAACTTGACAGATAAAAGAGGCAGTACCGCACTGCACTATGCAGCCATCCAGGGACACCTCCCGATAGTGCAGTGGTCAGTAGAGAAAGGAGGGGATATTAACTCGATTGATGAGGATGGCAGCACCGCACTGCACTATGCAGCCTGCCAGGGACACCTCCCGATAGTGCAGTGCTTAGTAGAGAAAGGAGGGGATATTAACTCGACAGATAATACAGGCAGGACCGCACTGCACTATGCAGCCTGCGAGGGACACCTCCCGATAGTGCAGTGGTTAGTAGAGGAGGGAGGGGATATTAACTCGATTGATGAGGATGGCAGCACCGCACTGCACTATGCAGCCCGCTGGGGACACCTCCCGATAGTGCAGTGGTTAGTAGAGAAAGGAGGGGATATTAACTCGACAGATAATACAGGCAGGACCGCACTGCACTATGCAGCCCGCGAGGAACACCTCCCGGTAGTGCAGTGTTTAGTAGAGAAGGGAGGGGATATTAACTTGGCAGATAATACAGACAGGACCGCACTGCACTATGCAGCCCACCAGGGACACCTCCCGATAGTGCAGTGTTTAGTAGAGGAGGGAGGGGATATTAACTCGATTGATGAGGATGGCAGCACCGCACTGCACTATGCAGCCCACCAGGGACACCTCCCGATAGTGCAGTGTTTAGTAGAGGAGGGAGGGGATATTAACTCGATTGATGAGCATGGCAGCACCGCACTGCACTATGCAGCCCACTGGGGACACCTCCCGATAGTGCAGTGGTTAGTAGAGAAAGGAGGGGATATTAACTCGATTGATGAGGATGGCAGCACCGCACTGCACTATGCAGCCTGCAAGGGACACCTCCCGATAGTGCAGTGCTTAGTAGAGAAAGGAGGGGATATTAACTCGACAGATAATACAGGCAGTACCGCACTGCACTATGCAGCCTGCGAGGGACACCTCCCGATAGTGCAGTGGTTAGTAGAAAAAGGAGGGGATATTAACTCGACAGATAATACAGGCAGTACCGCACTGCACTATGCAGCCTGCGAGGGACACCTCCCGATAGTGCAGTGGTTAGTAGAAAAAGGAGGGGATATTAACTCGATTGATGAGGATGGCAGCACCGCACTGCACTATGCAGCCCACTGGGGACACCTCCCGATAGTGCAGTGGTTAGTAGAGAAAGGAGGGGATATTAACTCGATTGATGAGGATGGCAGCACCGCACTGCACTATGCAGCCCACTGGGGACACCTCCCGATAGTGCAGTGGTTAGTAGAGAAAGGAGGGGATATTAACTCGATTGATGAGGATGGCAGCACCGCACTGCACTATGCAGCCTGCGAGGAACACCTCCCGGTAGTGCAGTGTTTAGTAGAGAAGGGAGGGGATATTAACTTGGCAGATAATACAGGCAGGACCGCACTGCACTATGCAGCCCACCAGGGACACCTCCCGATAGTGCAGTGTTTAGTAGAGGAGGGAGGGGATATTAACTCGATTGATGAGGATGGCAGCACCGCACTGCACTATGCAGCCCACTGGGGACACCTCCCGATAGTGCAGTGGTTAGTAGAGAAAGGAGGGGATATTAACTCGGCAGATAATACAGGCAGAACCGCACTGCACTATGCAGCCCGCTGGGGACACCTCCCGATAGTGCAGTGGTTAGTAGAGAAAGGAGGGGATATTAACTCGGCAGATAATACAGGCAGAACCGCACTGCACTATGCAGCCCGCAGGGGATACCTCCCGATAGTGAAGTACTTAGAAGAGAAGGGAGAGAGATTTTAACTGGAATGACCAGAAGGGCCGGACCGCACTACCCACAAGGCTGGCAGCGAATGATTAGTATTAGCGCTCCTCAGAAGCCAGCGTACTTCACCAGTGAGTCTTACCTTCCATCAGTTATTATCCGGGGAGCCACTTTAGTGTTCTAAAGATAATATTTTGTTTAATTCCTAACATTGGTATTTGTGAACCTAGGGGTGGATTTCTTTACACATTTCGCTGCGTATGATTCATCCCTACCGTTCGGTGTCCACCCCATCGCTCTACCCCTAATATTAACTAAGGATTTACATTTTTAACATTTTAATTCTACGGCCGGTCCGCGTATTTTACATTCAATTATTTTCTGACTGTTTGATAAACATTTCCATTGTTTTTTTAATACATTTTAGTGTATAACGTTACTGGCTGCTGATTGGTGGTTGTTTGAGCCGCGTAAGGCAGTCGGTCATTACGCCATCATTAATTTAGTGAAGCTTGGCGGCCGGGCACGCGCGGCGCACGGCGCACGGCGCACGGCGCACGGCGCACGGCGCACGGCGCACGGCGCACGGCGCACGGCGCACGGCGCACGGCGCACGGCGCACGGCGCACGGTGCACGCCGCTCGCGCTCTGCTCTCAGTGGCTGGGCGGATCTATTATTGAACTGTTCTGGGGTGGGGAAGGGTTTCAGTGAGATTGAATTATTAATTATATTTTATTAAAAATAATATTCTTTGTATTTGGAGTTCATTAATTGTTGCTAGTGGTGCTATCATCCCCAGTGTTTCATATTTCTTCATAAGTTAGAAATGGATATATTCGGTATGTGTGTCATAGTTAATAACGTGACTATTTCTTGCTACCTGAACATGCCTAACTAGGATCATTGTCTTCTTCTGTTGTCTTCTACTTTCGTGTAATATTTATTTATTTTTAATATTAATTAAATATATTAATTAGAAAGATATACATATAAAATGAATTTTATCGAAAAATGTTGTTGTTGAGCCACCGGGTCGCTAAAAATATCGTCGCTGTAGCATAATTGATTAGTGCACCTTCCCCGGTGTGGAAATAGATCCAGGTTCGTATCCCGGTAGCAACAATAATATTGATTTTGTATGTATATCTTTCTAATGAATATATTTAAAATATGACAGAGCGCCTGTTCTGAATAATAATGTGTTCTCCTAATTTATTTATTTTGCATTACTACAATAATTTCTTAATTCCTATAACAGAAGCCCCGGCCAGCCATCTCTCCCCGGACTCTTGCCATCTCTCCCCGGACTCTTGCCATCTCTCCCCGGACTCTTGCCATCTCTCTCCGGACTCTTGCCATCTCTCCCCGGACTCTTGCCATCTCTCCCCGGACTCTTGCCATCTCTCTCCGGACTCTTGCCATCTCTCCCCGGACTCTTGCCATCTCTCCCCGGACTCTTGCCATCTCTCCCCGGACTCTTGCCATCTCTCCCCGGACTCTTGCCATCTCTCTCCGGACTCTTGCCATCTCCCTCCGGACTCTTGCCATCTCTCCCCTGACTCTTCCCATCTCTCCCCGGACTCTTGTCATCTCTCCCCGGACTCTTCCCATCTCTCCCCGGACTCTTGTCATCTCTCCCCGGATACTTCCCATCTCTCCCCGGACTCTTGTCATCTCTCCCCGGACTCTTCCCATCTCTCCCCGGACTCTTGTCTTCTCTGCACGGACTCTTGTCGTCTCACGCCTCAGCCGAGACAGCACCAGCGCGGACTCTCCACTGGACAGTAAATAGCAAATGTCTCCCAGCTGGGGAAGCGACTCGCATTTATAACTGCACGAGGTGAGTTTTGCTCGTCGTCACTCCGGGAGAACTGCCGCTTCCGAGACGCCTCACCAGCCTCTCCAGCAGGTCCGCCGAAGAAACTTCCGCGGCTGCAGCCCGCGCGTCCGGTCCATCCAGTCGGGCCTCGTCTCGCTCCTGAACAACGCGGGGCGCGGTTTTCTCTGTCACCAGACTAGCTGAGCGAGAGCTACCCCAGTTCGAGTGCAGAGACGTCACCCCACCCCCGAAGGAAGCCGACAGCGCCATCGCTCCAGCCAGGTCGTTGAACATTATTTTCTTCGACGTGGGTGGGCTCCGTCGACCTTACCTGATCGCGAAGCGTGTGCAGTGACATGTGACAGTACCGACCGCGCTCCCCTCTTTGACTTTACCTAGTCGGGAGGCCGTCATCCGCCATCCCGTGCTCATATCGGGTCGCATAACGATATATACCTGCGGGCAATGTGGTTTCGAGTGAACAGTTCCTTTCCAGCATCGCTCTTATCGGGTACCAGTGGCGTGCCCTGACCGTTAGTACCTACATGTGGCCTGGTCCTCCGCCTGCATAACGGAATAGTGCCTTGAGCTCGATATCTGCGTCTGTCAGGGAATTGTTTACAAACATTTAACCTCTTAACAGATAAATGTTCGTGTTCGTCTATAGTAGTAGTAGTAGTAGTAGTATTAACTACAGTGCGACTAAACACAGTCGAGGCGATACATATCGGTACCGCCATAGATAAGTTCTATTAATAATAACCATAGATAACAATCTGTATTTAAGCTTGCTCCCTTAAGTGACAACCTGGACTTCGGTTTCATTTTCCAATCCGAACCGGTCCGTTGACTTTCTTCGTTTAAAATCTAGTATCTGATATTGCTGCCATAATATCTGGTGGATGTGAGCTTGGATGGTGATTGGATCAGTTTTGGATTCTTGTGACATTCAGCGCGAGAGAGTGACTCTGGCTCGTGCAGCTTCTAGAGAGTGACTCTGGCTCGTGCAGCTTCTAGCACTTCATTTTTCAAACTGAAAAAATAATTTTACATTTTATTCTGATTCCAAGCTTCTGTACCAGCTCTGTCAGCATCCTTGGACCTCGTCATCATCTGCATCACCGATGTGTCACCACCAGCGCCAGCCACGCGAGACCCCGCTGCCGCTGTTGCGGTCAACACCCCGGCCCTTCTACTCGAAGATCTGCCTGAAGACCTGGCCCCTCCGGATCGTCTAGCCCGCTTTGCTCTTTGATATTTTTCACTAATTGCTGTTGTTTTTTTTAATGGTCTTTAGAACCAGACGACTGGAGAGCGGCATCAGTGTCGGACAGAGCTTAGACACTGAGGAGGACACGCAGGAGGCGTCCCCCGCTCGTCACTGCTTGCAGATCCTTCCACACTCCCGACTGGATGTGCGCAGAGTAATAACACAGCCGCTGCATTTTCTAGTGCTATTCTACACGTATGGCCTTCCTGGCATTGTATCTAGTAATAAACATGTTTAAACTGAGCCATGTTTCACTGAAGCCCCCCCCCCTCCCATATCACATAATCTCCATATCCTACAAGAATTAGACATTTAAAAAATCATTATTAAGAAGACCACATTATTATTGTGAAGTTGTAATTATTCAGAACAGACGCTCTGTGATATTTTAAATACTAAATTAATGTATTAATTATAAATATATACATATAAAATCAATTTTGTCGAAAAATATTGTTTTTGCGTCACCGGGATTCGAACCTGGATCTCTATTTCCAATCCGGGGAAGTGCACTACCATTGTGCTATAACACCAGTATTTTTCTGTTACATTTTTCAAATGAATACACCTGTCGTTCCATTATTTGAAAGCCATCTACATTATTTTTACTGAATCTCAAATACCTTTGAGTAAACCGACTGTGTTTTTTTAAAATCTATAATAACTTAAGAATGTTCAGTTTTTACTTCAATCCGTATTACTAACATTCATTGATGTGATAAAATTATTGTCGAACTTAAAAATCAATCATTTTAATATTATTTTAGATAATTCAATATAAAAATATATAACGGTGTCATATATCCACCTGATAAATTGTAGTTTAGAGGGAGCTGATAATTTTTTAACAGAAACTTCACTTAAGGAATACCAAATTGTTAACATCGGTGTTAATAAATAATGATCTCAAAAGTTTTGCAGTTTGCTTAAAAAATGCGTGTCACAAATAATTATTTATCGTTATACACGCCCTACCGAGGCATTAACAGAATTTGTAAAATAACAGAAAGTTACAACAGAAGAGCGATACACAAAGAGCGACATTTCATAGTGTCGGCATAATCAAAATTAAACATAAATATAAAATGTGAAGTAGCAATTTATCCGTCACCATTGAGTTGAGACACAAATAATTCGAATATGTCAACCACCTCCGCATATTCATTCCCCAGATAATGCATTCTGGGGACTGCGGAGTTAGCTAGCGCATGAGTTCTGACATTACCACTGTAATAAAACAAAGAATTGTGTCTCGATGACCTCAATGGTGCGTGAAAGTCAAGCAGACCGACAATCTGGGGACAGTCTATCATTCCATTGATGATCCTGTATAGAGATATAAGGTCGGTCATCGCACGTCTCACTGATAAGTTTAACAATTTCAGACGGCTAAGGAGATAACCATAATTGATATCTTCAGAGCATATATTTAATTTAAAATTAATAAACCTTAGAAACTTTCTGTGGATTCTTTCAACCGCCGTAGAGTGTACGATGAAGTATGGAGACCATGTGACTGAATTATTTTCTACCCGAGGTCTGACCGAAGAAGTGCAGAGGACTTTATAAAAGTTTTTTGCAGTCTGCAATGCTGAAAAATGGCTGCACGTATCCTGCTCGCGTCCATGATCTCGATCAATTGTCATAATGAACGTTTAATGTTTCTAAAACATTGTGTACAAGTTTAAAAAATGAATTTGTACTATTTAATACAAATTAAATTAATTAACTAGAAAAATATACAGAAAAAAAACTATTTATCAAAAAAATATATAGATAGGTGCTACCGGAATTCAAACCTGGGCCTCTTCCTATCCCCGGAAGCAACTAAATATTTTTTCTATAAATAGATTTTTTCTGTATATCTTTCTAGTAGATTCATTTAATTTATATTAAGAATAGCACAGAACCACGTTTTGAAAAGTGTTCTTAAAAATGTACTATTTAATCTGTAACTTTATAGTACAGGTAACTAAAAACTACTTCACTAAAGTATTATGTGTGTATGTTAAAAAATATATACTAACCTACAACTCGGTGTAGTGACAGCCACACCTTCTTCAGTGGAGTATAATCGTGTATTTTTCTAATCAATTCTACCGTTTCTGTAAATTAAGGATTGGCTATTATTTATTTGAATATTAAGGTAAACGTGGAAATGGAAAAGATTTAGTCTTACGGTAATTATTTCAACGCGCAAATAATGCAGATGGACCTCTTATTTGAGGAACAACACTTGTCCACAAATCTATCTAGTCAAGTTATTTTCAGTATAAAATAATAATAATGTATACAAAATGGACCAGAAAAGATAATATACAGATACTATTTTGTATTTTTTTAAAGACATAATTTTATAATTTGGAAGGTAAATGTCTGGACAAGTGTTTTTCAAATAATTTGGACAAGCATTGTTTCTCAAATATATGTAATGAAAGTGAACAAATTTTATGATGAAAATACTAATATTGTACTTTGATAAAATATCAGAAACTTGTGTTTATAGTGTATGAAGATTTATTTATCAATATATTGTCATTATTACAAATGAAGAAAGAAATATGACCAACTGAAGTACTAAAAAAATATTTTTTTACAATTACTCGTCAATATCTTCAGATGATGTCGGCCACTGGAATAATTTATCATAAAAATCCTTATTTTCATAGGATTAACCCGCTTATGTCATTAATTTTTCATTTATTTATTGGAAATTTACAATCATTTTCAAATACCTGTTCACTAGGTACTGACATATCATTTTTGATAGACGATACCAGTCCATCAATAGATCAATGGGCTGTCGAATATCCCGGAGACCAGCTACTATACTCAAAATGGGTGAACTCTGGAACTCCATACGACTGCTTCATTTTCCCCAATAGACTCCAGTGAAAGACTCACTTTTTTATACTTTGATGGCCATCATTTTTTAAAATTCAAAATATCTTTACTGTCAACTCTTTTCACTGTAAACTTTTTTAAATACTAGAGATTACAATCGTGTCCATATAATCATCAATTGTGTACATCTTATCTGCTGTTTTCAGTTTTCTCTTTACTGCCGCAAAATTTCTATCGCATTATAAAAATGAGTGTCCCGAATGGGAAAATAACGTGTAATTGTACTGAACTTTCTCATTAATGCCAAAGCCAATAAAAATCAAACCGTGGCATGATTTTTGTTTTGACTAGGACACCCATCAGAGAACAAATGCAATGTTTTACATTATTCAGGATGCTATTATTAATATAATCCAAAATTAATGAACACATTATGCATTTCATTTGGGCCCTTCATAACTTCACCTTCACGGTACACATACAATTAGCTGGACGCAGACTCGATGTCATAAATGTTGAAAACACTCACTGTTAATCGGCAGAGGTAAAAAATTTCTTACACCGGGATCCGTAGCGAGCTGTCAATTCTGCACAAGGTCAAAAGCTAGGCTTGCAGGCCTAGGGCGTTGTTTAATTCTCTCAGACTTGAATTGTGTTTAATTGGACTACTATCAATGCAAGCAGCCTACAAACCTTTAAGACTGTAACTGAAACTTGCAGTGCCACCGAACTCAGCATTTTGTTGTATTATTTGATCGGCGCGTGGGAGACCACAGCAAAAACTGTTATTATTTTATTACTCGGTTGATATTTCAGGAACTTTCCGAGTCGAATACAAAATGAATAATATTTATAATACTTACTTTAAAAAAGATTTTGTCCCGCAGTAATTATTACAATACACTAATAATGCAAACAATATATTGTTTTGTTTTATGATTTTATTGATTAAGAATGAAAAGTTAATGATTTGAAAATTGAAATTCTAATAAACCATTGCGGTTATAAAAAATAACTTTTTTTGTTACTACTTAAATCAGCATCGCAGACGACTAACAATCGTGTTGAAAAATATATAATTATTAATGTTTGTAGGAATTGGTTGAATTTAATTTTCAAAAAGCTTCATGATAAGTGATAAATAATAATGAAGACAGGTGGAGTCCAGAAGGCTAATAAAAAATAAAAAGTTACCCGGTACATCTATCGTCGGTACAGAAAATATCAGTAATCTTTTAGTTGTCGAGTCCCTGTTAAATGATGAAAAATGTTTGTCACATGTGCGACGTACATAAATTTCTGTCATTCTTCTGTTCGGTAAATTTGGTGCCTGCAATATGACGCAACTATTCTTTAAATACGTTTTCTTCATATATAGGAAAAGTGCGCTGAGGCCCAGAGTTATCAGTGCAGTTAGGAACACAGCGTTTGCGCGGCATGATATAATTTCTAAAAATAATAAGAAAAAAACATGTAGAAAAAACTGATACATAAAAAAGCGTTAAAGATAAAGACACACAGGTCAAATAATATTTATGATATTAGTGGTAATAAGTAGTAGCGATTATAATAAAATACAGCTTACCAATTCCAAAAAATGTAATATTATACCGCCCATCTACTGTCAAACACTTTCGAATACCTGTAACGGTTCAACAGTTTTTGTTTTTACAATCACACATGCCGCAGTCAAACAGTATGGCCGCCGCCTCCTCAGTAGAATTGACCGCGGGATCTCAATCTGTGTCGCCTGATTACGTTTACATACTTTTTCGCAATAACTATATAAATATATATAGTCGAAAAACTAGTATAATTTGTTGATTTTATGATAAATTATGATATCCCATACCTAGATCAAAACTAAGAAAACTCAAAAAAGGTAATTTTTCAGTAGACAAAAAAGAATTTCTCTCAATTTTTTGTCACTAAAAGGTCATAAATGTACTTTAAAATGACACTATTAAAGAACTGGGGCTACAGTTAGTTGCGTATATGATAGAGTATCCAAATACAATAACTCTAAATTCTTGTTTTGATCCGGGTGTGCGATATGTGCACTCTTCCATACGAGACGTTCTATTCACGCAAGTAGGCTGTCAAGAGCCGTATAATTACATCATACGCTGACTTCCCGGCGTCCTTGAGAATATCCAATTCTGGGCCTTTCCTACTTTTCAAAACTTCCATCGTATGTTTAATTTCTGATAAAAATGCTTTAAAAAAACTCAAATTATCAAATACATATTGTAAATATAGGAGAAAATGTTGTCCATGCAAAAATTATTTTAAAATCGTGACTTTTCCTGTGCAGCACGTCATCAGCCAATATTTAATTCATCAATAAATATGTTAAACCGTATATACATTAATACCTCGCACAGTCCTGGTAATCGGTTCCGCCACTTCAAGTCCGACCGAAGCTTCGGTTTCGGCTTCGGCCACAAAATACACCTTCGGCTACATATTCAGCTTAGACTAAAATCTTCCAAAGGTTTGGCCGAAGCCGAGGCTTTGTACTTAGCCACCGAAAACGCACAAACTATTACGAATGAAATAAAATCCAGTTTATCATTTCTGGAAAAATGCAATTTATTTATTTAACGGATATATTTACAATTATTAACACCATAACGCGGAAAAGTAAGTAATAGTGTAGAATTTGCATTGTTATTGGCTTTATGGCCGAAGGTTATGGCAAAAGACTAACAATCGACTTGGACACTATCGCCAATATCCCAAACTACTTGGAACCGGGCTGATCGAGGAACTAAATACAAATATGAAATGATAAATGGTTCCAAAATATTTCTCCCCGTTTTTCAATATATAAAATGCAATAAAATTAATTCAAACATCTTTATTAGAAATACATTTTATTTCATATAATTTTAAAAATGCATGTTTTTTTATTTCATTTTTTATTCTCTGAGAATTGTAATATTGCACATTTTTCTTCTTTAGCCTTTTCTCTTCGTATATTTCATTGTTGCAACGAATTCCATTATTTAACATTCGGCGAATTGTAAAGCTACCTTTAATAGCGGGATCAACTTTCATAGCACGCTCTGACAAGGCTTCAACCATTCCAATATTTTTGTATAATTGTTCAGACGTTAATTCTATGTACCGTATGGCATAACTTTAAAACCCCTAAAAAGAGATTTAAATGTATAGAGGGAAAAAAACCGATCATTTATGCATTCAAAAATAATTTTGTGTACTTTTTTTTTAAATTAATTTTTATATTTCTCAATTAATATTTAGTGCGTTCTGTAATTTCCTAACCGGACTGCAAACAGTGAATCCGAACTGATCGAAGCCGGACTAAGCACGTATTTGCCTTTGCCCAGTTTAATTTACTGTATGGTATAATTGATTGGGATGAGGCTTTTAAATATGTATACTTGTAGCGACCGGAATTCAAATCCACCGCCATCTCGGTCGGCATCGACGCTAGCGACAGCGCTGCCGGTTGCTGCCGCAAGCCTGGCTCAGAATTCACCGCTAGGCAGTCTCGTCTCTCCAGTTTCAGCGTTTCACGACGGCGGTCTCGCCGGCTCGCGAGAGCCGAGTGAGACCGCGAGCCCGCTTCACATCATTTCATTTCGTAATACACACGCACCTTCTACATCATTTCATTTCACATTCATTCTATGTCTTTCTTGTTTTTACCATACTGTCATAATAAAATCTCAACACGCGCCAATCACACATCTTTCATTTAACCACCGACATAACCCCCAAATACTATTTTATGTACATGTATAACAATAATGAAGATAACGACAGATTTGTAGATCTCTGTTTGAGCGACTTCCGAATTTGATACGGAACAGTGCTATAGATACATACCCTTTTATGTATATGTATAACAGTAATGAAGACAACAGATTCGCCAATAAGCGACTTCCTTGAAATTCGTGCGGAACAGTGATGTAGCAGTGGCTGGCCCCGAAGATGTTTTCAAGATCGTTTTTTTGTATGGAGCGCCCACCCCCTGGGTTGAAGTAAGGTCTGCTGTAGGTGTCGCTACATAGCTTTACATAAAGCGAATATAAAATATCGATTATCACGTCGCTGGCCATGGACGGATGTATTCGACACTGAGCTGAATATGTTCACTTGAGATTTTAAGTTATTTTTTACTTACTTACTTACTTACCACCATAGAGCACCACACTCTTTTGTCCTGACACACAATTCTCGCCTCATCCACATTCGTACATCTTCTCATACAACTCGCCGATTGTTGAGGCTTCTAACAGAACCATCCTCCATTAATTGGTCGTGCCAAGTCTTTCGCCGACGTCCTCTATTTCTGGTGCCACCAACACTTTCATCATATATCATTCTTACCATTCTCTCATCATTCATCCGTTCCATATGACTAAACCACCTAAGTTATCCTCTCTTAATCTTACTCACTATACTAACATCAGATTTACATTCTTTCCTTACTTCTTCATTCTTTTCTCTGTCATAAATAGATTTGCCACACCGCCGGCACCGATAATAATAATAATAATCATGGATAATTTGTATAGCGATATTTTTGTAAAAACTTTCACCTCAAGGCCGCTTTACACATCAACTGTTTATAGTTCTACAATTATCTTTGTGCATTAAGATTAAAAATGGTTATTTTCACTTATGGAAATGAATTCTTGAAAAGATGCGTTTTAGTTTCTTCTTAAATAAAGTCTTGATGCATTCATTGTTCCTTGTGACGGAGGGCAACGATTTTGGGCCTGCCACCACAAATGCCCGCTTACTAAATTTAGACTTCTGTCAGCGGTCGGTCGGTTCTACAACCCTTCCTGCGGCTGACCTGAGAGTTTGACGTCTACCATTCAAATTGTCTGGGATACAAAGCTCCCGAAGATACAGAGGCGCCATGTTCTGTGTCGCCTTGCACATCAACCGGCACAATTTAAATTCAACTCTTTCAGGGAATCGGAGCCAATGCAGCTGATGTAAAAGGGATGTTGTGTGAGGGAATTTGAAACTTCATGTATTATCCGTGCAGCCGCATTTAGAATAAAAATAGGTTGTGTATTTAAATACAAAGGTTTCAGTTTTTTTTTTATTACATTAAACATATTTACACGTTTGGGGGTCAGGACGGTGGTTAAGTGAAATAAATGTGATTGGCGCTTGTTGAGGATTATTATGACAGTATGATGAAAACAGATAGAAATAAAGAATGAATGAAGATGTAGAAGGTGCGCGTTGAGTATGAAATGAAATGAAGCGATTTGGCGGTCTCGGTCCGTTGTAGAACGATGAAACTAGAGACTCTTTAGCGGTGGATTCCGAAGGGGATCCAAATTATTTCTGCATGTCTTTGGATCGCGCGTTCGGTCCGTATTGTTTTCTACCGGTGAACGATTTCGAGTTAGGAAGATGTGAAAATGTTCAATCTCGGTTCAATCGGATTGCGAAGCGGCCGGAATCAAACAATTATCAGCGCTGACGTAGTACCGTACCACGTGCGAAGCTCTGTGCACGTTTAATTGTTCAAAGAATGTAGAGCTGATCTATCGGCTGCCACAAGCTTCTAAAGTACACAATGCTAACTTGGACAATGCGGCATTATTGAAAAAGCACCTGACATGTTCAGAAACACGCCCGTGACATATTTTAGAGTACATGACAATATCCTAACCCATTCTACAACAACGGGAATAGATAGGAATAAGGCTAAATCTCAGATGATGATTTACAGTGCGGTGGAGATCTACTAGCTATTATGACACTGCTTATTTTAATACCAAAGATATTTAGATATGTCACCACACGCCATTGAATGCAAAGTAACGTTAATCTTCTAGATGGATCTGCAAGTCCTCGATAACACTGCATCTCCGGGAAGCTTGTCTATATGTGAGACATTCCACCACGCAGTTTTAGCAATATTAATTGGGTTTGTGAGGAAAGGTATATTGCTCCTAGACGAGGAGAACAGGTATGTTTGGTTCCTCTATAACGTGTTGCATGGCATATAAATAGGTTAATTTGAGAAATAAACCTCAAATGACTTGAGTTCCGCGCATAAATATTCTATTTATTCAAATACACTGAAAAGATGCTGAAAGAGAAGTAGCTTCTAAATAATAACGATGCGAAATATATGGTCAGCTACAAAGATTTGCTTTAAGGAGAAATTAGTCCTCAGACAATTATTTTTATACCCCGATTCCATATTTTTTCTTGTCATTATCTATTCAATTGTGTTTTGCCTCGTATTTGATAAGATACTGCTTTGTGAAATATAATTTGTTTGCCAATTTGCCCTAAACAGGCTTACCTAGTTGGGCAATGCATTAAAAAATATATTTCTAACTGCTTTCTTTTATCTATACAGTATATATAAGAAATGAAATGAACACTTCAGAAGCACACAATCAGATAATGAAATAAGGCGGACGGCTCTTTCAAATAATGGAACGATTAAATGTATTAATATCAAAAAGGTAAGGTTCGAAAATTTGTCGCTAAAAATAGTGCCGCTGTAGCGTAGTTGGATAATGCACCTTCTCCGGTTTGGAAAGAGATCCAGGTTCGAATCCAAGTGGCGCATTATTTAATAATAATATTATAGATTTCAAATGTATAACTTGTAACTGTATATAAATTGTTACAGTGTAACTCCCTCTCCGAGCGCAAGAGCTGGGCTCTTTTTTGGAGAGATAAGGGATGAAGATATGTAATTTTAGTATTGCAAAGTACTCAATTAACTCACATTACACATTTAAAAAGTGTATTGTGTGTATCAAAGTATCCCCGTTGCTTTTATTGACAAGTTGACAAGATGTTTTGAATTGTTTACAGGGAAAATTCGTCTCGAGTACCCGCACCTCGGGGGAAACTTCAGCCAGCCTATCTTCAGCTGCAAGTTAATCATTTACACTCAATCATTTAAAGCACAGAAGTTTTCTGGTAACAAAGTACTCGTTTTCCGGGTGAAACTCTTTGATACTCTAGTTCTTAATAACTGGACGCTAAATCTGCACTCTGATTAGCCATATTGTACGACATGGAGTGTTCAGTCCTTTTTACTATTGTCGAGATTATAAGGTATTATTGTTGTTTTCCAAATGATCTGTGCTCCACAAGACGACCGTCCCCTGCGCAGTTCTCGACCGGCGACTCAGACTGTTCAACCTTGAGATGTAAGTTGATTTTATATTTATATCCAAAAAAGGGTGAAGCTTGACGTGCTTCTTGCTCTAGTGGTTAAGATACTCGCCTTGTTGTTTTTCAGATAATCCGAGCTTCACAGGACCGTCCTCTTTGCGGATCACGACCAGCGAGTTAGACTGTTCAATCTTGAGATGTAAGTTGATTTTATATTTATATCCAAAAAAGGGTGAAGTTTGACGTGCTTCTTGGTCTAGTGATTAAGATACTCGCCTTGTTGTTTTTCAGATAATCCGAGCTCCACAGAACCGCCCTCTTCGCGGTCCACGAATAGCCACCTCGACTGTTTATCTATGAAATGTAAGTTGATTTTATATCGAATAAAGCGCTAAACGAAAGTATACATACATAGGCGTTAGCCGAGAAAATTGTTAAATGAGGGAAGACAGATTTCATATATTACAATGGTCATTAGGGTGGTTACACGTTCGCAGGTGTGAAGGTATGGGTTCGATTCCCGTATTCTATGATCGTCAAACTTCTTTCCGTCCATCATCATGCGTTCATTCGATCTTGGACGTTAACAGTTCAGTCGTTTTCTCTACCGTCCAGCTTATGAGATATTTTTGTTGTTTTTTAGGTAATCTGAGCTTCACAGAACCGTTCGATTCGCAGTCCAATACCAGCAACCTAGACTGTTTATCCATGAGATGTAAGTTGATTTTATATTTATATCGAAAAACGGGTGAATTTTGACGTGCTTCTTGTTCTAGTGGTTAAGATTCACGTCTAGTGATCCAGCAGTCGGAAGACATCGTTCCAAAGACTAATATTCTTCGTAGCTCAAGCGTTTAGCTTTATTAAAAACACTTAATTGTATGTCATTTGACTAGTATTTGTAGTTTTTCAGGTAAAGTTATTAAATAACCTATTACTGGAATAAAAATTATTAGCATTCGTAAATAATTTCTTTTTAAAAGACATCGATGCCAAATTAGGCGTTGGCCAAGAAAATTGCTGATTGGGGGACGACAGCTTTGTGCCAGGCGCCTAATTGTGACGTCCATCGGCTCGCTCAGGGTATCGGATGAAGTGCGCGGGTCTGGTTCACAGAATCCGCCATCTCGCCTGCCACTCACGTCGGCCAGCATTCTCAGGGATAATAATAAGATTAGTTGAAGTTTTATTATCGCAAAGTTTATTCAAAAGACAAGAAAACACATGAATATTTAAGTAGAAAACCATAAGTGATCCGTGTGAATGTGATAAGATGAAAGAGATCGGATTGGCAATTTTTGCCTCAATAAAATAATAAAATTTTCCTACTATTTGAATATCTAAATAGACAGATTATTGTGCAAGTAATAGTGTGATAAAAACGCTCGATTCTTTAAAATGTGAAAATCTTCACAATAATTATTTGTCGCCTCCGGTCATAGTCTGTCAAGTGAGATGTAGCCAAAATCACATCAGATAAATTGGCTCAACACGAGCGGAAAGTTAATAATTTTTAAATTAAAAAATAAAAAGAAAGAGTAATACTACACTACTCTCAATATTATTAATGCACGACAGAATTTATTGTACAACCATTACACGCGCAGTAAATGTCCATCCATTGCGGCAGAGATCCACAGTCTTCATTCAGACTTGTCCGAGGCACCCGCAGGTACTTGTAACTCTGACTCGCCAGAACGTCAGGAAGGCTGGGTCATCTATTTGCGTTTCGACTCGCCGTGAATTTATTGCGTCATCTTCGGTTGTATCCCGTCGAGTACTGCTTAGCGGCAGAGATCAAATCGTACCCCTCCATCATTCTTCGAGAGAAATCCTTCCTGAAGTCGAAAGTATTGTCGTGGCCTGACCCCTTTCCCGTCATGTCAGAAGAAGTAGTTTGAGAAAAAGGTAACAAAAAAGTAACCAAGAAAAAGAAAGTAGCGAAGCGGAATAAGTAGAGAAAAAAGAGGAGGAGGAAGAGATGCGTCCATCCTGAAATTACACACAATTAGCGAATAGAAAATTACATACAGTCCAGGACAACACAGATGCCAAACATATTTAATTATTCTCACCCTTCCTCACTTATACGAAGTCACATCTTTGTTATTTTTACATCGGACCGAACGCCCGTGCACGTTAACATCTGTCAACAGAAAAATACAGTAGCCAGAATTTTTTTCCTTACGCGGTCAGTGTTGCCAATTGGTGAATGTTAACTCCCAACCTATCTCGTGCGCGGTAGATATCAAATATATTGTGATAATGTATTACGATGGTCAGAAGGGTGGTTACACGCTCGCATGCACGAAGGTCGTGGGTTCGATTCCCGCATTCTATCATCGTCAAACTTCTTTCCGTCCATCGTCACACGCCCGTGCCATCTTGGACGACAGCAGTTCTGTCGTTTCCCTACCGTCCAGTTTATGATATATTTTTGTTGTTTTTCACGTAATCCGAGCTCCACAGGACCGTCCTCTTTGCGGTCCACGACCAGCGAGTTAGACTGTTCAACCTTGAGATGTAAGTTGATTTTATATTTATATCTAAAAAAGGGTAAATTTTGACGTGCTTTCCAGTGGTCGGACGACATCGTTCCAGTGACCGGAGACTAACTCAAGGACTAATTTTCTTCGTAGCTCAAGCTTTTAGCTTTATTTAAAACCCTTATTGTATATAATTTGAGTAATATTTATAGAGTTTTTCAGGTAAAGTTAATAAAAAACCTATTACTGGAATAAAAATAATTTGCATTTGTAAATAAATTCTTTTTAAAAGACATCGATGCTAAATTAGGCGTTGGCCGAGAAAATTGCTGATTGGAGGATGACAGCTTTCATATATTACAATGGTCAAAAGGGCGGTTACACACTCGCAGGTGTGAAGGTGTGGTTCGATTCCTGCATTCTATGATCGTCAAGCTTCTTTTCGTCCATCATTATGCCTCCATTCTATTTTGAACGACAGCAGTTCTGTCGTTTCCCTATCGTCCAGTTTATGATATATTTTTGTTGTTTTTCAGGTAATCTGAGCTCCACAGAACCGCCCTCTTCGCGGTCCACGACCAGCGATTCAGACTGTTCAACCTTGTAATGTAAGTTGATTTTATATCGAAAATGGGTGATGTTTGATATTTTTCTTGATCTCAGAATCAGTGATTGGGGGAAGACGGCCTTTGTAAATATTGTAATGTATGTACTGGTATATGCGAGTACATTATACAATTTTATTTGAAAGAAATGTAACGTTGTTAACAAAAGTGTATATAAATATAATATATAATCATTAAACAATGTATAATTTATAAACCCGCTCTCTCTATAGAGATAAAATCTCGTACTTGGAGAGGGAGATCGTTTAGAAATCGTACATATATATTGTAAATATACAGTTAAATAATCTTACATCTATGTAGGGATTTTCCTAAACAGATTATTAAATTATCAAAATTTTGTAAATAGTGGAACAATAGAGCGTTATAATAAATAGTAAAAGTTACAACAAACCGAGTAAAAGTAAGAAATACCCATTCCAAAATACATAAAGTACGAAGTAGAATGCTTTCAGTAGAATGTAGATCGTATATAGTTTACAGTTTCAGCGTTCTAGTAGTGTATTTTCATATAATATATCTAAAACCGGACTGATACATGACTCTTTTTACATTCCAGAGCCCAGAAAGACTACACCATGAAAATGGGTTCAGGTTTGGAGCTTAGCTGCCGTCATTATATTTAGCATTGTCAAAATAGCATCCCGCATACGAATGGGTTAAAGACGTCCAGATACGATATTGTATCGGCAACCGATACGATGACTTTTCAAAAAAATGAGATATTATCACAAACTTCACAACGGAAGTAGAAAAACTTAAAAAAGGAGTATTATAAAAAATTAAACAGAAATTCGGAAACAATAAACAGAGGAAGTCGTCCTAAAATAGATATTCATTATTATCGCTTAATGAATTAAATACATCAACCGGTTTCGAAAAACATAATTTTCTTCTTCAGGATGTCATTAGCTAACCAAAAACACATGTTATTGTTCTTTTAACAGAATCTATTTTTAAAAAATACTTTTAGTACCTAACTTGATGGTACAAAATTATTAGAATGAATTTAGTTGGTTGTTTATAAAGTTTAGATTAGTTTTACACGCTTTATTTATCTCCAACCATTCCAAACTATTTCATTTAGGGAAGTCAGAGAAGCACTCGATACATCCTTGATACTTTGCACTGTGCCACTCTCTTTTTAACTACGCAATTGCTAGTTGGGGTGGTGCAGCTAGCTACTAGTATTCTAGAGTCTGTAAGTAAAGCCCAAAAAATGATTTTGAGAGTAATTCATAAGAAACCCTTTCGCTATCCTTCAAATGAACTTTTCAAAGAATGTCACGTCCTGGACATCCGCCAAATGTATATTCTCGGAAAACTAACACACTTTTACCGGCATAAGCAATATTACCAGCAAATGACGCACCCTCACTTGACAAGGACACAGGCTAACTGTCACTATTTTGTGCCAAAACTAAACGAAAGATTCCATTTGTTTCTAGCACCAAAAATATGCAACGGTCTAAATGCAAAAATGAAACATCGCAACCATAGTCTCGTATATTTTTCGCGAAAAGTGCAGTTCTGGCTCCACGAAATGGGGAGAAATTACGCCCAAGAACTTTTTAAGGTCTAAACCTGAGAATAAGACTGCTACAACAGTATATTGAAATTCCTAATTGCATCTCTTGATTAACGGTTTATATATATATATATATTTTTTTTTTTTTTTGTACATTGATTTGCTTACTTTTTATATTTAACTCCCGCTAGACAGCGCCAGGACTTTCACTTTTTTAAACCAGAAAGTTTTAACGCAACTAAATTTTATTTATTATTATTAACTTATTTACTCTTATTCTACTTAGTTTTAATTTTTTATGAATTTATTTATTTTAAGTTTTACATTATATTTATATTCTATTAATTGCATCCTGTTTTACTCGTTATATAATATTTTTTTACTTTTTATATACATTGAACATTGTATTTATATGCCATCTAATCGCATACTCTTTATGTATATGTATTAGTATATTGAACACTACACTCTGTTTACTACTATACCGGAAAGGCACTGTCTGGTATAATACAGTAATATATTAGTGTAGCAGGCAGGGTACCCAAATACATATTTAACTTTGCTGCAATGTTATCTGATTATAACAATATCACACACTGTACCGTACTGTGAATCAAAAATAAATTATTATTATTATTGTTTATTATTTGTGACCAACACCGTTCGCATGCAAAATAGACAATCCCAATTTTTTATCAAAACCATGACCATTTTCTATCAAATGATTAGCAAATTCTGAAAGCCCACTAAAATGCAGCACAATCCTCGCAACTAAGTTGACACCGGAACCGGACTAAGACACCGGAATTGTTCAATTTATCATCTCTATTACAATTATTTGTATAAAATACCGGTCTAATGTTTCGCGGCAGGTGTTTACATATTATTAATATAAAATATTAATAGCGATATTTTTCAAGTCATTGGGTCAGAATAAATATTTATGGGGGAATTATTATCTCCGTTTTATAAAAAACTAACGTGAAATGCAAAAACAGAAGCAAATTAATTTGGATATCAACATATATATGTTCAAAGACTCAAAAATTTTATTACGAAAAAGCACAATTTTTTAAAAATCTGCATTTACCTTTCCCGTACGGACACATGGCCGCAAGGATACTATAAGTCTGATAAATATGAATATTTCACATTTATTACTTACATGGAAAAAATTATCACACAAGATGCAATGCATTGGCATATTTATAGACCTAAGGAAAGCCTTTGATAGCGTATCACACAGGAAACTGCACAATGAACTTAAAAGCATCGGCCTTGATGGCAATGTTCTATCATGGCTAAGAAGTTATCTAACGCACCGAAAACAAAATGTAAAAAGAAATGGACATAATAGTACACCTGAAGCCACTGACTTTGGCGTACCTCAAGGTACAGTACTTGGACCATTGTTATTTATTATATACTCTAATGATATATTTAAGCTCTAATTACATGGAAAAATAATATCTAATGCAGACGACACAGTATTAATAATTAAAACTTGGACTGACGCTAATATATCGGCAAATGAGGATGTTAATTCCATAATAAAGTGGACGGATGATAACTTACTATCAATTAATACCGATAGAACATACTTTCTACCATTTGATATTATTCAACAGAAACAAAACACCGAAATTCATATTAAAATTCACACCAAGGCCTGTACTCGAGAAAACTCTCGTGACCAATGTTCATCAATTGAATAAAAGACTATCAAGTACCCTGGAATCATAACAGATAACAATCTCAAGTGGAAAGAACATATTACTAATCTCACAAACTAAATAAGGAAAACTGCCTACATATTTTTAAGATTCAGAAATATCTTATCACCTGCAATCTGAAAATAATATATTTCGCGTTTGTACAGTCACATTTGCAATACGGTATTATCGGATGGGGAGGTGCATATAAAACTTCAATGTCACAATTAGAAATCACTCAAAAAATGATAATAAAAATTATTCAAAAAAGAAAAAGTGTTTTTAAATAAATAATAAATAAAAAATTATAATTCATAACCTAAACGTGTATATAAAAACATATAAATTAATAAATGTAATTAAATATTAGTATCCAATCTATCGCAAGAAGTACATCAAATATCATATTTTCTCAATTCTGTGGGATAAACATTTTAGTCGATGATGATGGGAAATGACTGTCTATGGCTGTGTCTATGACATTTTGCTGTTGTTTATGGAATGTAAGGATGCTTTTTTTCTATTTACAAAATTAGGTATCCACCATCTTAAGATTACATATTACATTACATAAGAATAATAAAGGGGCGCTAGAAAGGGGGACCCACCCTTTCCCGGAACCGTTGTAGAAGTTTCAACTTGTTTTATCGTTTCCACACACAGCACTGCAGAATCTCGAAATGAGCAATTAATAAACACAAAATAAAAGCTGAAGTACCTTCCTTCCTGAGAAACCTTCCTGCGCCCTTTAAAGTGCTATCTTTATTTATTTTGAAATACAGGTATATAACAACATTGCAAGCGAACAGGTAATCGAGCGTCATGTACGGAAGGGCAGAAACCAGTGGGCACAAGACAGCCATTAAAGGGCTAACTATCAAGTACACTCTAGTAGTACGAGGGACTTGGACGAAACGCAATGATGCATGAGTCACCCCACACCACACACGGTACAGGCCCGCACGATTTTGTTTGTTTTAAGAATTTGACACAATCTTGCCATCATCTGCCTAATACACGCCACCTCGTAGTCCACGTTTTGGTGAAGTCTCTACACAGCTTGAGATCCCTCGCATCACTGATCAGGCCGACCATCGAACCCAGTTAAGCCTCCCTCATTACCCGCAATGCCGCGAGATGCGTTCCGGAGTTTGTTCACTCGCTCACATACACACCGCGGGGCATCCGTAATCATACGCCACTCAGATTGATTCAGATCTGGAGGTCTCCACACACCCTCGGATTTAACAGCGACGCGGGGAAGAATAATTTCGAGGTCTGCAGGAAGAACTCCAGCTATGACGGGTAACGTTACCGTAGACAGCGTTCTATAAGCGCCAGCGAGGGTGATGAAAGGAGCCGCAGCCATCAGACCTATTTTTATAATTTGAGCGACAAACACTGCATTATAAATCAGCCTAACGGCTCGGGATTCGATACCCCATTCCACTGCAGTTAGTCAACGCACACGCCCGAATAAGCCAGCTGCCATCTTGGCCACCAGCCCGGTGAGTGTGAAATGAGTCAACCGTGCCCGAGGTACTCGTTGCGATCCTCGAATTTTACTCTAGTACAGCCTGACTTAAAGATGAGAATTCGCTCGACCATCCCTACCTTTGAGGAACATGACTGCTGTCTCGTGCGGAGTCAGAGCTCGTAACGGATCGTTACGTTCGATCTTCGTACTCTCGTAAGTATTTCCTGGAACCAGTAGCGGAGCGTCATCGGCGTATGCGACTATTTCGCAACCCTCGGGAAGCGGAAGCGAAAGAAGGTTATCAGAAATGATGTTCCAAGACGAAGGAGCCAGAACTGAACCTCGTATCGCGAGTAATCGATATCTCGCCATGCGTTGGTGACGGTTCGCCCACATAAGTAATCACAAATAATCTTGAACAAGCAGCTGGCCACTGATGATTTTTAGCTGGATCAAAATAATCGTCCAGGAAGCATTGCCGAAGGCGTCAGCAATGTCGAGGAAGACACCTATTACATATTTTTCTATCCGTGATAGAACCCATTCTTGCACAAATTGAATAGCGCGTACCGTTCATTTACCTTTTACGAAGCCAAACTGGCGCGAACAGCCTGACGCGTTGACAGCAAGCGTTCAGCCTACTTCGAATTAATTTTTCAAACACCGTACCGAAGACCGGGAGGAGCGTAATGGGCCTATAGCCGCCTGGGTCCGATCAAGGTTTACCCTTACCTTTTGGGGTTACGCGCAAAAGTCCCCATTTCCATTCACTAGGAACTACCTCCGAGTAGTGTGCTAGAGAGATCTGATCTATCCCACTCCCGAGACCCAGATACGCCGCGCATCTCTTTTCGCATGACGGATACCTCTAGAGTACGCGGCGCTAGCCACGCTGAGGTCATTCTGTCAACCAGCCCCTAGACTACTCCATAACGTCCACCCACCCCTAAGTCGTGAGAGCGTATCGTTCCACCAACTAGTTTTGGCCACCCTACCAGGCTTGGTCCTGCGAAGTACAGGACTTGACAATCCCGCCGCCACTGAAACTGGATGTAATACATTATTATTATTTATTAGCATGTTTAATTTGTAATACAACATTTTATAACTTTGTATGATGCGCTACAGACCCAACTACCGATTGGCAAATCAATATTGATGACGACATTATTTTGATTTACTGACAACTCAGCGATTACGAAAAACTTTATTTCATTTCATCTCCACGGGGGTAGGCAGAGAGGATAGATCGCCACACTCTTCTGTACCGGCACACAACTCTCGCCTCATCCACATT
Source organism: Eubasilissa regina (assembly GCA_022840565.1). Classification (NCBI taxonomy): domain Eukaryota; kingdom Metazoa; phylum Arthropoda; class Insecta; order Trichoptera; family Phryganeidae; genus Eubasilissa; species Eubasilissa regina. The sequence continues at coordinate 760,607 of JAINEB010000026.1, forward strand.
CATACATTACTTAGGGTTCTTACAGGATCATCTGGTTTACCTGGTCGTGCCGAGTCTTCCTCTATTTCTGGTGCCATCAACACTTGCGTCATATATCTTTCTTACCATTCTCTCCTCATTCATCCTTTCCATATGACCGAACCACCTGAGTGATCCTTTCTTAATCTTACTCACTATACTAAGATCAGGTTTGCGTTAATTCCTTATTTCTTCATTCTTTACTCTGCCATAAATGGATCTACCGCCTATACGCCTCCCGCCTATACGCCTACCGCCTATACGCCTACCGCCTATACGCCTACCGCCTATACGCCTACCGCTTATACGCCTACCGTCTACCTTCGCTCCCCTTCACTCTCCACTTGTCCATTGTGTCCGCTTCGGTTGACAAGTTCCCGTTAGCGATTAAGATAAGTCGGATAGGACTGCGGCAGGTTAGCCACAGTGAAGCGCGCAGAGTGATAGCGCAGAACCGAGTACACACGGTGTTCCGGGATAGACTGGACGCTACGGGGTGAGGCCCCGCAACCCTTTAGTACATTTATTTAATAAGTTCGCCAGTAGGTCACACTCTGGTGAGAACCACCACGATGAGGAGCGTGTTTTCATATCGCGATGTGACGCGCCTGATGACTGGTGACCGGTGACCGGTGACCGGTGACTGGTGACTGGTGACTCCTGACTCGAGCCAGCAGAGAATATAACGCCACCACTAATAATATTCACGTTCACAATGAGAGGGTTCTGAAATTCCGCCCCTAACCCGAGTCAGCTGAACGCGCGGTCAGACCGCAAACCGGTGGCTGGATGAGGAGAGAATAGTATGAGAGTGTTGATGGCACCAGAAGTAGAGGACCGGCTAAACCAGGTGGCCCTGTTAGAAGCCGAGTTTGTATGAGAGGATGTATGCGTGTCGGGACAGAAATGGCATGATGGTAAGTCGGTCAGTCAGTGAGAGATCTCTGAGACAGTCTGTATCTCAAATAATCACGTAAGATTGTTAAAGCGCAGGGCTTCGCAACTTTAAACAAATATAAAAATAATAATTGGATTAACATAAACGGAAACATAATTTTACAATTACCGCCATCTGTGTACCGATAGAAACTTTAATAGTTTAGTTCTAAAACACACCACTACAACTCACCGCTGCACCCATGGGGCTCTTGTGTATTCGCCGCATCGAGCTATTCACTTCTGTTCTCTCTAGTGAAATTACTCAAGTCATATAATTGTCTATTTACTGAATTGAAGAGTCGTTACCCGTGCTGATTTTTAACAGAATAACATTAGAAAGGCTTACAACTGCGTGCAAATCGTTGAAATGTCTACTTCCTTTTTTACTAATTCGTGCATTTTATTATCTTACTGCTTTTAACGTGTTGATTATTTTAATCAAAATAATTATTTCCTTCAGTATTAACGGGAAGGATTTACAAACAATAAATGAATCATGCTCAGTCATAGAAAGTGTCCCTAAAAACGTCCATACATTGTTTATATGGATAAGAAGGCATTATTTTACGGTAAAACTTAAACCGTAAAAATCCTATTAACAGTAGTCTAAAATTACAAATACATACACGGTAGGGTCGGATCAACTACGGATTTATTTTGTCTAAAGACGTCGTACATACGATTGTATAATATCATCGGTAACAGCGTAACCTAAATCTACACCTCCTGCACGCCACTGCAATTACACCAAAAGTTGAAGTGAAGAAATGAAATATGAAAAATCCCCCATTTGTGGGGATGTTTATAGGATTTAGTTCCGAGTCCGCACTCCACCATCAGCAGCTCTGCAGCGTGAGCTCCGGTCAGCGCAATGCTTCACTCGATGACCTTCAAGCGGTAAACATGATACGGTTTATATCCTGAGGGCAATCTGCACTACCTGTTCCGGTCGGTTTCACCAGGCAGGTACCTCCAACAACGTGGGCTAATGGAGCGTCTGATGTAGGATCTCCCGCACGCCGCCAGCCGATACACTATTCTGTTTTCTGAAGACGATTACTCTTTTAATCCCATTCCTTATTTATTATGTAGATTACGAGTTTAGGAAAGAGAGACAACAATTCGATATGACTTTCGTTCTGAAAGCGAGATTCGACACGTGCACCTAAATGTCACCTAGAATCGGGGCCGGCCCGAGGAGGTGGCGATCTTAATAATAACTGGGACATGTAATACAGCCCTCTCCACGGCCACGGAGGGCCTGCCCGGGGGAGGACGGTGTGGCTGCGGAATCTGAGGCCGAAGGAATGGTTCAGCTCACCCTGCAACCATCTATTCTAAAAGGCAGACACGAGACTTTAACATTAATACAAGGAATATATTCCATTTTAACTGATGCGACTGCTGCGTGATATTATATTGTGATAGGTCAGTAGACACTTCTTTTTAAATGGTCACGTATTGTAACTACGATTAGTTAGTACAATTTCATTCCGTCCTTCCTTTCCGGTGACTTGTACGCAGAACACACGCACACGCACACAGACACAGAATAATTAATAAAATTCATATTTTTTATTTATTATCTTAGTTTTAATAACCGCTGAATTGAGTTTAAAAAACATCTACCGGTTTCCTTCTTCTTCAGGATGTCATAACTAACTAAAAATATAGCATTGTCTCTTCACCAGAATCTATTTTTAAATTTTTTAAAAAACAACAATTATTTAAAAAAATAAATTTAGTACCTAACTCAAATTGCTGCTCAATACAAATTTAGTTGAATAATTTTATAATAGGACTCGTAGTTAAATTTAGTCGGCTGTTTAGAATTTCCTGATTACTTTTACACGCTTTATTTATCTCCAACGATTCCAAATTATTTAATTTGTGACCGTCAACTAACTACATTTCTAAATTTAATTAATTCATTTAATAATACAATACAATTTACATTAGAAATGGTAAATAATTCTACCCTCAATTTTTTGGATCTAACATTGATTAAAAATAATAATAAAATTGAGTTCAAAATTTTTAGAAAACCAACTTTTACAGATACTATCATACACAATGAATCTAATCATCCATTATCACACAAAGATTGAGGGTTCCGCTCCATGATACATCGTTTAGTCAATATTCCTATGTCAACATACAATTTCAATATTGAATTGAATACAATTAAAAAAATAGCAGTTAATAACGGGTATAATGCAGGTTTGATAGACACTATTTTAAAAAATAAATAAAATTAATATAATAATCAATTTTTACATAAATCACAGATAAAACATAATGATAATTGGCGTAGGATTTTATACATAAATAACTTTTTGAAACAAATACCTAAACACCTACCACGAAACATTAGACCGGCATTTTATACAAATAATAGTATAGGAAATTTACTCATCAATTCTAAAGACAAAGATGATAAATTTAACAATTCTGGCGTCTATAAACTCAGTTGCGAGGATTGTGCTGCATTTTATATTGGTAAAACGGGTAGAAATTTTAATATAAGAGTAAGGGAACATTTGAGATGTTTGAACAATAGTGGGTTTTCAGAATTTGCTAATCATTTGATAGAAAATAGTCATGGTTTTGATAAAAAATTGGGATTGTCAATTTTGCACATAAACGGTGTTGGTCACAAATTAAATAATTTGGAATCGTTGGAGATAAATAAAGCGTGTAAAAGTAATCAGGAAATTCTAAACAGCCGACTAAATTTAACTACGAGTCCTATTATAAAATTTTTTCCTAAAAATTATTCGACTAAATTTGTATTGAGCAGCAATTTCAGTTAGGTACTAAATTTATTTTTAAATAATTGTTTTTTTAAAAAAAAATTAAAAATAGATTCTGGTGAAGAGACAATGCTATATTTTTAGTTAATTATGACATCCTGAAGAAGAAGGAAACCGGTTGATGTTTTTTAAACTCAATTCAATGGTTAATAAAACAAAGATAATAAATAAAAAATATGAATTTTAACCACCAAGTTAATATTGCTAATTTTAAAAGTAATAAAATTTCTGTCAGTAATTTCATGTTTCTTTTTTTAACATTTTGTACTTCATGTTGTGATTTTTAAATGTACTAAACTGAACTGTGCCTAGCTATTATAATTGTGCTATTTTAATAAGGTTTATTTGATTTGATCAACACTCGCAGACGGTGGGTGGGGTGACCCTTGAAGACGCGCAATAGTGTCTCGACGGTGTGACAAAAAGTTTACTACGAGCTGGTAAATTTTTAAGCAATTATAAAAAGGTCAAAGTAAATACTCTTGCGCTGTGCAACGGGTTGTTGGCGAGCCGCACTTTGTTCCGAGGGTGAAGTTTTTTAAAATTATTTTATTTAACCCTTCCCAAACCGTGCAGCGACACGGGTCTAGCGTCATAATTAAACCTGTCATATTTCGGTAAATACACGCAACATACAATTAATATTTTAGATAATCCTAAAGAAAATATTAGCGCTCAGGAATGACTAGTGAAGAACCAATTGTGAAAATGGAATCGTACAAAAACAATTATTTTTTGCATTCAATTCGTTGTAACATTAATACGTTGGTAAAAATACAATTTGTGATACGAAAGACAGAGACCACACACTATTTTCACTGTGGAAAGGACAACAAACATGCAAATATAATTGTCTCTTTCTGAAGGAAAGACACGTTGTATAGAATTTTGTTATTAAGTATTTTTTTCAAAATTTAATGCTCAGTATTTAGAATAATTAAAGCCATTGAAGCTAATAAAAACATTTTTTCTAACTGTTATTTACTGTAACACGAGTCGACAGCGTGGCTGCGTTCGGGTATTTTATGTCACGGTATGGTGAAGGTTAATAAAAGTAGTGTTCATCAGGACGATCGTGTGTCGCGGTGAGCTGTCGTTTAGAGGTTCTACGAGTACGTGCTACGAGAGACTTTAAACTTTGACAATCCTGCCTCTCGTCGACTGCCCGGGCACTACTCGCTGAAGCGGAACCGGGCGCTCTATCCTCCGGACTGAGACGCGGACTTGGAAACGTACAACTAATATTTAAGAGCAGTGAATGCAATTGATCGAAGTGAAGGAGCGAGGCGGCCGTTTGGAGGGATGCTGTATAAGGGTGGAGAGCCCTTCCAATTCGTGAACCGACATTAAACTCTGGCGACGCTTGTTCCTTTCACAAATAATTCATCAGTAATTATCGATATACAGGGTGGGCCGAAAAAGTGAGAGCATCTCGTAACGCACGAGTCATTTCAAAATGTAATATTTTTGGCCCGATATGTAGCTAATCAGAAATGACGTCCAGTGTATCCTCCCCGCTTCTCGGCCAGTTTTCCTGAGCGCCTCCGCCACTTAATGCGTCTGCCAAGAAAGCGCTGGCCCAGATTTCTCCATTCCTCAACTCGAGCTGATCAGCTGTGGGCAATTTTCGCCGCAGGTAGACTTTGTCTTGTAAACCACCCCATATTGCACAGTCCACTGGGCTTAAATCTGGCCTGTCCGGTGGTTGATTGTATTTCTGGCCGTGTGAGATGGAGCTCCGTCCCGCTGAGATGTCCGGTGATGGCGACCACGTGTTGCTTGAATTACAGACATCCAACTTTATTTAATTTATTAAGCTATTATTCAAGCTATTGTTGATATAGTTCAACTAATTGTGACGTAATTATATCACATATTACGAAATGTTCTCACTTTATGGGCCATCCTGTATATAATATACGCACGCGTGTTTGTGTATATATATATATATGAGTATATTAATATGTATACGCATATACTTTTTATTCCTTTTTATTGCACCCCCTTTCCTCCCCCTTCCCGTCCCTTTCCACTGCATATGTTCAGTGTATCATCATATCGCTAACTGGTTGCAGGCTCTGTCCTCAGCTCGCAGGGTGGTCCTCTCGGTCCAGCTCCGAAGAAACTTATTTTAATATATCATGTATTATGTCAATTATTATTATTGGACCGTTTCTTCATATAACAAAATATATAAAAAAACAATAAGGTAGTTACGTAAAGTGTGAAGGCGATTAGCGTTGATGCGCTGGTAAATGGCAGTGGCGTAGCAACGGATCGCCCCCGGGCAAACGCGTACACTGGGCCCCTCCCCGAGATCGCACCTCGTATCAAATTGGACAAAAATAATTGACAATTGTTTTCATGTGTAATTTATATTTTTTTAATGTTAGGTACAGGTCCACTGGTGGTACTGGACGCGGAGAACTGATAATACTCTGTTAAAACTGCGAACTTGTTATGTGTACCGTTAATAAAGAACAGCTGCAGGGGGGGGGGGGGGAATCCTTTCCCGGGACCTTGTCGGTCCCACTCATCGAGGCTAATAAAAAATACGCGACTTTAATTCTATAACATTTTAACAATTACAGAATGAAAAAGGAGAAGATATTCAAGATGGTTATTAGCAATCAAGATTTAATAAATTTTGGACCCTCCCCTCCACTCCAGCGTCATATATCATATAACACAAATCCATAGAACATAGTGTTACACACAGATGGAAAATGAAGGTGTTGTAGTTGAAGGCAGACACTCAGGGATCCATTCATCAAAAACACTCCCAAAAGAGGGACAGTGGACGAGACACAAGATGGATCGAGTCACACTTACACGGACAGACTAACGGAGTTGAAAAACACGCTAACTACCTACCTAAGGAGCTCCATCGTGTCACCCATACCCGAATAAACACTTAATATAAAGCAAGATTCGTCCTATTACTGAGCCACACCTATTATATGTACCTACGTATGAATTGAATATATACACATTTATTCGTCACTAAGATTATTAAACCTTTTATTGTCGCGATTGTCGAACCTTTGGAGAAATTGCGGTCCCCCGGGCGGCTGCCCGTGCAGTAGCTGCGCCACTGACCGCTGTGGACATTTGCGGCTCGCGTATACAACCCAAAATGTATATATTTATTATACTGGGATGCGGCACGACCAGACGCGTAATAACATAATCCCGTGTATAGTTAAACAGGGCGGAACCGTGTTCGGTGCACGTGCACTGCAATGCTAGCAGAACGAAGGTGGATGGTAGACCGGGGCGAATCGGGTCAAGATAAGGCACCAGTCCGAATGTGGAAGGTCGCGACAGAAACGGACATTGGGCTCTCTCCCGTACTCGCCCGTGACAATATTCATATCTATGACTTTCTGATGCGGGCTTCAGTGGTCTCGTTGTGGCTGTTTAGCGCTTGCTTAAACGGACGGGTATGTGAGACGCGATCGTGGCGCAAAATAACGTGTTTATAAATATCTCTAGATTAAGATGACTTTACTGCTTTTATAACTGGCAAGTATATTGAGCATCTGTCATCTCGTCTATGTCTCATGGACATGTAGCGACGCACTCTATGGTCACCGTTTCTTATCTATGATAGAACTGTTATGTTAATGTTCTGTTCATATTTTTCAAGAATGTTTTTAAGTGGATATAAATATTTCAAAGTTGATACGTAAAAACACCGTTTGTACAATTTCAGGGAAAGCAATGCAGAACGTTATATGATATCAGGTGTCGCCGATTGCTTTTCTATGGTATAATAATCCTTAGATTGATTCAACTCATCGTCTAGTGCAGCCGACGCTCATTTATCAGAGATGTGGGACTGCGTTACAATTGTAGTACGAATCTAAGACAAAGACAAAAAATAAAAAGTTTGTTATAGAATTTGGAATGTTTCTATCGGTAGCGATGTACGCAACGTCTGAAAATGGGATTAAACGAGTTTTGCTATAACTTCATAAAGTATTTAGTATGTTTTGAAGTCCGTAAATATGGGGCGATTTGGGTCACGTGCTCTGAGGTGAATCGGATCAGTTATATTCTTAATTGTATTATCATTTTAATTGCTTATTTGCTCCTGGCTCTGCGTATGACAAAAGGAACATTCGAGTTGGCAGTGTGGTCAGCGAGGTCACTCGACTGCGCAAGATTATAATTTGCCTTCTTGACAGTATAATTAGCAAGTGACAGACAGCGGCAATATTCCATATTTGGAGGTACAGTCAGCTACAGCGGGAGACGCTACCAAAAGAAGCCACGAATGTATGGACCTCAATGGCTACCGTATGATAAGTTTATCGGAGATAACTATGATCACGAGCGCTTCAATCTCAGTTTCCGACAAGTCATGATACACGACCCCTTCCGCTGGTGCACGACCACGCTGTTGACAATACAAATAACTTCTTCCATAAGAAGCCTGGGAAGACAGCGGCTACAAAGAGGACTCCGACTATCACTGAATGCCAAATAATATCGATCGTTCTCACTATTAAACATGTAAGTTTCATTCCAAAGATTTGTGGAAAAGTGACAAAGGTTTTTAAGTGATCCGATTCGCCTCGGTCGACCCTATATCATATTAGGTACATCGCGCATCCTCCCATCACGTGCCGTGCATATTGTATCGGCTGAAGGTTGACCTGATGGAAGATACGCGGAGCCGATGGGAGATAAAGTTGTTTTTTAACAATATTTGGACATTGACCGATGGCGCAATAAATATTTTGGCATTTGCCAAAAGTGAAGTGATATCTTGAATTAATCCGCTCTAATCATCATCATTGCTAGATCCCGTCACCGACTGTTCCAGAAAGATCGCACACCTTTCGAGACGACACTTTGGGACCGTTCTATTACTTCGCAGAGCGTTAGCAGTTCAATGACACGACCTATAAAATATACCTTTTAGAAGCGGTCACCGCACGCGCTCCCCGCGATGGACGATGAGCTGCGCGCTGAGGACGAACCGCGATAATGATATACAATCTACACAATAATGAGTTGTTACAGGATATGTCTGAACATCTAGGAATCCACCCGCACAAAGGCTTCACAGGCTTGGGAGCGATTTTGGTCTTGAAGATATATTAAATGAAGTTTTCGATTCTGTTCTGAGTTCCAATTTTTTTCTTTTAAGTCAATTTATCAATTTCTGTTATATATGTTCCGTGCAGCTGCGCATATATATTTTTAAACTATTAATTTTGTAAAAGCCCATAATGGCGTGAATACAATATAAATAAATAAATATTTAGCATCAATATATACAAACACGGTTTCAAGAATAGTAAGTATTCGTCATCCGCAGCGCAGTGCACACAGCATCCCCTGTGCCCCACACCACCCGCGGCGCCTCACAGATTGTCCACCAAGTGCAGTATCGCTTCAATAACTGAAGATTTCCACTCCGTCTTCTGCACCAGTCCCGCTAAACTAGGAACACATCAGATATAGATAATGAAAGGGAATTCTCCTACAAGAGTCCAGTCTGCCGCGCCGGGCACTCGTCTGCCTCTCCGCCCATCTGCGCCAGGTGGGACGCGCACTCTCCCGCTGCAGATGTCGGGGCGTCATGCAGTTTCCCTCTTCCGTTTTCCTGTTAGATGATCAGATCTCGAACGCCACTAAGCGAGCTGAATACCCGCACAGCACAATCGGTCGCACCGCAGATTGTTAAGATTGTGTGACGACAGCCTTGCCGACTGATCGTACAGCCGAGTTCAGCGTTTCCTGGCTGTCGGAAACACCAGCGTAGATGCTTGAAAACACCGGGACCAGTAAGGAAAAAATAACTCCCCACCTGTTCTGAATTCCGCCAGCATCTCCAGAAGTGGACTGTATATTTTTATCACGCCGTCTTTATTCCAAGGTCACAGAAACCCAATACAGACGCGACATCTCAGAGATTTATAACAGTGTTCGAACTGTTCCGTGATCGTCGGGGAGGGGCAGCGCGGAACGGGGGGCACACGCATATAGGCGTCACAAATATAAATAGATTTAATCTGTATATCTTTCCAACTGATACATTTAATTTGTATTAAAATATCCCAGAGCTATTGTATCGCACAGAATTGCGAGGTCGCAGCAGGGACGCCAATTAATGAATACGATGAGACACGTGCCGGTAATTTAAAAGGTGTAATCATCGTGAAGAACTCGCGGGATAGATTTCGGGAAACGAGGACTATCATTCTTGATTAAAAACGTCACAGCGGCGACCTGTCGCTATGCACTTGCAAATATGGTGGGAAAATATTATATGGATGTATGTATCGTGTGTAACTGAAATAAAACAGAGTATTCTGCTGGCGGGAATGCCATTCTCGATTTTGTCGCGGTAGTGTACCGATACTGAACATCTTTCGTGTTTCATTTCTTTCCACCTCGTCATCATCATCATCATCGCCGATTGAGAGGAGCGGTGATCGGCGAACCAGGCGTGTTCTCTTGTTTTCTGTACGGAACAGGTTCTGAAAAACTGCAACTTCACAATAATGGTGCGTTCTCCTCGTTCAAAGTAAATATAAAACCTATACACTGGTTGCACCGTGTTATACACCAAGAGCTGGGAGTCTTCCCGATCTGCGGTATTGAGCAACGTCTATCTTCCGCAGTACCCGTGCTTCGGGCGTGGCGCGAGGCGAGCGGGGGCGCCGGAGGGAGATGCTACCAGGCGATAGGAAGTGCGCAACCTTCCGGAGCCACCGGGATCGCGGCAGAGCATTGTTCCTTGTCACCCTGGTTCCCAGTTTATAGCTGCTCGATCTATTCTCGTCTCTTACGGTGAACGGCGCTACTGATGACGGCGCCCCTCTTCTCTCTTCCGCTCTCATCACTTCGTGTATTATTAATTATTTCGTTAGAAATGTGTCGTCGGTCGCGAGGCTTATCTACTAGATACATAGATCAAGATGGACTATTCCATTTTTCACGCGGGACCGAAGTGTACCAGTTTCGTCAGCGGACTCGCACCCTGTAGCTCAAGTGCGCGTGTCACCGTCTACCTGTCAGCCGTTCTCGTTACGCCCTGTAGGCACCTTGCCGTGACGTGTTCCAACGCAACCAAACAATGTTGTCGCCAATTTAAGCTTATATTGATAAGAAGTTTAATGTTCAAGTACACCTGACCTGACACTAGGCAACTCAAATATGTTTTCAGTAAATAGATCGAATCAGTCGGTACACCTTTCTAGTTAATTCGTTCTATTTGTATTGATAAGATGTGATTAAACGATAATTTAGTAAAAAATAAATGTTACTTATTTCTCGGATTAATTCGGATATCTAGATCTAGATACCAACGGCGCAGGGCCGGGCTGGGGCCCTTCTACCTGGGCAGGCCCGTCGGTCCTGTCGGCGGCCATAATACCTCCCTTCTCCCTCCCCTCTCTGCACGCTTTCGTCTTCTCCAATACACTTATGGCGGAGTGAAAAATGAACTGATCGGCGAAGCTGATCTTCACTAAAAACGGCCTCTCAGGTGGGTCGGTCACGTGGAACGACTGAACGAGAAGAGAATGGGAAGAATGATACGCGACGCGAGTGTCGGAGGCACCGGAAATGGACAACGTCCGCGGAAGACTCGACTTGTTGATCAGCAAAACTGGCTACTGTTAGAAGTGGGCGAGACAAGATATATCAATGTGAATGAGACGAGAGTCGCGTCAGGGTAGAGGAGTATGACGCTCTATCCTCTATTCCTGCATGACGGTTAGATAGTCAGTTAGCCAGTTAGTCGTGCTCGAGAAGATGGCGACCTAGAGCGACCGGAGGGAGGCGGGTGATGTAGGGAACGAGAGGTCGAGGGGGTCAGGACAGCGGGACCTGTCAGATCATTAATCGCTCCAGTCAAGCCCCGGCTCCGCCTCCACCCTGGTCCTAGAAGGTACGTCTGACTGGTTTATCTCAATGCTCGTAGACCGGACGATACCGTCACAGGTGTTGCCCCCTCAACTGCTCCGGAGCCGAAGGCGCTGGACTCCTGACGGTGCCATTTGATGAGGAACACCTCACGATTATTTCTCTATACAAATATGATTAGTACTGAATCTTGTACCGCAGCATGACAGTGCGAGCTATAGTGTGACAGATCACGACAGATGGCGCGAACGGTTGCTGGCGAACTAGGCAGGTGTCTGTATTCCGGCAGCCACCAAAATATAGCAAAGCACAGCTGATGCTGAAATGAAACTATTGTCTGTGATGATGCGACTCTTTGCAACTGCATCGCGTGGCTCAATTGGTTTATGAATGCGCCTGATGTAGAGTTAATGCGTGTATTTGATGACAAGATGCAAGAAAATCCGATATTGTTGTATCTGCATGCAACGCACATCCTTTGGTCGACACATCCGAGTGCGGGCTCTGCTGTCGGCACCGCACCTCACTAATATCTGTCCTATTCGTATGTCGATTGTACTGCTTTTAATAAATATATGCCAACTTACCCCGACACGGGCTTGCCTAGTGGGGCAACGCAATCATCATTCAGAAATGTCATCCGGTTAAATAGCAAATTCATAACGAATTGCCACCAAGTCAGTGCAATTCTGTTCCGACAGTTTGCTAGGTAGACACTTTTGGAAGCTTATAATCTAAGTCAGAATCGGCCTTTGAAAGCGCCTATCAGAAATTAAATAATACAAAAGACAGAACAAACAAACTACGAACAAAACATCGATAGGAACTTTTAACAGACTTTGGGCCTTCCCCGCTGACCACGATGGCTAGGCTGCCCGTCAGGTGGCAGATGCTGCTGGGCCGCCATTTAAATAACTAATCGAATCAAAATTAAATAAAATAGCGCAGAACTAAGTTCTGAAAAAAGTGCAACTTCACGATAACTATTTGTTCTCCTTCACATATTAGTTATATGAAACTTTATCCAAATTTAATCAAAGGTGTCTGGTGTCTCCCAGTTAACATTACTCAAAGCTATTTTGTCGCAATCAAAAGGTGATAGCTTTTAAAAATGGAATAGCAGATGTATCAATTTGAAAGAGCTGCAGCACAGCACTGTCGGTGTGGTGTAACTGGTAACGCGTTTCCCCGGATAGGTAAAGCAGCTAAAATATTTATTTGATAAATAGATTTTTTCTGTACCTACATCTTTCTGATTGATATATTTAATTTGGATATAACTTATTTGTCAATATTGAAACTCTTCGATTTCGCTCTACCGAAATACAAGCAGTTAAACGACTACAGACAGCATCCACCATTAGTTCGGACCGAGGTCTGCCCTCGGCAGCTCCTCGACTCCGAGAAGGACATTTCGCCACCAGGACAGCTCGTTGTCCACGCGGAAGCGAATTGTGCGCCCTGAACATTACATTTCGCATTACTTGACACGAGGGGCCCGAACCTCCTGGCGCCGGCCCTGTCCGTCCAGATAAGAAAAGCAAATATAAGGCTCGGAGAGAGGTCGCTCGTTACTCAGTTTCCAGGACATTTTCGCTGGGCCAGCTCCTGACAAGCAGCATCAAGGTTGGTACATCCATAATTATTTTTTATCACCATTTTTGATCTTAGATTCAGATAACTGAAATATTTTTACTCTTTCAAGATTATAAATTATTAACATGTTTTATAATTTCTATAGTAGCCTAGCACCATATGATCTGGAGACTGCCGGACTCGTCTTTTAAGCTGCGAAACTCGAGCTTCCGCCCCACCTTGCGAGGAGCCCCCAGGCAGCAACCTGCAGCTGTAAGTTGATCATTGTATTTACAACCTTCTCGTGCCTGGTACATCCTTAGTATTGTCTTCTCTCTCTGGTTTTGATTGCACCTTCTCCTGTCAGCATTCCTCAATACCGAGTGCGGCCAGAGCTGCCCCCTCCCCCCGCTCATGGCGGGGACAAGTGAATATGTATATACGTGAAGTGCAGATTCCCTTCCTCTCTACCTTGGCTCGGGGGGTGGCGAATTCTATTTTTATTTCAATTATTTTGCTTCTTTAATATTTGCTAAATGTTACATAAATAATAAGAACAACCCTTTGTTTAAAACTACTGTTTATTGATACCATAGGTATCTTCTTCAGGAAACAATGTACACCGAAATTAAAAATAGTAGCATAGATAAAACCAAACTATAAAAGTGTAAATGGTGGGTGACTATTTGCAAATAGTATTTGGTTATTTATAATATTTAAATTGCAATTAATGTTTAACTGTAAACCCCGAGACTTTTTAAAAACTGGTTAAAATTTGACGAAACGTGCTGACGTATCAATGAACCATTTTATCAGATGACTCGTGTAAGAGCAGCATCTACAAGATAACTGATTTGTTTATTATTTTCCAGACCGCCCTCTCCGGCTGCAGATCTGCGCGTGTCGCCCTCCCTCGCACCCCATTACTGTGAGTTGGTCACTTAATATAGTCCCGCGTAGTAATCCCGCGAGTGTTGTCAGTACGCGGCGCTACCTGCAGTGGAATTAGTTTCCGAGTTCTATGGCTCGTCCCGCAATCCATCGCTCGGGTTCACTTTATTATAAACGACAAATGACGAGTACGTTAGACCGAGACGCTAAATATAATTGTAATGAAAGTGCGCTATTGTCGTAAAGAAGTAATTTCAGCTCTGGGCTATTTTTAATACAAACCGAATGAATCATCTAGAAAAAATATTTAGTTACTAGATTTTTAAATTGATTTTTCTAGTTCATTCGTTCGGTTTGTATTGATCGAATATATATTTAAAGTTCCTCCTCAGCGCGCGAGCTCGACTGAAAAAAAGGTAATTTTTTTAGAATAAGAATGCTATTGACTTGTAGTATATGCTATTCTATAATAATATTATAGTTATTCTATAAAATGTAGTTTTAACTTGGTTAATGACGCATCACTCTTGCCTGAGTAAAAACAGAAGAACTAGAGTTAAAATAAATGATGTACAATAGATGCATTGAACTACTGTCCATGGAATGACTTACGAGGGTTGCACCTCGCTGCAGGGGAGAATGGCAGGGGCTGCCGATCTGACAGCCTGCCTTAATAGCAGCCACGCACCCTGTTTCAATATCGACCCCCTAATTAATATTTTTCATTCTTCCGAGCCCTCGTCTTTAATGGGTAGCCGCATAGTAACCATATTCTATTTATTTTCTGTACTCGATAAGATATTTATTATAATTTCCAGATAACCACAGCAGCGTCTCTCTCCTCCGCGCCGACGAGGAGACTGAACCTCGCTCAGTCTACCTTCAGCTGTAAGTTGATCATTTCATATGCAACCAATTTAAAAGGATAATTTTTCTGTAGTTAGCAAATCTTGTTATCCGAGTAATGCTCCAGTTATTAGTAGCAACACTGCCCGAAATTTCCTTGGATATGACAAAAAATATATTTACAAAAACCTAGTTCGCACGAGAAATTTCGTATCTAACTCGTAATATTGCAATCCCCTTCCACACGCCACATTTTATAGAACTTTATCTACTGTAATGAACGAAAACATTAATTATCTATTCTGGCCAGTTGATGAGAAGTTCTTTGTTGTTTTACAGGCAATCCGAACTCCACTGACCGCTCCCAGCACCCAGACTCTCCACCTTGCACGTGAGTTGGCTTTTATATTGAACGACTTTTAAAGATATGTAAAGTTGAGGCACGCTTTTAGTTTTCCAAAATGCAATGAAAGATATATAACTAACGCAGACTTCGTACTGCTTCAAGACGGCATTAATAGTTATTTTTCTAAGGATATCAGTTCAACATTAGAATGCATGAAGTATGTAAGTGTTGTCAGGCAAGTGACGCAAGACGCGAGACAAGGATGGTTTTCTCACTAGACAAGGATGGTTAGCTATCAAACGTTGATCTTTATATAGAACAGTTATTATTTGTCGCCATTTAAATTCATCAATTAATATTTTTTAAATATTAAAGTTTACACTTCGTACGGCTAGTGTAAGAAGTATTATTTTCAGGATAGAAGAGATTATCGATTGTGTCGATTCCCTGTTTTACAGTTGGGAGAATAGCTAATTCATTTTGTCTATCGCCGTCTATTCGCATTACAAACTAAAAAGGATTCAGAACGACAGTCCCAGTACAGAGAAGGTTCCCGTCACACGGTGATCTTAGTTTCGGTTAGATTAGTTCTTCATAATATTAAGAGTATTGTTCAATTTGAAAGAATATTAGGGATTTAGTATTTATTGTAGGTTTGTATGTTCCGGTTGAACTGAAACAAATACGTACAGCCTCTGCAAAAATCCAGGTATTGCCTCAATTATTATTATAAAGATGAGATTCTTGATATGTTTATATTTTAAAGGAAAGCTTATCAAATCTTCTGGCAATCAATATCGACCTTAACTGGTGGAATCATTAGCGCAATTGTTGTCCACAGTTTAGACTATTAATCCCCAATACTGATTTATTTTGTCTGCTTCACCTAGGATTCGGTACTACTGATCCACTTTCCCTGAGTCTGCAATTCCTCGCAATATCTTCATCCAACCCTAGCGCGTTTCTTCCGCGATATGCGCAATAATCCGATGACTCCAAGCTAAAGATCATTCTTCCTCTTTCTTCGGTATTTCTTGAACTATAAACCGTTAGCATGGACGCTAGTAGGATGTTCCATCTTATCCGGTCTCCATATTTGTTTCATTATAGAGGGAAGCTCGAGCTGAAGGGATATTCCGTTAGTTCAGGTCCAGCTGCCTTTAGTTATAATCTTCAAGTAGTATTTAATTAGTAAATTACTTTGTAGCCTCATTTAATATGAATAATTACACAAAATACTTTGTTTAAGCCACTATTTATTGATTATTCTGGATGTTTCGATACCTATGGTATCTTCTTCAGGAAACGATGAATACTGAAATTAAAAAATACAAGCGTAGATTAAAACAAAGCTATAAAGTAATGAATGAAAAGAAATAACTTCATAGTTTTGTTTTTATCTATGGTTGTATTTTCTAATTTCAGTATACATTGTTTCCTGAAGATGATACCGTGGGCATCGAAACAGGTAGAATAATTAATAAATGGTGGTTTGAATATAGTATTTAGTCTAATTATTAGGATTTAATTAGTTTAGTAGGTCTTTGAATTAATAGTTTCGCCTGATAGATTTAACTGTTCACTCAGTAGCTACTCTATCTTGCTTCTTCTTCTTCTTCGTGAGCTCGACCGTTCGAGGTGTGGTCCACAGCACGTCTCCGCTCCTCCCGATCGCCCAACCTCTCCGCAGTCCCTAAAGGAATGGTAAATGTTGAGTACTGTCGTGTTTCATATCTAGTCGGTCTAGTCGGTCTAGTTGGCCTCGGTCGGTGAATCTTATGTTGGATACGGTTCCTCCACCACAGTCCTCGGTTAACAGATTGGAGTGATTGCCAGATTTAGTGGGGGAGCCGATGTTCGATTCCCGCGATCTATTATCATTAGGGGTTTGTCGGGCGAAATACTGATTGGGAGAAGTCGAATTCTATTAATAGGAATTGTCAGATAGCCATAAATAGAAGCCAAGCACCCAGGTTCAATATTAACCACTCTAATGAATATTGGCATTCGTCCATGTTCCTCTAGCATAATTCCTCTCCGCACATTCAGTTCTTAACGCGCAGCCACACTGTAACTCTATTCTATTTATTATGTGTACATTGTTGATAAGATATTTATTATTATTTCCAGATAACTACGCCGCGTAGTCCCGAGCAGCGCCCTCTCCTCCGCGCCCACGAGTAGACTTAAACCCCGCCTAGCCTATCTTCAATTGTAAGTTTTATATACAACCAATTATTCTGGCACTCCAGAGGTCTCTGGTAATTAGCTGATACTGATTGGGAGAAGTCGGATTCTATAAGTAGGAATGTTCACACAGGAGCACTATTCCTTGCTGATAAGGAAGTCGGGGGTTCGATTCCCGCGATCTATTATTTGAGAGGTTGGCCAGAAGTAATTCTGTTTGGGGAAATCGGATTTTATAAATAGGAATTGTCAGATAGCCTTAATAGTAGCAATGTACACTGGTTTAATATTGACCATTCTAATTAATATTGGCGTTCTTCCGAGTTCCTCTTTCCCTTATCACTGGCGCACATTCAGTAAAGGAGGAGCAGCCACGTGGTAACCCTGTTCTATTTATTCTCCGTGGTTGATTACATATTTACTATTGTTTCCAGATAACCACAGCGCGGAGTCCCGAGCAGCGTCCCTCTTCTCCGAGCGACGAGGAGTCCTGACCTAACCAAGTAAGTTGATCATTTTATATACGACCAATTGAAAAGCATTAATCTCCCGGCACTGCAGAGACCTCTCGAACTCGTAGTTAGCTGACAGCTGATACAGCTGTCCGAGTATTGCTCCAGTTATCAGTAGCAACGCTGCCTGTAATTTCATTGGATATGACAAACATATATATTCATCTACCTAGTTCGCAGCAGGAACCTCGCATCTAACTCGTCGTATTACAATCCTGCTCCACACAACATATTCTACAGAGCCTGACTCTTCGAGGCTGGCGACCGTTCTGTGTATAATGGATGGAAACATTTAAATTATTTTCTATTCCGTCCAGTTGATGAGATGTTCTTTGTTGTTTTACAGGCAATCCGAGCTTCACAGCCCGCTCCCAGCCCCCAGACTCTTCAACCTTGGCATGTAAGTTTGCTTTTATATTAGTATGGATAGGAATGACTTCCAAAGATATGTAAAGTTCAGGCGTGCTTCTAATTTTCCTAAAATGAAATTCTAGATAATTGAAACTGCTTCGAGACGTCATTAATAGTTATGTTTCTAAGAATATCATAAATTATATTCATTAAAGTATTACATTAAACTACGCATATTAAATACATAGGAATGGTTAGATATGAGCACACTCCCTTGCTGATGTGGAGGTCGAGGGTTCGATTCTCGCGGTCTTTTATCACGGGGGGTTGACCAAGAGATACACCAATTAGGGAAAGTTGGATTATATAAATAGAAATAGTCAGTTAGGTACACACTCCCATGCTGCTGTGGAGATCAAGGGTTCGAATCCCGCCATCTATTATCATGAGGGGATGGATGATCAAGAGATATACTGATTAGGGAAAGTTAGATTTTATGAATAGGAATGATTTGATATATACACACTCACATGCTGGTATGGATGCCGAGGGATCGATTACCGCGATCTATTATCATGAGGGGATGACCAAGAGATATACTGATTAGGGAAAGTTAGATTTTATGAATAGGAATGATTTGATATATACACACTCACTTGCTGGTATGGATGTCGAGGGCTCGATTCCCGCGATCTATTATCATGAGGGGATGGATGATCAAGAGATATACTGATTAGGGAAAGTTAGATTTTATGAATAGGAATGATTTGATATATACACACTCACATGCTGGTATGGATGCCGAGGGATCGATTACCGCGATCTATTATCATGAGGGGATGACCAAGAGATATACTGATTAGGGAAAGTTAGATTTCATGAATAGGAATGATTTGATATATTTTTTAATTTTTTTAAAATTTAATTTAGCGAAAAAAATACATGGGCAAAATAAATTCAATTTTTAAAATACATGGTTACAAACATACATAAGGTTATACACATACATGGTGTTTCTTTCGCTTACCTCTCCAAAAAAGAGACCAGCTCTTGTGCTCGGAGAGGGAGTTACTCTACAATAATTGTATATAATACCTTACATATTTTCTTCATTGTCCATTTGTGTGCTTTTGAAGAATTCTGTAATATTGGTTATGTGTTTTTGAAATATTCATTTAGTTTCTTTTTAAACTCTTTTATATCCTTTATTTCTTTGATTTGTGTAGGGAGGTTATTGAAATTTTTTATCCCTAAATATATAGAATTTAGCTGATAGTGTTTGGTGTTACATTTAGGGATTTTAAAGTTATTTTTAAACCTTAATGATGCGCTTGTTTCAAATTTTCTAGTGATATTTTCTTTAATTAATTGATTAATTGAGGTTTTTTTGTAAATGTTTTCAATTTTGGGGACTGGAAATTTTGCAAAAAGTGTTTGTGTTGAAAAAGTTGATCTTTTTTTTAATATCACTTGAATAATTGTTCTCTGTATTATTTTTACTGAGTTCATTATATTATTGTATGCTCCTCCCCACCCGATTATTCCATACTGGAGTAGTGAGTGAACGATAGCAAAATATACCTTTTTAAAATTATTTATACTTAGAATGTTCCTTAGTCTTATGAATATATAGATACATTTTCTTATTCTTTTCACTAATTCGTTAATGTGACTGTGCCATTTTAAATGTTGATCAATAATTACACCGAGATATTTGATTTCTTTTTTTGGGCTTAAATTTGTACAAGAGTCGTTACAGGTCATTTTATTACAGTTTTCGTTATGGATAGTAATTTTTATATGGGGCGGTGTTTTAAGACTTTTTATTGAAAAGGGAATGTAATAGGTTTTTTCAGAGTTTAAAGAAAGTAAATGACTATCGAACCAGGATTTGAGTGTGTTCATGACACTATTTGCATGCTCGTTTGTAGTCTTGTCCGTCACCAATGATAGCAGTGTCGTCGGCGTATGATATAATTTTTCCGGTTAATTTTAGTTTGAAAATGTCATTGACATAAATTATAAAAAGAAGCGGGCGGGGTGGTATACCAAATTCACTGATTAGGGGTTGGCTTAGGGTTTCGTTAATTTTTACGTTTTGCGGTCTTTCGTGGAGATAGCTTTGAATCCAGCTTAGTGCTTTGTCGTCTATACCGACAGATTTTAATTTTAATATTAGTTTGCTGTGGGAGATACTGTCGAAGGCTTTTCTCAAATCCAGAAAAATTGCAATACATTTTAGAGATTTGTCTAGAGATTCTTGAATGATATTAGACAGTCTACCTATTGCGTCTTGTGTACTTTTATTTTCCATGAACCCAAACTGGTTTTCATCAATTACTTTATTTATTTTAATAAATTGAGACAATCTTTTTTTAACAATTTTTTCTAGGATTTTTCCAAAGTTTGACAGAAGAGAGATTGGTCTGTAATTGGTTATTTCCTCGGGGTTATTTGATTTATATATGGGGGAAATGATGGCTTGTTTGTAGCGTGTTGGGAATACCCCTGTTTTTAAACTTAAGTTTATTACATGCATTAGGGGTTTGGATATTTGTTTTTTTATAAATTTTAATGAATTAACAGTGTATCCATCATAACCTGGTGCTGTTCCTCCCTTCATACATGTTATGATATGTTCAATTTCGTTAACTGTTGCGGGTTGAAAAATGTCTATTTTAGTTCCTATGTATACTGCATTAGAAGTAGCAACGTTAGTATTCCAGTTTTTGTGATTTTACTAGCCAAGTTTTAACCGACGTTGGCAAAGAAATTATTAAAATTTTTATTTTTGCCTCGTCATGTATAATAACATTTATTTTTCCTTTTTTGTCTTGTTTATTTTCCATGAATTCATTAATGATATTCCAAACTCTCTTACTATCATTTTCTGCAGATTCTAGAATTTTTTTGTAGTATTTTTCTTTAGTATCTGATATTAAAAATGAAAGTTTTTTCTTGTATACTTTTAAATATCTATTTAGTTGCTAGTTATTTGGTAGCATTTTATTTATTTTTATTAAGAATGCTTTACGTCTAATTGATACGATTAGACCATGAGATACACACTAACTTGCTGGTATGGATGCCGAGGGCTCGATTCCCGCGATCTATTATCATGAGGGGATGGATGACCAAGAGACATACTGATTAGGGAAAGTTAGATTTTATGAATAGGAATGGTACCGATACCGTAACATTATTTTTGATTTCCACTAAAACAGCTCAAGTAGTTTTCAATGTGACCCTGAAAACAGAATAACTTCTTGGCTATGAATGTTATGAATAGAACCACAATATGTTTAGGAAAAATAGTTTTATTTCTCAAATGGTGCGACATTAGAAAATCAGCGACAGAAAAGTGTCCGCCATTAGAAGATAGTATCATTACTATACTACATAGTCACGTGACATGTTCGAAATGTTATCACAAGTTTCCTGGATCCACAGTTTCCACAGTGAATCCAGTCTTCGTCATGTGATTCCAGGCCTCAAGGGCGGGTGAGTTGCTTCACTCGGTCTACTTTGATTGCCCGTCTCGCTTATCTGATACTTTTCCAGATGTCTGACTTTTACCGCGATCCAAGATTCCACTCTTCTTCTTCTCATCACTCTTTCCACCCGCGTATCTACAATCTGGTAAAGAAGAAGAAGCCACACACTTGTTAAATATATTTTTGTTTTACAATAGCTGTATAAATAATGAATACATACAAATTATAACATTCCCTTAAGTTCAGTAATTACTCCTTGAATTTTAACGTTGCACCGAAAATTCTTTAGCCACAATGCAAATCGTCGAACTGAGAATGCCCTCGCACCGACAGTTGACGCCGAACGATACACACACGTGAGAGTGTCCCGGATAGTGCACAGCGGAGATTGGTTCACTAGCGCTAGCTCCTATCGGCGGTCCATAACAGCATCTGCCCGGTACTGTGGGACCTTCCCCTGTTCGGTCTCGATGACCAAACTATCTAAGCGATCTATTCTTAGTCCTTTTCGTAATACTAAAATCAACATTACTCTTTCCTCTAATTTGCCACTACGAGAGTTTGTAACCTGATGATAATCTGTTCAATTACACGGCAGAACATCCCAGAAAAATGTACACGGTAGATAATAGTGTACTGGCCAAAGCGACACCCTGGATATCCTAGACAATAATGTTTTAGTAATGTAAGAGATTTATTCAACTACCGTCCATGGAATGACTTCCGAGGGTTGTTCCTCAGTGCGGCGCGGCAGGGAAGGGCTACAGACCTGCCAGCCTGCCTTAATAGCAGCCTGGTTCAATATTGACCACTCTGATTAATATTCTAATTTCCTCTGTCACAATTCCTCTTTCCGTTATCGGCAGTCACACGGAAACTCTATTCTATTTATATTCTGTACTTGATAAGATATTTATTATTATTTTCAGATAACCACACCGCTTGGTTCCCAGCAGCATCTCTCTCCTCCGCGCTACAGAGGAGACTAAACCTCACCCAGCCTCATTCAGCTGTAAGTTGATCATTTTACATACAACTAATTTAAAAGGATAATTAATCTGGCACTCCAGAGATCTCTGGTAGTTAGCTCATACTGCTATTCGAGTAATACTCCACTTTTTAGTAGCAATATTGCCTGAATTTAAAATTGTTTTTACGATCGCGGAGTCATTTGGGTATTTTCGCTCTTTCTGTCTGTTCTTCGGTTCAGACTTTTCCTTTGCAACAGTCGAGCTCGGCCTAACTGACGGCTTCTCTCAGATACGAGTATCATCTGAGCCCGGACAGCTCTTGCGACTGCCTCTGATCCGAGTCCATAATGACCGTTATGATATGTGAATGGTTCTCGTCATGGTTACTTGAGACCCGTTTCTCCTCTCTGATCCGGTCCACCGCACTTATCCAGCTGTTCAATGTGTAGTTTAAAAGGCTTCAGGCCTGCAGCGGGCGGGAGCTCCAAGTTCCTCATCGTAAATATTTAGGTTGGGTTGTTATCCTTACGTCCTACCCCCGACTTGGAGGGTATTGGATTCTCTTCCTCTATTCTTTTACAATGGAAACGTCTGTAGTGTTCGCTTCACAGGGTCTCCGCCCCTCCGAGGAGTTATGGAGGAACCCACCTAAATATATTCAACCTTCCAGTAATACAACCGGAGAGCGAGTTCGCACCGGGAACTTCTCATCTAACTCGTAATATTCCAATCCACATCGAATGAATGAATGGCTGGCAACATGAATGACAACATTCCATTCATTTTCTATTCCATCCGGTTGATGAAACGTTCTTTGTTGTTTTACAGGCAATCCGAGCTCCACAGAGCACTCCCTTCTCTCCAAACTTGACATGTAAGTTGACTATTATATTTATTCATGGATAGGAGATGACTTCCAAATATATGTAGAGTGAATGCATTCTTTTAATGTTCTAAAATGAAATTCAAGATAATTCGCGCAGCCTTCACACAGTTTCCAGGCGGCATTAATAGTTATTTTTCTAATAATATCAATTATACACTAAAGCAGTATATTACAATACGCAAGTAAAGGTTGCTACATCCGCGACAAGATTAATCGGTGGCTTTCTCACATCTATTTAATAAGTTCTCTTCTCTGGAGCGCTGATCATCGCATAGAACAATTATTTGTGTCCGAGATTAGTTTTATTTAACTATGAAAGGATTCAGGAACAAAATGCCCCACGTGCCCTTAGTTGTATAATATCAGAGTGTTGCTCGACTTGGAAGCATAGTGGGTACCATCGTCGGTGAACGGCTCGTGGTACAGGAATATTATCTCAGCCTCTGCTAAATTCTGATATTGTCTTAATTATTACAAACGTTGTGTGGAGTTGATCAGCATTATAGTGATGTACGAGGGGGAAGATGAAAAACAAAACCCCGTGTTTTAGGTAAACAAGCAAGAAGATGAGTATCAAATGTAGGTCCATAACTAATAGACCTATTGACGCAATTATCTCTGTCTATTTTTGTCTACTTCATCTAGGATATGATTCACGGAATGATATTTCTTCCCAACATTTCCCTGATGTAGGTACTACACAAATATCTATGCTCTAATTCCTATTATAGAACGATTAATTTTTCCTTAATTCTGAAACACTCCCCTCGATATCTTCAGCCAATTCCAGCGCGCTACTTCCTCCGTCTTCTGGTACTTCTTCAACTATCAAATGTTTGCGTGGATGCCGGTAGGACGGTTCCATCTTATCCAGTCTATTTTCCTGACTCAACTGGCAACTCTACAGTTTTCCATTATTGCTCCATCGCATCATCAGAAAGGGATGTTCTGTGCACCAGGTGCAGCCGTCTTACGATTATTAGATCTTTTGAGAGCTATTTTTAGTTGTACATAGTTTTGAGTGTTGTCTGAATTAGTCTCGCGAATAATAGTCTCTCGTAATATTTTTATCTTGATTTTTCTCATTCTACTTCTTCTTCTTCGTGGGCTCAATGCTGAACGTTGTGGTCGCTTGATCCGTCTGAGGTGTGGTGTACAGCACTTCTCCACTCCTCTCGATCTGGAGGGCAATCAGACCAATTTTGACATTCCAATTAGTCTTCGTATTTTTGCTTCACATCCCTCATGTTTTGAAATAAGACTTACTAGGTATATAAACTCACCAACCTCTCAGAACTCTTCTATTTCTAGCCCGAGTTGGCAACTTTCTGCTCCTCCTCTGGGGAGGAGCTCAGCAATGTCATCCGTGTGCTAAAGATGTTTAGTCAGTGAACCTTATATTCGATATAGTTCCACCACCATTGATCACAGGAGTAATTGACAGATATAGTAGAGGTTTACCTTTAACATTGTGTTCCCCATGGAGAGCTGAGGTTAGAAACCCGCGATCTACTATATAAGGCGTTGGCCAGGACAGATATTGATTAGGGGAAATCGGAATTTATAAACAGGAATATTGGCGAGCACTGCCGTATAAATATGGAGGTCAACGATTCGACTACCGCGTTCTAACGTTATGAAGGGTTGACCAGGAAAAAGACAAATTAGGGCAAGTTGGATCCAATAAATAGGAATGGTTAGAAATCTATAGAAAGGAATGGTTAAATATTTGCCCACTCTCTTACTGATGTCAAGGTCTAGGGTTCGATTCCCGTGACCTGCTATCATTAAAGGATGGCCAGGAGAAATATTGATTAGAAAAAGTCGAATTCTATAGATAGGAATGTTTAAATAGTTGCACACTCCCTTACTGAAATAGAGGTTTAGGTTCGATTCCCGTGACCTGCTATCATGAAAGGTTGGCCAGGAGAAATATTAATTAGAAAAAGTCGAATTCTATAGATAGGAATGTTTATATAGTTGCACACTCCCTTACTGATGTAGAGGTCTAGGGTTCGATTCCCGTGACCTGCTATCATGAAAGGTTGGCCAGGAGAAATATTGATTAGAAGAAGTCGAATTCTATAGACAGCAATGGTTAAATAGTTGCACACTCTCTTACTGATGTTAAGGTCTAGGGTTCGATTCCCGTGACCTGCTATAATGAAAGGTTGTCCAGGAGAAATATTGATTAGAAAAAGTCGAATTCTATAGATAGGAATGGTTAAATAGTTGCACACTCCCCTATAGATTGTATAGGTCTAGGGTTCGATTCCCGTGACCTGCTATCATGAAAGGTTGGCCAGGAGAAATATTGATTAGAAAAAGTCGAATTCTATAGATAGGATTGGTTAAATATTTGCACACCCTCTTACTGATATTAAGGTCTAGGGTTCGATTCCCGTGACCTGCTATCATTAAAGGTTGGCCAGGAGAAATATTGATTAGAAAAAGTCGAATTCTATAGATAGGATTGGTTAAATAGTTGCACACTCCCTTACTGATGTAGAGGTCTAGGGTTCGATTCCCGTGACCTGCTATCATGAAAGGTTGGCCAGGAGAAATATTGATTAGATAAAGTCGAATTCTATAGATAGTAATGGTTCAATAGTTGCACACTCCCTTACTGATGTAGAGGTCTAGGGTTCGATTCCCGTGACCTGCTATCATGAAAGGTTGGCCAGGAGAAATATTGATTAGAAAAAGTCGAATTCTATAGATAGGAATGTTTATATAGTTGCACACTCCCTTACTGAGATAGAGGTCTAGGGTTCGATTCCCGTGACCTGCTATCATTAGAGGTTGACCTGGAGAAAGATTGATTAGAAAAAGTTGAATTTTATAAATAGGAATGGTTAAATAGTTGCACACTCCCTTACTGATGTAGAGGTCTAGGGTTCGATTCCCTAGACCTGCTATCATAAGAGGTTGACCTGGAGAAAGATTGATTAGAAAAAGTTGAATTTTATAAATAGGAATGGTTAAATAGTTGCACACTCCCTTACTGATGTAGAAGTCTAGGGTTCGATTCCCGTGACCTGCTATCATGAAAGGTTGACCAGGATAAATATTGAATAGAAAAAGTCGAATTCTATAGATAGGAATGTTTATATAGTTGCACACTCCCTTACTGATGTAGAGGTCTAGGGTTCGATTCCCTAGACCTGCTATCATAAGAGGTTGACCTGGAGAAAGATTGATTAGAAAAAGTTGAATTTAATAAATAGGAATGGTTAAATAGTGGCACACTCCCTTACCGATGTAGAGGTCTAGGGTACGATTCCCGCGACCGGCTATCATGAGAGGTTGACCAGGAAAAATATTCATTAGAAAAAGTCGAATTCTATAGATAGGATTGGTTAAATATTTGCACACCCTCTTACTGATGTTAAGGTCTAGGGTTCGATTCCCGTGACCTGCTATCATTAAAGGTTGGCCAGGAGAAATATTGATTAGATAAAGTCGAATTCTATAGATAGGATTGGTTAAATATTTGCACACCCTCTTACTGATGTTAAGGTCTAGGGTTCGATTCCCGTGACCTGCTATCATTAAAGGTTGGCCAGGAGAAATATTGATTAGAAAAAGTCGAATTCTATAGATAGGATTGGTTAAATAGTTGCACACTCCCTTACTGATGTAGAGGTCTAGGGTTCGATTCCCGTGACTTGCTATCATGAGAGGTTGACCAGGAGAAATATTGATTAGAAAAAGTCAAAATCTATAGAAAGGAACGGTTAAATATTTGCACACTCTCTTACTGATGTTAAGGTCTAAGGTTTGATTCCCGTGACCTGCTATCATGAAAGGTTGGCCAGGAGAAATATTGATTAGAAAAAGTCGAATTCTATAGATAGGATTGGTTAAATATTTGCACACCCTCTTACTGATGTTAAGGTCTAGGGTTCGATTCCCGTGACCTGCTATCATTAAAGGTTGGCCAGGAGAAATATTGATTAGAAAAAGTCGAATTCTATAGATAGGATTGGTTAAATAGTTGCACACTCCCTTACTGATGTAGAGGTCTAGGGTTCGATTCCCGTGACTTGCTATCATGAGAGGTTGACCAGGAGAAATATTGATTAGAAAAAGTCGAATTCTATAGATAGGAATGTTTATATAGTTGCACACTCCCTTACTGAGATAGAGGTCTAGGGTTCGATTCCCGTGACCTGCTATCATGAAAGGTTGGCCAGGAGAAATATTGATTAGAAAAAGTCGAATTCTATAGATAGGAATGTTTATATAGTTGCACACTCCCTTACTGAGATAGAGGTCTAGGGTTCGATTCCCGTGACCTGCTATCATGAAAGGTTGACCAGGATAAATATTGAATAGAAAAAGTCGAATTCTATAGATAGGAATGTTTATATAGTTGCACACTCCCTTACTGATGTAGAGGTCTAGGGTTCGATTCCCGTGACCTGCTATCATTAGAGGTTGACCTGGAGAAAGATTGATTAGAAAAAGTTGAATTTTATAAATAGGAATGGTTAAATAGTTGCACACTCCCTTACTGATGTAGAGGTCTAGGGTTCGATTCCCGTGACCTGCTATCATGAAAGGTTGGCCAGGAGAAATATTGATTAGATAAAGTCGAATTCTATAGATAGTAATGGTTCAATAGTTGCACACTCCCTTACTGATGTAGAGGTCAAGGGTTCGATTCCCGTGACCTGCTATCATGAAAGGTTGGCCAGGAGAAATATTGATTAGAAAAAGTCGAATTCTATAGATAGGAATGTTTATATAGCTGCACACTCCCTTACTGAGATAGAGGTCTAGGGTTCGATTCCCGTGACCTGCTATCATTAGAGGTTGATCTGGAGAAAGATTGATTAGAAAAAGTTGAATTTTATAAATAGGAATGGTTAAATAGTTGCACACTCCCTTACTGATGTAAAGGTCTAGGGTTCAATTCCCGTGACCTGCTATCATGAAAGGTTGGCCAGGAGAAATATTGATTAGAAAAAGTCGAATTCTATAAATAGAAATGTTTATATAGTTGCACACTCCCTTACTGAGATAGAGGTCTAGGGTTCGATTCCCGTGACCTGCTATCATTAGAGGTTGACTTGGAGAAAGATTGATTAGAAAAAGTTGAATTTTATAAATAGGAATGGTTAAATAGTTGCACACTCACATACTGATTCAGAGTTCTAGGGTTCGATTCACGTGACCAGCTATCATGAAAGGTTGGCCAGGAGAAAGATTGATTAGAAAAAGTTGAATTTTATAAATAAGAATGGTTAAATAGTTGCACACTACCGTACTGATGTAGAGGTCTAGGGTACGATTCCCGCGACCTGTTATAATGAGGTTGGCCGGGAAATATATTAATTAGGGGAAGTCGAATTCAATAGATAGAAATGGTTACATAGGTGCACACTCCCTTACTGATGTAGAGGTCTAGGGTTCGATTCCCGTGACCTGCTATCATGAAAGGTTGACCAGGATAAATATTGAATAGAAAAAGTCGAATTCTATAGATAGGAATGTTTATATAGTTGCACACTCCCTTACTGATGTAGAGGTCTAGGGTTCGATTCCCTAGACCTGCTATCATAAGAGGTTGACCTGGAGAAAGATTGATTAGAAAAAGTTGAATTTAATAAATAGGAATGGTTAAATAGTTGCACACTCCCTTACCGATGTAGAGGTCTAGGGTACGATTCCCGCGACCGGCTATCATGAGAGGTTGACCAGGAAAAATATTCATTAGAAAAAGTCGAATTCTATAGATAGGATTGGTTAAATATTTGCACACCCTCTTACTGATGTTAAGGTCTAGGGTTCGATTCCCGTGACCTACTATCATTAAAGGTTGGCCAGGAGAAATATTGATTAGAAAAAGTCGAATTCTATAGATAGGATTGGTTAAATATTTGCACACCCTCTTACTGATGTTAAGGTCTAGGGTTCGATTCCCGTGACCTGCTATCATTAAAGGTTGGCCAGGAGAAATATTGATTAGAAAAAGTCGAATTCTATAGATAGGATTGGTTAAATAGTTGCACACTCCCTTACTGATGTAGAGGTCTAGGGTTCGATTCCCGTGACTTGCTATCATGAGAGGTTGACCAGGAGAAATATTGATTAGAAAAAGTCAAAATCTATAGAAAGGAACGGTTAAATATTTGCACACTCTCTTACTGATGTTAAGGTCTAAGGTTTGATTCCCGTGACCTGCTATCATGAAAGGTTGGCCAGGAGAAATATTGATTAGAAAAAGTCGAATTCTATAGATAGGATTGGTTAAATATTTGCACACCCTCTTACTGATGTTAAGGTCTAGGGTTCGATTCCCGTGACCTGCTATCATTAAAGGTTGGCCAAGAGAAATATTGATTAGAAAAAGTCGAATTCTATAGATAGGATTGGTTAAATAGTTGCACACTCCCTTACTGATGTAGAGGTCTAGGGTTCGATTCCCGTGACTTGCTATCATGAGAGGTTGACCAGGAGAAATATTGATTAGAAAAAGTCAAAATCTATAGAAAGGAACGGTTAAATATTTGCACACTCTCTTACTGATGTTAAGGTCTAAGGTTTGATTCCCGTGACCTGCTATCATGAAAGGTTGGCCAGGAGAAATATTGATTAAAAAAAGTCGAATTCTATAGATAGGAATGTTTAAATAGTTGCACACTCCCTTACTGATGTAGAGGTCTAGGGTTCGATTCCCGTGACCTGCTATCATGAAAGGTTGGCCAGGAGAAATATTGATTAGATAAAGTCGAATTCTATAGATAGTAATGGTTCAATAGTTGCACACTCCCTTACTGATGTAGAGGTCAAGGGTTCGATTCCCGTGACCTGCTATCATGAAAGGTTGGCCAGGAGAAATATTGATTAGAAAAAGTCGAATTCTATAGATAGGAATGTTTATATAGTTGCACACTCCCTTACTGAGATAGAGGTCTAGGGTTCGATTCCCGTGACCTGCTATCATTAGAGGTTGACCTGGAGAAAGATTGATTAGAAAAAGTTGAATTTTATAAATAGGAATGGTTAAATAGTTGCACACTCCCTTACTGATGTAGAGGTCTAGGGTTCAATTCCCGTGACCTGCTATCATGAAAGGTTGGCCAGGAGAAATATTGATAAGAAAAAGTCGAATTCTATAGATAGGAATGTTTATATAGTTGCACACTCTCTTACTGAGATAGAGGTCTAGGGTTCGATTCCCGTGACCTGCTATCATGAAAGGTTGACCAGGATAAATATTGAATAGAAAAAGTCGAATTCTATAGATAGGAATGTTTATATAGTTGCACACTCCCTTACTGATGTAGAGGTCTAGGGTTCGATTCCCGTGACCTGCTATCATTAGAGGTTGACCTGGAGAAAGATTGATTAGAAAAAGTTGAATTTTATAAATAGGAATGGTTAAATAGTTGCACACTCCCTTACTGATGTAGAGGTCTAGGGTTCGATTCCCGTGACCTGCTATCATGAAAGGTTGGCCAGGAGAAATATTGATTAGATAAAGTCGAATTCTATAGATAGTAATGGTTCAATAGTTGCACACTCCCTTACTGATGTAGAGGTCAAGGGTTCGATTCCCGTGACCTGCTATCATGAAAGGTTGGCCAGGAGAAATATTGATTAGAAAAAGTCGAATTCTATAGATAGGAATGTTTATATAGTTGCACACTCCCTTACTGAGATAGAGGTCTAGGGTTCGATTCCCGTGACCTGCTATCATTAGAGGTTGACCTGGAGAAAGATTGATTAGAAAAAGTTGAATTTTATAAATAGGAATGGTTAAATAGTTGCACACTCCCTTACTGATGTAGAGGTCTAGGGTTCAATTCCCGTGACCTGCTATCATGAAAGGTTGGCCAGGAGAAATATTGATTAGAAAAAGTCGAATTCTATAGATAGGAATGTTTATATAGTTGCACACTCCCTTACTGAGATAGAGGTCTAGGGTTCGATTCCCGTGACCTGCTATCATTAGAGGTTGACTTGGAGAAAGATTGATTAGAAAAAGTTGAATTTTATAAATAGGAATGGTTAAATAGTTGCACACTCACATACTGATTCAGAGTTTTAGGGTTCGATTCCCGTGACCAGCTATCATGAAAGGTTGGCCAGGAGAAAGATTGATTAGAAAAAGTTGAATTTTATAAATAAGAATGGTTAAATAGTTGCACACTACCGTACTGATGTAGAGGTCTAGGGTACGATTCCCGCGACCTGTTATAATGAGGTTGGCCGGGAAATATATTAATTAGGGGAAGTCGAATTCAATAGATAGAAATGGTTACATAGGTGCACACTCCCTTACTGATGTAGAGGTCTAGGGTTCGATTCCCGTGACCTGCTATCATGAAAGGTTGACCAGGATAAATATTGAATAGAAAAAGTCGAATTCTATAGATAGGAATGTTTATATAGTTGCACACTCCCTTACTGATGTAGAGGTCTAGGGTTCGATTCCCTAGACCAGCTATCATAAGAGGTTGACCTGGAGAAAGATTGATTAGAAAAAGTTGAATTTAATAAATAGGAATGGTTAAATAGTTGCACACTCCCTTACTGATGTAGAGGTCTAGGGTTCGATTCCCGTGACCTGCTATCATGAAAGGTTGGCCAGGAGAAATATTGAATAGAAAAAGTCGAATTCTATAGATAGGAATGTTTATATAGTTGCACACTCCCTTACTGAGATAGAGGTCTAGGGTTCGATTCCCGTCACCTGCTATCATGAAAGGTTGGCCAGGAGAAATATTAATTAGAAAAAATTGAATTCTATAGATAGGAATGTTTATATAGTTGCACACTCCCTTACTGATGTAG
The DNA here is from genome assembly GCA_022840565.1 of Eubasilissa regina. Classification (NCBI taxonomy): domain Eukaryota; kingdom Metazoa; phylum Arthropoda; class Insecta; order Trichoptera; family Phryganeidae; genus Eubasilissa; species Eubasilissa regina. The sequence goes on from JAINEB010000026.1 coordinate 793,125, forward strand.
AGGTCTAGGGTTCGATTCCCGTGACCTGCTATCATTAGAGGTTGACCTGGAGAAAGATTGATTAGAAAAAGTTGAATTTTATAAATAGGAATGGTTAAATAGTTGCACACTCCCTTACTGATGTAGAGGTCTAGGGTTCGATTCCCGTGACCTGCTATCATGAAAGGTTGGCCAGGAGAAATATTGATTAGATTAAGTCGAATTCTATAGATAGTAATGGTTCAATAGTTGCACACTCCCTTACTGATGTAGAGGTCTAGGGTTCGATTCCCGTGACCTGCTATCATGAAAGGTTGGCCAGGATAAATATTGATTAGAAAAAGTCGAATTCTATAGATAGGAATGTTTATATAGTTGCACACTCCCTTACTGAGATAGAGGTCTAGGGTTCGATTCCCGTGACTTGCTATCATGAGGGGTTGACCAGGAGAAATATTGATTAGAAAAAGTCGAAATCTATAGAAAGGAACGGTTAAATATTTGCACACCCTCTTACTGATGTTAAGGTCTAGGGTTCGATTCCCGTGACCTGCTATCATTAGAGGTTGACCTGGAGAAAGATTGATTAGAAAAAGTTGAATTTTATAAATAGGAATGGTTAAATAGTTGCACACTCCCTTACTGATGTAGAGGTCTAGGGTTCGATTCCCGTGACCTGCTATCATGAAAGGTTGGCCAGGAGAAATATTGATTAGATAAAGTCGAATTCTATAGATAGTAATGGTTCAATAGTTGCACACTCCCTTACTGATGTAGAGGTCTAGGGTTCGATTCCCGTGACCTGCTATCATGAAAGGTTGGCCAGGAGAAATATTGATTAGATAAAGTCGAATTCTATAGATAGTAATGGTCCAATAGTTGCACACTCCCTTCCTGATGTAGAGGTCTAGGGTTCGATTCCCGTGACCTGCTATCATGAAAGGTTGGCCAGGAGAAATATTGATTAGAAAAAGTCGAATTCTATAGATAGGAATGTTTATATAGTTGCACACTCCCTTACTGAGATAGAGGTCTAGGGTTCGATTCCCGTGACCTGCTATCATTAGAGGTTGACCTGGAGAAAGATTGATTAGAAAAAGTTGAATTTTATAAATAGGAATGGTTAAATAGTTGCACACTCCCTTACTGATGTAGAGGTCTAGGGTTCAATTCCCGTGACCTGCTATCATGAAAGGTTGGCCAGGAGAAATATTGATTAGAAAAAGTCGAATTCTATAGATAGGAATGTTTATATAGTTGCACACTCCCTTACTGAGATAGAGGTCTAGGGTTCGATTCCCGTGACCTGCTATCATTAGAGGTTGACTTGGAGAAAGATTGATTAGAAAAAGTTGAATTTTATAAATAGGAATGGTTAAATAGTTGCACACTCACATACTGATTCAGAGTTTTAGGGTTCGATTCCCGTGACCAGCTATCATGAAAGGTTGGCCAGGAGAAAGATTGATTAGAAAAAGTTGAATTTTATAAATAAGAATGGTTAAATAGTTGCACACTACCGTACTGATGTAGAGGTCTAGGGTACGATTCCCGCGACCTGTTATAATGAGGTTGGCCGGGAAATATATTAATTAGGGGAAGTCGAATTCAATAGATAGAAATGGTTACATAGGTGCACACTCCCTTACTGATGTAGAGGTCTAGGGTTCGATTCCCGTGACCTGCTATCATGAAAGGTTGACCAGGATAAATATTGAATAGAAAAAGTCGAATTCTATAGATAGGAATGTTTATATAGTTGCACACTCCCTTACTGATGTAGAGGTCTAGGGTTCGATTCCCTAGACCAGCTATCATAAGAGGTTGACCTGGAGAAAGATTGATTAGAAAAAGTTGAATTTAATAAATAGGAATGGTTAAATAGTTGCACACTCCCTTACTGATGTAGAGGTCTAGGGTTCGATTCCCGTGACCTGCTATCATGAAAGGTTGGCCAGGAGAAATATTGAATAGAAAAAGTCGAATTCTATAGATAGGAATGTTTATATAGTTGCACACTCCCTTACTGAGATAGAGGTCTAGGGTTCGATTCCCGAGACTTGCTATCATGAGGGGTTGACCAGGAGAAATATTGATTAGAAAAAGTCGAAATCTATAGAAAGGAACGGTTAAATATTTGCACACCCTCTTACTGATGTTAAGGTCTAGGGTTCGATTCCCGTGACCTGCTATCATTAGAGGTTGACCTGGAGAAAGATTGATTAGAAAAAGTTGAATTTTATAAATAGGAATGGTTAAATAGTTGCACACTCCCTTACTGATGTAGAGGTCTAGGGTTCGATTCCCGTGACCTGCTATCATGAAAGGTTGGCCAGGAGAAATATTGATTAGATAAAGTCGAATTCTATAGATAGTAATGGTTCAATAGTTGCACACTCCCTTACTGATGTAGAGGTCTAGGGTTCGATTCCCGTGACCTGCTATCATGAAAGGTTGGCCAGGAGAAATATTGATTAGATAAAGTCGAATTCTATAGATAGTAATGGTCCAATAGTTGCACACTCCCTTCCTGATGTAGAGGTCTAGGGTTCGATTCCCGTGACCTGCTATCATGAAAGGTTGGCCAGGAGAAATATTGATTAGAAAAAGTCGAATTCTATAGATAGGAATGTTTATATAGTTGCACACTCCCTTACTGAGATAGAGGTCTAGGGTTCTATTCCCGTGACCTGCTATCATTAGAGGTTGACTTGGAGAAAGATTGATTAGAAAAAGTTGAATTTTATAAATAGGAATGGTTAAATAGTTGCACACTCCCTTACTGATGTAGAGGTCTAGAGTTCGATTCCCTAGACCTGCTATCATAAGAGGTTGACCTGGAGAAAGATTGATTACAAAAAGTTGAATTTTATAAATAGGAATGGTTAAATAGTTGCACACTCCCTTACTGATGTAGAGGTCTAGGGTACGATTCCCGCGACTGACTATCATGAGAGGTTGACCAGGAAAAATATTCATTAGAAAAAGTCGAAATCTATAGAAAGGAATGGTTAAATATTTGCCCACTCTCTTACTGATGTCAAGGTCTAGGGTTTGATTCTCGTGACCTGCTATCATTAAAGGTTGGCCAGGAGAAATATTGATTAGAAAAAGTCGAATTCTATAGATAGGAATGTTTATATAGTTGCACACTCTCTTACTAATGTTAAGGTCTAGGGTTCGATTCCCTTGATCTGCTATCATGAAAGGATGGCCAGGAGAAATATTGATTAGAAGAAGTCGAATTCTACGGATAGGAATGGTTAAATAGTTGCACACTCCCTTACTGATGTAGAGGTCTAAGGTTCGATTCCCGTGACCTGCTATCATGAAAGGATGACCAGGAGAAATATTGATTAGAAGAAGTCGAATTCTACGGATAGGAATGGTTAAATAGTTGCACACTCCCTTACTGATGTAGAGGTCTAGGGTTCGATTCCCGTGACCTGCTATCATGAAAGGTTGGCCAGGAGAAATATTGATTAGATAAAGTCGAATTCTATAGATAGTAATGGTTCAATAGTTGCACACTCCCTTACTGATGTAGAGGTCAAGGGTTCGATTCCCGTGACCTGCTATCATGAAAGGTTGGCCAGGAGAAATATTGATTAGAAAAAGTCGAATTCTATAGATAGGAATGTTTATATAGTTGCACACTCCCTTACTGAGATAGAGGTCTAGGGTTCGATTCCCGTGACCTGCTATCATTAGAGGTTGACTTGGAGAAAGATTGATTAGAAAAAGTTGAATTTAATAAATAGGAATGGTTAAATAGTTGCACACTCCCTTACTGATGTAGAGGTCTAGGGTTCGATTCCCTAGACCAGCTATCATAAGAGGTTGACCTGGAGAAAGATTGATTAGAAAAAGTTGAATTTAATAAATAGGAATGGTTAAATAGTTGCACACTCCCTTACTGATGTAGAGGTCTAGGGTTCGATTCCCGTGACCTGCTATCATGAAAGGTTGGCCAGGAGAAATATTGAATAGAAAAAGTCGAATTCTATAGATAGGAATGTTTATATAGTTGCACACTCCCTTACTGAGATAGAGGTCTAGGGTTCGATTCCCGAGACTTGCTATCATGAGGGGTTGACCAGGAGAAATATTGATTAGAAAAAGTCGAAATCTATAGAAAGGAACGGTTAAATATTTGCACACCCTCTTACTGATGTTAAGGTCTAGGGTTCGATTCCCGAGACTTGCTATCATGAGGGGTTGACCAGGAGAAATATTGATTAGAAAAAGTCGAAATCTATAGAAAGGAACGGTTAAATATTTGCACACCCTCTTACTGATGTTAAGGTCTAGGGTTCAATTCCCGTGACCTGCTATCATGAAAGGTTGGCCAGGAGAAATATTGATTAGAAAAAGTCGAATTCTATAGATAGGAATGTTTATATAGTTGCACACTCCCTTACTGAGATAGAGGTCTAGGGTTCGATTCCCGTGACCTGCTATCATTAGAGGTTGACTTGGAGAAAGATTGATTAGAAAAAGTTGAATTTTATAAATAGGAATGGTTAAATAGTTGCACACTCACATACTGATTCAGAGTTTTAGGGTTCGATTCCCGTGACCAGCTATCATGAAAGGTTGGCCAGGAGAAAGATTGATTAGAAAAAGTTGAATTTTATAAATAAGAATGGTTAAATAGTTGCACACTACCGTACTGATGTAGAGGTCTAGGGTACGATTCCCGCGACCTGTTATAATGAGGTTGGCCGGGAAATATATTAATTAGGGGAAGTCGAATTCAATAGATAGAAATGGTTACATAGGTGCACACTCCCTTACTGATGTAGAGGTCTAGGGTTCGATTCCCGTGACCTGCTATCATGAAAGGTTGACCAGGATAAATATTGAATAGAAAAAGTCGAATTCTATAGATAGGAATGTTTATATAGTTGCACACTCCCTTACTGATGTAGAGGTCTAGGGTTCGATTCCCTAGACCAGCTATCATAAGAGGTTGACCTGGAGAAAGATTGATTAGAAAAAGTTGAATTTAATAAATAGGAATGGTTAAATAGTTGCACACTCCCTTACTGATGTAGAGGTCTAGGGTTCGATTCCCGTGACCTGCTATCATGAAAGGTTGGCCAGGAGAAATATTGAATAGAAAAAGTCGAATTCTATAGATAGGAATGTTTATATAGTTGCACACTCCCTTACTGAGATAGAGGTCTAGGGTTCGATTCCCGAGACTTGCTATCATGAGGGGTTGACCAGGAGAAATATTGATTAGAAAAAGTCGAAATCTATAGAAAGGAACGGTTAAATATTTGCACACCCTCTTACTGATGTTAAGGTCTAGGGTTCGATTCCCGTGACCTGCTATCATTAGAGGTTGACCTGGAGAAAGATTGATTAGAAAAAGTTGAATTTTATAAATAGGAATGGTTAAATAGTTGCACACTCCCTTACTGATGTAGAGGTCTAGGGTTCGATTCCCGTGACCTGCTATCATGAAAGGTTGGCCAGGAGAAATATTGATTAGATAAAGTCGAATTCTATAGATAGTAATGGTTCAATAGTTGCACACTCCCTTACTGATGTAGAGGTCTAGGGTTCGATTCCCGTGACCTGCTATCATGAAAGGTTGGCCAGGAGAAATATTGATTAGATAAAGTCGAATTCTATAGATAGTAATGGTCCAATAGTTGCACACTCCCTTCCTGATGTAGAGGTCTAGGGTTCGATTCCCGTGACCTGCTATCATGAAAGGTTGGCCAGGAGAAATATTGATTAGAAAATGTCGAATTCTATAGATAGGAATGTTTATATAGTTGCACACTCCCTTACTGAGATAGAGGTCTAGGGTTCGATTCCCTAGACCTGCTATCATAAGAGGTTGACCTGGAGAAAGATTGATTAGAAAAAGTTGAATTTAATAAATAGGAATGGTTAAATAGTTGCACACTCCCTTACCGATGTAGAGGTCTAGGGTACGATTCCCGCGACCGGCTATCATGAGAGGTTGACCAGGAAAAATATTCATTAGAAAAAGTCGAATTCTATAGATAGGATTGGTTAAATATTTGCACACCCTCTTACTGATGTTAAGGTCTAGGGTTCGATTCCCGTGACCTACTATCATTAAAGGTTGGCCAGGAGAAATATTGATTAGAAAAAGTCGAATTCTATAGATAGGATTGGTTAAATATTTGCACACCCTCTTACTGATGTTAAGGTCTAGGGTTCGATTCCCGTGACCTGCTATCATTAAAGGTTGGCCAGGAGAAATATTGATTAGAAAAAGTCGAATTCTATAGATAGGATTGGTTAAATAGTTGCACACTCCCTTACTGATGTAGAGGTCTAGGGTTCGATTCCCGTGACTTGCTATCATGAGAGGTTGACCAGGAGAAATATTGATTAGAAAAAGTCAAAATCTTTAGAAAGGAACGGTTAAATATTTGCACACTCTCTTACTGATGTTAAGGTCTAAGGTTTGATTCCCGTGACCTGCTATCATGAAAGGTTGGCCAGGAGAAATATTGATTAGAAAAAGTCGAATTCTATAGATAGGATTGGTTAAATATTTGCACACCCTCTTACTGATGTTAAGGTCTAGGGTTCGATTCCCGTGACCTGCTATCATTAAAGGTTGGCCAAGAGAAATATTGATTAGAAAAAGTCGAATTCTATAGATAGGATTGGTTAAATAGTTGCACACTCCCTTACTGATGTAGAGGTCTAGGGTTCGATTCCCGTGACTTGCTATCATGAGAGGTTGACCAGGAGAAATATTGATTAGAAAAAGTCAAAATCTATAGAAAGGAACGGTTAAATATTTGCACACTCTCTTACTGATGTTAAGGTCTAAGGTTTGATTCCCGTGACCTGCTATCATGAAAGGTTGGCCAGGAGAAATATTGATTAAAAAAAGTCGAATTCTATAGATAGGAATGTTTAAATAGTTGCACACTCCCTTACTGATGTAGAGGTCTAGGGTTCGATTCCCGTGACCTGCTATCATGAAAGGTTGGCCAGGAGAAATATTGATTAGATAAAGTCGAATTCTATAGATAGTAATGGTTCAATAGTTGCACACTCCCTTACTGATGTAGAGGTCAAGGGTTCGATTCCCGTGACCTGCTATCATGAAAGGTTGGCCAGGAGAAATATTGATTAGAAAAAGTCGAATTCTATAGATAGGAATGTTTATATAGTTGCACACTCCCTTACTGAGATAGAGGTCTAGGGTTCGATTCCCGTGACCTGCTATCATTAGAGGTTGACCTGGAGAAAGATTGATTAGAAAAAGTTGAATTTTATAAATAGGAATGGTTAAATAGTTGCACACTCCCTTACTGATGTAGAGGTCTAGGGTTCAATTCCCGTGACCTGCTATCATGAAAGGTTGGCCAGGAGAAATATTGATAAGAAAAAGTCGAATTCTATAGATAGGAATGTTTATATAGTTGCACACTCTCTTACTGAGATAGAGGTCTAGGGTTCGATTCCCGTGACCTGCTATCATGAAAGGTTGACCAGGATAAATATTGAATAGAAAAAGTCGAATTCTATAGATAGGAATGTTTATATAGTTGCACACTCCCTTACTGATGTAGAGGTCTAGGGTTCGATTCCCGTGACCTGCTATCATTAGAGGTTGACCTGGAGAAAGATTGATTAGAAAAAGTTGAATTTTATAAATAGGAATGGTTAAATAGTTGCACACTCCCTTACTGATGTAGAGGTCTAGGGTTCGATTCCCGTGACCTGCTATCATGAAAGGTTGGCCAGGAGAAATATTGATTAGATAAAGTCGAATTCTATAGATAGTAATGGTTCAATAGTTGCACACTCCCTTACTGATGTAGAGGTCAAGGGTTCGATTCCCGTGACCTGCTATCATGAAAGGTTGGCCAGGAGAAATATTGATTAGAAAAAGTCGAATTCTATAGATAGGAATGTTTATATAGTTGCACACTCCCTTACTGAGATAGAGGTCTAGGGTTCGATTCCCGTGACCTGCTATCATTAGAGGTTGACCTGGAGAAAGATTGATTAGAAAAAGTTGAATTTTATAAATAGGAATGGTTAAATAGTTGCACACTCCCTTACTGATGTAGAGGTCTAGGGTTCAATTCCCGTGACCTGCTATCATGAAAGGTTGGCCAGGAGAAATATTGATTAGAAAAAGTCGAATTCTATAGATAGGAATGTTTATATAGTTGCACACTCCCTTACTGAGATAGAGGTCTAGGGTTCGATTCCCGTGACCTGCTATCATTAGAGGTTGACTTGGAGAAAGATTGATTAGAAAAAGTTGAATTTTATAAATAGGAATGGTTAAATAGTTGCACACTCACATACTGATTCAGAGTTTTAGGGTTCGATTCCCGTGACCAGCTATCATGAAAGGTTGGCCAGGAGAAAGATTGATTAGAAAAAGTTGAATTTTATAAATAAGAATGGTTAAATAGTTGCACACTACCGTACTGATGTAGAGGTCTAGGGTACGATTCCCGCGACCTGTTATAATGAGGTTGGCCGGGAAATATATTAATTAGGGGAAGTCGAATTCAATAGATAGAAATGGTTACATAGGTGCACACTCCCTTACTGATGTAGAGGTCTTGGGTTCGATTCCCGTGACTTGCTATCATGAGAGGTTGACCAGGAGAAATATTGATTAGAAAAAGTCAAAATCTATAGAAAGGAACGGTTAAATATTTGCACACTCTCTTACTGATGTTAAGGTCTAAGGTTTGATTCCCGTGACCTGCTATCATGAAAGGTTGGCCAGGAGAAATATTGATTAAAAAAAGTCGAATTCTATAGATAGGAATGTTTAAATAGTTGCACACTCCCTTACTGATGTAGAGGTCTAGGGTTCGATTCCCGTGACCTGCTATCATGAAAGGTTGGCCAGGAGAAATATTAATTAGAAAAAGTCGAATTCTATAGATAGGAATGTTTATATAGTTGCACACTCCCTTACTGATGTAGAGGTCTAGGGTTCGATTCCCGTGACCTGCTATCATTAGAGGTTGACCTGGAGAAAGATTGATTAGAAAAAGTTGAATTTTATAAATAGGAATGGTTAAATAGTTGCACACTCCCTTACTGATGTAGAGGTCTAGGGTTCGATTCCCGTGACCTGCTATCATGAAAGGTTGGCCAGGAGAAATATTGATTAGAAAAAGTCGAATTCTATAGATAGGAATGTTTATATAGTTGCACACTCCCTTACTGAGATAGAGGTCTAGGGTTCGATTCCCGTGACCTGCTATCATTAGAGGTTGACCTGGAGAAAGATTGATTAGAAAAAGTTGAATTTTATAAATAGGAATGGTTAAATAGTTGCACACTACCTTACTGATGTAGAGGTCTAGGGTTCGATTCCCTAGACCTGCTATCATAAGAGGTTGACCTAGAGAAAGATTGATTAGAAAAAGTTGAATTTTATAAATAGGAATGGTTAAATAGTTGCACACTCCCTTACTGATGTAGAAGTCTAGGGTTCGATTCCCGTGACCTGCTATCATGAAAGGTTGACCAGGATAAATATTGAATAGAAAAAGTCGAATTCTATAGATAGGAATGTTTATATAGTTGCACACTCCCTTACTGATGTAGAGGTCTAGGGTTCGATTCCCTAGACCTGCTATCATAAGAGGTTGACCTGGAGAAAGATTGATTAGAAAAAGTTGAATTTAATAAATAGGAATGGTTAAATAGTTGCACACTCCCTTACCGATGTAGAGGTCTAGGGTACGATTCCCGCGACCGGCTATCATGAGAGGTTGACCAGGAAAAATATTCATTAGAAAAAGTCGAATTCTATAGATAGGATTGGCTAAATATTTGCACACCCTCTTACTGATGTTAAGGTCTAGGGTTCGATTCCCGTGACCTGCTATCATGAAAGGTTCGCCAGGAGAAATATTGATTAGATAAAGTCGAATTCTATAGATAGTAATGGTTCAATAGTTACACACTTCCTTACTGATGTAGAGGTCTAGGGTTCGATTCCCGTGACCTGCTATCATGAAAGGTTGGCCAGGAGAAATATTGATTAGAAAAAGTCGAATTCTATAGATAGGAATGTTTATATAGTTGCACACTCCCTTACTGAGATAGAGGTCTAGGGTTCGATTCCCTAGACCTGCTATCATAAGAGGTTGACCTGGAGAAAGATTGATTAGAAAAAGTTGAATTTAATAAATAGGAATGGTTAAATAGTTGCACACTCCCTTACCGATGTAGAGGTCTAGGGTACGATTCCCGCGACCGGCTATCATGAGATGTTGACCAGGAAAAATATTCATTAGAAAAAGTCGAATTCTATAGATAGGATTGGTTAAATATTTGCACACCCTCTTACTGATGTTAAGGTCTAGGGTTCGATTCCCGTGACCTGCTATCATTAAAGGTTGGCCAGGAGAAATATTGATTAGAAAAAGTCGAATTCTATAGTTAGGATTGGTTAAATAGTTGCACACTCCCTTACTGATGTAGAGGTCTAGGGTTCGATTCCCGTGACTTGCTATCATGAGAGGTTGACCAGGAGAAATATTGATTAGAAAAAGTCAAAATCTATAGAAAGGAACGGTTAAATATTTGCACACTCTCTTACTGATGTTAAGGTCTAAGGTTTGATTCCCGTGACCTGCTATCATGAAAGGTTGGCCAGGAGAAATATTGATTAAAAAAAGTCGAATTCTATAGATAGGAATGTTTAAATAGTTGCACACTCCCTTACTGATGTAGAGGTCTAGGGTTCGATTCCCGTGACCTGCTATCATGAAAGGTTGGCCAGGAGAAATATTAATTAGAAAAAGTCGAATTCTATAGATAGGAATGTTTATATAGTTGCACACTCCCTTACTGATGTAGAGGTCTAGGGTTCGATTCCCGTGACCTGCTATCATTAGAGGTTGACCTGGAGAAAGATTGATTAGAAAAAGTTGAATTTTATAAATAGGAATGGTTAAATAGTTGCACACTCCCTTACTGATGTAGAGGTCTAGGGTTCGATTCCCGTGACCTGCTATCATGAAAGGTTGGCCAGGAGAAATATTGATTAGAAAAAGTCGAATTCTATAGATAGGAATGTTTATATAGTTGCACACTCCCTTACTGAGATAGAGGTCTAGGGTTCGATTCCCGTGACCTGCTATCATTAGAGGTTGACCTGGAGAAAGATTGATTAGAAAAAGTTGAATTTTATAAATAGGAATGGTTAAATAGTTGCACACTCCCTTACTGATGTAGAGGTCTAGGGTTCGATTCCCTAGACCTGCTATCATAAGAGGTTGACCTGGAGAAAGATTGATTAGAAAAAGTTGAATTTTATAAATAGGAATGGTTAAATAGTTGCACCCTCTTACTGATGTTAATTCCCGTGACCTGCTATCATTAAAGGTTGGCCAGGAGAAATATTGATTAGAAAAAGTTGAATTCTATAGATAGGATTGGTTAAATAGTTGCACACTCCCTTACTGATGTAGAGGTCTAGGGTTCGATTCCCGTGACTTGCTATCATGAGAGGTTGACCAGGAGAAATATTGATTAGAAGAAGTCGAATTCTACGGATAGGAATGGTTAAATAGTTGCATACTCCCTTACTGATGTAGAGGTCTAAGGTTCGATTCCCGTGACCTGCTATCATGAAAGGATGGACAGGAGAAATATTGATTAGAAGAAGTCGAATTCTACGGATAGGAATGGTTAAATAGTTGCACACTCCCTTACTGATGTAGAGGTCTAGGGTTCGATTCCCCTGACCTGCTATCATGAGAGGTTGACCAGGAGAAATATTGATTAGAAAAAGTTGAATTTTGTAAATAGGAATGGTTAAATAGTTGCACACTCCCTTACTGATGTAGAGGTCTAGGGTACGATTCCCGCGACCTGTTATAATGAGAGGTTGGCCAGGAAATATATTAATTAGGGGAAATCGAATTCAATAGATAGAAAAGGTGCACATTTCCTTACTGATGTAGAGGTCTAGGGTTCGATTCACGTGACCTGCTATCATGAGAGGTTGGCCAGGAGAAATATTGATTAGAAAAAGTCGAACTCTATAAATAGGAATGGTTAAGTGTTTCACACTTCCTTTCCTATGTAGAGGTCGCGGGTTCGATTCCCGTGACCTTTTATTTTGAGAGGTTTGCCAGGAAATTAATTAATTAGGGAAGTTTGGATTCAATAAATAGGAATTGTTAGATTGGTACACACTCCCTTGCTGATGTGGAGGTCGGGGGTGCGATTCCCGCGTTTTATTATAATGAAGCGTTGCCCGGGAGAAGTCCTGGTTCGTATTTTATAAATAGGAATGGTCGGAAGAGTTCTATCGCCCCAGTAACATTTGCTCGGTTAGATCGACTGTTAGTAGCCTCAGAGTGTTTCTCAATTGAACCGAGTGAGAGGGATTTTGTTGCAGGTGCCACCGTCGTCGGACGGTTGGTGCAATAGGAGTGTTCTGGTGATACCGAGACCAAAGAGTCCAGGCTCTGCTAATCGCGGTATTGAGTGTTTCAGCGGCGGTGCGGAGGGTGGTGCTCTGAAGAAACTCTTCTAATAAACGAAGAGGGAGAGGACTAACAAAAAGCAAACATACAAAGCAATGCGTACCCAAAGTGGACCCTCGACTGATGGGATTATTATTATTATTAGCTAGTTCCATAAAGCTCATATTCCCTTATTCCGCCTAGCACACGATTTATGAAATTATATTTCTCCTAGCAGAATCGGCTGGCGGAGGCCCTACGGCCATACTTGTTCTAACTCTAGTGTACTAATATTCACTTCCCCTTAGTTCTGGAATCCTGCCCTCGATATCTTCATCCGACCCTAGCGCGCTACATCCTCCTTCATCCGGTACTTCGTCAACTATCAACCGTCGGCACGGGCGCCAGTAAGATGGCTCCATCTCATCCAGACGCTTTGCTCTTCTCCAGTCTCGACTGGCAACTCTTCTTTAGGGAGGCTCGAGCTGAAGGGATGTAGGTGCAACCGCCGCCGCGTGTTTTTAATATCTGCCTTTAGTTGCTCATCTTCTTCTTTCTGAGCTCAATGCTGAGCGTTGTGGATGCTCGATCCGTCCGAGGCGTGGTGCGCGGCGCGTCTCCACGGGGTGCTCTCCACGAGGTTCGAGTCCCGCGATCTATTATCATGATGCGCTGGCCGGGAGATATATTCAATAAATAAATAGATATGGTTAGATATGGTGGTCGAGGGTTCGATTCCCGCGTTCTACTATCGTAAAGCACCGACTGAAATATGACAGATTGGCCAATTATTCTCAGGTAAATGAGCTGTCGAGTGGTTATGGGTGTCAGAGTTCAGAAGGGGCGACTCGGCACTTCACTGTATCTGGTTACAATGAAGCCCTGCTCTGTATAACTCTGTATTGTTAACATTACTTAAGACATACTATTTCACCGTCAGTTGACGGTTATCTCGATTGAAGAGAGTTCATTCACCTTAAACCGAAACCTTTATATGGTAGACATTTGAGTGTATTAATGTAGTACCTTGACGTGATCAGTTCCTTTTCTATACTCTGAAGTTAGAATGGAACTAGTTGGTTATGGACAGAAAGATGTATGTAGCTTTGCGTTGTGTTCCCAACCAGATTATAGCGATCGTAGTTCACTATAATAATAACGGATTTGCTGACAAACTGACCGTTATCTGTCTCGGGATACCCGACAGCCAATCAGCTGATCTATCTAAAGCGAGTCAGTCGAATGGAAGCTTTAAACCGTGTACATGACCATTTTATCGAGGAGAACATATTTTTTGTTCTCACTTTGTTCTGCGGTATTTGAATACTAATTAAATTCCCGGCAAGGCAGAGATAGATATGTGTCTAGGTGACTAATCGACTCAGTATTAACATTCAGAATACTCATTACAATGGTCCCGCGGTAAAAGGGAACGTGTCATCTAATCAATAAATTTGAGGTATTTCTGCAGCAGTGTATATAAAATGTAACGAATTGCGGGGTCCCTTGCCTTGTTTTGTAGGGCGTGTTCATTATTTCCCAATAAGAACACTGCATCTGTCAGCGCGGGTACGATGACGTAGAGAAATGTCCGCACCTACAGAAAGGAGAAGAATAATTATTCGTCATAATGAAACGGTAGATAGAAATGGAAATGTGCGGATCGGGAGTGACTTGATCAGTTCGATGTGGCGGTGGCACTGAGTAGTCTGCGGGGTCTCTAATAAGATTCTGAGCGGTCTTCATTCTGACATTCATTTTGTTCCTGTGATAATAGAGGAAACTATACCAAATAGTTTAAAACATCTGATGATCTCCCCGCGACTGAAGCATTCAACTTCTCCGCTACGTTCTTCAATTCATCGACACGTTTTCAAGTTCTGTTTCTTTTCAGCAACTTAGTCAGCTCAGTGTGACATTTTATAAGGAACAGATATTAAACAATCGAAACCTCGAGTAAAAGAGCTCGCTCTCATTGGAAAAACAGCCCAAAAGATAAATAAATGTCACATTTGTATGGCGTCAGATAGATCGTACATAATATTAGAGACGTTGTGGGGCAATGGAAGAACTTTTTTGAAATAGTAAATGACAAATTATTTTCTACGTTTCAGATTACATTTTCAAAAGAGATGTCAACGTTAGAATCTAGTTGTCTGTTTCAGTGACACTCGGCTAACCTTTCATAGACCGAAAGGGTAAATGTCTAGGGGTAAACTAGTCCTCGTTCTGACATCACCGACCTCATCGGTACTATTAATTAATCTAATAATGGTTTTAGGACGAGGTGTCATTTTTTCAGAAAATAATGAGGTGCAAAGGCTGCTTATTGTACCTCTGGAGTATAATCGTTCCCCGGAGCGGGACGCATTATGTTCTCCAGAAACTAGATTTGTATAAAAAAAGATTATTTCAACGACAGTTAGATGACCTTCAAACTGTACAGTATTTAAGCTTTTAAATTAATATTTGACATTTTATAAATTGTAAAATCCTCGTACCAAGGACATCATCCAGCGTGCCGTAGGTTCGCCACCCCTGCTATAGCCTTTAGCCCGCTGTGATATATTCTCGGACTAACAATCATTATCTCTTGTTGCAGAGTTCGATCCGGCCACTGCTTCTTCAGTACCCAGCCTGTACATCATCATGGAGGTGGATTCCGAGCTACAGCTCAGCTGCGAGCAGTTTGCAACGACGCTGCTATACAGTGAGTCTACTTTCGACCGTGATAACTGGATCCTGAATGACGCGGACCACGCCATGTGGGCCCCGCACCCCAGCGCAGCCGTCCTGGCGCAGTTTGCCAACGTCGTTTACACCGAGATGGAACAAAATAAAGATCAGTTACAGTTTCCCACCGGCTGGACACTGTTGACGACTGCCCGCAACAGTTCCTTATCAAACGGCTACTTCGGGGCCGCTTTCTACCACTCCGCCTCTCAGCAGGTGGTGCTGGCGCACAGGGGAACGGATCCGTTTAACCTGGGATCCGTGCTGGCCGATGTGAATGGAGTTGTTTTCAAAAATTATTCAGCTCACATGAACTCCGCAGCCACGTTTGCCGACAAGGTGAAGCGCGCGATACTCGAAGCCGACCGGCAACCCGGCAAGCGCTTCCGGCTGTCCGTCACGGGGCACTCCCTGGGCGGCTGGCTGGCGCAGACCAGCGGGTTCAGCGTCCAGTTTCTGCAGGCGGCGGACGGAAAGTTCATCAAGATCTGCGAGCGGCCGAGCGGCCTCCGCGCCCACGTGGTGGCGTTCGATAGTCCCGGCTGCAAGGACATGTTGGAGGAAATAGTCGATACCTGTTTCAATAGACACGAGAGAACAGCGTCTATAGAAGCGCTGGATATATCCAGCTACTTGTCTGCGCCCAACCGTATTAACACCTTCGGCCTCCACGCGGGAACCGTATACCGTGTTATGATTGATGTGTCAAAAATTAATAAAAGACAACGTTTTTTTAACTATACCTTAAAAACCCACGAAATGCAGAATTTCGTGAAAGCATTTGCAGAGGGAAGAAGAATACATGAAATGAAGGATTGGCCCTTAAGCAAGATTAGTAACCTGCTCAAAATATTCGGTAAGACAGAGTACACGAGTTTTCATGAGAAAGTGAGTCACGCAGATGAGTATCACCTGGACCCTGAGGATCGCAATGAACGCTTTATGAAAATACGTTACAAAACAAAAATATTTAACAAGTCCGGCAGTCTGAGGATGTTCTCGGAAGACGAGTTGAAGTTGCTCGAATTTTGGATTATCTTTAGAAGAGAAAATCTAAAGATCAATAAAATACAAGAATTTCTTACTAAACACAACATGGGAGGGTGGAAGGATTTATTTGTCAAATTTTCTATCGATAGAGATAATCGCACTATCACTTGTGACTCCGAGGAGGATCTGGACATGCTGGTCAGGCGGACCAAACTGTTGGTGCGCTGGTTCCCCGCGGAGCTGATGGCGGCGGTGGATCGACAGAGCAGAGAAATACCCGCGATTATATACTCCATGGTAAACCAAAATTACCTCGACTCCTTGCCGGAGTGCGTTTTGGACTTTACGGACAGCTGGCTCGGAGAGTTCTTACAATCTCACCACCGAATCAAGCAAGTTAAGACCGACGACTGTGACTTGGAAATGCTCCGACTGTTCAGTATCGGTCGTCAGTTGCGGGGACAGTCAGCGTATGCCGACCCTGGATGTCAAACGTTTTTACGTTGGACAGATATGGTTAACTTAGAAGACGCCGTGGACATTGAAAACCTTCCAGAGAATGATTTTACCAACGATAATTTATTAGTTATTAATTGCGCATCTATGGATATACCTCCAGATCTCGGGAAGAAACGAATAGCTGAACACTTTCTCGATAACGGCAAAAAGAAACTCATCCTCGTGTCTGATGAACAAAAGTCTGATTTATCCCATTTTTTGGATGTCCCGGTGTCCGTTGTTCGAGTCAGGCCTTTCGAATCGACCCAACTGACGGAGGACTCTCGAAAGAAACTCTTCCAAAGGAAGATACTGCAAGTTGGAGATGCAATTTTGAGCATAGCAGACTTTATGGGAGAAACTAATTTCGACTCTTTTTCATCTAAGATTAATACTTTAATAGGCTCGACAGATCTCAAAAATATTCTGAGGAAAGAGAATAATGTTATGAAAATAGAAAACTCGTGTCCAAATTTTGATTACGGTGTCAACTTTTCCACAATCAACAGGGAAATGAGTTTAGAAAGCTTGGCCAGAAGAGTTTCGGCCGGTGCGCAGCTGGTGGTCAGCGGCGACTCTCAAGGGGAGACAAGGGAAAAGCTCAAGGAAGCCGACCCGAGGACGGACTGCAGGGTCATCTGGGTGTCGGAGAAGGGACCGGCCGGGGAGAAGACATTTAAGCAAACTATATTAAAGAAGCCGAATGACAAAGTGTATTGGGTCGAAGCGAACGGCTCTTCT
The DNA here is from genome assembly GCA_022840565.1 of Eubasilissa regina. Taxonomy (NCBI): domain Eukaryota; kingdom Metazoa; phylum Arthropoda; class Insecta; order Trichoptera; family Phryganeidae; genus Eubasilissa; species Eubasilissa regina. Next base: position 810,533 of record JAINEB010000026.1, read on the forward strand.
ACAGCTGCAACCGTTAAACAAATTTACAATAAAAGCTTATATATGAGAAGGCGGTTCCATCAGGTCGTGTTCAGGTTAGACCTGTTCGAGGCGTGGTGCAAAGTTAAAGATATATTTATCTTCCAGGGTGTCTCGAGCAAACTGAGTCTGGCGAGCTTGTTAAGATTACCCGAAACAGAGAGACGCATATTTCTGGAAAAAGAAAACATCCTCACGGCGGCCTCGGATGAGGAAGTCAATCGTATTTTGAAGGAAACATATCAAAAGTCCGTTCATTTGCTGAAGTTTGAAGAGCACGGCGAGCGGTTTCTGTGGAAAAGTTCACTAGAGTCGTTAGAAAATCTGCGCTCACACGTATCCGACGACACAAATTATGCAATCGATGAGAGAGAGCTGTGTAACTTGAAGCAGAAGGTGGTGATCATCGCGGACGAACCCGGCATGGGGAAGTCCACCAGCCTGGCGAGCGTGTCTCGACTGTTGCACTCTGATCCTGCGAACTGGCTCGTTTGGATAGATCTAAAACACTTTAAAATTCCCACTGAAAATGTACCCACTGACCGGATACAGCGCTGTGAGCTCCTGCTGAGAGTCAATCTTACCGGAGACAGTTTGCCGCGCGACTTGTTGCAACTCTGCCTGCATCAGGAACATCCGAGGCAGGTTTACGTGATGTTCGATGGTTTCGACGAGCTAAGAAAAGATTATTCCTCGGAGGCGTTGGATCTTTTAACGTACCTCGGTAAAGAAACGAAAGCGAGAGTCTGGGTGACCGCGAGGTTTCACGAGAGAATCTTGCTCGAGAATATTTTGTCTACGTTTGCTGTGACGTTTGAAAAGATTAACGGTGAGTTCCAGCGGGACTACCTCGAGAATTACTGGCGCACGCACCTGCTGCTGGAGGCGGGCGGCGGAGACGAGAAGCTTCAACGGTGCGCGCGAGACTTGTACGCAGAAGCTGAAAAGGTTCTCGGTGGAAACATCCAGAAATTCATGGGGATACCCTTGCAGCTGCGGATGTTGGCGGAGGTGTTCCTGGAGGAGGTCAACAAGTGTGTCGAGTCACCAGATGAATACGAGAGAACTTTGGAAGTGAAGAGCGTGTTCTCCTTGTACGAGCAATTCATCCGTGTGAAATACAATATTTACTGCAAGGGGAAGATTCAACTGAATGTCGATACAGATGATCGTATTTATAAGATAATCGTTGACGATTTTACAAAATCTCACAGAAAATTAGGCTTTTGCGCGCTTTTTCCCAAATCAGCCAAACTATACCACGAGGAGAGCGAGAGTGAGGGGGGAGCTGATCTGTGCAGAGTGGGGCTGGTCCAGGCGTGGGGCGGGGGCGAGGGGGACGCCGAGTTCATCCACCGCACGCTGGCGGAGTACTTCTGCGCCGATCACATCGTGCACAGGCTCAGTATGAAATGCCGCTGCGAAGATTGGGCCCCCACGGTGAAATTATTGTTGACAAGTATCCTAGTGCAGGACCGCCATAAGGTCATCAGAATGTTTATAGACAATTTCCTCCTGCTGCGACCCACACCGGACACCGCGCGAGCTGACATTACTTTACGAGTCTTGAAACTTTGGGGTACATCACCAGCTGTATTAACTAATCCTAAAACACGGCAAACCGCACTCCACGTAGCCGCTGAGGAAGGTCATACACGGATTGTACACTTTTTGATCGGCGGCGAGGATTTATTATCAGAACCAAACCAGAATAGTTTAATCAGCTTTATAGCGGCTCGCGGAGAGAACGGTCATACCGCACTGCACTATGCCGCCCTCCAGGGACACCTCCCGATAGTGCAGTGTTTAGTAGAGAAGGGAGGGGATATTAACTCGATTGATGAGGATGGCAGCACCGCACTGCACTATGCAGCCCACGAGATACACCTCCCGATAGTGCAGTGGTTAGTAGAGAAGGGAGGGGATATTAACTCGGCAGATAATACAGGCAGCACCGCACTGCACTCTGCAGCCTACCAGGGACACCTCCCGATAGTGCAGTGGTTAGTAGAGAAGGGAGGGGATATTAACTCGGCAGATAATACAGGCAGGACCGCACTGCACTCTGCAGCCCACCAGGGACACCTCCCGATAGTGCAGTGGTTAGTAGAGAAGGGAGGGGATATTAACTCGGCAGATAAAAGAGGCAGCACCGCACTGCACTATGCAGCCCACTGGGGACACCTCCCGATAGTGCAGTGGTTAGTAGAGAAGGGAGGGGATATTAACTCGGCAGATAAAAGAGACAGCACCGCACTGCACTGTGCAGCCCACCAGGGACACCTCCCGATAGTGCAGTGGTTAGTAGAGAAGGGAGGGGATATTAACTCGATTGATGAGGATGGCAGCACCGCACTGCACTATGCCGCCCTCCAGGGACACCTCCCGATAGTGCAGTGGTTAGTAGAGAAGGGAGGGGATATTAACTCGGCAGATAAAAGAGGCAGCACCGCACTACACTATGCAGCCCACTGGGGACACCTCCCGATAGTGCAGTGTTTAGTAGAGAAGGGAGGGGATATTAACTCGGCAGATAATACAGGCAGGACCGCACTGCACTATGCAGCCCGCAGGGGATACCTCCCGATAGTGCAGTGGTTAGTAGAGAAGGGAGGGGATATTAACTCGGCAGATAATACAGGCAGGACCGCACTGCACTATGCAGCCCGCAGGGGATACCTCCCGATAGTGCAGTGGTTAGTAGAGAAGGGAGGGGATATTAACTCGGCAGATAATACAGGCAGCACCGCACTGCACTATGCAGCCCGCAGGGGACACCTCCCGATAGTGCAGCGGTTAGTAGAGAAGGGAGGGGATATTAACTCGGCAGATAATACAGGCAGGACCGCACTGCACTATGCAGCCCGCAGGGGATACCTCCCGATAGTGCAGTGGTTAGTAGAGAAGGGAGGGGATATTAACTCGGCAGATAATACAGGCAGCACCGCACTGCACTATGCAGCCCGCAGGGGACACCTCCCGATAGTGCAGCGGTTAGTAGAGAAGGGAGGGGATATTAACTTGGCAGACATTACAGGCAGCACCGCACTGCACTATGCAGCCCTCCAGGGAAACCTCCCGATAGTGCAGTGGTTAGTAGAGAAGGGAGGGGATATTAACTCGGCAGATAATACAGGCAGGACCGCACTGGACTATGCAGCCCGCAGGGGACACTTCCCGATAGTGAAGTACTTAGAAGTGAAGGGAAGGAGATTTTAACTGGAATGACCAGAAGGGCCGGACCGCACTACCCACAAGGCTGGCAGCGAATGATTAGTATTAGCGCTCCTCAGAAGCCAGCGTACTTCACCAGTGAGTCTTACCTTCCATCAGTTATTATCCGGGGAGCCACTTTAGTGTTCTAAAGATAATATTTTGTTTAATTCCTAACATTGGTATTTGTGAACCTAGGGGTGGATTTCTTTACACATTTCGCTGCGTATGATCATCCCTACCGTTCGGTGTCCACCCCATCGCTCTACCCCTAATATTAACTAAGGATTTACATTTTTAACATTTTAATTCTACGGCCGGCCCGCGTATTTTACATTCAATTATTTTCTGACAGAGTTTGATAAACATTTCCATTGTTTTTTTAATACATTTTAGTGTATAACGTTACTGGCTACTGATTGGTGGTTGTTTGAGCCGCGTAAGGCAGTCGGTCATTGCGCCATCATTAATTTAGTGAAGCTTGGCGGCCCGCCCGGGCACGCGCGGTGCACGGTGCACGGTGCACGGCGCACGGCGCACGCCGCTCGCGCTCTGCTCTCAGTGGCTGGGCGGATCTATTATTGAACTGTTCTGGGGTGGGGGAGGGTTTCAGTGAGATTGAATTATTAATTATATTTTATTAAAAATAATATTCTTTGTATTTGGAGTTCATTAATTGTTGCTAGTGGTGCTATCATCCCCAGTGTTTCATATTTCTTCATAAGTTAGAAATGGATATATTCGGTATGTGTGTCATAGTTAATAACGTGACTATTTCTTGCTACCTGAACATGCCTAACTAGGATCATTGTCTTCTTCTGTTGTCTTCTACTTTCGTGTAATATTTATTTATTTTTAATATTAATTAAATATATTAATTAGAAAGATATACATATAAAATGAATTTTATCGAAAAATGTTGTTGTTGAGCCACCGGGTCGCTAAAAATATCGTCGCTGTAGCATAATTGATTAGTGCACCTTCCCCGGTGTGGAAATAGATCCAGGTTCGTATCCCGGTAGCAACAATAATATTGATTTTGTATGTATATCTTTCTAATGAATATATTTAAAATATGACAGAGCGCCTGTTCTGAATAATAATGTGTTCTCCTAATTTATTTATTTTGCATTACTACAATAATTTCTTAATTCCTATAACAGAAGCCCCGGCCAGCCATCTCTCCCCGGACTCTTGCCATCTCTCCCCGGACTCTTGCCATCTCTCCCCGGACTCTAGCCATCTCTCTCCGGACTCTTGCCATCTCTCCCCGGACTCTTGCCATCTCTCCCCGGACTCTTGCCATCTCTCCCCGGACTCTTGCCATCTCTCCCCGGACTCTTGCCATCTCTCTCCGGACTCTTGCCATCTCTCCCCGGACTCTTGCCATCTCTCCCCGGACTCTTGCCATCTCTCCCCGGACTCTTGCCATCTCTCCCCGGACTCTTGCCATCTCTCTCCGGACTCTTGCCATCTCTCCCCGGACTCTTGCCATCTCTCCCCTGACTCTTCCCATCTCTCCCCGGACTCTTGTCATCTCTCCCCGGACTCTTCCCATCTCTCCCCGGACTCTTGTCATCTCTCCCCGGATACTTCCCATCTCTCCCCGGACTCTTGTCGTCTCACCCCGGACTCTTGTCTTCTCTCCCCAGACTCTTGTCTTCTCTGCACGGACTCTTGTCGTCTCACGCCTCAGCCGAGACAGCACCAGCGCGGACTCTCCACTGGACAGTAAATAGCAAATGTCTCCCAGCTGGGGAAGCGACTCGCATTTATAACTGCACGAGGTGAGTTTTGCTCGTCGTCACTCCGGGAGAACTGCCGCTTCCGAGACGCCTCACCAGCCTCTCCAGCAGGTCCGCCGAAGAAACTTCCGCGGCTGCAGCCCGCGCGTCCGGTCCATCCAGTCGGGCCTCGTCTCGCTCCTGAACAACGCGGGGCGCGGTTTTCTCTGTCACCAGACTAGCTGAGCGAGAGCTACCCCAGTTCGAGTGCAGAGACGTCACCCCACCCCCGAAGGAAGCCGACAGCGCCATCGCTCCAGCCAGGTCGTTGAACATTATTTTCTTCGACGTGGGTGGGCTCCGTCGACCTTACCTGATCGCGAAGCGTGTGCAGTGACATGTGACAGTACCGACCGCGCTCCCCTCTTTGACTTTACCTAGTCGGGAGGCCGTCATCCGCCATCCCGTGCTCATATCGGGTCGCATAACGATATATACCTGCGGGCAATGTGGTTTCGAGTGAACAGTTCCTTTCCAGCATCGCTCTTATCGGGTACCAGTGGCGTGCCCTGACCGTTAGTACCTACATGTGGCCTGGTCCTCCGCCTGCATAACGGAATAGTGCCTTGAGCTCGATATCTGCGTCTGTCAGGGAATTGTTTACAAACATTTAACCTCTTAACAGATAAATGTTCGTGTTCGTCTATAGTAGTAGTAGTAGTAGTATTAACTACAGTGCGACTAAACACAGTCGAGGCGATACATATCGGTACCGCCATAGATAAGTTCTATTAATAATAACCATAGATAACAATCTGTATTTAAGCTTGCTCCCTTAAGTGACAACCTGGACTTCGGTTTCATTTTCCAATCCGAACCGGTCCGTTGACTTTCTTCGTTTAAAATCTAGTATCTGATATTGCTGCCATAATATCTGGTGGATGTGAGCTTGGATGGTGATTGGATCAGTTTTGGATTCTTGTGACATTCAGCGCGAGAGAGTGACTCTGGCTCGTGCAGCTTCTAGAGAGTGACTCTGGCTCGTGCAGCTTCTAGCACTTCATTTTTCAAACTGAAAAAATAATTTTACATTTTATTCTGATTCCAAGCTTCTGTACCAGCTCTGTCAGCATCCTTGGACCTCGTCATCATCTGCATCACCGATGTGTCACCACCAGCGCCACCCACGCGAGACCCCGCTGCCGCTGTTGCGGTCAACATCCCGGCCCTTCTACTCGAAGATCTGCCTGAAGACCTGGCCCCTCCGGATCGTCTAGCCCGCTTTGCTCTTTGATATTTTTCACTAATTGCTGTTGTTTTTTTTAATGGTCTTTAGAACCAGACGACTGGAGAGCGGCATCAGTGTCGGACAGAGCTTAGACACTGAGGAGGACACGCAGGAGGCGTCCCCCGCTCGTCACGCTACGCCACTGCTTGCAGATCCTTCCACACTCCCGACTGGATGTGCGCAGAGTAATAACACAGCCGCTGCATTTTCTAGTGCTATTCTACACGTATGGCCTTCCTGGCATTGTATCTAGTAATAAACATGTTTAAACTGAGCCATGTTTCACTGAAGCCCCCCCCCCCTCCCATATCACATAATCTCCATATCCTACAAGAATTAGACATTTAAAAAATCATTATTAAGAAGACCACATTATTATTGTGAAGTTGTAATTATTCAGAACAGACGCTCTGTGATATTTTAAATACTAAATTAATGTATTAACTAGCATGCCCGCACAGCTACCGCACGGTAGCAGACGTATCCTGCAGAGACGCAGTACTCTGTTTTCAATCTCACCCAACAAAAAAAAAAAAACACTTTTCTCGGTATCTCAGAATTGGAAGAAACAGAGCCGACGTACATAGCCAACAACCTAAGGTGTGGTGGAGAAATTGTGCAGGAGCTACACAGACTCACCCCGCGCACCTAAAAAAAATACCACTTTTCTCGGTATCCCAGAATTGTAAAAAATAGACCCGACGTATACAACTAACAACCCAAAAGGGTCAAAGGCCTGATGATCTTTGAGAAGCGTTAGGTTAGATTACTAACCACGTAAAAAAAAACACCACTATTCTCGCCATCCTAAAATTGTAAAAAACAGAGCTGACATATACAACCATCAACCCATCTCTCCAGGTTTTAATAAAAACAAACATTTTGTTAATACTCATTGATAAAACCATGAAAAGTGATTTGACAGGAAAAGAAGAAGAAAAATAAAGGAAAAGAATAATAATCCATCACTCATCGAGCTTGTATGAGAAGATGTATGAATGTGGTTGAGGCGAGAATTATGTGTCAGGACAGAAGAGTGTGGCGCTCTATCCTCTCTGTCTACCCCGGAAACGGCGTGATGGTAAGTAAGTTACAGGTTTATCTATCACCAGAACTGTTCAATCTAAATATTGAATAACAGACGCGTAAAAGAACAAACTCCTTCGACCGGTCTGTAGTAAGACGGGCGTATTTAAGTCACGTGTACAACTGCGAAATAATAATTAATTCAATTACGCTTTTAAAAAATCATCATTGTGTCGTTCTAGACAAAACCTATAAAAATCCAAAAAAACGTACAGAAAATTTTTCTAAGTATAATGTATGATTTCACCTTAATTAACCAAATTCCGGAGTGAAATAATCAATTTTATCTTGTGCGGGAAAATATAAAATATCTATGACTATTGTAAGTTGTGAAATCTGAATCTCGATACATGACATAAAAAACGCGCGAAAATCAACAGCTGTTTATTACAATGCCGAGTCGAAATAAAGTCATACATTTGAAACGTCAAAAAAAAAATTGCGCGAAAATTACGCACTGCAATAATGACAGGTAAAACAGCTGTTTATTTAATTTTCAGGCAGCCATGTATGAAATGTAACCAATGAGGGTATTGACCAATTACAGCCCACGGTTGCTGCTTGAAAATATGAAGTGTTGCGTTTATTAAGAAAAAATATCAAGCATTTTCTTCAATTCATTTGTATGTAGGTAGGTACGTCGATTTTTCAAATAAAAATTACGCGTTTTTTAGATTTTAAAGGCGAATTTTAAACGATAGAAGCTTACAAATACGAAAATAAATTATATTCCATTGTGATGTATGCACAGATGTAATAAAATTATATTTTGGTCGTAAACTCGCAGAGAAAAGCTCAAAAACACGAAATTTCACTTAATCAAGCTTCACAAATAAATTAGAAGAAGAAGTTTTTTTTTTAAAGTGTGCAACGATACTACTCATCGGTGGCAATTGCCAAAAAATATTAAAATGATTTTAGCTCTTAAACTCGCAGAGTTATAAGCGAATGAAAAAAAAGTTAGGCTAATTAAAAAGTTAAATTTTCCAAAAATCACCAAACTAAAAGAGTTGTAACAAATAGAGGAGAAGAAGAAGAATGAAAAGAAAAAAATGTAAAGACTCAGTCAACCTTCGGACGTCTGGGAAAAATATCAGAATGCGGATAGAACGCCTAATAAGCGAGATATTAACCAAAACGTGTGTGACAAAAACGGTTACATATAAACATATAAACATCGCGAAATAGGGTCTATTATATTTATTAAGTTTTTTGTTCAGTATATTGTAAAAACATGTTTGCCTTACTATTTATTTTAAATATTAATCGATTATTGGCTCAAACGGTATGTATGGCGACATCTCTGTAAAATAAGTTGTACTAAAAAAATCTTATACTTAAAAAAAATTGTTTACATAAAAAAAAAACATTTAAAATATTCCTCACCCTTTTGTGGAAAATAAATTATATTTATTAGAAAAATATTAATAGTAGAAAATCTCATAATCTGTAAACATATTTTCCTTACCAAAATTATTTAATATTTTTTTTTTTTCTGAAACGGGATGTTTAGTGACATCTCTGTAAAATAAGTTGTACTAAAAAAATCTAATACTTAAAAAAATTGTTTACATAAAAAAAAAACATTAAAAATATTCCTCACCCTTTTGTGGAAAATAAATTATATTTATTAGAAAAATATTAATAGTAGAAAATCTCATAATCTGTAAACATATTTTCCATACCAAAATTATTTAATATATTTATTTTTCTGAAAAGGCATGGTTAGTGACATCTGTTGTCAAATTTGTAAAAAATGCACATGGATACGCGGCAAATTAATTATTAAATTTCGTTTATTATCTATAACATTTATTAATATTCTGAAAAGGCTATAAGACGCCATAAATTTAAAAAAGTAATTTTCTTTAATAAAATAAATACATTTCTACCGAAAAATCGTTTTATTCGGCGGTAAAGATAACCTAGAGAAAAAAGCAAAATGTCAATGTACATATTTAAATAAAAATACTCTTTTTAATTCGGATTCGTCACATATTTCGCTTCAAGGTGGTCGAATGAACCGTTACCTGTATTATTTCAATATTTATTTAATAAGCCTAATGTACAATAGAGTGTAGAGACAATTTTCAAATGTTTCATTTCTCACGTGAAAATTGACATTTTTGATTAAAATGAAATTAAAAACATTTAAAATATTCCTCACCCTTTTGTGGAAAATAAATTATATTTATTAGAAAAATATTAATAGTAGAAAATCTCATAATCTGTAATCATATTTACCATACCAAAATTATTTAATATATTTATTTTTCTGAAAATGCATGTATAGCGACATCTGTATGTCAAATTTGTAAAAAATGCGCACAAATGAATTATTAAATTTCATTTAAAACATTTATTAATATTCTGAAAAGGCTATAAGATGCCATAAATTTAATAAATTAAGGAAATTAAATTTAATAAATTAAAAATTTAAGCAATTATACTACCAAAATATCGTTCTATTCGGCGGTAAAGATAAATAGAGAAAAAAGTCGTAAAATGTCGTAAAAAGTCAATGTACATATTTAAATAAAAATACTCTTTTTAATTCGGATTCGTCACATATTTCGCTTCAAGGTGGTCGAATGAACCGTTACCTGTATTATTACAATATTTATTTAATAAGCTCAATGTTACATAGAGTGTAGAAATAATTTTCAAATGTTTCATTTCTCACGTGAAAATGGACATTTTTACATGGACATGATATAATATTTAAACATAATTTATTAAAAATACTATTTTTAATTCGTATCGGGTATATATTATCCTTCAGGGAGCATAAACGCAAAGATTTTTACATAAATAAGGGGTTTTCTCATGTACCGCTAGTACCGAATAGTGTATAGAGACGCTTTTCTAATAAAAAAATGTACATTTTTTCATGTGAAAATCGACATTTTTTATAAATCGCAGAGTTTGTCATTCGTTCGCTGTCAATATGGAAAAAACCGTGTTTCATTTGTTTTGCGCGGCCGGGAGATTTCAGTTAACGGGGCATAAAGTGTCAGTTTTTTCGCATTTTCGGCGCATCTAGGTAGGTCCGTGCGTTTTTCAAAAAAAATAAAATGTTTTTTTACATTTTAAAGATCCAAATGAAGAGATGGGAGTCTGCATACTCGCTAATAAATTCCGGGCGATCGTTTCCCGCAAATTGAGTGGTAAAAAAAAAATATATCTCTCCGAGCGGCGGAGGAAAAGTGAAAAAAACGAAATTCACTTTTTCGAGTTTTGCGAAAAAACTAAAAGCGGGAAAAATTTATAAAGTACGCCCGGCGATGCGGTCGGCCGCGGGCCGTCGCCGAAATGTATAAAAATAATTTTGGCTCTCAAAATCGCGGAGCGGCGAGCGAAAACGCGCGATTTAGGCTAAATAAAAATGAAAAACAGCTAGAAATCGGCCGAACGGAAACGGTCGCCGTAAATCGAGGAGTGGCGGTAGACGAAAAGTGTCTATGGCGAAAAGTTTACGTCGGCCTTCGGCCGTCTGGCAAAAAAAAAAAATTTCCAAATATCTGGCGGGAAAGCCCCTAAAAAGCGATCGCGCGGTGTGACGGAGTTGGCCGCGTGATTTTTTGCAAACACCACGAAATACCCGTTACGACTTTAATATATATGACTAGCTTACCCGCACAGCTGCCGCCCGGCAGCAGACGTATCAGAGACGCAGTACTCTGTTGTCAATTTGCAGAAAAAAAAATCCTAACACACTTAATAAAACTATAATAAGTGTTTTGGTAGGAAAATAAGAAGAAGAAGAATGAATAATTCATGTTTATAAATACATTACGTATTCACCTACTTGTAGAATTTTTCAAAATTAAAATCGCACTTAATCTAACCAATATAATCAAGTGTTTTGGCACCAGAAATAGAAGACATCCGTGGAAGACTTGGCACGATCAGGTAAACCAGTTAACGGAGGATGGTTCTGTTAGAAGCCTCGACAATCGGTTAGCTTGTATGAGAAGACGTATGAGTGTGAATGAGGCGAGAATTGTGTCAGGACAGAAGAGTACGGCGCTCTATCTTCTCTGCTTACCCCCGCGAAGAAACGGCGTGATGGTAAGTAAGTAAGTAGCAGTTTATACTTATTTACTAAGAAAACTAAGTAAATTAATATCGCACTTAAACTAACCAATATAATCAAAAAAACCAGTGTTCATATAAATACATAGAGCTATAAAAATATATAAATTCCTGTTGTATACTAAAACTAACGCCAATGCTATTTCAATTGCAGTCAACCAGGCGTCTCTTTAATATATACACATATCTCTTTAATTCAAATTATTAGCTGTGCGTTACACGGTTTGCCAATGCACAGGCGTATTATATTTATATCCAACACGATATGTTTAATAAGACTTGAATGACGCAAAACACTCTTTTCAGAATATTCATACTATTTTGAATTTAAAAATAATAATAGGCAGCATTCCAATTATCTGCACTGCGCGGCGTACTATCCTGTACGTCGTTTGTGAAAATCAAAGAAGAAGGTGGTGATTTAAATGATGATGATTTTTTTGGTGTAAATGATAATAAAAATAGCATTCTTATCGATAAAAGTTTAAAAAAAAAAATTTCACCGCCGGCCGGCCTTTAAAACATCGCGTAAAAATTTCAATCTTAAAATGGACTTTCTTATTCTTAAGAAATTTCAACGTATTTCAACGACATCTCGTGCGCTGTATTTCAAAAAAATGTTTACATAAAAAAAAACATTTAAAATTAATTCATAAATATTTTATTTATTTTGTGGAAGACTTGGCACGATCAGGTAAACCAGTTAACGGAGGATGGTTCTGTTAGAAGCCTTGACAATCGGTTAGCTTGTATGAGAAGACGTATGAGTGTGAATGAGGCGAGAATTGTGTCAGGACAGAAGAGTACGGCGCTCTATCTTCTCTGCTTACCCCCGCGAAGAAATGGCGTGATGGTAAGTAAGTAAGTAGCAGTTTATACTTATTTACTAAGAAAACTAAGTAAATTAATATCGCACTTAAACTAACCAATATAATCAAAAAAACCAGTGTTCATATAAATACAGTAATAGAGCTATAAAAATAAATAAATTCCTGTTGTATACTAAAACTAACGCCAATGCTATTTCAATTGCAGTCAACCAGGCGTTACTCATTTATACTCGAAAATTTTATTATTAAAACCGTAATTTCTATATAAAAACGATATGACAAACACATGTGAGATAGAAACAGTACACTTTTGTCATTCTCCAGAAGGTTTAAAAACATGAGTACTCAACTAAAACTCACAGACAAAATCATTATGTGTCCACGGGGTATCTCTTTAATTCAAATTATTAGCTGTGCGTTACTCCTATTGCCGACTCACTGGCGTATTATATTTATACCCATTTAAATAAATAATAATCTTAAAATCGACGTTACTTAAAAAATATTACAAACACGATATGTTTATTAAGACTTGAAAGACGCAAAACACTCTTTTCAAAATATTCATACTATTTTGAATTTAAAAATAATAATAGGCAGCATTCCAATTATCTGCACTGTGCGGCGTACTATCCTCTACGTCGTTTGTGAAAATCAAAAAAGGTGGCGATTTAAACGATGATGATGATGATGATGATGTTGATTTTTATCGTGTAAATAGATAAAAAATATAATTATTGAACCTAATTTATTAAAGAATAAGACGACTATTAACTATTTATCTAAAGCTACATTTCTTTTAACATTATTTTTAAAAACATATAATTTATTGTAAAAATTCATTAATTGTTGTTCGTCGTTTGAATATATTAATCCCTGAATGTAATCCTCAAATTCATAGTGTTTTTCAAAGTTTATTGCCTCTCTCTGCCTATCCTTGCGGGGAAACGGCGTGATGGTAAGTAAGTAAGTAAGCAGTTGATACTGTTGGATTAATCGAGTGTTTATGACACCTGAAATAGAGGACGTCCGTGGAAGACTTGGCACGATCAGGTAAACCAGTTAACGGAGGATGGTTCTGTTAGAAGCCTCGACAATCGGTTAGCTCGTATAAGAAGATGTATGAGTGTGAATGAAGCGAGAATTGTGTGTCAGGATAGAAGAGTATGGCGCTCTATCCTTCTGCCTACCTCCACCTCTTATCGATAAAAGTTTAAATAACAAAAAAAACATCGCGAAAAATTTCAATTTGTAAATGAAATTTTTTATCCGTATTAAATTTCTATATATTTAAAACGCATCTCGCGCTCTTCACTTAAAAAAAATTGTTTACATAAAAAAAAACATTTAAAATTCGTAAATATTTTATCGTGTATTTTTTAACATTAAAAAATATTCTCCACCTTTTTGAGGAAACTAAATTATATTTATTAAGTTTTTTGTTCAGTATATTGTAAAAACATGTTTGCCTTACTATTTATTTTAAATATTGGCTCAAACGGTATGTATGGCGACATCTCTGTAAAATAAGTTGTACTAAAAAAATCTTATACTTAAAAAAATTGTTTACATAAAAAAAAAAACATTTAAAATATTCCTCACCCTTTTGTGGAAAATAAATTATATTTATTAGAAAAATATTAATAGTAGAAAATCTCATAATCTGTAAACATATTTTCCTTACCAAAATTATTTAATATATTTTTTTTTCTGAAACGGGATGTTTAGTGACATCTCTGTAAAATAAGTTGTACTAAAAAAATCTAATACTTAAAAAAATTGTTTACATAAAAAAAAAACATTTAAAATATTCCTCACCCTTTTGTGGAAAATAAATTATATTTATTAGAAAAATATTAATAGTAGAAAATCTCATAATCTGTAAACATATTTTCCATACCAAAATTATTTAATATATTTATTTTTCTGAAAAGGCATGGTTAGTGACATCTGTTGTCAAATTTGTAAAAAATGCACATGGATACGCGGCAAATTAATTATTAAATTTCGTTTATTATCTATAACATTTATTAATATTCTGAAAAGGCTATAAGACGCCATAAATTTAAAAAAGTAATTTTCTTTAATAAAATAAATACATTTCTACCGAAAAATCGTTTTATTCGGCGGTAAAGATAACCTAGAGAAAAAAGCAAAATGTCAATGTACATATTTAAATAAAAATACTCTTTTTAATTCGGATTCGTCACATATTTCGCTTCAAGGTGGTCGAATGAACCGTTACCTGTATTATTTCAATATTTATTTAATAAGCCTAATGTACAATAGAATGTAGAGACAATTTTCAAATGTTTCATTTCTCACGTGAAAATTGACATTTTTGATTAAAATGAAATTAAAAACATTTAAAATATTCCTCACCCTTTTGTGGAAAATAAATTATATTTATTAGAAAAATATTAATAGTAGAAAATCTCATAATCTGTAATCATATTTACCATACCAAAATTATTTAATATATTTATTTTTCTGAAAATGCATGTATAGCGACATCTGTATGTCAAATTTGTAAAAAATGCGCACAAATGAATTATTAAATTTCATTTAAAACATTTATTAATATTCTGAAAAGGCTATAAGATGCCATAAATTTAATAAATTAAGGAAATTAAATTTAATAAATTAAAAATTTAAGCAATTATACTACCAAAATATCGTTCTATTCGGCGGTAAAGATAAATAGAGAAAAAAGTCGTAAAATGTCGTAAAAAGTCAATGTACATATTTAAATAAAAATACTCTTTTTAATTCGGATTCGTCACATATTTCGCTTCAAGGTGGTCGAATGAACCGTTACCTGTATTATTACAATATTTATTTAATAAGCTCAATGTTACATAGAGTGTAGAAATAATTTTCAAATGTTTCATTTCTCACGTGAAAATGGACATTTTTACATGGACATGATATAATATTTAAACATAATTTATTAAAAATACTATTTTTAATTCGTATCGGGTATATATTATCCTTCAGGGAGCATAAACGCAAAGATTTTTACATAAATAAGGGGTTTTCTCATGTACCGCTAGTACCGAATAGTGTATAGAGACGCTTTTCTAATAAAAAAATGTACATTTTTTCATGTGAAAATCGACATTTTTTATAAATCGCAGAGTTTGTCATTCGTTCGCTGTCAATATGGAAAAAACCGTGTTTCATAAGTGCATAAAGTGTCAGTTTTTTCGCATTTTCGGCGCATCTAGGTAGGTCCGTGCGTTTTTCAAAAAAAAAAAAATGTTTTTTTACATTTTAAAGATCCAAATGAAGAGATGGGAGTCTGCATACTCGCTAATAAATTCCGGGCGATCGTTTCCCGCAAATTGAGTGGTAAAAAAAAAATATATCTCTCCGAGCGGCGGAGGAAAAGTGAAAAAAACGAAATTCACTTTTTCGAGTTTTGCGAAAAAACTAAAAGCGGGAAAAATTTATAAAGTACGCCCGGCGATGCGGTCGGCCGCGGGCCGTCGCCGAAATGTATAAAAATAATTTTGGCTCTCAAAATGGCGGAGCGGCGAGCGAAAACGCGCGATTTAGGCTAAATAAAAATGAAAAACAGCTAGAAATCGGCCGAACGGAAACGGTCGCCGTAAATCGAGGAGTGGCGGTAGACGAAAAGTGTCTATGGCAAAAAGTTTACGTCGGCCTTCGGCCGTCTGGCAAAAAAAAAAAATTTCCAAATACCTGGCGGGAAAGCCCCTAAAAAGCGATCGCGCGGTGTGACGGAGTTGGCCGCGTGATTTTTTGCAAACACCACGAAATAGGGCTTATAACTTTAATATATATGACTAGCTTACCCGCTCAGCTGCCGCCCGGCAGCAGACGTATCAGAGACGCAGTACTCTGTTGTCAATTTTCAGAAGGAAAAAAAAATCTTAACACACTTAATAAAACTATAAAAAGTGTTTTGATAGGAAAATAAGAAGAATAAGAAGGAATAATTCATGTTTTTAAATACATTACGTATTCACCTATTTGTAGAATTTTTCAAAATTAAAATCGTACAAAAACTAACTAATATAATCAAGTGTTGTGGCACCAGAAATAGAAGACGTCCGTGGAAGACTTGGCACGATCAGGTAAACCAGTTAACGGAGGATGGTTCTGTTCGAAGGCTCAAGAATCAGCGAGCTTGTATGAGAAGATGTATGAATGTAAGTGAGGCGAGAATTGTGTGTCAAGACAGAAGAGTATGGCGCTCTATCCTCTCTGCCTACCCCCGCGGAGAAACGGCGTTATGGTAATTAATAATAAGATAAATAAGTATCGAACGTCTAAAAACAATATTCATACTATTTTGAATTTAAAAATAATAATAGACATACTCATACATAATAATAATAGAGAAAATTAAGTAAATTAAAAAAAAATCGCACTTAAACTAACCAATATAATAAAAAAAAGTGTTCATATAAATACATTAATAGAGCTATAATAATATATAAACTCCTGTTGTATACTAAAACTAACGCCAATGCTATTTCGATTGCAGTCAACCAGGCGTCTCTTTAATATATACACATATCTCTTTAATTCAAATTATTAGCTGTGCGTTACACCAATTGCCAACTCTCAGGCATATTATACTTATATCCAACATGATATGTTTAATAAGACTTGAATGACGCAAAACACTCTTTTCAAAATATTCATACTAATTTGAATTTAAAAATAATAATAGGCAGCATTCCAATTATCTGCACTGTGCGGCGTACTATCCTCTACGACGTTTGTGAAAATCAAAGAAGAAGGTGGTAATTTAAATGATGATAATGGCGGATTAACCGGTGTCGGATTAACCGATGTCAGATTAACCGGTGTGAATTAACCGGTGTCAGATTAACCATTGTCGAATTAACCGGTGACGGATTAACCGGTGTCTGATTAACCGATGTCGGATTAACCACGGTCAGATTAACCTGGATCGGATAAACCAGAATCAGATTAACCGGGTTCGAAATAACCGGGGTGCCACAGTTTGTATTTATACTTTTGTTAAAAATAATACTTTTGGACCATAGTACTTATTTAAAGTTACATAAACACCGGGTTGTCGATTAATAATTTAAGTTTTATTTCATTTAAATGAAACTGATAATCACTATCAAACTGATAAAAAGCAAATGCAAACGAACAATGTTGTTATAATTAAGTAAAAATATATAATCATATTAAAAATAATATTATATATAATTAATTACAATGCGAACGAAATTAATGTTATGGTAAAGTACCTACTACATATACTTATTAATTTACTCGTAATTGTTTTAAATTGTTACTTGTTTACGTTAAGTTTCATAAAAAAATCGTTTTACAAATACTTGGACGCCGTAATTAAATAGTATTTGTAAAATACCGAGATAGAAGCAAAGTGATGATGGCTTACAAATTGGATAACTAATATAAATGATTATTTAAAATAAAATATAATAACGTATGTAATATAATAATGTATATTTAAATAATTAATCTTCAAACTCTTATTGTTCTATTTAGATATTTTAATGTTATTCGTATTAGTATCCACAGTAATGAATACTTTCCTCTTAAACGACGCATATTGCCATCTTTCGTTGTTTTTTGGAAGTTGAAATTAAGCCTTACCAAATATTTTTAACATAAAAAGATCGATTGAAAATTCCATGTCGTTAAATAATATTAATACATAATTAAACAAAACTAATGCTTATAATTATATTTTACTGCATGGTGTCCTAGCATAAATTCCTGTTGTATACTAAAACTAACGCCAATGCTATTTCAATTGCAGTCAACCAGGCGTCTCTTTAATATATACACATATCTCTTTAATTCAAATTATTAGCTGCGCGTTACACCATTTGCCAACCAAAAGGCATATTATATTTATATCCAACACGATATGTTTAATAAGACTTGAATGACGCAAAACACTCTTTTCAGAATATTCATACTATTTTGAATTTAAAAATAATAATAGGCAGCATTCCAATTATCTGCACTATGCGGCGTACTATCCTCTACGTCGTTTGTGAAAATCAAAGAAGGTGGCGATTTAAACGATGATGATGATGATGATGATGATGTTGATTTTTATCGTGTAAATAGATAAAAAATATAATTATTGAACCTAATTTATTAAAGAATAAGACGACTATTAACTATTTATCTAAAGCTACATTTCTTTTAACATTATTTTTAAAAACATATAATTTATTGTAAAAATTCATTAATTGTTGTTCGTCGTTTGAATATATTAATCCCTGAATGTAATCCTCAAATTCATAGTGTTTTTCAAAGTTTATTGCCTCTCTCTGCCTATCCTTGCGGGGAAACGGCGTGATGGTAAGTAAGTAAGTAAGCAGTTGATACTGTTGGATTAATCGAGTGTTTATGACACCTGAAATAGAGGACGTCCGTGGAAGACTTGGCACGATCAGGTAAACCAGTTAACGGAGGATGGTTCTGTTAGAAGCCTCGACAATCGGTTAGCTCGTATAAGAAGATGTATGAGTGTGAATGAAGCGAGAATTTTGTGTCAGGATAGAAGAGTATGGCGCTCTATCCTTCTGCCTACCTCCGCGGAGAAACGGCGTGATGGTAAATAAGTAAGCAGTTTATATTAATTTACTATGAAAATTAGATTAATAAAAATTAAAATTGCACCTTAATTAACCAATATAATAAAAAAAAAACAGTGTTCATATAAATAGATTAATAGAGCTATATAAATAAATTCCTGTTGTATACTAAAACTAACGCCAATGCTATTTCAATTGCAGTCAACCAGGCGTCTCTTTAATATATACACATATCTCTTTAATTCAAATTATTAACTGCGCGTTACACCATTTGCCAACCAAAAGGCATATTATATTTATATCCAACACGATATGTTTAATAAGACTTGAATGACGCAAAACACTCTTTTCAGAATATTCATACTATTTTGAATTTAAAAATAATAATAGGCAGCATTCCAATTATCTGCACTGTGCGGCGCACTATCCTCTACGTCGTTTGTGAAAATCAAAGAAGAAGGTGTTACTAAATGGCACTCTTATCGATAAAAGTTTAAAAAACAAAAAAAACATCGCGAAAAATTTCAATTTGTAAATGAAATTTTTTATCCGTATTAAATTTCTATATATTTAAAACGCATCTCGCGCTCTTTACTTAAAAAAATTGTTTACATAAAAAAAAAAAACATTTAAAATTCATAAATATTTTATCGTGTATTTTTTAACATTAAAAAATATTCTCCACCTTTTTGAGGAAACTAAATTATATTTATTAAGAAATATTAACGGTAGAGAATCTGCAAACAAACGGTATGTATGGCGACATCTATGTAAAATAAGTTTTACTAAAAAAATCTAATACTTAAAAAAAATTGTTTACATAAAAAAAAAACATTTAAAATATTCCTCACCCTTTTGTGGAAAATAAATTATATTTATTAGAAAAATATTAATAGTAGAAAATCTCATAATCTGTAAACATATTTTCCATACCAAAATTATTTAATATATTTATTTTTCTAAAACCGCATGTATAGCGACATCTGTATGTCAAATTTGTAAAAAATGCACACGTTTACCGCGGCAAATTAATTATTAAATTAGATTTTCATTTAAAACATTTATTAATATTCTGAAAAGGCTATAAGACGCCGTAAATTTAAAAAAGTAGTTTTCTTTAATAATATAAATACATTTCTACCGAAAAATCGTTCTATTCGGCGGTAAAGATAAAGAGAGAAAAAAAATGTCAATGTACATATTTAAATAAAAATACTCTTTTTAATTCGGATTCGTCACATATTTCGCTTCAAGGTGGTCGAATGAACCGTTACCTGTATTATTTCAATATTTATTTAATAAGCCTAATGTACAATAGAGTGTAGAGACAATTTTCAAATGTTTCATTTCTCACGTGAAAATTGACATTTTTGATAAAAATGAAATAAAAAACATTTAAAATATTCCTCACCCTTTTGTGGAAAATAAATTATATTTATTAGAAAAATATTAATAGTAGAAAATCTCATAATCTGTAAACATATTTTCCATACCAAAATTATTTAATATATTTATTTTTCTGAAACCGTATGTATAGCGACATCTGTATGTCAAATTTGTAAAAAATGCGCACAAATTAATTATTAAATTTCATTTAAAACATTTATTAATTAAAATGTCGTAAAATGTCAATGTACATATTTAAATAAAAATACTCTTTTTAATTCGGATTCGTCACATATTTCGCTTCAAGGTGGTCGAATGAACCGTTACCTGTATTATTACAATATTTATTAAATAAGCTCAATGTTACATAGAGTGTAGAAATAATTTTCAAATGTTTCATTTCTCACGTGAAAATGGACATTTTTACATGGACATGATATAATATTTAAACATAATTTATTAAAAATACTATTTTTAATTCGTATCGGGTATATATTATCCTTCAGGGAGCATAAACGCAAAGATTTTTACATAAATAAGGGGTTTTCTCATGTACCGCTAGTACCGAATAGTGTATAGAGACGCTTTTCTAATAAAAAAATGTACATTTTTTCATGTGAAAATCGACATTTTTTATAAATCGCAAAGTTTGTCAATGTTTCGCTGTCATTCTGGAAAAAACCGTGTTTCATTTGTTTTGCGCGGCCGGGAGATTTCAGTTAACGGGGCATAAAGTGTCAGTTTTTTCGCATTTTCGGCGCATCTAGGTAGGTCCGTGCGTTTTTCAAAAAAAAAAAAATGTTTTTTTACATTTTAAAGATCCAAATGAAGAGATGGGAGTCTGCATACTCGCTAATAAATTCCGGGCGATCGTTTCCCGCAAATTGAGTGGTAAAAAAAAAATATATCTCTCCGAGCGGCGGAGGAAAAGTGAAAAAAACGAAATTCACTTTTTCGAGTTTTGCGAAAAAACTAAAAGCGGGAAAAATTTATAAAGTACGCCCGGCGATGCGGTCGGCCGCGGGCCGTCGCCGAAATGTATAAAAATAATTTTGGCTCTCAAAATGGCGGAGCGGCGAGCGAAAACGCGCGATTTAGGCTAAATAAAAATGAAAAACAGCTAGAAATCGGCCGAACCGAAACGGTCGCCGTAAATCGAGGAGTGGCGGTAGACGAAAAGTGTCTATGGCGAAAAGTTTACGTCGGCCTTCGGCCGTCTGGCAAAAAAGAAAAAATTCCAAATATCTGGCGGGAAAGCCCCTAAAAAGCGATCGCGCGGTGTGACGGAGTTGGCCGCGTGATTTTTTGCAAACACCACGAAATAGGGCTTATAACTTTAATATATATGACTAGCATGCCCGCACAGCTACCGCACGGTAGCAGACGTATCCTGCAGAGACGCAGTACTCTGTTTTCAATCTCACCCAACAAAAAAAAAAACACTTTTCTCGGTATCCCAGAATTGGAAGAAACAGAACCGACGTACATAGCCAACAACCTAAGGGGTGGTGAAGAAATTGTGCAGGAGCTACACAGACTCACCCCATGCACCTAAAAAAAATACCACTTCTCGGTATCCCAAAATTGTAAAAAATAGACCCGACGTACACAACTAACAACCCAAAAGGGTCAAAGGCCTGTTGATCTTTGAGAAGCGTTAGGTAAGATTACTAACCACGTAAAAAAAAAAAACCACTATTCTCGGCATCCTAAAATTGTAAAAAACAGGGCTGACATATACAACCATCAACCCATCTCTCCAGGTTTTAATAAAAACAAACATTTAGTTAATACTCATTGATAAAACCATAAAAAGTGATTTGACAGAAAAAGAAGAAGAAAAATAAAAAAGAAGAATAATAATCCATCATTCATGGAGCTTGTATGAGAAGATGTATGAATGTGGTTGAGGCGAGAATTATGTGTCAGGACAGAAGAGTGTGGCGCTCTATCCTCTCTGCCTACCCCGGAAACGGTGTGATGGTAAGTAAGTTACGGGTTTATCTATCACCAGAACTGTTCTATTTAAATATTGAATAACAGACGCGTAAAAGAACTAACTCCTTCGACCGGTCTGTAGTAAGACAGGCATATTTAAGTCACGTGTACAACTGCGAAATAATAATTAATTCAATTACGCTTTTAAAAAATCATCATTGTGTCATTCTAGACATAACCTATAAAAATCCAAAAAAACGTACAGAAAATTTTTCTAAGTATAATGTATGACTTCACCATAATTAACCAAATTCCTATTAACCACGTGTACAATTTTTACACGTTTCCCAAAAATCATTTCGACATCTTACTAACCTCTATCGAATTCATTTCATGGCTCAAAAAAAACATGGCTGACCAGAAACGTCAAAGTCATAGCTTAAGGTTAAATTGAATGACATAAAACAGATGTTTATTCAGCGACCATTTTGTGAAAATTTAAAACGTCAAAAAAGCGCGCTAAAATTATGGCACAGGTAAAACAGCTGATCATTCACAGTTTTCAGGCGGCCATTTTTTAAATCAACGAATCAGAGCTCCTCCAATAAGAATCTTCGATTATCGCTTGAAATATAGACGGTTGCGTTTGATTAATAAGTCTGAAAAAAATGTTCTACATTTTATTCGTATGTAGGTAGGTACGTCGATTTTTCAAAAGCGACAGAGCCGACGTACACAACTAACAACCCGAGATGGTCAAAGGCGTGTTGATCTTTGAGAAAGGTTAGGTTAGATTACTTACCACGTAAAAAAATACCACTATTCTCGGCATCCTAAAATTGTAAAAAACAGAGCCGATATACACAACCAACCCATCATTCCAGGTTTTAAAAAAAACAAACATTTTGTTAATACTCATTGATAAAATCATAAAAAGTGATTTGAAAGGAAAAGAAGAAGAAAAATAAAAGAGAAGAATAATAATCCATCACTCATCGAGCTTGTATGAGAAGATGTATGAATGTGGATGAGCGAGAATTATGTGTCAGGACAGAAGAGTATGGCGTTCTATCCTCTGCCTACCCCCGCGAGGAAACGGCGCGATGATAGGTAAGTAAGTAAGTTACAGGTTTATCTATCACCAGAAGTATTCAATTTAAATATTGAATAACAGACGCGTAAAAGAACTAACTCCTTCGACCGGTCTGTAGTAAGGCAGACGTACTTAAGTCACGTGTACAACTGCGAAATAATAATTAATTCAATGACGCATTTAAAAAATCATCATTGTGTCATTCTAGACCTAACCTATAAAAATCGAAAAAAACGTATAGAAAAATTGTATGTATTTCACCACAATTAACCGAATTCCGGAGTGAAAACATCAATTTTATCTTGTGCGGGAAAATATAAAATATCTATGACTATTGCAAGCTGTGAAATCTGGATGTCGATACCTGACATAAAAAAATGCGCGAAAATCAACAGCTGTTTATTACAATGCCGAGTCGAAATAAAGTCATACATTTGAAACGTCAAAAAAAAAATTGCGCGAAAATTACGCACTGCAATAATGACAGGTAAAACAGCTGTTTATTTAATTTTCAGGCAGCCATGTATGAAATGTAACCAATGAGGGTATTGACCAATTACAGCCCACGGTTGCTGCTTGAAAATATGAAGTGTTGCGTTTATTAAGAAAATATCAAGGTTTTTCTTTTTTTTCATTTTCTTTCATTTGTATGTAGGTAGGTACGTCGATTTTTCATATAAAAATTACGCGTTTTTTAGATTTTAAAGGTGAATTTTAAACGATAGAAGCTAACAAATACGAAAATAAATTATATTCCATTGTGATGTATGCACAGATGTAATAAAATTATATTTTGGTCGTAAATTCGCAGAGAAAAGCTGAAAAATACGAAATTTCACTAAATCAGGTTTCATAAGAAAATTAGAAGACGAAGAATTTAAAAAAAAGTGTGTAACGATACTACTCATCGGTGGCAATTGCCAAAAAATATTAAAATGATTTTAGCTCTTAAACTCGCAGAGTTATAAGCGAATGAAAAAAAAGTTAGGCTAATTAAAAAGTTAAAATTTCCAAAAATCACCAAACTAAAACAGTTGTAACAAATAGAGGAGAAAAAGAAGAATAAAAAGAAAAAGATGTAAAGACTCAGTCAACCTTCGGACGTCTGGGAAAAATATCAGAATGCGGATAGAACGCCTAATAAGCGAGATATTAACCAAAACGTGTGTGACAAAATCGGTTACATATAAACATATAAACATATAAACATCGCGAAATAGGGCCTATTACTTTAATATATATGACTAGCTTACCCGCACAGCTGCCGCCCGGCAGCAGACGTATCAGAGACGCAGTACTCTGTTGTCAATTTTCAGAAGAAAAAAAAAATCTTAACACACTTAATAAAACTATAAAAAGTGTTTTGATAGGAAAATAAGAAGAATAAGAAGGAATAATTCATGTTTTTAAATACATTACGTATTCACCTACTTGTAGAATTTTTCAAAATTAAAATCGTACAAAAACTAACCAATATAATCAAGTGTTGTGGCACCAGAAATAGAAGACGTCCGTGGAAGACTTGGCACGATCAGGTAAACCAGTTAACGGAGGATGGTTCTGTTCGAAGGCTCAACAATCAGCGAGCTTGTATGAGAAGATGTATGAATGTAAGTGAGGCGAGAATTGTGTGTCAAGACAGAAGAGTATGGCGCTCTATCCTCTCTGCCTACCCCCGCGGAGAAACGGCGTTATGGTAATTAATAATAAGATAAATAAGTATCGAACGTCTAAAAACAATATTCATACTATTTTGAATTTAAAAATAATAATAGACATACTCATACATAATAATAATAGAGAAAATTAAGTAAATTAAAAAAAAATCGCACTTAAACTAACCAATATAATAAAAAAAAGTGTTCATATAAATACAATAATAGAGCTATAATAATATATAAACTCCTGTTGTATACTAAAACTAACGCCAATGCTATTTCGATTGCAGTCAACCAGGCGTCTCTTTAATATATACACATATCTCTTTAATTCAAATTATTAGCTGTGCGTTACACCAATTGCCAACTCTCAGGCATATTATACTTATATCCAACACGATATGTTTAATAAGACTTGAATGATGCAAAACACTCTTTTCAAAATATTCATACTAATTTGAATTTAAAAATAATAATAGGCAGCATTCCAATTATCTGCACTGTGCGGCGTACTATCCTCTACGACGTTTGTGAAAATCAAAGAAGAAGGTGGTAATTTAAACGATGATAATGACGGATTAACCGGTGTCGGATTAACCGGTGTCGGATTAACCGGTGACGGATTAACCGGTGTCGGATTAACCGACGTCGGATTAACCGGTGTCGGATTAACCGGTGTCGGATTAACCGGTGTCGGATTAACCATTGTCGAATTAACCGGTGTCGGATTAACCATTGTCGAATTAACCGGTGTCGGATTAACCGGTGTCGGTTTAACCGGTGTCGGATTAACCGGTGTCGGATTAACCGGTGTCGGATTAACCGGTGTCGGATTAACCGGTGTCGGTTTAACCGGTGTCGGATTAACCATTGTCGAATTAACCGGTGTCGGATTAACCGGTGTCGGATTAACCGGTGTCGGATTAACCATTGTCGAATTAACCGGTGTCGGATTAACCATTGTCGAATTAACCGGTGTCGGATTAACCGGTGTCGGATTAACCGGTGACGGATTAACCGGTGTCCGATCAACCGACGTCGGATTAACCGGTGTCGGATTAACCGGTGTCGGATTAACCGGTGTCGGTTTAACCGGTGTCGGATTAACCATTGTCGAATTAACCGGTGTCGGATTAACCGGTGTCGGATTAACCGGTGTCGGATTAACCGGTGTCGGATTAACCATTGTCGAATTAACCGGTGTCGGATTAACCATTGTCGAATTAACCGGTGTCGGATTAACCGGTGTCGGATTAACCATTGTCGAATTAACCGGTGTCGGATTAACCGGTGTCGGATTAACCGGTGTCGGATTAACCGGTGTCGGATTAACCGGTGTCGGATTAAC
The DNA here is from genome assembly GCA_022840565.1 of Eubasilissa regina. NCBI lineage: Eukaryota > Metazoa > Arthropoda > Insecta > Trichoptera > Phryganeidae > Eubasilissa > Eubasilissa regina. Next base: position 836,794 of record JAINEB010000026.1, read on the forward strand.
CATTGTCGAATTAACCGGTGTCGGATTAACCATTGTCGAATTAACCGGTGTCGGATTAACCGGTGTCGGATTAACCGGTGTCGGATTAACCGGTGTCGGTTTAACCGGTGTCGGATTAACCATTGTCGAATTAACCGGTGTCGGATTAACCGGTGTCGGATTAACCGGTGTCGGATTAACCATTGTCGAATTAACCATTGTCGAATTAACCGGTGACGGATTAACCGGTTTCCGATCAACCGACGTCGGATTAACCGGTGTCGGAATAACCGGTGTCGGTTTAACCGGTGTCGGATTAACCATTGTCGAATTAACCGGTGTCGGATTAACCATTGTCGAATTAACCGGTGACGGATTAACCGGTGTCGGATTAACCGGTGTCGGATTAACCGGTGTCGGATTAACCGGTGTCGGATTAACCGGTGTCGGATTAACCATTGTCGAATTAACCGGTGTCGGATTAACCATTGTCGAATTAACCGGTGTCGGATTAACCGGTGTCGGATTAACCGGTGTCGGATTAACCGGTGTCGGTTTAACCGGTGTCGGATTAACCATTGTCGAATTAACCGGTGTCGGATTAACCGGTGTCGGATTAACCGGTGTCGGATTAACCATTGTCGAATTAACCATTGTCGAATTAACCGGTGACGGATTAACCGGTTTCCGATCAACCGACGTCGGATTAACCGGTGTCGGAATAACCGGTGTCGGTTTAACCGGTGTCGGATTAACCATTGTCGAATTAACCGGTGTCGGATTAACCATTGTCGAATTAACCGGTGACGGATTAACCGGTGTCGGATTAACCGGTGACGGATTAACCGGTGTCGGATTAACCGATGTCGGATTAACCACGGTCAGATTAACCTGGATCGGATTAACCAGAATCAGATTAACCGGGTTCGGAATAACCGGGGTGCCACAGTTTGTATTTATACTTTTGTTATAAATAATATTTTTGTTAAAAATAATATTTTTAATCATCAATATATTTAATAAAACCATAAAGTGTGTTTAAATAATAAATTAATTTTTATTAAATAAATTAATATAAATTTAGCTATCAATAGCATTTAAAAAAATTAAAATCGCACTTAACGCACCTATAATACCAATTTTTAATTTTTTTTTATATGAAACAGCTGTTATCAATAATATAATTAGCGGCCATCTTGCATGAATATTATTATAACCAATGCATGAATATTACTATATCTTTAAACCAATCAATGCCTTCCGCCAATAAACGGCCAGGGTTATGGACGAATCGGATCACTCGTCCAATGAACGGCACTGAAAATACCACTCTTATTGATAAAAGTTTAAAAAACATATTTTTACAAAACATTGGCCGGCCATAAAAAAAAACATCGCGAAAAAATTTCAATTTTAAAATGGACTTTCTTATTCTTAAGAAATTTCAACGTATTTCAACGACTTTTCAAGCGCTGTATTTCAAAAAAATGTTTACATATAAAAAAAACATTTAAAATTAATTCATAAATATTTTATTTATTTTGTGGAAGACTTGGCACGATCAGGTAAACCAGTTAACGGAGGATGGTTCTGTTAGAAGCCTCGACAATCGGTTAGCTTGTATGAGAAGATGTATGAATGTAAATGAGACGAAAATTGTGTGTCAGGAGAGAAGAGTATGGCGCTCTATCCTCTCTGCCTATCTTTGCGGGGAAACGGCATGATGGTAAGTAAGTAAGTAAGTAAGAAGTTGATACTGTTGGATTAATCGAGTGTTTATGACTCCTGAAATAGAGGACGTCTGTGGAAGACTTGGCACGATCAGGTAAACCAGTTAACGGAGGATGGTTCTGTTAGAAGCCTCGACAATCGGTTAGCTTGTATGAGAATATGTATGAGTGTGAATGAGGCGAAAATTTTGTGTCAGGACAGAAGAGTATGGCGCTCTATCCTCTCTGCCTACCCCTGCGGAGTAACGGCGTGATGGTAAGTAAGTAAGTGTTGTTGGCACCTGAAATAGAGGACGTCCGTAGTAGACTTGGCACGATCAGGTAAACCAGTTAACGGAGGATGGTTCCGTTAGAAGCCTCGACAATCGGCGATGCTTCTAACGGCAAGCATAGCCAGCATAGCCGGCAACCCAAGAGAAAAAATACAATTTTTCTCGGTATAATTCTTTTCCGTAAAAAAATTAATTAACTCTAAAAAATAATTAAAATCATCAATACATTTAGTAGTGTGTTTAAAAAATAAATTAATTTTTATTAAATAAATTAATATAAATTTAGCTATCAATAGCATTTAAAAAAATTAAAATCGCTCTTAAACTAACTAATATATTCAAAAAACCTATAATACCAATTCCACATATTACTGCCCTCTATCGAATTCATTTCGTAAGTCAAAACGTCAGCATGGCCGTCTTGACACTACTGTCAAACTATATTTTAGGTTAAAAAAATTTGACATAAACAGCTGTTATCAATAATATAATTAGCACCCATTTTGCGTGAATATTATTATAACCAATAAAAAAATACCAACGCCCAATAAATTTTTTCGGCGAATGAACTGCAAGCTTGAGGACCAATCAATTTGTCCAGCCAATGGAAGGCCGAATATCGCCGACGAATCAAATTGTCCGGCGAATAAGAATTGTTTACGGCCTTCGAGTTATGGCCATAGACTTGAGAAAAATTTCGACAACCGGTATTTGGGGTAAGTCGTGTTAATAATTTTACAATTTTAGGTACTCTGATAAAATTTTCACATTTTTTTTCGCGTTTTTTACATTTAAAAGACGTCGGTTAAATTATAGGAGTTTGTTATCTTTGAAATAAATTCTGGAGCGTCTCGATCTATCTCCTAAAATATAAAAATAATTAATTCATCCAAAGGTTACGGAGAAAACGTGAAAAAAACGAAATTCACTTTTTCGAGTTTTGCGAAAAAACTAAAAGCGGGAAAAATTTATAAAGTACGCCCGGCGATGCGGTCGGCCGCGGGCCGTCGCCCGAATATTTAAAAATAATTATCGCTTTTAAATTCGCAGAGTTGTGAGCGAAAATGTAAAAGTTAGGCTAAATAAAAATATAAAATAGCTAGAATTTGGCCAAACCGAAACGGTCGCGATAAATCGAGGAGCGGCGGTGGAGAAAAAGTGTCTATGGCGAAAAGTTTACGTCGGCCTTCGGCCGTCTGGCAAAAATAAAAAATACCCAGATATCTGGCGGGAAAGCTCCTAAAAAGCGATCGCGCGGTGTGACTACCTAGCCGGTTGTGACATATAAACAACACGAAATAGGGCCTATAACTTTAATATATATGACTAGCTTACCCGCTCAGCTGCCGCCCGGCAGCAGACGTATCAGAGACGCAGTACTCTGTTGTCAATTTTCAGAAGGAAAAAAAAATCTTAACACACTTAATAAAACTATAAAAAGTGTTTTGATAGGAAAATAAGAAGAATAAGAAGGAATAATTCATGTTTTTAAATACATTACGTATTCACCTATTTGTAGAATTTTTCAAAATTAAAATCGTACAAAAACTAACTAATATAATCAAGTGTTGTGGCACCAGAAATAGAAGACGTCCGTGGAAGACTTGGCACGATCAGGTAAACCAGTTAACGGAGGATGGTTCTGTTCGAAGGCTCAAGAATCAGCGAGCTTGTATGAGAAGATGTATGAATGTAAGTGAGGCGAGAATTGTGTGTCAAGACAGAAGAGTATGGCGCTCTATCCTCTCTGCCTACCCCCGCGGAGAAACGGCGTTATGGTAATTAATAATAAGATAAATAAGTATCGAACGTCTAAAAACAATATTCATACTATTTTGAATTTAAAAATAATAATAGACATACTCATACATAATAATAATAGAGAAAATTAAGTAAATTAAAAAAAAATCGCACTTAAACTAACCAATATAATAAAAAAAAGTGTTCATATAAATACAATAATAGAGCTATAATAATATATAAACTCCTGTTGTATACTAAAACTAACGCCAATGCTATTTCGATTGCAGTCAACCAGGCGTCTCTTTAATATATACACATATCTCTTTAATTCAAATTATTAGCTGTGCGTTACACCAATTGCCAACTCTCAGGCATATTATACTTATATCCAACACGATATGTTTAATAAGACTTGAATGACGCAAAACACTCTTTTCAAAATATTCATACTAATTTGAATTTAAAAATAATAATAGGCAGCATTCCAATTATCTGCACTGTGCGGCGTACTATCCTCTACGACGTTTGTGAAAATCAAAGAAGAAGGTGGTAATTTAAATGATGATAATGGCGGATTAACCGGTGTCGGATTAACCGATGTCAGATTAACCGGTGTGAATTAACCGGTGTCAGATTAACCATTGTCAAATTAACCGGTGACGGATTAACCGGTGTCTGATTAACCGATGTCGGATTAACCACGGTCAGATTAACCTGGATCGGATAAACCAGAATCAGATTAACCGGGTTCGGAATAACCGGGGTGCCACAGTTTGTATTTATACTTTTGTTAAAAATAATACTTTTGGACCATAGTACTTATTTAAAGTTACATAAACACCGGGTTGTCGATTAATAATTTAAGTTTTATTTCATTTAAATGAAACTGATAATCACTATCAAACTGATAAAAAGCAAATGCAAACGAACAATGTTGTTATAATTAAGTAAAAATATATAATCATATTAAAAATAATATTATATATAATTAATTACAATGCGAACGAAATTAATGTTATGGTAAAGTACCTACTACATATACTTATTAATTTACTCGTAATTGTTTTAAATTGTTACTTGTTTACGTTAAGTTTCATAAAAAAATCGTTTTACAAATACTTGGACGCCGTAATTAAATAGTATTTGTAAAATACCGAGATAGAAGCAAAGTGATGATGGCTTACAAATTGGATAACTAATATAAATGATTATTTAAAATAAAATATAATAACGTATGTAATATAATAATGTATATTTAAATAATTAATCTTCAAACTCTTATTGTTCTATTTAGATATTTTAATGTTATTCGTATTAGTATCCACAGTAATGAATACTTTCCTCTTAAACGACGCATATTGCCATCTTTCGTTGTTTTTTGGAAGTTGAAATTAAGCCTTACCAAATATTTTTAACATAAAAAGATCGATTGAAAATTCCATGTCGTTAAATAATATTAATACATAATTAAACAAAACTAATGCTTATAATTATATTTTACTGCATGGTGTCCTAGCATAAATTCCTGTTGTATACTAAAACTAACGCCAATGCTATTTCAATTGCAGTCAACCAGGCGTCTCTTTAATATATACACATATCTCTTTAATTCAAATTATTAGCTGCGCGTTACACCATTTGCCAACCAAAAGGCATATTATATTTATATCCAACACGATATGTTTAATAAGACTTGAATGACGCAAAACACTCTTTTCAGAATATTCATACTATTTTGAATTTAAAAATAATAATAGGCAGCATTCCAATTATCTGCACTATGCGGCGTACTATCCTCTACGTCGTTTGTGAAAATCAAAGAAGGTGGCGATTTAAACGATGATGATGATGATGATGATGTTGATTTTTATCGTGTAAATAGATAAAAAATATAATTATTGAACCTAATTTATTAAAGAATAAGACGACTATTAACTATTTATCTAAAGCTACATTTCTTTTAACATTATTTTTAAAAACATATAATTTATTGTAAAAATTCATTAATTGTTGTTCGTCGTTTGAATATATTAATCCCTGAATGTAATCCTCAAATTCATAGTGTTTTTCAAAGTTTATTGCCTCTCTCTGCCTATCCTTGCGGGGAAACGGCGTGATGGTAAGTAAGTAAGTAAGTAAGCAGTTGATACTGTTGGATTAATCGAGTGTTTATGACAACTGAAATAGAGGACGTCCGTGGAAGACTTGGCACGATCAGGTAAACCAGTTAACGGAGGATGGTTCTGTTAGAAGCCTCGACAATCGGTTAGCTCGTATAAGAAGATGTATGAGTGTGAATGAAGCGAGAATTTTGTGTCAGGATAGAAGAGTATGGCGCTCTATCCTTCTGCCTACCTCCGCGGGGAAACGGCGTGATGGTAAATAAGTAAGCAGTTTATATTAATTTACTATGAAAATTAGATTAATAAAAATTAAAATTGCACCTTAATTAACCAATATAATAAAAAAAAACCAGTGTTCATATAAATACATTAATCGAGCGATAATAATATATAAATTCCTGTTGTATACTAAAACTAACGCCAATGCTATTTCAATTGCAGTCAACCAGGCGTCTCTTTAATATATACACATATCTCTTTAATTCAAATTATTAGCTGCGCGTTACACCATTTGCCAACCAAAAGGCATATTATATTTATATCCAACACGATATGTTTAATAAGACTTGAATGACGCAAAACACTCTTTTCAGAATATTCATACTATTTTGAATTTAAAAATAATAATAGGCAGCATTCCAATTATCTGCACTATGCGGCGTACTATCCTCTACGTCGTTTGTGAAAATCAAAGAAGGTGGCGATTTAAACGATGATGATGATGATGATGATGTTGATTTTTATCGTGTAAATAGATAAAAAATATAATTATTGAACCTAATTTATTAAAGAATAAGACGACTATTAACTATTTATCTAAAGCTACATTTCTTTTAACATTATTTTTAAAAACATATAATTTATTGTAAAAATTCATTAATTGTTGTTCGTCGTTTGAATATATTAATCCCTGAATGTAATCCTCAAATTCATAGTGTTTTTCAAAGTTTATTGCCTCTCTCTGCCTATCCTTGCGGGGAAACGGCGTGATGGTAAGTAAGTAAGTAAGTAAGCAGTTGATACTGTTGGATTAATCGAGTGTTTATGACACCTGAAATAGAGGACGTCCGTGGAAGACTTGGCACGATCAGGTAAACCAGTTAACGGAGGATGGTTCTGTTAGAAGCCTCGACAATCGGTTAGCTCGTATAAGAAGATGTATGAGTGTGAATGAAGCGAGAATTTTGTGTCAGGATAGAAGAGTATGGCGCTCTATCCTTCTGCCTACCTCCGCGGGGAAACGGCGTGATGGTAAATAAGTAAGCAGTTTATATTAATTTACTATGAAAATTAGATTAATAAAAATTAAAATTGCACCTTAATTAACCAATATAATAAAAAAAAACCAGTGTTCATATAAATACATTAATCGAGCGATAATAATATATAAATTCCTGTTGTATACTAAAACTAACGCCAATGCTATTTCAATTGCAGTCAACCAGGCGTCTCTTTAATATATACACATATCTCTTTAATTCAAATTATTAACTGCGCGTTACACCATTTGCCAACCAAAAGGCATATTATATTTATATCCAACACGATATGTTTAATAAGACTTGAATGACGCAAAACACTCTTTTCAGAATATTCATACTATTTTGAATTTAAAAATAATAATAGGCAGCATTCCAATTATCTGCACTGTGCGGCGCACTATCCTCTACGTCGTTTGTGAAAATCAAAGAAGAAGGTGTTACTAAATGGCACTCTTATCGATAAAAGTTTAAAAAACAAAAAAAACATCGCGAAAAATTTCAATTTGTAAATGAAATTTTTTATCCGTATTAAATTTCTATATATTTAAAACGCATCTCGCGCTCTTTACTTAAAAAAATTGTTTACATAAAAAAAAAAAACATTTAAAATTCATAAATATTTTATCGTGTATTTTTTAACATTAAAAAATATTCTCCACCTTTTTGAGGAAACTAAATTATATTTATTAAGAAATATTAACGGTAGAGAATCTGCAAACAAACGGTATGTATGGCGACATCTATGTAAAATAAGTTTTACTAAAAAAATCTAATACTTAAAAAAAATTGTTTACATAAAAAAAAAACATTTAAAATATTCCTCACCCTTTTGTGGAAAATAAATTATATTTATTAGAAAAATATTAATAGTAGAAAATCTCATAATCTGTAAACATATTTTCCATACCAAAATTATTTAATATATTTATTTTTCTAAAACCGCATGTATAGCGACATCTGTATGTCAAATTTGTAAAAAATGCACACGTTTACCGCGGCAAATTAATTATTAAATTAGATTTTCATTTAAAACATTTATTAATATTCTGAAAAGGCTATAAGACGCCGTAAATTTAAAAAAGTAGTTTTCTTTAATAATATAAATACATTTCTACCGAAAAATCGTTCTATTCGGCGGTAAAGATAAAGAGAGAAAAAAAATGTCAATGTACATATTTAAATAAAAATACTCTTTTTAATTCGGATTCGTCACATATTTCGCTTCAAGGTGGTCGAATGAACCGTTACCTGTATTATTACAATATTTATTTAATAAGCTCAATGTTACATAGAGTGTAGAAATAATTTTCAAATGTTTCATTTCTCACGTGAAAATGGACATTTTTACATGGACATGATATAATATTTAAACATTATTTATTAAAAATACTATTTTTAATTCGTATCGGGTATATATTATCCTTCAGGGAGCATAAACGCAAAGATTTTTACATAAATAAGGGGTTTTCTCATGTACCGCTAGTACCGAATAGTGTATAGAGACGCTTTTCTAATAAAAAAATGTACATTTTTTCATGTGAAAATCGACATTTTTTATAAATCGCAAAGTTTGTCAATGTTTCGCTGTCATTCTGGAAAAAAACCGTGTTTCATTTGTTTTGCGCGGCCGGGAGATTTCAGTTAACGGGGCATAAAGTGTCAGTTTTTTCGCATTTTCGGCGCATCTAGGTAGGTCCGTGCGTTTTTCAAAAAAAAAAAAATGTTTTTTTACATTTTAAAGATCCAAATGAAGAGATGGGAGTCTGCATACTCGCTAATAAATTCCGGGCGATCGTTTCCCGCAAATTGAGTGGTAAAAAAAAAATATATCTCTCCGAGCGGCGTAGGAAAAGTGAAAAAAACGAAATTCACTTTTTCGAGTTTTGCGAAAAAACTAAAAGCGGGAAAAATTTATAAAGTACGCCCGGCGATGCGGTCGGCCGCGGGCCGTCGCCGAAATGTATAAAAATAATTTTGGCTCTCAAAATGGCGGAGCGGCGAGCGAAAACGCGCGATTTAGGCTAAATAAAAATGAAAAACAGCTAGAAATCGGCCGAACGGAAACGGTCGCCGTAAATCGAGGAGTGGCGGTAGACGAAAAGTGTCTATGGCGAAAAGTTTACGTCGGCCTTCGGCCGTCTGGCAAAAAAAAAAAATTTCCAAATATCTGGCGGGAAAGCCCCTAAAAAGCGATCGCGCGGTGTGACGGAGTTGGCCGCGTGATTTTTTGCAAACACCACGAAATAGGGCTTATAACTTTAATATATATGACTAGCTTACCCGCACAGCTGCCGCCCGGCAGCAGACGTATCAGAGACGCAGTACTCTGTTGTCAATTTGCAGAAAAAAAAATCCTAACACACTTAATAAAACTATAATAAGTGTTTTGGTAGGAAAATAAGAAGAAGAAGAATGAATAATTCATGTTTATAAATACATTACGTATTCACCTACTTGTAGAATTTTTCAAAATTAAAATCGCACTTAATCTAACCAATATAATCAAGTGTTTTGGCACCAGAAATAGAAGACATCCGTGGAAGACTTGGCACGATCAGGTAAACCAGTTAACGGAGGATGGTTCTGTTAGAAGCCTCGACAATCGGTTAGCTTGTATGAGAAGACGTATGAGTGTGAATGAGGCGAGAATTGTGTCAGGACAGAAGAGTACGGCGCTCTATCTTCTCTGCTTACCCCCGCGAAGAAACGGCGTGATGGTAAGTAAGTAAGTAGCAGTTTATACTTATTTACTAAGAAAACTAAGTAAATTAATATCGCACTTAAACTAACCAATATAATCAAAAAAACCAGTGTTCATATAAATACATAGAGCTATAAAAATATATAAATTCCTGTTGTATACTAAAACTAACGCCAATGCTATTTCAATTGCAGTCAACCAGGCGTCTCTTTAATATATACACATATCTCTTTAATTCAAATTATTAGCTGTGCGTTACACGGTTTGCCAATGCACAGGCGTATTATATTTATATCCAACACGATATGTTTAATAAGACTTGAATGACGCAAAACACTCTTTTCAGAATATTCATACTATTTTGAATTTAAAAATAATAATAGGCAGCATTCCAATTATCTGCACTGCGCGGCGTACTATCCTGTACGTCGTTTGTGAAAATCAAAGAAGAAGGTGGTGATTTAAATGATGATGATTTTTTTGGTGTAAATGATAATAAAAATAGCATTCTTATCGATAAAAGTTTAAAAAAAAAAATTTCACCGCCGGCCGGCCTTTAAAACATCGCGTAAAAATTTCAATCTTAAAATGGACTTTCTTATTCTTAAGAAATTTCAACGTATTTCAACGACATCTCGTGCGCTGTATTTCAAAAAAATGTTTACATAAAAAAAAACATTTAAAATTAATTCATAAATATTTTATTTATTTTGTGGAAGACTTGGCACGATCAGGTAAACCAGTTAACGGAGGATGGTTCTGTTAGAAGCCTCGACAATCGGTTAGCTTGTATGAGAAGACGTATGAGTGTGAATGAGGCGAGAATTGTGTCAGGACAGAAGAGTACGACGCTCTATCTTCTCTGCTTACCCCCGCGAAGAAACGGCGTGATGGTAAGTAAGTAAGTAGCAGTTTATACTTATTTACTAAGAAAACTAAGTAAATTAATATCGCACTTAAACTAACCAATATAATCAAAAAAACCAGTGTTCATATAAATACAGTAATAGAACTATTAAAATATATAAATTCCTGTTGTATACTAAAACTAACGCCAATGCTATTTCAATTGCAGTCAACCAGGCGTTACTCATTTATACTCGAAAATTTTATTATTAAAACTGTAATTTCTATATAAAAACGATTTGACAAACACATGTGAGATATAAACAGTACACTTTTGTCATTCTCCAGAAGGTTTAAAAACATGAGTACTCAACTAAAACTCACAGACAAAATCATTATGTGTCCACGGGGTATCTCTTTAATTCAAATTATTAGCTGTGCGTTACTCCTATTGCCGACTCACTGGCGTATTATATTTATACCCATTTAAATAAATAATAATCTTAAAATCGACGTTACTTAAAAAATATTACAAACACGATATGTTTATTAAGACTTGAAAGACGCAAAACACTCTTTTCAAAATATTCATACTATTTTGAATTTAAAAATAATAATAGGCAGCATTCCAATTATCTGCACTATGCGGCGTACTATCCTCTACGTCGTTTGTGAAAATTAAAGAAGGTGGCGATTTAAACGATGATGATGATGATGATGATGATGTTGATTTTTATCGTGTAAATAGATAAAAAATATAATTATTGAACCTAATTTATTAAAGAATAAGACGACTATTAACTATTTATCTAAAGCTACATTTCTTTTAACATTATTTTTAAAAACATATAATTTATTGTAAAAATTCATTAATTGTTGTTCGTCGTTTGAATATATTAATCCCTGAATGTAATCCTCAAATTCATAGTGTTTTTCAAAGTTTATTGCTCTGTATAAACACCACGTCAAAGAATTTGTTGCGAATCTTGCATCTGGACATACGTTGGAGAAGCTGCTGAAATATCTTCCGTGTGCGTGTTACATTCACTCTCTTTTGTCATCATCAGTAAGGGTCATTTTGTAGGAATTTCCTTCATCTTTTACATCAATAACTGAAGTTTGATTATAATAAGCAGATTATTTTTAATAAATTTTATATACAGTGTTTTGGGACCGACTGATTAAAATAACGATAACCGATTGACAATATTATTCAGATTGCACTGTAGTAAATATACCTATATACAAATAAAACAAAATAGAAAGAGTATATATTCAAATTAATAGACACATGATATAGAATAAACATTTAGAGACGCTGACGTCATCCCCTTTCAGAAAGTACTATTAATATCTCTGTATAATAATATATACACACATGGACCATAGTACTTATTTAAAGTTACATAAACACCGGATTGTCGATAAATAATCTAAGTTTTATTTTATTTAAATGAAAATGATAATCACTATCAAACTAATAAAAAGCAAATGCATACGAACAATATTGTTAAAATTAAGTAAAAATATATAATCATATTAAAAATAATAACGAAAAATCAAACATGATGGACATTTCCAAACATTATAATGAATTACAATGCGAATGGAACTAATGTTATGGTAAAGTACCTACTACATATACTTATTAATTTACTCGTAATTGTTTTAAATTGTTACTTGTTTACGTTAAGTTTCATAAAAAAAATCGTTTTACAATAATTGGACGCCATAATTAAATAATATTTGTAAAATACCGAGATAGAGGCAAAGTGAAGATGGCTTACAAATTGGATAACTAATGTAATTGCCATCTATCGTTGTTTTTATGAAGTTTAAATTAAAGCTGACCAAATTTTTTTAACATAAAAAGATCGATTGAAAAAGTAATTTTTTAATGTATGAAAATTCTGCCAATCCATTTCGTTTTAATATTTGACAGAAATTCACAGTCCGGATTATGCTCTAACATAGTTTGTTATAAAGAAAAAATGTATTTTTATGTCTATTCTAAAATTGACATAAAATTTTTATTCATTCCATGTCGTTAAATAATATTAATACATAATTAAACAAAACTAATGCTTATAATTATATTTTACTGCATGGTGTCCTAGCATAAATTCCTGTTGTATACTAAAACTAACGCCAATGCTATTTCAATTGCAGTCAACCAGGCGTCTCTTTAATATATACACACATCTCTTTAATTCAAATTATTAGCTGCGCGTTACACCATTTGCCAACCAAAAGGCATATTATATTTATATCCAACACGATATGTTTAATAAGACTTGAATGACGCAAAACACTCTTTTCAGAATATTCATACTATTTTGAATTTAAAAATAATAATAGGCAGCATTCCAATTATCTGCACTATGCGGCGTACTATCCTCTACGTCGTTTGTGAAAATCAAAGAAGGTGGCGATTTAAACGATGATGATGATGATGATGATGTTGATTTTTATCGTGTAAATAGATAAAAAATATAATTATTGAACCTAATTTATTAAAGAATAAGACGACTATTAACTATTTATCTAAAGCTACATTTCTTTTAACATTATTTTTAAAAACATATAATTTATTGTAAAAATTCATTAATTGTTGTTCGTCGTTTGAATATATTAATCCCTGAATGTAATCCTCAAATTCATAGTGTTTTTCAAAGTTTATTGCCTCTCTCTGCCTATCCTTGCGGGGAAACGGCGTGATGGTAAGTAAGTAAGTAAGCAGTTGATACTGTTGGATTAATCGAGTGTTTATGACACCTGAAATAGAGGACGTCCGTGGAAGACTTGGCACGATCAGGTAAACCAGTTAACGGAGGATGGTTCTGTTAGAAGCCTCGACAATCGGTTAGCTCGTATAAGAAGATGTATGAGTGTGAATGAAGCGAGAATTTTGTGTCAGGATAGAAGAGTATGGCGCTCTATCCTTCTGCCTACCTCCGCGGAGAAACGGCGTGATGGTAAATAAGTAAGCAGTTTATATTAATTTACTATGAAAATTAGATTAATAAAAATTAAAATTGCACCTTAATTAACCAATATAATAAAAAAAAAACAGTGTTCATATAAATATATTAATAGAGCTATAATAATATATAAATTCCTGTTGTATACTAAAACTAACGCCAATGCTATTTCAATTGCAGTCAACCAGGCGTCTCTTTAATATATACACATATCTCTTTAATTCAAATTGTTAACTGCGCGTTACACCATTTGCCAACCAAAAGGCATATTATATTTATATCCAACACGATATGTTTAATAAGACTTGAATGACGCAAAACACTCTTTTCAGAATATTCATACTATTTTGAATTTAAAAGTAATAATAGGCAGCATTCCAATTATCTGCACTGTGCGGCGCATTATCCTCTACGTCGTTTGTGAAAATCAAAGAAGAAGGTGTTACTAAATGGCACTCTTATCGATAAAAGTTTAAAAAACAAAAAAAACATCGCGAAAAATTTCAATTTGTAAATGAAATTTTTTATCCGTATTAAATTTCTATATATTTAAAACGCATCTCGCGCTCTTTACTTAAAAAAATTGTTTACATAAAAAAAAAAACATTTAAAATTCATAAATATTTTATCGTGTATTTTTTAACATTAAAAAATATTCTCCACCTTTTTGAGGAAACTAAATTATATTTATTAAGAAATATTAACGGTAGAGAATCTGCAAACAAACGGTATGTATGGCGACATCTATGTAAAATAAGTTTTACTAAAAAAATCTAATACTTAAAAAAAATTGTTTACATAAAAAAAAAACATTTAAAATATTCCTCACCCTTTTGTGGAAAATAAATTATATTTATTAGAAAAATATTAATAGTAGAAAATCTCATAATCTGTAAACATATTTTCCATACCAAAATTATTTAATATATTTATTTTTCTAAAACCGCATGTATAGCGACATCTGTATGTCAAATTTGTAAAAAATGCGCACAAATTAATTATTAAATTTCATTTAAAACATTTATTAATTAAAATGTCGTAAAATGTCAATGTACATATTTAAATAAAAATACTCTTTTTAATTCGGATTCGTCACATATTTCGCTTCAAGGTGGTCGAATGAACCGTTACCTGTATTATTACAATATTTATTTAATAAGCTCAATGTTACATAGAGTGTAGAAATAATTTTCAAATGTTTCATTTCTCACGTGAAAATGGACATTTTTACATGGACATGATATAATATTTAAACATTATTTATTAAAAATACTATTTTTAATTCGTATCGGGTATATATTATCCTTCAGGGAGCATAAACGCAAAGATTTTTACATAAATAAGGGGTTTTCTCATGTACCGCTAGTACCGAATAGTGTATAGAGACGCTTTTCTAATAAAAAAATGTACATTTTTTCATGTGAAAATCGACATTTTTTATAAATCGCAAAGTTTGTCAATGTTTCGCTGTCATTCTGGAAAAAAACGTATTTCATTTGTTTTGCGCGGTCGTGATATTTCAGTTAACGGGGCATAAAGTGTCAGTTTTTTCGCATTTTCGGCGCATCTAGGTAGGTCCGTGCGTTTTTCAAAAAAAAAAAATGTTTTTTTACATTTTAAAGATTCAAATGAAGAGATGGGAGTCTGCATACTCGCTAATAAATTCCGGGCGATCGTTTTCCGCAAATAGAGTGGTAAAAAAAAAATATATCTCTCCGAACGGCGGAGAAATAGTGAAAAAAACGAAATTCACTTTTTCGAGTTTTGCGAAAAAACTAAAAGCGGGAAAAATTTATAAAGTACGCCCGGCGATGCGGTCGGCCGCGGGCCGTCGCCGAAATGTATAAAAATAATTTTGGCTCTCAAAATGGCGGAGCGGCGAGCGAAAACGCGCGATTTAGGCTAAATAAAAATGAAAAACAGCTAGAAATCGGCCGAACGGAAACGGTCGCCGTAAATCGAGGAGTGGCGGTAGACGAAAAGTGTCTATGGCGAAAAGTTTACGTCGGCCTTCGGCCGTCTGGCAAAAAAAAAAATTTCCAAATATCTGGCGGGAAAGCCCCTAAAAAGCGATCGCGCGGTGTGACGGAGTTGGCCGCGTGATTTTTTGCAAACACCACGAAATAGGGCTTATAACTTTAATATATATGACTAGCTTACCCGCACAGCTGCCGCCCGGCAGCAGACGTATCAGAGACGCAGTACTCTGTTGTCAATTTTCAGAAGAAAAAAAAAATCTTAACACACTTAATAAAACTATAAAAAGTGTTTTGATAGGAAAATAAGAAGAATAAGAAGGAATAATTCATGTTTTTAAATACATTACGTATTCACCTACTTGTAGAATTTTTCAAAATTAAAATCGTACAAAAACTAACCAATATAATCAAGTGTTGTGGCACCAGAAATAGAAGACGTCCGTGGAAGACTTGGCACGATCAGGTAAACCAGTTAACGGAGGATGGTTCTGTTCGAAGGCTCAACAATCAGCGAGCTTGTATGAGAAGATGTATGAATGTAAGTGAGGCGAGAATTGTGTGTCAAGACAGAAGAGTATGGCGCTCTATCCTCTCTGCCTACCCCCGCGGAGAAACGGCGTTATGGTAATTAATAATAAGATAAATAAGTATCGAACGTCTAAAAACAATATTCATACTATTTTGAATTTAAAAATAATAATAGACATACTCATACATAATAATAATAGAGAAAATTAAGTAAATTAAAAAAAAATCGCACTTAAACTAACCAATATAATAAAAAAAAGTGTTCATATAAATACAATAATAGAGTTATAATAATATATAAACTCCTGTTGTATACTAAAACTAACGCCAATGCTATTTCGATTGCAGTCAACCAGGCGTCTCTTTAATATATACACATATCTCTTTAATTCAAATTATTAGCTGTGCGTTACACCAATTGCCAACTCTCAGGCATATTATACTTATATCCAACACGATATGTTTAATAAGACTTGAATGACGCAAAACACTCTTTTCAAAATATTCATACTAATTTGAATTTAAAAATAATAATAGGCAGCATTCCAATTATCTGCACTGTGCGGCGTACTATCCTCTACGACGTTTGTGAAAATCAAAGAAGAAGGTGGTAATTTAAACGATGATAATGACGGATTAACCGGTGTCGGATTAACCGGTGTCGGATTAACCGGTGACGGATTAACCGGTGTCGGATTAACCGACGTCGGATTAACCGGTGTCGGATTAACCGGTGTCGGATTAACCGGTGTCGGATTAACCATTGTCGAATTAACCGGTGTCGGATTAACCATTGTCGAATTAACCGGTGTCGGATTAACCGGTGTCGGATTAACCGGTGTCGGATTAACCGGTGTCGGTTTAACCGGTGTCGGATTAACCGGTGTCGGATTAACCGGTGTCGGATTAACCATTGTCGAATTAACCGGTGTCGGATTAACCGGTGTCGGATTAACCGGTGTCGGATTAACCGGTGTCGGTTTAACCGGTGTCGGATTAACCGGTGTCGGATTAACCGGTGTCGGATTAACCATTGTCGAATTAACCGGTGTCGGATTAACCGGTGTCGGATTAACCGGTGTCGGATTAACCATTGTCGAATTAACCGGTGTCGGATTAACCATTGTCGAATTAACCGGTGTCGGATTAACCGGTGTCGGATTAACCGGTGTCGGTTTAACCGGTGTCGGATTAACCATTGTCGAATTAACCGGTGTCGGATTAACCGGTGTCGGATTAACCGGTGTCGGATTAACCGGTGTCGGATTAACCATTGTCGAATTAACCATTGTCGAATTAACCGGTGACGGATTAACCGGTGTCCGATCAACCGACGTCGGATTAACCGGTGTCGGATTAACCGGTGTCGGTTTAACCGGTGTCGGATTAACCATTGTCGAATTAACCGGTGACGGATTAACCGGTGTCGGATTAACCGGTGTCGGATTAACCGGTGTCGGATTAACCGGTGTCGGATTAACCGGTGTCTGATTAACCATTGTCGAATTAACCGGTGACGGATTAACCGGTGTCGGATTAACCGATGTCGGATTAACCACGGTCAGATTAACCTGGATCGGATTAACCAGAATCAGATTAACCGGGTTCGGAATAACCGGGGTGCCACAGTTTGTATTTATACTTTTGTTATAAATAATATTTTTGTTAAAAATAATATTTTTAATCATCAATATATTTAATAAAACCATAAAGTGTGTTTAAATAATAAATTAATTTTTATTAAATAAATTAATATAAATTTAGCTATCAATAGCATTTAAAAAAATTAAAATCGCACTTAACGCACCTATAATACCAATTTTTAATTTTTTTTTATATGAAACAGCTGTTATCAATAATATAATTAGCGGCCATCTTGCATGAATATTATTATAACCAATGCATGAATATTACTATATCTTTAAACCAATCAATGCCTTCCGCCAATAAACGGCCAGGGTTATGGACGAATCGGATCACTCGTCCAATGAACGGCACTGAAAATACCACTCTTATCGATAAAAGTTTAAAAAACATATTTTTACAAAACATTGGCCGGCCATAAAAAAAAACATCGCGAAAAAATTTCAATTTTAAAATGGACTTTCTTATTCTTAAGAAATTTCAACGTATTTCAACGACTTTTCAAGCGCTGTATTTCAAAAAAATGTTTACATAAAAAAAAAACATTTAAAATTAATTCATAAATATTTTATTTATTTTGTGGAAGACTTGGCACGATCATGTAAACCAGTTAACGGAGGATGGTTCTGTTAGAAGCCTCGACAATCGGTTAGCTTGTATGAGAAGATGTATGAATGTAAATGAGACGAAAATTGTGTGTCAGGAGAGAAGAGTATGGCGCTCTATCCTCTCTGCCTATCTTTGCGGGGAAACGGCATGATGGTAAGTAAGTAAGTAAGTAAGAAGTTGATACTGTTGGATTAATCGAGTGTTTTTGACTCCTGAAATAGAGGACGTCTGTGGAAGACTTGGCACGATCAGGTAAACCAGTTAACGGAGGATGGTTCTGTTAGAAGCCTCGACAATCGGTTAGCTTGTATGAGAATATGTATGAGTGTGAATGAGGCGAAAATTTTGTGTCAGGACAGAAGAGTATGGCGCTCTATCCTCTCTGCCTACCCCTGCGGAGAAACGGCGTGATGGTAAGTAAGTAAGTGTTGTTGGCACCTGAAATAGAGGACGTCCGTAGAAGACTTGGCACGATCAGGTAAACCAGTTAACGGAGGATGGTTCCGTTAGAAGCCTCGACAATCGGCGATGCTTCTAACGGCAAGCATAGCCAGCATAGCCGGCAACCCAAGAGAAAAAATACAATTTTTCTCGGTATAATTCTTTTCCGTAAAAAAATTAATTAACTCTAAAAAATAATTAAAATCATCAATACATTTAGTAGTGTGTTTAAATAATAAATTAATTTTTATTAAATAAATTAATATAAATTTAGCTATCAATAGCATTTAAAAAAATTAAAATCGCTCTTAAACTAACTAATATATTCAAAAAACCTATAATACCAATTCCACATATTACTGCCCTCTATCGAATTCATTTCGTAAGTCAAAACGTCAGCATGGCCGTCTTGACACTACTGTCAAACTATATTTTAGGTTAAAAAAATTTGACATAAACAGCTGTTATCAATAATATAATTAGCGCCCATTTTGCGTGAATATTATTATAACCAATAAAAAAATACCAACGCCCAATAAATTTTTTCGGCGAATGAACTGCAAGCTTGAGGACCAATCAATTTGTCCAGCCAATGGAAGGCCGAATTTCGTCGACGAATCAAATTGTCCGGCGAATAAGAATTCGTTACGGCCTTCGAGTTATGGCCATAGACTTGAGAAAAATTTCGACAACCGGTATTTGGGGTAAGTCGTGTTAATAATTTTACAATTTTAGGTACTCTGATAAAATTTTCACATTTTTTTTCGCGTTTTTTACATTTAAAAGACGTCGGTTAAATTATAGGAGTTTGTTATCTTTGAAATAAATTCTGGAGCGTCTCGATCTATCTCCTAAAATATAAAAATAATTAATTCATCCAAAGGTTACGGAGAAAACGTGAAAAAAACGAAATTCACTTTTTCGAGTTTTGCGAAAAAACTAAAAGCGAGAAAAATTTATAAAGTACGCCCGGCGATGCGGTCGGCCGCGGGCCGTCGCCCGAATATTTAAAAATAATTATCGCTTTTAAATTCGCAGAGTTGTGAGCGAAAATGTAAAAGTTAGGCTAAATAAAAATATAAAATAGCTAGAATTTGGCCAAACCGAAACGGTCGCGATAAATCGAGGAGCGGCGGTGGAGAAAAAGTGTCTATGGCGAAAAGTTTACGTCGGCCTTCGGCCGTCTGGCAAAAATAAAAAATACCCAGATATCTGGCGGGAAAGCCCCTAAAAAGCGATCGCGCGGTGTGACTACCTAGCCGGTTGTGACATATAAACAACACGAAATAGGGCCTATAACTTTAATATATATGACTAGCTTACCCGCACAGCTGCCGCCCGGCAGCAGACGTATCAGAGACGCAGTACTCTGTTGTCATTTTTCAGAAGAAAAAAAAAATCTTAACACACTTAATAAAACTATAAAAAGTGTTTTGATAGGAAAATAAGAAGAATAAGAAGGAATAATTCATGTTTTTAAATACATTACGTATTCACCTACTTGTAGAATTTTTCAAAATTAAAATCGTACAAAAACTAACCAATATAATCAAGTGTTGTGGCACCAGAAATAGAAGACGTCCGTGGAAGACTTGGCACGATCAGGTAAACCAGTTAACGGAGGATGGTTCTGTTCGAAGGCTCAACAATCAGCGAGCTTGTATGAGAAGATGTATGAATGTAAGTGAGGCGAGAATTGTGCGTCAAGACAGAAGAGTATGGCGCTCTATCCTCTCTGCCTACCCCCGCGGAGAAACGGCGTTATGGTAATTAATAATAAGATAAATAAGTATCGAACGTCTAAAAACAATATTCATACTATTTTGAATTTAAAAATAATAATAGACATACTCATACATAATAATAATAGAGAAAATTAAGTAAATTAAAAAAAAATCGCACTTAAACTAACCAATATAATAAAAAAAAGTGTTCATATAAATACAATAATAGAGCTATAATAATATATAAACTCCTGTTGTATACTAAAACTAACGCCAATGCTATTTCGATTGCAGTCACCAGGCGTCTCTTTAATATATACACATATCTCTTTAATTCAAATTATTAGCTGTGCGTTACACCAATTGCCAACTCTCAGGCATATTATACTTATATCCAACACGATATGTTTAATAAGACTTGAATGACGCAAAACACTCTTTTCAAAATATTCATACTAATTTGAATTTAAAAATAATAATAGGCAGCATTCCAATTATCTGCACTGTGCGGCGTACTATCCTCTACGACGTTTGTGAAAATCAAAGAAGAAGGTGGTAATTTAAACGATGATAATGACGGATTAACCGGTGTCGGATTAACCGGTGTCGGATTAACCGGTGACGGATTAACCGGTGTCGGATTAACCGACGTCGGATTAACCGGTGTCGGATTAACCGGTGTCGGATTAACCGGTGTCGGATTAACCATTGTCGAATTAACCGGTGTCGGATTAACCATTGTAGAATTAACCGGTGTCGGATTAACCGGTGTCGGTTTAACCGGTGTCGGATTAACCATTGTCGAATTAACCGGTGACGGATTAACCGGTGTCGGATTAACCGGTGACGGATTAACCGGTGTCCGATCAACCGACGTCGGATTAACCGGTGTCGGATTAACCGGTGTCGGATTAACCGGTGTCGGTTTAACCGGTGTCGGATTAACCGGTGTCGGATTAACCATTGTCGAATTAACCGGTGTCGGATTAACCGGTGTCGGATTAACCGGTGTCGGATTAACCATTGTCGAATTAACCGGTGTCGGATTAACCATTGTCGAATTAACCGGTGTCGGATTAACCGGTGTCGGATTAACCATTGTCGAATTAACCGGTGTCGGATTAACCATTGTCGAATTAACCGGTGACGGATTAACCGGTGTCGGATTAACCGGTGTCGGATTAACCGGTGTCGGATTAACCATTGTCGAATTAACCATTGTCGAATTAACCATTGTCGAATTAACCGGTGACGGATTAACCGGTGTCCGATCAACCGACGTCGGATTAACCGGTGTCGGATTAACCGGTGTCGGTTTAACCGGTGTCGGATTAACCATTGTCGAATTAACCGGTGTCGGATTAACCATTGTCGAATTAACCGGTGACGGATTAACCGGTGTCGGATTAACCGGTGTCGGATTAACCGGTGTCGGATTAACCGGTGTCGGATTAACCGGTGTCGGATTAACCGGTGTCTGATTAACCATTGTCGAATTAACCGGTGACGGATTAACCGGTGTCGGATTAACCGATGTCGGATTAACCACGGTCAGATTAACCTGGATCGGATTAACCAGAATCAGATTAACCGGGTTCGGAATAACCGGGGTGCCACAGTTTGTATTTATACTTTTGTTATAAATAATATTTTTGTTAAAAATAATATTTTTAATCATCAATATATTTAATAAAACCATAAAGTGTGTTTAAATAATAAATTAATTTTTATTAAATAAATTAATATAAATTTAGCTATCAATAGCATTTAAAAAAATTAAAATCGCACTTAACGCACCTATAATACCAATTTTTAATTTTTTTTTATATGAAACAGCTGTTATCAATAATATAATTAGCGGCCATCTTGCATGAATATTATTATAACCAATGCATGAATATTACTATATCTTTAAACCAATCAATGCCTTCCGCCAATAAACGGCCAGGGTTATGGACGAATCGGATCACTCGTCCAATGAACGGCACTGAAAATACCACTCTTATCGATAAAAGTTTAAAAAACATATTTTTACAAAACATTGGCCGGCCATAAAAAAAAACATCGCGAAAAAATTTCAATTTTAAAATGGACTTTCTTATTCTTAAGAAATTTCAACGTATTTCAACGACTTTTCAAGCGCTGTATTTCAAAAAAATGTTTACATAAAAAAAAAACATTTAAAATTAATTCATAAATATTTTATTTATTTTGTGGAAGACTTGGCACGATCAGGTAAACCAGTTAACGGAGGATGGTTCTGTTAGAAGCCTCGACAATCGGTTAGCTTGTATGAGAAGATGTATGAATGTAAATGAGACGAAAATTGTGTGTCAGGAGAGAAGAGTATGGCGCTCTATCCTCTCTGCCTATCTTTGCGGGGAAACGGCATGATGGTAAGTAAGTAAGTAAGTAAGAAGTTGATACTGTTGGATTAATCGAGTGTTTATGACTCCTGAAATAGAGGACGTCTGTGGAAGACTTGGCACGATCAGGTAAACCAGTTAACGGAGGATGGTTCTGTTAGAAGCCTCGACAATCGGTTAGCTTGTATGAGAATATGTATGAGTGTGAATGAGGCGAAAATTTTGTGTCAGGACAGAAGAGTATGGCGCTCTATCCTCTCTGCCTACCCCTGCGGAGAAACGGCGTGATGGTAAGTAAGTAAGTGTTGTTGGCACCTGAAATAGAGGACGTCCGTAGAAGACTTGGCACGATCAGGTAAACCAGTTAACGGAGGATGGTTCCGTTAGAAGCCTCGACAATCGGCGATGCTTCTAACGGCAAGCATAGCCAGCATAGCCGGCGACCCAAGAGAAAAAATACAATTTTTCTCGGTATAATTCTTTTCCGTAAAAAAATTAATTAACTCTAAAAAATAATTAAAATCATCAATACATTTAGTAGTGTGTTTAAATAATAAATTAATTTTTATTAAATAAATTAATATAAATTTAGCTATCAATAGCATTTAAAAAAATTAAAATCGCTCTTAAACTAACTAATATATTCAAAAAACCTATAATACCAATTCCACATATTACTGCCCTCTATCGAATTCATTTCGTAAGTCAAAACGTCAGCATGGCCGTCTTGACACTACTGTCAAACTATATTTTAGGTTAAAAAAATTTGACATAAACAGCTGTTATCAATAATATAATTAGCGCCCATTTTGCGTGAATATTATTATAACCAATAAAAAAATACCAACGCCCAATAAATTTTTTCGGCGAATGAACTGCAAGCTTGAGGACCAATCAATTTGTCCAGCCAATGGAAGGCCGAATTTCGTCGACGAATCAAATTGTCCGGCGAATAAGAATTCGTTACGGCCTTCGAGTTATGGCCATAGACTTGAGAAAAATTTCGACAACCGGTATTTGGGGTAAGTCGTGTTAATAATTTTACAATTTTAGGTACTCTGATAAAATTTTCACATTTTTTTTCGCGTTTTTTACATTTAAAAGACGTCGGTTAAATTATAGGAGTTTGTTATCTTTGAAATAAATTCTGGAGCGTCTCGATCTATCTCCTAAAATATAAAAATAATTAATTCATCCAAAGGTTACGGAGAAAACGTGAAAAAAACGAAATTCACTTTTTCGAGTTTTGCGAAAAAACTAAAAGCGGGAAAAATTTATAAAGTACGCCCGGCGATGCGGTCGGCCGCGGGCCGTCGCCCGAATATTTAAAAATAATTATCGCTTTTAAATTCGCAGAGTTGTGAGCGAAAATGTAAAAGTTAGGCTAAATAAAAATATAAAATAGCTAGAATTTGGCCAAACCGAAACGGTCGCGATAAATCGAGGAGCGGCGGTGGAGAAAAAGTGTCTATGGCGAAAAGTTTACGTCGGCCTTCGGCCGTCTGGCAAAAATAAAAAATACCCAGATATCTGGCGGGAAAGCCCCTAAAAAGCGATCGCGCGGTGTGACTACCTAGCCGGTTGTGACATATAAACAACACGAAATAGGGCCTATAACTTTAATATATATGACTAGCTTACCCGCACAGCTGCCGCCCGGCAGCAGACGTATCAGAGACGCAGTACTCTGTTGTCAATTTGCAGAAAAAAAAATCCTAACACACTTAATAAAACTATAATAAGTGTTTTGGTAGGAAAATAAGAAGAAGAAGAATGAATAATTCATGTTTATAAATACATTACGTATTCACCTACTTGTAGAATTTTTCAAAATTAAAATCGCACTTAATCTAACCAATATAATCAAGTGTTTTGGCACCAGAAATAGAAGACATCCGTGGAAGACTTGGCACGATCAGGTAAACCAGTTAACGGAGGATGGTTCTGTTAGAAGCCTCGACAATCGGTTAGCTTGTATGAGAAGACGTATGAGTGTGAATGAGGCGAGAATTGTGTCAGGACAGAAGAGTACGGCGCTCTATCTTCTCTGCTTACCCCCGCGAAGAAACGGCGTGATGGTAAGTAAGTAAGTAGCAGTTTATACTTATTTACTAAGAAAACTAAGTAAATTAATATCGCACTTAAACTAACCAATATAATCAAAAAAACCAGTGTTCATATAAATACATAGAGCTATAAAAATATATAAATTCCTGTTGTATACTAAAACTAACGCCAATGCTATTTCAATTGCAGTCAACCAGGCGTCTCTTTAATATATACACATATCTCTTTAATTCAAATTATTAGCTGTGCGTTACACGGTTTGCCAATGCACAGGCGTATTATATTTATATCCAACACGATATGTTTAATAAGACTTGAATGACGCAAAACACTCTTTTCAGAATATTCATACTATTTTGAATTTAAAAATAATAATAGGCAGCATTCCAATTATCTGCACTGCGCGGCGTACTATCCTGTACGTCGTTTGTGAAAATCAAAGAAGAAGGTGGTGATTTAAATGATGATGATTTTTTTGGTGTAAATGATAATAAAAATAGCATTCTTATCGATAAAAGTTTAAAAAAAAAAATTTCACCGCCGGCCGGCCTTTAAAACATCGCGTAAAAATTTCAATCTTAAAATGGACTTTCTTATTCTTAAGAAATTTCAACGTATTTCAACGACATCTCGTGCGCTGTATTTCAAAAAAATGTTTACATAAAAAAAAACATTTAAAATTAATTCATAAATATTTTATTTATTTTGTGGAAGACTTGGCACGATCAGGTAAACCAGTTAACGGAGGATGGTTCTGTTAGAAGCCTTGACAATCGGTTAGCTTGTATGAGAAGACGTATGAGTGTGAATGAGGCGAGAATTGTGTCAGGACAGAAGAGTACGACGCTCTATCTTCTCTGCTTACCCCCGCGAAGAAACGGCGTGATGGTAAGTAAGTAAGTAGCAGTTTATACTTATTTACTAAGAAAACTAAGTAAATTAATATCGCACTTAAACTAACCAATATAATCAAAAAAACCAGTGTTCATATAAATACATATAGAACTATAAAAATGTATAAATTCCTGTTGTATACTAAAACTAACGCCAATGCTGTTTCAATTGCAGTCAACCAGGCGTTACTCATTTATACTCGAAAATTTTATTATTAAAACTGTAATTTCTATATAAAAACGATTTGACAAACACATGTGAGATAGAAACAGTACACTTTTGTCATTCTCCAGAAGGTTTAAAAACATGAGTACTCAACTAAAACTCACAGACAAAATCATTATGTGTCCACGGGGTATCTCTTTAATTCAAATTATTAGCTGTGCGTTACTCCTATTGCCGACTCACTGGCGTATTATATTTATACCCATTTAAATAAATAATAATCTTAAAATCAACGTTACTTAAAAAATATTACAAACACGATATGTTTATTAAGACTTGAAAGACGCAAAACACTCTTTTCAAAATATTCATACTATTTTGAATTTAAAAATAATAATAGGCAGCATTCCAATTATCTGCACTATGCGGCGTACTATCCTCTACGTCGTTTGTGAAAATTAAAGAAGGTGGCGATTTAAATGATGATGATGATGATGATGATGATGATGTTGATTTTTATCGTGTAAATAGATAAAAAATATAATTATTGAACCTAATTTATTAAAGAATAAGACGACTATTAACTATTTATCTAAAGCTACATTTCTTTTAACATTATTTTTAAAAACATATAATTTATTGTAAAAATTCATTAATTGTTGTTCGTCGTTTGAATATATTAATCCCTGAATGTAATCCTCAAATTCATAGTGTTTTTCAAAGTTTATTGCTCTGTATAAACACCACGTCAAAGAATTTGTTGCGAATCTTGCATCTGGACATACGTTGGAGAAGCTGCTGAAATATCTTCCGTGTGCGTGTTACATTCACTCTCTTTTGTCATCATCAGTAAGGGTCATTTTGTAGGAATTTCCTTCATCTTTTACATCAATAACTGAAGTTTGATTATAATAAGCAGATTATTTTTAATAAATTTTATATACAGTGTTTTGGGACCGACTGATTAAAATAACGATAACCGATTGACAATATTATTCAGATTGCACTGTAGTAAATATACCTATATACAAATAAAACAAAATAGAAAGAGTATATATTCAAATTAATAGACACATGATATAGAATGAACATTTAGAGACGCTGACGTCATCCCCTTTCAGAAAGTACTATTAATATCTCTGTATAATAATATATACACACATGGACCATAGTACTTATTTAAAGTTACATAAACACCGGATTGTCGATAAATAATCTAAGTTTTATTTTATTTAAATGAAAATGATAATCACTATCAAACTAATAAAAAGCAAATGCATACGAACAATATTGTTAAAATTAAGTAAAAATATATAATCATATTAAAAATAATAACGAAAAATCAAACATGATGGACATTTCCAAACATTATAATGAATTACAATGCGAATGGAACTAATGTTATGGTAAAGTACCTACTACATATACTTATTAATTTACTCGTAATTGTTTTAAATTGTTACTTGTTTACGTTAAGTTTCATAAAAAAAATCGTTTTACAATAATTGGACGCCATAATTAAATAATATTTGTAAAATACCGAGATAGAGGCAAAGTGAAGATGGCTTACAAATTGGATAACTAATGTAATTGCCATCTATTGTTGTTTTTATGAAGTTGAAATTAAGCCTTACCAAATATTTTTAACATAAAAAGATCGATTGAAAAAGTAATTTTTTAATGTATGAAAATTCTGCCAATTCATTTCGTTTTAATATTTTACAGAAATTCACAGTCCGGATTATGCTCTAACATAGTTTGTTATAAAGAAATAATGTATTTTTATGTCTATTCTAAAATTGACATAAAATTTTTATTCATTCCATGTCGTTAAATAATATTAATACATAATTAAACAAAACTAATGCTTTTAATTATATTTTACTGCATGGTGGCCTAGCATAAATTCCTGTTGTATACTAAAACTAACGCCAATGCTATTTCAATTGCAGTCAACCAGGCGTTACTCATTTATACTCGAAAATTTTATTATTAAAACCGTAATTTCTATATAAAAACGATATGACAAACACACGTGAGATAGAAACAGTACACTTTTGTTATTCTCCAGAAGGTTTAAAAACATGAGTACTCAACTAAAACTCACAGACAAAATCATTATGTGTCCACGGGGTATCTCTTTAATTCAAATTATTAGCTGTGCGTTACACCTATTGCCGACTCACTGGCGTATTATATTTATACCCATTTAAATAAATAATAATCTTAAAATCGACATTACTTAAAAAATATTACAAACACGATATGTTTATTAAGACTTGAAAGACGCAAAACACTCTTTTCAAAATATTCATACTATTTTGAATTTAAAAATAATAATAGGCAGCATTCCAATTATCTGCATTGTGAGGCGTACTATCCTCTACGTCGTTTGTGAAAATCAAAGAAGGTGGCGATTTAAACGATGATGATGATGATGATGATGTTGATTTTTATCGTGTAAATAGATAAAAAATATAATTATTGAACCTAATTTATTAAAGAATAAGACGACTATTAACTATTTATCTAAAGCTACATTTCTTTTAACATTATTTTTAAAAACATATAATTTATTGTAAAAATTCATTAATTGTTGTTCGTCGTTTGAATATATTAATCCCTGAATGTAATCCTCAAATTCATAGTGTTTTTCAAAGTTTATTGCCTCTCTCTGCCTATCCTTGCGGGGAAACGGCGTGATGGTAAGTAAGTAAGTAAGCAGTTG
This sequence comes from Eubasilissa regina, assembly GCA_022840565.1. Taxonomy (NCBI): domain Eukaryota; kingdom Metazoa; phylum Arthropoda; class Insecta; order Trichoptera; family Phryganeidae; genus Eubasilissa; species Eubasilissa regina. The sequence goes on from JAINEB010000026.1 coordinate 865,576, forward strand.
ATACTGTTGGATTAATCGAGTGTTTATGACACCTGAAATAGAGGACGTCCGTGGAAGACTTGGCACGATCAGGTAAACCAGTTAACGGAGGATGGTTCTGTTAGAAGCCTCGACAATCGGTTAGCTCGTATAAGAAGATGTATGAGTGTGAATGAAGCGAGAATTTTGTGTCAGGATAGAAGAGTATGGCGCTCTATCCTTCTGCCTACCTCCGCGGAGAAACGGCGTGATGGTAAATAAGTAAGCAGTTTATATTAATTTACTATGAAAATTAGATTAATAAAAATTAAAATTGCACCTTAATTAACCAATATAATAAAAAAAAAACAGTGTTCATATAAATATATTAATAGAGCTATAATAATATATAAATTCCTGTTGTATACTAAAACTAACGCCAATGCTATTTCAATTGCAGTCAACCAGGCGTCTCTTTAATATATACACATATCTCTTTAATTCAAATTATTAACTGCGCGTTACACCATTTGCCAACCAAAAGGCATATTATATTTATATCCAACACGATATGTTTAATAAGACTTGAATGACGCAAAACACTCTTTTCAGAATATTCATACTATTTTGAATTTAAAAATAATAATAGGCAGCATTCCAATTATCTGCACTGTGCGGCGCACTATCCTCTACGTCGTTTGTGAAAATCAAAGAAGAAGGTGTTACTAAATGGCACTCTTATCGATAAAAGTTTAAATAACAAAAAAAACATCGCGAAAAATTTCAATTTGTAAATGAAATTTTTTATCCGTATTAAATTTCTATATATTTAAAACGCATCTCGCGCTCTTTACTTAAAAAAATTGTTTACATAAAAAAAAAAAACATTTAAAATTCATAAATATTTTATCGTGTATTTTTTAACATTAAAAAATATTCTCCACCTTTTTGAGGAAACTAAATTATATTTATTAAGAAATATTAACGGTAGAGAATCTGCAAACAAACGGTATGTATGGCGACATCTATGTAAAATAAGTTTTACTAAAAAAATCTAATACTTAAAAAAAATTGTTTACATAAAAAAAAAACATTTAAAATATTCCTCACCCTTTTGTGGAAAATAAATTATATTTATTAGAAAAATATTAATAGTAGAAAATCTCATAATCTGTAAACATATTTTCCATACCAAAATTATTTAATATATTTATTTTTCTAAAACCGCATGTATAGCGACATCTGTATGTCAAATTTGTAAAAAATGCACACGTTTACCGCGGCAAATTAATTATTAAATTAGATTTTCATTTAAAACATTTATTAATATTCTGAAAAGGCTATAAGACGCCGTAAATTTAAAAAAGTAGTTTTCTTTAATAATATAAATACATTTCTACCGAAAAATCGTTCTATTCGGCGGTAAAGATAAAGAGAGAAAAAAAATGTCAATGTACATATTTAAATAAAAATACTCTTTTTAATTCGGATTCGTCACATATTTCGCTTCAAGGTGGTCGAATGAACCGTTACCTGTATTATTACAATATTTATTTAATAAGCTCAATGTTACATAGAGTGTAGAAATAATTTTCAAATGTTTCATTTCTCACGTGAAAATGGACATTTTTACATGGACATGATATAATATTTAAACATAATTTATTAAAAATACTATTTTTAATTCGTATCGGGTATATATTATCCTTCAGGGAGCATAAACGCAAAGATTTTTACATAAATAAGGGGTTTTCTCATGTACCGCTAGTACCGAATAGTGTATAGAGACGCTTTTCTAATAAAAAAATGTACATTTTTTCATGTGAAAATCGACATTTTTTATAAATCGCAAAGTTTGTCAATGTTTCGCTGTCATTCTGGAAAAAACCGTGTTTCATTTGTTTTGCGCGGCCGGGAGATTTCAGTTAACGGGGCATAAAGTGTCAGTTTTTTCGCATTTTCGGCGCATCTAGGTAGGTCCGTGCGTTTTTCAAAAAAAAAAAATGTTTTTTTACATTTTAAAGATTCAAATGAAGAGATGGGAGTCTGCATACTCGCTAATAAATTCCGGGCGATCGTTTTCCGCAAATAGAGTGGTAAAAAAAAAATATATCTCTCCGAACGGCGGAGAAATAGTGAAAAAAACGAAATTCACTTTTTCGAGTTTTGCGAAAAAACTAAAAGCGGGAAAAATTTATAAAGTACGCCCGGCGATGCGGTCGGCCGCGGGCCGTCGCCGAAATGTATAAAAATAATTTTGGCTCTCAAAATGGCGGAGCGGCGAGCGAAAACGCGCGATTTAGGCTAAATAAAAATGAAAAACAGCTAGAAATCGGCCGAACGGAAACGGTCGCCGTAAATCGAGGAGTGGCGGTAGACGAAAAGTGTCTATGGCGAAAAGTTTACGTCGGCCTTCGGCCGTCTGGCAAAAAAAAAAAATTTCCAAATATCTGGCGGGAAAGCCCCTAAAAAGCGATCGCGCGGTGTGACGGAGTTGGCCGCGTGATTTTTTGCAAACACCACGAAATAGGGCTTATAACTTTAATATATATGACTAGCTTACCCGCACAGCTGCCGCCCGGCAGCAGACGTATCAGAGACGCAGTACTCTGTTGTCAATTTTCAGAAGAAAAAAAAAAATCTTAACACACTTAATAAAACTATAAAAAGTGTTTTGATAGGAAAATAAGAAGAATAAGAAGGAATAATTCATGTTTTTAAATACATTACGTTTTCACCTACTTGTAGAATTTTTCAAAATTAAAATCGCACAAAAACTAACCAATATAATCAAGGGTTGTGGCACCAGAAATAGAAGACGTCAGTGGAAGACTTGGCACGATCAGGTAAACCAGTTAACGGAGAATGGTTCTGTTCGAAGGCTCAACAATCAGCGAGCTTGTATGAGAAGATGTATGAATGTGAGTGAGGCGAGAATTGTGTGTCAAGACAGAAGAGTATGGCGCTCTATCCTCTCTGCCTACCCCCGCGGAGAAACGGCGTTATGGTAATTAATAATAAGATAAATAAGTATCGAACGTCTAAAAACAATATTCATACTATTTTGAATTTAAAAATAATAATAGACATACTCATACATAATAATAATAGAGAAAATTAAGTAAATTAAAAAAAAATCGCACTTAAACTAACCAATATAATAAAAAAAAGTGTTCATATAAATACAATAATAGAGCTATAATAATATATAAACTCCTGTTGTATACTAAAACTAACGCCAATGCTATTTCGATTGCAGTCAACCAGGCGTCTCTTTAATATATACACATATCTCTTTAATTCAAATTATTAGCTGTGCGTTACACCAATTGCCAACTCTCAGGCATATTATACTTATATCCAACACGATATGTTTAATAAGACTTGAATGACGCAAAACACTCTTTTCAAAATATTCATACTAATTTGAATTTAAAAATAATAATAGGCAGCATTCCAATTATCTGCACTGTGCGGCGTACTATCCTCTACGACGTTTGTGAAAATCAAAGAAGAAGGTGGTAATTTAAACGATGATAATGACGGATTAACCGGTGTCGGATTAACCGGTGTCGGATTAACCGGTGACGATTAACCGGTGTCAGATTAACCGGTGTCGGATTAAACATTGTCGAATTAACCGGTGACGGATTAACCGGTGTCGGATTAACCGATGTCGGATTAACCACGGTCAGATTAACCTGGATCGGATAAACCAGAATCAGATTAACCGGGTTCGGAATAACTGGGGTGCCACAGTTTGTATTTATACTTTTGTTAAAAATAATACTTTTGGACCATAGTACTTATTTAAAGTTACATAAACACCGGGTTGTCGATTAATAATTTAAGTTTTATTTCATTTAAATGAAACTGATAATCACTATCAAACTGATAAAAAGCAAATGCAAATTTGCTTTTTATCAGTTTGATAGTGATTGCAAAATGCGGATTGCCAATGCACAGGCGTATTATATTTATATCCAACACGATATGTTTAATAAGACTTGAATGACGCAAAACACTCTTTTCAGAATATTCATACTATTTTGAATTTAAAAATAATAATAGGCAGCATTCCAATTATCTGCACTGTGCGGCGTACTATCCTCTACGTCATTTGTGAAAATCAAAGAAGGTGGCGATTTAAACGATGATGATGATGATGATGTTGATTTTTATCGTGTAAATAGATAAAAAATATAATTATTGAACCTAATTTATTAAAGAATAAGACGACTATTAACTATTTATCTAAAGCTACATTTCTTTTAACATTATTTTTAAAAACATATAATTTATTGTAAAAATTCATTAATTGTTGTTCGTCGTTTGAATATATTAATCCCTGAATGTAATCCTCAAATTCATAGTGTTTTTCAAAGTTTATTGCTCTGTATAAACACCACGTCAAAGAATTTGTTGCGAATCTTGCATCTGGACATACGTTGGAGAAGCTGCTGAAATATCTTCCGTGTGCGTGTTACATTCACTCTCTTTTGTCATCATCAGTAAGGGTCATTTTGTAGGAATTTCCTTCATCTTTTACATCAATAACTGAAGTTTGATTATAATAAGCAGATTATTTTTAATAAATTTTATATACAGTGTTTTGGGACCGACTGATTAAAATAACGATAACCGATTGACAATATTATTCAGATTGCACTGTAGTAAATATACCTATATACAAATAAAACAAAATAGAAAGAGTATATATTCAAATTAATAGACACATGATATAGAATGAACATTTAGAGACGCTGACGTCATCCCCTTTCAGAAAGTACTATTAATATCTCTGTATAATAATATATACACACATGGACCATAGTACTTATTTAAAGTTACATAAACACCGGATTGTCGATAAATAATCTAAGTTTTATTTTATTTAAATGAAAATGATAATCACTATCAAACTAATAAAAAGCAAATGCATACGAACAATATTGTTAAAATTAAGTAAAAATATATAATCATATTAAAAATAATAACGAAAAATCAAACATGATGGACATTTCCAAACATTATAATGAATTACAATGCGAATGGAACTAATGTTATGGTAAAGTACCTACTACATATACTTATTAATTTACTCGTAATTGTTTTAAATTGTTACTTGTTTACGTTAAGTTTCATAAAAAAAATCGTTTTACAATAATTGGACGCCATAATTAAATAATATTTGTAAAATACCGAGATAGAGGCAAAGTGAAGATGGCTTACAAATTGGATAACTAATGTAATTGCCATCTATCGTTGTTTTTATGAAGTTTAAATTAAAGCTGACCAAATTTTTTTAACATAAAAAGATCGATTGAAAAAGTAATTTTTTAATGTACGAAAATTCTGCCAATCCATTTCGTTTTAATATTTGACAGAAATTCACAGTCCGGATTATGCTCTAACATAGTTTGTTATAAAGAAAAAATGTATTTTTATGTCTATTCTAAAATTGACATAAAATTTTTATTCATTCCATGTCGTTAAATAATATTAATACATAATTAAACAAAACTAATGCTTATAATTATATTTTACTGCATGGTGTCCTAGCATAAATTCCTGTTGTATACTAAAACTAACGCCAATGCTATTTCAATTGCAGTCAACCAGGCGTCTCTTTAATATATACACATATCTCTTTAATTCAAATTATTAGCTGCGCGTTACACCATTTGCCAACCAAAAGGCATATTATATTTATATCCAACACGATATGTTTAATAAGACTTGAATGACGCAAAACACTCTTTTCAGAATATTCATACTATTTTGAATTTAAAAATAATAATAGGCAGCATTCCAATTATCTGCACTATGCGGCCCGCTCAGCTGCCGCCCGGCAGCAGACGTATCAGAGACGCAGTACTCTGTTGTCAATTTTCAGAAGAAAAAAAAAATCTTAACACACTTAATAAAACTATAAAAAGTGTTTTGATAGGAAAATAAGAAGAATAAGAAGGAATAATTCATGTTTTTAAATACATTACGTTTTCACCTACTTGTAGAATTTTTCAAAATTAAAATCGCACAAAAACCAACCAATATAATCAAGGGTTGTGGCACCAGAAATAGAAGACGTCAGTGGAAGACTTGGCACGATCAGGTAAACCAGTTAACGGAGAATGGTTCTGTTCGAAGGCTCAACAATCAGCGAGCTTGTATTAGAAGATGTATGAATGTGAGTGAGGCGAGAATTGTGTGTCAAGGCAGAAGAGTATGGCGCTCTATCCTCTCTGCCTACCCCCGCGGAGAAACGGCGTGATGGTAATTAATAATAAGATAACTAAGTATTGAACGTCTAAAAACAATATTCATACTATTTTGAATTTAAAAATAATAATAGACATACTCATACATAATAATAATAGAGAAAATTAAGTAAATTATAATATAATTGCACTTAAACTAACCAATATAATAAAAAAAAGTGTTCATATAAATATATTAATAGAGCTATAATAATATATAAACTCCTGTTGTATACTTAAACTAACGCCAATGCTATTTCGATTGCAGTCAACCAGGCGTCTCTTTAATATATACACATATCTCTTTAATTCAAATTATTAACTGCGCGTTACACCATTTGCCAACCAAAAGGCATATTATATTTATATCCAACACGATATGTTTAATAAGACTTGAATGACGCAAAACACTCTTTTCAGAATATTCATACTATTTTGAATTTAAAAATAATAATAGGCAGCATTCCAATTATCTGCACTGTGCGGCGCACTATCCTCTACGTCGTTTGTGAAAATCAAAGAAGAAGGTGGTAATTTAAACGATGATAATGACGGATTAACCGGTGTCGGATTAACCGGTGTCGGATTAACCGATGTCAGATTAACCGGTGTGAATTAACCGGTGTCAGATTAACCGGTGTCGGATTAAACATTGTCGAATTAACCGGTGACGGATTAACCGGTGTCGGATTAACCGATGTCGGATTAACCACGGTCAGATTAACCTGGATCGGATAAACCAGAATCAGATTAACCGGGTTCGGAATAACTGGGGTGCCACAGTTTGTATTTATACTTTTGTTAAAAATAATACTTTTGGACCATAGTACTTATTTAAAGTTACATAAACACCGGGTTGTCGATTAATAATTTAAGTTTTATTTCATTTAAATGAAACTGATAATCACTATCAAACTGATAAAAAGCAAATGCAAACGAACAATGTTGTTATAATTAAGTTAAAATATATAATCATATTAAAAATAATATTATATATAATTAATTACAATGCGAACGGAACTAATGTTATGGTAAAGTACCTACTACATATACTTATTAATTTACTCGTAATTGTTTTAAATTGTTACTTGTTTACGTTAAGTTTCATAAAAAAATCGTTTTACAATACTTGGACGCCATAATTAAATAGTATTTGTAAAATACCGAGATAGAAGCAAAGTGATGATGGCTTACAAATTGGATAACTAATATAAATGATTATTTAAAATAAAATATAATAACGTATGTAATATAATAATGTATATTTAAATAATTAATCTTCAAACTCTTATTGTTCTATTTAGATATTTTAATGTTATTCGTATTAGTATCCACAGTAATGAATACTTTCCTCTTAAACAGCGCATATTGCCATCTTTCGTTGTTTTTTGGAAGTTGAAATTAAGCCTTACCAAATATTTTTAACATAAAAAGATCGATTGAAAAAGTATTTTTTAATGTATGAAACTTTTGCCAATCCATTTCGTTTTAATATTTGACAGAAATTCACAGTCCGGATTATGCTCTAACATAGTTTGTTATAAAGAAAAAATGTATTTTTATGTCTATTCTAAAATTGACATAAAATTTTTATTCATTCCATGTCGTTAAATAATAATACATAATTAAACAAAACTAATGCTTATAATTATATTTTACTGCATGGTGGCCTAGCATAAATTCCTGTTGTATACTAAAACTAACGCCAATGCTATTTCAATTGCAGTCAACCAGGCGTCTCTTTAATATATACACATATCTCTTTAATTCAAATTGTTAACTGCGCGTTACACCATTTGCCAACCAAAAGGCATATTATATTTATATCCAACACGATATGTTTAATAAGACTTGAATGACGCAAAACACTCTTTTCAGAATATTCATACTATTTTGAATTTAAAAATAATAATAGGCAGCATTCCAATTATCTGCACTGTGCGGCGCACTATCCTCTACGTCGTTTGTGAAAATCAAAGAAGAAGGTGTTACTAAATGGCACTCTTATCGATAAAAGTTTAAAAAACAAAAAAAACATCGCGAAAAATTTCAATTTGTAAATGAAATTTTTTATCCGTATTAAATTTCTATATATTTAAAACGCATCTCGCGCTCTTTACTTAAAAAAATTGTTTACATAAAAAAAAAAACATTTAAAATTCATAAATATTTTATCGTGTATTTTTTAACATTAAAAAATATTCTCCACCTTTTTGAGGAAACTAAATTATATTTATTAAGAAATATTAACGGTAGAGAATCTGCAAACAAACGGTATGTATGGCGACATCTATGTAAAATAAGTTTTACTAAAAAAATCTAATACTTAAAAAAAATTGTTTACATAAAAAAAAAAACATTTAAAATATTCCTCACCCTTTTGTGGAAAATAAATTATATTTATTAGAAAAATATTAATAGTAGAAAATCTCATAATCTGTAAACATATTTTCCATACCAAAATTATTTAATATATTTATTTTTCTGAAAATGCATGTATAGCGACATCTGTATGTCAAATTTGTAAAAAATGCACACGTTTACCGCGGCAAATTAATTATTAAATTAGATTTTCATTTAAAACATTTATTAATATTCTGAAAAGGCTATAAGACGCCGTAAATTTAAAAAAGTAGTTTTCTTTAATAATATAAATACATTTCTACCGAAAAATCGTTCTATTCGGCGGTAAAGATAAAGAGAGAAAAAAAATGTCAATGTACATATTTAAATAAAAATACTCTTTTTAATTCGGATTCGTCACATATTTCGCCTCAAGGTGGTCGAATGAACCGTTACCTGTATTATTACAATATTTATTTAATAAGCTCAATGTTACATAGAGTGTAGAAATAATTTTCAAATGTTTCATTTCTCACGTGAAAATGGACATTTTTACATGGACATGATATAATATTTAAACATTATTTATTAAAAATACTATTTTTAATTCGTATCGGGTATATATTATCCTTCAGGGAGCATAAACGCAAAGATTGTTACATAAATAAGGGGTTTTCTCATGTACCGCTAGTACCGAATAGTGTATAGAGACGCTTTTCTAATAAAAAAATGTACATTTTTTCATGTGAAAATCGACATTTTTTATAAATCGCAAAGTTTGTCAATGTTTCGCTGTCATTCTGGAAAAAACCGTGTTTCATTTGTTTTGCGCGGCCGGGAGATTTCAGTTAACGGGGCATAAAGTGTCAGTTTTTTCGCATTTTCGGCGCATCTAGGTAGGTCCGTGCGTTTTTCAAAAAAAAAATAATGTTTTTTTACATTTTAAAGATCCAAATGAAGAGATGGGAGTCTGCATACTCGCTAATAAATTCCGGGCGATCGTTTCCCGCAAATTGAGTGGTAAAAAAAAAATATATCTCTCCGAGCGGCGTAGGAAAAGTGAAAAAAACGAAATTCACTTTTTCGAGTTTTGCGAAAAAACTAAAAGCGGGAAAAATTTATAAAGTACGCCCGGCGATGCGGTCGGCCGCGGGCCGTCGCCGAAATGTATAAAAATAATTTTGGCTCTCAAAATGGCGGAGCGGCGAGCGAAAACGCGCGATTTAGGCTAAATAAAAATGAAAAACAGCTAGAAATCGGCCGAACGGAAACGGTCGCCGTAAATCGAGGAGTGGCGGTAGACGAAAAGTGTCTATGGCGAAAAGTTTACGTCGGCCTTCGGCCGTCTGGCAAAAAAAAAAAATTTCCAAATATCTGGCGGGAAAGCCCCTAAAAAGCGATCGCGCGGTGTGACGGAGTTGGCCGCGTGATTTTTTGCAAACACCACGAAATAGGGCTTATAACTTTAATATATATGACTAGCTTACCCGCACAGCTGCCGCCCGGCAGCAGACGTATCAGAGACGCAGTACTCTGTTGTCAATTTTCAGAAGAAAAAAAAAATCTTAACACACTTAATAAAACTATAAAAAGTGTTTTGATAGGAAAATAAGAAGAATAAGAAGGAATAATTCATGTTTTTAAATACATTACGTATTCACCTACTTGTAGAATTTTTCAAAATTAAAATCGTACAAAAACTAACCAATATAATCAAGTGTTGTGGCACCAGAAATAGAAGACGTCCGTGGAAGACTTGGCACGATCAGGTAAACCAGTTAACGGAGGATGGTTCTGTTCGAAGGCTCAACAATCAGCGAGCTTGTATGAGAAGATGTATGAATGTAAGTGAGGCGAGAATTGTGTGTCAAGACAGAAGAGTATGGCGCTCTATCCTCTCTGCCTACCCCCGCGGAGAAACGGCGTTATGGTAATTAATAATAAGATAAATAAGTATCGAACGTCTAAAAACAATATTCATACTATTTTGAATTTAAAAATAATAATAGACATACTCATACATAATAATAATAGAGAAAATTAAGTAAATTAAAAAAAAATCGCACTTAAACTAACCAATATAATAAAAAAAAGTGTTCATATAAATACAATAATAGAGCTATAATAATATATAAACTCCTGTTGTATACTAAAACTAACGCCAATGCTATTTCGATTGCAGTCAACCAGGCGTCTCTTTAATATATACACATATCTCTTTAATTCAAATTATTAGCTGTGCGTTACACCAATTGCCAACTCTCAGGCATATTATACTTATATCCAACACGATATGTTTAATAAGACTTGAATGACGCAAAACACTCTTTTCAAAATATTCATACTAATTTGAATTTAAAAATAATAATAGGCAGCATTCCAATTATCTGCACTGTGCGGCGTACTATCCTCTACGACGTTTGTGAAAATCAAAGAAGAAGGTGGTAATTTAAACGATGATAATGACGGATTAACCGGTGTCGGATTAACCGGTGTCGGATTAACCGGTGACGGATTAACCGGTGTCGGATTAACCGACGTCGGATTAACCGGTGTCGGATTAACCGGTGTCGGATTAACCATTGTCGAATTAACCGGTGTCGGATTAACCATTGTCGAATTAACCGGTGTCGGATTAACCGGTGTCGGTTTAACCGGTGTCGGATTAACCATTGTCGAATTAACCGGTGACGGATTAACCGGTGTCGGATTAACCGGTGACGGATTAACCGGTGACGGATTAACCGGTGTCCGATCAACCGACGTCGGATTAACCGGTGTCGGATTAACCGGTGTCGGATTAACCGGTGTCGGTTTAACCGGTGTCGGATTAACCAATGTCGAATTAACCGGTGTCGGATTAACCGGTGTCGGATTAACCGGTGTCGGATTAACCATTGTCGAATTAACCGGTGTCGGATTAACCATTGTCGAATTAACCGGTGTCGGATTAACCGGTGTCGGATTAACCGGTGACGGATTAACCGGTGTCCGATCAACCGACGTCGGATTAACCGGTGTCGGATTAACCGGTGTCGGATTAACCGGTGTCGGTTTAACCGGTGTCGGATTAACCATTGTCGAATTAACCGGTGTCGGATTAACCGGTGTCGGATTAACCGGTGTCGGATTAACCGGTGTCGGATTAACCATTGTCGAATTAACCATTGTCGAATTAACCGGTGACGGATTAACCGGTGTCCGATCAACCGACGTCGGATTAACCGGTGTCGGATTAACCGGTGTCGGTTTAACCGGTGTCGGATTAACCATTGTCGAATTAACCGGTGTCGGATTAACCATTGTCGAATTAACCGGTGACGGATTAACCGGTGTCGGATTAACCGGTGTCGGATTAACCGGTGTCGGATTAACCGGTGTCTGATTAACCATTGTCGAATTAACCGGTGACGGATTAACCGGTGTCGGATTAACCGATGTCGGATTAACCACGGTCAGATTAACCTGGATCGGATTAACCAGAATCAGATTAACCGGGTTCGGAATAACCGGGGTGCCACAGTTTGTATTTATACTTTTGTTATAAATAATATTTTTGTTAAAAATAATATTTTTAATCATCAATATATTTAATAAAACCATAAAGTGTGTTTAAATAATAAATTAATTTTTATTAAATAAATTAATATAAATTTAGCTATCAATAGCATTTAAAAAAATTAAAATCGCACTTAACGCACCTATAATACCAATTTTTAATTTTTTTTTATATGAAACAGCTGTTATCAATAATATAATTAGCGGCCATCTTGCATGAATATTATTATAACCAATGCATGAATATTACTATATCTTTAAACCAATCAATGCCTTCCGCCAATAAACGGCCAGGGTTATGGACGAATCGGATCACTCGTCCAATGAACGGCACTGAAAATACCACTCTTATCGATAAAAGTTTAAAAAACATGTTTTTACAAAACATTGGCCGGCCATAAAAAAAAACATCGCGAAAAAATTTCAATTTTAAAATGGACTTTCTTATTCTTAAGAAATTTCAACGTATTTCAACGACTTTTCAAGCGCTGTATTTCAAAAAAATGTTTACATAAAAAAAAAACATTTAAAATTAATTCATAAATATTTTATTTATTTTGTGGAAGACTTGGCACGATCAGGTAAACCAGTTAACGGAGGATGGTTCTGTTAGAAGCCTCGACAATCGGTTAGCTTGTATGAGAAGATGTATGAATGTAAATGAGACGAAAATTGTGTGTCAGGAGAGAAGAGTATGGCGCTCTATCCTCTCTGCCTATCTTTGCGGGGAAACGGCATGATGGTAAGTAAGTAAGTAAGTAAGAAGTTGATACTGTTGGATTAATCGAGTGTTTATGACTCCTGAAATAGAGGACGTCTGTGGAAGACTTGGCACGATCAGGTAAACCAGTTAACGGAGGATGGTTCTGTTAGAAGCCTCGACAATCGGTTAGCTTGTATGAGAATATGTATGAGTGTGAATGAGGCGAAAATTTTGTGTCAGGACAGAAGAGTATGGCGCTCTATCCTCTCTGCCTACCCCTGCGGAGAAACGGCGTGATGGTAAGTAAGTAAGTGTTGTTGGCACCTGAAATAGAGGACGTCCGTAGAAGACTTGGCACGATCAGGTAAACCAGTTAACGGAGGATGGTTCCGTTAGAAGCCTCGACAATCGGCGATGCTTCTAACGGCAAGCATAGCCAGCATAGCCGGCAACCCAAGAGAAAAAATATAATTTTTCTCGGTATAATTCTTTTCCGTAAAAAAATTAATAACTCTAAAAAATAATTAAAATCATCAATACATTTAGTAGTGTGTTTAAATAATAAATTAATTTTTACTAAATAAATTAATATAAATTTAGCTATCAATAGCATTTAAAAAAATTAAAATCGCTCTTAAACTAACTAATATATTCAAAAAACCTATAATACCAATTCCACATATTACTGCCCTCTATCGAATTCATTTCGTAAGTCAAAACGTCAGCATGGCCGTCTTGACACAACTGTCAAACTATATTTTAGGTTAAAAAAATTTGACATAAACAGCTGTTATCAATAATATAATTAGCGCCCATTTTGCGTGAATATTATTATAACCAATAAAAAAATACCAACGCCCAATAAATTTTTTCGGCGAATGAACTGCAAGCTTGAGGACCAATCAATTTGTCCAGCCAATGGAAGGCCGAATTTCGTCGACGAATCAAATTGTCCGGCGAATAAGAATTCATTACGGCCTTCGAGTTATGGCCATAGACTTGAGAAAAATTTCGACAACCGGTATTTGGGGTAAGTCGTGTTAATAATTTTACAATTTTAGGTACTCTGATAAAATTTTCACATTTTTTTTCGCGTTTTTTACATTTAAAAGACGTCGGTTAAATTATAGGAGTTTGTTATCTTTGAAATAAATTCTGGAGCGTCTCGATCTATCTCCTAAAATATAAAAATAATTAATTCATCCAAAGGTTACGGAGAAAACGTGAAAAAAATGAAATTCACTTTTTCGAGTTTTGCGAAAAAACTAAAAGCGGGAAAAATTTATAAAGTACGCCCGGCGATGCGGTCGGCCGCGGGCCGTCGCCCGAATATTTAAAAATAATTATCGCTTTTAAATTCCCAGAGTTGTGAGCGAAAATGTAAAAGTTAGGCTAAATAAAAATATAAAATAGCTAGAATTTGGCCAAACCGAAACGGTCGCGATAAATCGAGGAGCGGCGGTGGAGAAAAAGTGTCTATGGCGAAAAGTTTACGTCGGCCTTCGGCCGTCTGGCAAAAATAAAAAATACCCAGATATCTGGCGGGAAAGCTCCTAAAAAGCGATCGCGCGGTGTGACTACCTAGCCGGTTGTGACATATAAACAACACGAAATAGGGCCTATAACTTTAATATATATGACTAGCTTACCCGCTCAGCTGCCGCCCGGCAGCAGACGTATCAGAGACGCAGTACTCTGTTGTCAATTTTCAGAAGGAAAAAAAAATCTTAACACACTTAATAAAACTATAAAAAGTGTTTTGATAGGAAAATAAGAAGAATAAGAAGGAATAATTCATGTTTTTAAATACATTACGTATTCACCTATTTGTAGAATTTTTCAAAATTAAAATCGTACAAAAACTAACTAATATAATCAAGTGTTGTGGCACCAGAAATAGAAGACGTCCGTGGAAGACTTGGCACGATCAGGTAAACCAGTTAACGGAGGATGGTTCTGTTCGAAGGCTCAAGAATCAGCGAGCTTGTATGAGAAGATGTATGAATGTAAGTGAGGCGAGAATTGTGTGTCAAGACAGAAGAGTATGGCGCTCTATCCTCTCTGCCTACCCCCGCGGAGAAACGGCGTTATGGTAATTAATAATAAGATAAATAAGTATCGAACGTCTAAAAACAATATTCATACTATTTTGAATTTAAAAATAATAATAGACATACTCATACATAATAATAATAGAGAAAATTAAGTAAATTAAAAAAAAATCGCACTTAAACTAACCAATATAATAAAAAAAAGTGTTCATATAAATACAATAATAGAGCTATAATAATATATAAACTCCTGTTGTATACTAAAACTAACGCCAATGCTATTTCGATTGCAGTCAACCAGGCGTCTCTTTAATATATACACATATCTCTTTAATTCAAATTATTAGCTGTGCGTTACACCAATTGCCAACTCTCAGGCATATTATACTTATATCCAACACGATATGTTTAATAAGACTTGAATGACGCAAAACACTCTTTTCAAAATATTCATACTAATTTGAATTTAAAAATAATAATAGGCAGCATTCCAATTATCTGCACTGTGCGGCGTACTATCCTCTACGACGTTTGTGAAAATCAAAGAAGAAGGTGGTAATTTAAATGATGATAATGGCGGATTAACCGGTGTCGGATTAACCGATGTCAGATTAACCGGTGTGAATTAACCGGTGTCAGATTAACCATTGTCAAATTAACCGGTGACGGATTAACCGGTGTCTGATTAACCGATGTCGGATTAACCACGGTCAGATTAACCTGGATCGGATAAACCAGAATCAGATTAACCGGGTTCGGAATAACCGGGGTGCCACAGTTTGTATTTATACTTTTGTTAAAAATAATACTTTTGGACCATAGTACTTATTTAAAGTTACATAAACACCGGGTTGTCGATTAATAATTTAAGTTTTATTTCATTTAAATGAAACTGATAATCACTATCAAACTGATAAAAAGCAAATGCAAACGAACAATGTTGTTATAATTAAGTAAAAATATATAATCATATTAAAAATAATATTATATATAATTAATTACAATGCGAACGAAATTAATGTTATGGTAAAGTACCTACTACATATACTTATTAATTTACTCGTAATTGTTTTAAATTGTTACTTGTTTACGTTAAGTTTCATAAAAAAATCGTTTTACAAATACTTGGACGCCGTAATTAAATAGTATTTGTAAAATACCGAGATAGAAGCAAAGTGATGATGGCTTACAAATTGGATAACTAATATAAATGATTATTTAAAATAAAATATAATAACGTATGTAATATAATAATGTATATTTAAATAATTAATCTTCAAACTCTTATTGTTCTATTTAGATATTTTAATGTTATTCGTATTAGTATCCACAGTAATGAATACTTTCCTCTTAAACGACGCATATTGCCATCTTTCGTTGTTTTTTGGAAGTTGAAATTAAGCCTTACCAAATATTTTTAACATAAAAAGATCGATTGAAAATTCCATGTCGTTAAATAATATTAATACATAATTAAACAAAACTAATGCTTATAATTATATTTTACTGCATGGTGTCCTAGCATAAATTCCTGTTGTATACTAAAACTAACGCCAATGCTATTTCAATTGCAGTCAACCAGGCGTCTCTTTAATATATACACATATCTCTTTAATTCAAATTATTAGCTGCGCGTTACACCATTTGCCAACCAAAAGGCATATTATATTTATATCCAACACGATATGTTTAATAAGACTTGAATGACGCAAAACACTCTTTTCAGAATATTCATACTATTTTGAATTTAAAAATAATAATAGGCAGCATTCCAATTATCTGCACTATGCGGCGTACTATCCTCTACGTCGTTTGTGAAAATCAAAGAAGGTGGCGATTTAAACGATGATGATGATGATGATGATGTTGATTTTTATCGTGTAAATAGATAAAAAATATAATTATTGAACCTAATTTATTAAAGAATAAGACGACTATTAACTATTTATCTAAAGCTACATTTCTTTTAACATTATTTTTAAAAACATATAATTTATTGTAAAAATTCATTAATTGTTGTTCGTCGTTTGAATATATTAATCCCTGAATGTAATCCTCAAATTCATAGTGTTTTTCAAAGTTTATTGCCTCTCTCTGCCTATCCTTGCGGGGAAACGGCGTGATGGTAAGTAAGTAAGTAAGTAAGCAGTTGATACTGTTGGATTAATCGAGTGTTTATGACAACTGAAATAGAGGACGTCCGTGGAAGACTTGGCACGATCAGGTAAACCAGTTAACGGAGGATGGTTCTGTTAGAAGCCTCGACAATCGGTTAGCTCGTATAAGAAGATGTATGAGTGTGAATGAAGCGAGAATTTTGTGTCAGGATAGAAGAGTATGGCGCTCTATCCTTCTGCCTACCTCCGCGGGGAAACGGCGTGATGGTAAATAAGTAAGCAGTTTATATTAATTTACTATGAAAATTAGATTAATAAAAATTAAAATTGCACCTTAATTAACCAATATAATAAAAAAAAACCAGTGTTCATATAAATACATTAATCGAGCGATAATAATATATAAATTCCTGTTGTATACTAAAACTAACGCCAATGCTATTTCAATTGCAGTCAACCAGGCGTCTCTTTAATATATACACATATCTCTTTAATTCAAATTATTAGCTGCGCGTTACACCATTTGCCAACCAAAAGGCATATTATATTTATATCCAACACGATATGTTTAATAAGACTTGAATGACGCAAAACACTCTTTTCAGAATATTCATACTATTTTGAATTTAAAAATAATAATAGGCAGCATTCCAATTATCTGCACTATGCGGCGTACTATCCTCTACGTCGTTTGTGAAAATCAAAGAAGGTGGCGATTTAAACGATGATGATGATGATGATGATGTTGATTTTTATCGTGTAAATAGATAAAAAATATAATTATTGAACCTAATTTATTAAAGAATAAGACGACTATTAACTATTTATCTAAAGCTACATTTCTTTTAACATTATTTTTAAAAACATATAATTTATTGTAAAAATTCATTAATTGTTGTTCGTCGTTTGAATATATTAATCCCTGAATGTAATCCTCAAATTCATAGTGTTTTTCAAAGTTTATTGCCTCTCTCTGCCTATCCTTGCGGGGAAACGGCGTGATGGTAAGTAAGTAAGTAAGTAAGCAGTTGATACTGTTGGATTAATCGAGTGTTTATGACACCTGAAATAGAGGACGTCCGTGGAAGACTTGGCACGATCAGGTAAACCAGTTAACGGAGGATGGTTCTGTTAGAAGCCTCGACAATCGGTTAGCTCGTATAAGAAGATGTATGAGTGTGAATGAAGCGAGAATTTTGTGTCAGGATAGAAGAGTATGGCGCTCTATCCTTCTGCCTACCTCCGCGGGGAAACGGCGTGATGGTAAATAAGTAAGCAGTTTATATTAATTTACTATGAAAATTAGATTAATAAAAATTAAAATTGCACCTTAATTAACCAATATAATAAAAAAAAACCAGTGTTCATATAAATACATTAATCGAGCGATAATAATATATAAATTCCTGTTGTATACTAAAACTAACGCCAATGCTATTTCAATTGCAGTCAACCAGGCGTCTCTTTAATATATACACATATCTCTTTAATTCAAATTATTAACTGCGCGTTACACCATTTGCCAACCAAAAGGCATATTATATTTATATCCAACACGATATGTTTAATAAGACTTGAATGACGCAAAACACTCTTTTCAGAATATTCATACTATTTTGAATTTAAAAATAATAATAGGCAGCATTCCAATTATCTGCACTGTGCGGCGCACTATCCTCTACGTCGTTTGTGAAAATCAAAGAAGAAGGTGTTACTAAATGGCACTCTTATCGATAAAAGTTTAAAAAACAAAAAAAACATCGCGAAAAATTTCAATTTGTAAATGAAATTTTTTATCCGTATTAAATTTCTATATATTTAAAACGCATCTCGCGCTCTTTACTTAAAAAAATTGTTTACATAAAAAAAAAAAACATTTAAAATTCATAAATATTTTATCGTGTATTTTTTAACATTAAAAAATATTCTCCACCTTTTTGAGGAAACTAAATTATATTTATTAAGAAATATTAACGGTAGAGAATCTGCAAACAAACGGTATGTATGGCGACATCTATGTAAAATAAGTTTTACTAAAAAAATCTAATACTTAAAAAAAATTGTTTACATAAAAAAAAAACATTTAAAATATTCCTCACCCTTTTGTGGAAAATAAATTATATTTATTAGAAAAATATTAATAGTAGAAAATCTCATAATCTGTAAACATATTTTCCATACCAAAATTATTTAATATATTTATTTTTCTAAAACCGCATGTATAGCGACATCTGTATGTCAAATTTGTAAAAAATGCACACGTTTACCGCGGCAAATTAATTATTAAATTAGATTTTCATTTAAAACATTTATTAATATTCTGAAAAGGCTATAAGACGCCGTAAATTTAAAAAAGTAGTTTTCTTTAATAATATAAATACATTTCTACCGAAAAATCGTTCTATTCGGCGGTAAAGATAAAGAGAGAAAAAAAATGTCAATGTACATATTTAAATAAAAATACTCTTTTTAATTCGGATTCGTCACATATTTCGCTTCAAGGTGGTCGAATGAACCGTTACCTGTATTATTACAATATTTATTTAATAAGCTCAATGTTACATAGAGTGTAGAAATAATTTTCAAATGTTTCATTTCTCACGTGAAAATGGACATTTTTACATGGACATGATATAATATTTAAACATTATTTATTAAAAATACTATTTTTAATTCGTATCGGGTATATATTATCCTTCAGGGAGCATAAACGCAAAGATTTTTACATAAATAAGGGGTTTTCTCATGTACCGCTAGTACCGAATAGTGTATAGAGACGCTTTTCTAATAAAAAAATGTACATTTTTTCATGTGAAAATCGACATTTTTTATAAATCGCAAAGTTTGTCAATGTTTCGCTGTCATTCTGGAAAAAACCGTGTTTCATTTGTTTTGCGCGGCCGGGAGATTTCAGTTAACGGGGCATAAAGTGTCAGTTTTTTCGCATTTTCGGCGCATCTAGGTAGGTCCGTGCGTTTTTCAAAAAAAAAAAAATGTTTTTTTACATTTTAAAGATCCAAATGAATAGATGGGAGTCTGCATACTCGCTAATAAATTCCGGGCGATCGTTTCCCGCAAATTGAGTGGTAAAAAAAAAATATATCTCTCCGAGCGGCGTAGGAAAAGTGAAAAAAACGAAATTCACTTTTTCGAGTTTTGCGAAAAAACTAAAAGCGGGAAAAATTTATAAAGTACGCCCGGCGATGCGGTCGGCCGCGGGCCGTCGCCGAAATGTATAAAAATAATTTTGGCTCTCAAAATGGCGGAGCGGCGAGCGAAAACGCGCGATTTAGGCTAAATAAAAATGAAAAACAGCTAGAAATCGGCCGAACGGAAACGGTCGCCGTAAATCGAGGAGTGGCGGTAGACGAAAAGTGTCTATGGCGAAAAGTTTACGTCGGCCTTCGGCCGTCTGGCAAAAAAAAAAAATTTCCAAATATCTGGCGGGAAAGCCCCTAAAAAGCGATCGCGCGGTGTGACGGAGTTGGCCGCGTGATTTTTTGCAAACACCACGAAATAGGGCTTATAACTTTAATATATATGATGATGATTATAAATATATACATATAAAATCAATTTTGTCGAAAAATATTGTTTTTGCGTCACCGGGATTCGAACCTGGATCTCTATTTCCAATCCGGGGAAGTGCACTACCATTGTGCTATAACACCAGTATTTTTCTGTTACATTTTTCAAATGAATACACCTGTCGTTCCATTATTTGAAAGCCATCTACATTATTTTTACTGAATCTCAAATACCTTTGAGTAAACCGACTGTGTTTTTTTAAAATCTATAATAACTTAAGAATGTTCAGTTTTTACTTCAATCCGTATTACTAACATTCATTGATGTGATAAAATTATTGTCGAACTTAAAAATCAATCATTTTAATATTATTTTAGATAATTCAATATAAAAATATATAACGGTGTCATATATCCACCTGATAAATTGTAGTTTAGAGGGAGCTGATAATTTTTTAACAGAAACTTCACTTAAGGAATACCAAATTGTTAACATCGGTGTTAATAAATAATGATCTCAAAAGTTTTGCAGTTTGCTTAAAAAATGCGTGTCACAAATAATTATTTATCGTTATACACGCCCTACCGAGGCATTAACAGAATTTGTAAAATAACAGAGAGTTACAACAGAAGAGCGATACACAAAGAGCGACATTTCATAGTGTCGGCATAATCAAAATTAAACATAAATATAAAAAGTGAAGTAGCAATTTATCCGTCACCATTGAGTTGAGACACAAATAATTGTACTAGAGTAGTCCCCCTTTTAAAATCGCTATCATTTAACCTTCAGTGTACTTTTCAATTCTCCTTCAACCGAGGTATACAACGCACCGTTCGTGTATACTCTTCTATGTACGTATGTATAACGGTAACGGTAATGAAGATAACGACGGATTCGTGGATTTCTGTTTGCGGGACTTCCGTGAAACTATTTACACGTATAACTATAATCTTGGACACGCCTCAACTCAGCCCAATAATATGATAACGTGAAAAATATGAATTAAATCCAATTGGAATTTTTTAGATGGTTTTCGAAATTTTTGAAGGCTCTTACTTGCACGTCGGAGCCGGGTTCTTCTCGTTCGCGTGGCTTCGATTGTGTTCGCGGCACCGATAATAATAATAATAATGGATAATTTGTATAGCGCTATTTTTGTAAAAACTTTCACCTCAAGGCCGCTTTACACATCAACTGTTTATAGTTCTACAATTATCTTTGTGCATTAAGATTAAAAATGGTTATTTTCACTTATGGAAATGAATTTGTTTGTTGATTGTTGATTTGGCGGTCTCGCTCGGCGCTCCCGGGCCGGCAAGACCGCCGTTGTAGAACGATGAAACTAGAGAGACTAGCGGTGAATTTCGAGCCAGGCTTGTAGCAACAGCCGGCAGCGCTGTCGTGGATTTGAATTCCGGTCGCTACACACACATTTAAGTACATTGCCCAACTAGGCAAGCCTGTTTTAGGGGCAAATTGATAAATTAATATATTTTATAAAACCAAAACTCATCGAAGGCAAAACACAGTAAGATCGAATACATACATAGCATAGCATACAATGTGAAAATATTTAAGGAGAGTCTGGTATCTCCTAGTTAACATTACTCAAAGCTATTTTGTCGCAATAAAAAGGTGATAGCTTTAAAAAATGGAATAGCAGATGTATCAATTTGAAAGAGCTGCAGCACAGCACTGTCGGTGTGGTGTAACTGGTAACGCATTTCCCCGGATAGGAAAAGCAGCTAAAATATTTATTCGATAGATAGATTTTTTCTGTACCTACATCTTTCTGATTGATATATTTAATTTGTATATAACTTATTTGTCAATATTGAGACTCTTCGATCGAAAATAAATTTCGCTCTACCGAAATACAAGCAGTTAAACGACTACAGACAGCATCCACCATTAGTTCGGACCGAGGTCTGCCCTCGGCAGCTCCTCGACTCCGAGAAGGACATTTCGCCACCAGGACAGCTCGTTGTCCACGCGGAAGCGATGTTTGTGACCGCGAATTGTGCCCCCCGAACATTACATTTCGCATTACTTGACACGAGGGGCCCGAACCTCCCGGCGCCGGCCCTGTCCGTCCAGATAAGAAAAGCAAATATAAGGCTCGGGGAGCGGTCGCTCGTTACTCAGTTTCCAGGACATTTTCGCTGGGCCAGCTCCTGACAAGCAGCATCAAGGTTGGTACATCCATAATTATTTTTTATCACCATTTTTGATCTTAGATTCAGATAACTGAAATATTTTTACTCTTTCGAGATTATAAATTATTAACATGTTTTATAATTTCTATAGTAGCCTAGCACCATATGATCTGGAGACTGCCGGACTCGTCTTTAAGGCTGCGAAACTCGAGCTTCCGCTCCACCTTGCGAGGAGCCCCCAGGCAGCAACCTGCAGCTGTAAGTTGATCATTGTATTTACAACCTTCTCGTGCCTGGTACATCCTTAGTATTGTCTTCTCTCTCTGGTTTTGATTGCACCTTCTCCTGTCAGCATTCCTCAATACCGAGTGCGGCCAAAGCTGCCCCCTCCCCCCGCTCACGGCGGGGACAAGTGAATATGTATATACGTGAAGTGCAGATTCCCTGCCTCTCTACCTTGGCTCGGGGGGTGGCGACTTCTCTTTTTATTTAAATTATTTTGCTTCTTTAAGTTCACTATATTATAAACGACAAATGACGAGTACGTTAGACCGAGACGCTAAATATAATTGTAATGAAAGTGCGCTATTGTCGTAAAGAAGTAATTTCAGCTCCGCACTATTTTTAATACAAACCGAATGAATCATCTAGAAAAAATATTTAGTTACTAGATTTTTATGATATGTGAATGGTTCTCGTCATGGTTACTTGAGACCCGTTTCTCCTCTCTGATTCGGTCCACCGCACTTACCCAGCTGTTCAATGTGTAGTTTAAAAGGCTTCAGGCCTGCAGCGGGCGGGAGCTCCAAGTTCCTCATCGTAAGTATTTAGGTTGGGTTGTTATCCTCACGTCCTACCCCCGACTTGGAGGGTATTGGATTCTCTTCCTCTATTCTTTTACAACGGAAACGTCTGTAGTGTTCGCTTCACAGGGTCTCCGCCCCTCCGAGGAGTTATCGAGGAACCCACCTAAATATATTCAACCTTCCAGTAATACAACCGGAGAGCGAGTTCGCACCGGGAACTTCTCATCTAACTCGTAATATTCCAATCCACATCGAATGAATGAATGGCTGGCAACATGAATGACAACATTCCATTCATTTTCTATTCCATCCGGTTGATGAAACGTTCTTTGTTGTTTTACAGGCAATCCGAGCTCCACAGACCACTCCCTTCTCTCCAAACTTGACATGTAAGTTGACTATTATATTTATTCATGGATAGGAGATGACTTCCAAATATATGTAGAGTGAATGCATTCTTTTAATGTTCTAAAATGAAATTCAAGATAATTCGCGCAGCCTTCACACAGTTTCCAGGCGGCATTAATAGTTATTTTTCTAATAATATCAATTATACACTAAAGCAGTATATTACAATACGCAAGTAAAGGTTGCACTACATCCGCGACAAGATTAATCGGTGGCTTTCTCACAACTATTTAAAAAGTTATCTTCTCTGGAGCGCTGATCATCGCATAGAACAATTATTTGTGTCCGAGATTAGTTTTAAGCAAAAAGATGAGTCTCAAATGTAGGTCCATAACTAATAGACCTATTAACGCAATTATCTCTGTCTATTTTTGTCTGCTTCATCTAGGATATGATTCACGGAATGATATTTCTTCCCAACATTTCCCTGATGTAGGTACTACACAAATATCTATGCTCTAATTCCTATTATAGAACGATTCATTTTTCCTTAATTCTGAAACACTCCCCTCGATATCTTCAGCCAACCCCAGCGCGCTACTTCCTCCTTCTTCTGGTACTTCTTCAACTATCAAATGTTTGCGTGGATGCCGGTAGGACGGTTCAATCTTATCCAGTCTATTTTCCTGACTCAACTGGCAACTCTACAGTTTCCCACTATTGCGTCATCGCATCATCAGAAAGGGATGTTCTGTGCACCAGGTGCAGCCGTCTTGCGATTATTAGATCTTTTGAGAGCTATTTTTAGTTGTACATAGTTTTGAGTGTTGTCTGAATTAGTCTCACGAATAATAGTCTCTCGTAATATTTTTATCTTGATTTTTCTCATTCTACTTCTTCTTCTTCGTGGGCTCAATGCTGAACGTTGTGGTCGCTTGATCCGTCTGAGGTGTGGTGTACAGCACTTCTCCACTCCTCTCGATCTGAAGGCTAATCGGACCAATTTTGACATTCCAATAAGTCTTCGTATTTTTGCTTCACATCCCTCATGTTTTGAAATAAGACTTACTAGGTATATAAACTCACCAACCTCTCAGAACTCTTCTATTTCTAGCTCGAGTTGGCGGCTTTCTGCCCCTCCTCTGGGGAGGAGCTCAGCAATGTCATCCGTGTGCTAAAGATGTTTAGTCAGTGAACCTTATATTCGATATAGTTCCACCACCATTGATCACAGGAGTAATTGACAGATATAGTAGAGGTTTACCATTAACATTGTGTACCCCATGGAGAGCTGAGGTTAGAGTCGTTAGAACGTTATGAAGGGTTGACCAGGAAAAAGACAAATTAGGGGAAGTTGGATCCAATAAATAGGAATGGTTAGATAGGTGCACACTCCCGTGCTCATGTAGAGGTCAAGAGTTCGATTCCCGCAACCTGTTATAATAAGAGGATGACCAGGAAATATATTAATTAGGGGAAGTCAGATTCAATAAATAGAAATGGTAAGATAGGTGCACACTCCCTTTCTGATGTAGAGGTCTAGGGTTCGATTCCCGTGACCTGCTATCATGAGAGGTTGACCAGGAGAAAGATTGATTAGAAAAAGTTGAATTTTGTAAATAGGAATGTTTAAATAGTTGCACACTCCCTTACTGATGTAGAGGTCTAGGGTACGATTCCCGCAACTTGTTATAATGAGAGGTTGGCCAGAACATATATTAATTAGGGGAAGTCGAATTCAATAGATAGAAATGGTTACATAGGTGCACACTCCCTTACTGATGTAGAAGTCTAGGGTTCGATTCCCGTGACCTGCTATCATGAAAGGTTGACCAGGAGAAAGATTGATTAGAAAAAGTTGAATTTTGTAAATAGGAATGTTTAAATAGTTGCACACTCCCTTACTGATGTAGAGGTCTAGGGTACGATTCCCACGACTTGTTATAATGAGAGGTTGGCCAGAACATATATTAATTAGGGGAAGTCGAATTCAATAGATAGAAATGGTTACATAGGTGCACACTCCCTTACTGATGTAGAAGTCTAGGGTTCGATTCCCGTGACCTGCTATCATGAAAGGTTGACCAGGAGAAAGATTGATTAGAAAAAGTTGAATTTTGTAAATAGGAATGTTTAAATAGTTGCACACTCCCTTACTGATGTAGAGATCTAGGGTACGATTCCCGCGACCTGTTATAATGAGAGGTTGGCCAGGACATATAATAATTAGGGGAAGTCGAATTCAATAGATAGAAATGATTACATTGGTGCACACTCCCTTACTGATGTAGAGGTCTAGGGTTCGATTCCCGTGACCTGCTATAATGAAAGGTTGGCCAAGAGAAATATTGATTAGAAAAAGTCGAATTCTATAGATAGGAATGGTTTAATAGTTGCACACTCCCTTACTGATGTAGAGGTCTAGGGTTCGATTCCCGTGACCTGCTATCATGAGAGGTTGACCAGGAGAAAGATTGATTAGAAAAAGTTGAATTTTGTAAATAGGAATGTTTAAATAGTTGCACACTCCCTCACTGATGTAGAGATCTAGGGTACGATTCCCGCGACCTGTTATAATGAGAGGTTGGCCAGGACATATAATAATTAGGGGAAGTCGAATTCAATAGATAGAAATGATTACATTGGTGCACACTCCCTTACTGATGTAGAGGTCTAGGGTACGAGTCCCGCGACCTGCTATCATGAAAGGTTGGCCAGGAGAAATATTGATTAGAAAAAGTCAAATTCTATAGGCAGGATTGGTTAAATAGTTGCACACTCCCTTACTGATGTAGAGGTCTAGGGTTCGATTCCCGTGATCTGCTATCATTAAAGGTTGGCCAGGAGAAATATTGATTAGAAAAAGTCGAATTCTATAGATAGGATTGGTTAAATAGTTGCACACTCACTTACTGATGTAGAGGTCTAGGGTACGATTCCCGCGACCTGCTATCATGAAAGGTTGGCCAGGAGAAATATTGATTAGAAAAAGTCAAATTCTATAGGTAGGATTGGTTAAATAGTTGCACACTCCCTTACTGATGTAGAGGTCTAGGGTTCGATTCCCGTGACCTGCTATCATTAAAGGTTGGCCAGGAGAAATATTGATTAGAAAAAGTCGAATTCTATAGATAGGATTGGTTAAATAGTTGCACACTCCCTTACTGATGTAGAGGTCTAGGGTACGATTCCCGCGACTTGTTATAATGAGAGGTTGGCCAGAACATATATTAATTAGGGGAAGTCGAATTCAATAGATAGAAATGGTTACATAGGTGCACACTCCCTTACTGATGTAGAAGTCTAGGGTTCGATTCCCGTGACCTGCTATCATGAAAGGTTGACCAGGAGAAATATTGATTAGAAAAAGTTGAATTTTGTAAATAGGAATGTTTAAATAGTTACACACTCCCTTACTGATGTAGAGGTCTAGGGTACGATTCCCGCGACCTGCTATCATGAAAGGTTGGCCAGGAGAAATATTGATTAGAAAAAGTCAAATTCTATAGGTAGGATTGGTTAAATAGTTGCACACTCCCTTACTGATGTAGAGGTCTAGGGTTCGATTCCCGCGACCTGTTATAATAAGAGGTTGGCCAGGACATATATTAATTAGGGAAAGTCAAATTCAATAGATAGAAATGGTTACATAGGTGCACACTCCCTTACTGATGTAGAGGTCTAGGGTTCGATTCCCGTGACCTGCTGTCATCAGAGCTTGACCAGGAGAAATATTGATTAGAAAAGGTCGAAATCTATAGAAAGGAATGGTTAAATATTTGCCCACTCTCTTACTGATGTCAAGGTCTAGGGTTCGATTCCCGTGACCTGCTATCATTAAAGGTTGGCCAGGAGAAATATTGATTAGAAAATGTCGAATTCTATAAATAGGAATGGCTAAATAGTTCACACTCCCTTACTGATGTAGAGGTCTAGGGTACGATTCCCGCGACCTGTTATAATAAGAGGTTGGCCAGGAAATATATTAATTAAGGGAAGTCGAATTCAATTGATAGAAATGGTTACATTGGTGCACACTCCCTTACTGATGTAGAGGTCTAGGGTTCGATTCCCGTGACCTGCTATCATGAAAGGTTTGCCAGGAGAAATATTGATTAGAAGAAGTCGAATTCTACGGATAGGAATGGTTAAATAGTTGCACACTCTCTTACTAATGTTAAGGTCTAGGGTTTGATTCCCGTGACCTGCTATCATGAAAGGTTGGCCAGAAGAAATATTGATTAGAAAAAGTCGAATTCTATAGATAGGAATGTTTATATAGTTGCACACTCCTTTACTGATGTAGAGGTCTAGGGTTCGATTCCCGTGACTTGCTATCATGAGGGGTTGACCAGTAGAAATATTGATTAGAAAAAGTCGAAATCTATAGAAAGGAACGGTTAAATATTTGCACACTCTCTTACTGATGTTAAGGTCTAGGGTTTGATTCCCGTGACCTGCTATCATAAAAGGTTGGCCAGGAGAAATATTGATTAGAAAAAGTCGAATTCTGTAGATAGGAATGTTTAAATAGTTGCACACTCTCTTACTGATGTTAAGGTCTAGGGTTCGATTCCCGTGACCTGCTATCATGAGAGGTTGACCAGGAGAAATTTTCATTAGAAAAAGTCGAATTCTATAGGTAGGAATTGTTGAATAGTTGCACACTCTCTTACTGATGTTAAGGTCTAGGGTTTGATTCCCGTGATCTGCTATCATGTAAGGTTGTCCAGGAGAAATATTGATTAGAAAAAGTCGAATTCTATAGATAGGAATGTTTATATGGTTGCACACTCTCTTACTGATGTTAAGGTCTAGGGTTCGATTCCCGTGACCTGCTATCATGAAAGGTTGGCCAGGAGAAATATTGATTAGAAAAAGTCGAATTCTATAGGTAGGAAAGGCTAAATAGTTGCACACTCCTTTACTGATGTAGAGGTCTAGGGTTCGATTCCCGTGACTTGCTATCATGAAAGGTTGACCAGGAGAAATATTGATTAGAAAAAGTCGAAATCTATAGGTAGGAATAGTTAAATAGTTGCACACTCCCTTACTGATGTAGAGGTCTAGGGTTCGATTCCCGTGACTTGCTATCATGAGGGGTTGACCAGTAGAAATATTGATTAGAAAAAGTCGAAATCTATAGAAAGGAATGTCTAAATAGTTGCACACTCCTTTACTGATGTAGAGGTCTAGTGTTCGATTCCCGTGACCTGCTATCATGAAAGGTTGACAAGGAGAAATATTGATTAGAAAATGTCTAATTCTATAAATTCGAATTGTTGAATAGTTGCACACTCACTTACTGATGTAGAGATCTAAGGTTCGATTCCCGTGACCTGCTATCTTTCGAGGTTGACCAGGAGAAATATTGATTAGAAAAAGTTGAATTCAATAGGTAGGAATAGTTAAACAGTTGCACACTCCCTTACTGATGTAGATGTCTAGGGTTCGATTCCCGTGACCTGCTATTATGAAAGGTTTGCTAGGAGAAATATTGATTAGAAAAAGTCGAATTCTATAGACAGGAATGTTTAAATTGTTGCACACTCCCTTACTGATGTAGAGGTCTAGGGTTCGATTCCTGTGACCTGCTATTATGAAAGGTTTGCTAGGAGAAATATTGATTAGAAAAAGTCGAATTCTATAGACAGGAATGATTAAATTGTTGCACACTCTCTTACTGATGTTAAGGTCTACGGTTCGATTCCCGTGACCTGCTATCATGAGAGGTTGGCCAGGAAATATATTAATTAAGGGAAGTCGAATTCAATAGATAGAAATGGTTACATTGGTGCACACTCCCTTACTGATGTAGAGGTCTAGGGTTCGATTCCCGTGACCTGCTATCATGAGAGGTTGACCAGGAGAAATATTGATTAGGAAAAGTCGAATTCTATAAATAGAAATGGTTAGGTAGTTGCACACTCCCTTACTAATGTAGAGGTTTAGGGTTCGATTCCCGTGACCTGCTATCATAAGAGGTTGACCAGGAGAAATATTGATTAGAAAAAGTCGAAATCTATAGAAAGGAATGGTTAAATATTTGCCCACTCTCTTACTGATGTCTAGGTCTAGGGTTCGATTCCCGTGACCTGCTATCATTAAAGGTTGACCAGGAAAAATATTGATTAGGAAAAGTCGAATTCTATAAATAGGAATGGTTAGGTAGTTGCACACTCCCTTACTAATGTAGAGGTCTAGGGTTCGATTCCCGCGACCTGTTATAATGAGAGGTTGGCCAGGAGAAATATTGATTAGAAAAAGTCGAATTCTATAAATAGGAATGGTTAAATATTCGCACACTCCCTTACTTATGTTAAGGTCTAGGGTTCGATTCCCGTGACCTGCTATCATGAAAGGTTGGCCAGGAGAAATATTGATTAGAAAAAGTCGAATTCTATAGATAGGAATGGTTAAATAGTTGCACACTCTCTAAATGATGTTAAGGTCTAGGGTTCGATTCCCGTGACCTGCTATCATGAAAGGTTTGCCAGGAGAAATATTGATTAGAAGAAGTCGAATTCTACGGATAGGAATGGTTAAATAGTTGCACACTCCCTTACTGATGTAGAGGTCTAGGGTTCTATTCCCGTGACCTGCTATCTTGAGAGGTTGACCAGGAAATATATTAATTAGGGGAAGACGAATTCAATAGATAGAAATGGTTACATAGGTGCACACTCCCTTACGGATGTAGAGGTCTAGGGTTCGATTCCCGTGAATTGCTATCATGAAGGGTTGACCAGGAGAAATATTGATTAGAAAAAGTCGAAATCTATAGAATGGATCGGTTAAATATTTGCACACTCTCTTATTGATGTTCAGGTCTAGGGTTTGATTCCCGTGACCTGCTATCATAAAAGGTTGGCCAGGAGAAATATTGATTAGAAAAAGTCGAATTCTGTAGATAGGAATGTTTGAATAGTTGCACACTCCCTTACTGATGTAGAGGTCTAGGGTTCGATTCCCGTGACCTGCTATCATGAGAGGTTGACCAGGAGAAATATTGAATAGAAAAAGTCGAATTCTATAGGTAGGAATGGTAAAATAGTTGCACACTCCCTTAGTGATGTAGAGGTTTAGGGTGCGAATCCCGCGACCTGTTATAATGAGAGGTTGGCCAGGAAATATATTAATTAGGGGAAGTCGAATTTAATAGATAGAAAAGGTGCACACTCCCTTACTGATGTAGAGGTCTAGGGTTCGATTCCTGTGACCTGCTATTATGAAAGGTTTGCTAGGAGAAATATTGATTAGAAAAAGTGGAATTCTATAGACAGGAATGTTTAAATTGTTGCACACTCCCTTACTGATGTAGAGGTCTAGGGTTCGATTCCCGTGACCTGCTATCATGAAAGGTTGGCTAGGAGAAATATTGATTAGAAAAAGTCGAATTCTATAGGTAGGAATGGCTAAATAGTTGCACACTCCTTTACTGATGTAGAGGTCTAGGGTTCGATTCCCGTGACCTGCTATTGTGAGAGGTTGACCAGGAGAAAGATTGATTAGAAAAAGGTGAATTTTATAAATAGGAATGGTAAAATAGTTGCACACTCCCTTAGTGATGTAGAGGTTTAGGGTGCGAATCCCGCGACCTGTTATAATGAGAGGTTGGCCAGGAAATATATTATTTAGGGGAAGTCGAATTTAATAGATAGAAAAGGTGCACACTCCCTTACTGATGTAGAGATCTAGGGTTCGATTCCCGTGACCTGCTATCATGAAAGGTTGGCTAGGAGAAATATTGATTAGAAAAAGTCGAATTCTATAGACAGGAATGGTTAAATAGTTGCATACTCCCTTACTGATGTAGATGTCTAGGGTTCAATTCCCGCGACCTGTTATCATGAGAGATTAACCAGGAGAAAGATAGATTAGAAAAAGTCGAATTCTATAAATAGGAATGGTTAAATATTCGCACACTCCCTTACTGATGTTTAGGTCTAGGGTTCGATTCCCGTGACCTGCTATCATGAAAGGTTTGCCAGGAGAAATATTGATTAGAAGAAGTCGAATTCTACGGATAGGAATGGTTAAATAGTTGCACACTCCCTTACTGATGTAGAGGTCTAGTGTTCGATTCCCGTGACCTGCTATCTTGAGAGGTTGACCAGGAAATATATTAATTAGGGGAAGACGAATTCAATAGATAGAAATGGTTACATAGGTGCACACTCCCTTACGGATGTAGAGGTCTAGGGTTCGATTCCCGTGACTTGCTATCATGAGGGGTTGACCAGGAGAAATATTGATTAGAAAAAGTCGAAATCTATAGAAAGGAACGGTTAAATATTTGCACACTCTCTTACTGATGTTAAGGTCTAGGGTTTGATTCCCGTGACCTGCTATCATAAAAGGTTGGCCAGGAGAAATATTGATTAGAAAATGTCGAATTCTGTAGATAGGAATGTTTGAATAGTTGCACACTCCCTTACTGATGTAGAGGTCTAGGGTTCGATTCCCGTGACCTGCTATCATGAGAGGTTGACCAGGAGAAATATTCATTAGAAAAAGTCGAATTCTATAGGTAGGAATTGTTGAATAGTTGCACACTCTCTTACTAATGTTAAGGTCTAGGGTTTGATTCCCGTGACCTGCTATCATGAAAGGTTGGCCAGAAGAAATATTGATTAGAAAAAGTCGAAATCTATAGAAAGGAACGGTTAAATATTTGCACACTCCCTTACTGATGTTAAGGTCTAGGGTTTGATTCCCGTGACCTGCTATCATAAAAGGTTGGCCAGGAGAAATATTGATTAGAAAAAGTCGAATTCTGTAGATAGGAATGTTTGAATAGTTGCACACTCCCTTACTGATGTAGAGGTCTAGGGTTCGATTCCCGTGACCTGCTATCATGAAAGGTTGGCCAGGAGAAATATTGATTAGAAAAAGTCGAATTCTATAGATAGGAATGGTTAAATAGTTGCACACTCTCTAAATGATGTTAAGGTCTAGGGTTCGATTCCCGTGACCTGCTATCATGAAAGGTTTGCCAGGAGAAATATTGATTAGAAGAAGTCGAATTCTACGGATAGGAATGGTTAAATAGTTGCACACTCCCTTACTGATGTAGAGGTCTAGGGTTCTATTCCCGTGACCTGCTATCTTGAGAGGTTGACCAGGAAATATATTAATTAGGGGAAGACGAATTCAATAGATAGAAATGGTTACATAGGTGCACACTCCCTTACGGATGTAGAGGTCTAGGGTTCGATTCCCGTGACTTGCTATCATGAGGGGTTGACCAGGAGAAATATTGATTAGAAAAAGTCGAAATCTATAGAAAGGATCGGTTAAATATTTGCACACTCTCTTACTGATGTTCAGGTCTAGGGTTTGATTCCCGTGACCTGCTATCATAAAAGGTTGGCCAGGAGAAATATTGATTAGAAAAAGTCGAATTCTGTAGATAGGAATGTTGGAATAGTTGCACACTCCCTTACTGACGTAGAGGTCTAGGGTTCGATTCCCGTGACCTGCTATCATGAGAGGTTGACCAGGAGAAATATTGATTAGAAAAAGTCGAATTCTATAGGTAGGAATGGCTAAATAGTTGCACACTCCTTTACTGATGTAGAGGTCTAGGGTTCGATTCCCGTGACCTGCTATCGTGAGAGGTTGACCAGGAGAAAGATTGATTAGAAAAAGGTGAATTTTATAAATAGGAATGGTAAAATAGTTGCACACTCCCTTAGTGATGTACAGGTTTAGGGTGCGAATCCCGCGACCTGTTATAATGAGAGGTTGGCCAGGAAATATATTAATTAGGGGAAGTCGAATTTAATAGATAGAAAAGATGCACACTCCCTTACTGATGTAGAGGTCTAGGGTTCGATTCCTGTTACCTGCTATTATGAAAGGTTTGCTAGGAGAAATATTGATTAGAAAAAGTCGAATTCTATAGACAGGAATGTTTAAATTGTTGCACACTCCCTTACTGATGTAGAGGTCTAGGGTTCGATTCCTGTGACCTGCTATTATGAAAGGTTTGCTTGGAGAAATATTGATTAGAAAAAGTCGAACTCTATAGACAGGAATGTTTAAATTGTTGCACACTCCCTTACTGATGTAGAGGTCTAGGGTTCGATTCCCGTGACCTGCTATCATGAAAGGTTGGCTAGGAGAAATATTGATTAGAAAAAGTCGAATTCTATAGGTAGGAATGGCTAAATAGTTGCACACTCCTTTACTGATGTAGAGGTCTAGGGTTCGATTCCCGTGACCTGCTATTGTGATAGGTTGACCAGGAGAAAGATTGATTAGAAAAAGGTGAATTTTATAAATAGGAATGGTAAAATAGTTGCACACTCCCTTAGTGATGTAGAGGTTTAGGGTGCGAATCCCGCGACCTGTTATAATGAGAGGTTGGCCAGGAAATATATTATTTAGGGGAAGTCGAATTTAATAGATAGAAAAGGTGCACACTCCCTTACTGATGTAGAGATCTAGGGTTCGATTCCCGTGACCTGCTATCATGAAAGGTTGGCTAGGAGAAATATTGATTAGAAAACGTCGAATTCTATAGATAGGAATGGTTAAATAGTTGCACACTCCCTTACTGATGTAGAGGTCTAGGGTTCGATTCCTGTGACCTGCTATCGTGAGAGGTTGACCAGGAGAAAGATTGATTAGAAAATGTCTAATTCTATAAATTCGAATTGTTGAATAGTTGCACACTCACTTACTGATGTAGAGGTCTAGGGTTCGATTCCCGTGACCTGCTATCGTGAGAGGTTGAGCAGGAGAAAGATTGATTAGATAATGTCTAATTCTATAAATTCGAATTGTTGAATAGTTGCACACTCACTTACTGATGTAGTGGTCTAGGGTTCGATTCCCGTGACCTGCTATCATGAGAGGTTGACCAGGAGAATTGTTGATTAGAAAAAGTCGAAATCTATAGAAAGGAATGGTTAAATATTTGCATACTCTTTTACTGATGTTAAGGTCTAGGGTTCGATTCACGTGACCTGCTATCATGAAATGTTGGCCAGGAGAAATTTTGATTAGAAAAAGTCGAACTTTATAAATAGGAATGGTTAAGTGTTTCACACTTCCTTGCTGATGTAGAGGTCGCGGGTTCGATTCCCGTGACCTTTTATTTTGAGAGGTTTGCCAGGAAATTTATTAATTATGGAAGTGTGGATTCAATAAATAGGAATTGTTAGATTGGTGCACACTCCCTTGCTGATGTGGAGGTCGGGGGTGCGATTCTCGCGTTTTATTATAATGAAGCGTTGCGCGGGAGAAGTCCTGGTTCGTATTTTATAAATAGGAATGGTCGGAAGAGTTCTTTCGCCCCAGTAACATTAGCTCGGTTTGATCGACTGTTAGTAGCCTCAGAGTGTTTCTCAATTGAACCGAGCGATAGGGATATTGTTGCAGGTGCCACCGTCGTGGGACGATTGGTGGAATAGGAATGTTCTGGTGAGACCGAGGCCAAATAGTCCAGGCTCTGCCAATCGCGGTATTGAGTGTACCAGCGGCGGTGTGGAGGGTGGTGCTCTGAAGAAACTCTTCTAATAAACGAAGAGGGAGAGGACTAACAAAAAGCAAACATACAAAGCAATGCGTACCCAAAGTGGACCCTCGACTGATGGGATTATTATTATTATTAGCTAGTTCCATAAAGCTCATATTCCCTTATTCCGCCTAGCACACGATTTATGAAATTATATTTCTCCTAGCAGAATCGGCTGGCGGAGGCCCTACGGCCATATCTATACTTGTTCTAACTCTAGTGTACTAATATTCACTTCCCCTTAGTTCTGGAATCCTGCCCTCGATATCTTCATCCGACCCTAGCGCGCTACATCCTCCTTCATCCGGTACTTCGTCAACTATCAACCGTCGGCACGGGCGCCAGTAAGATGGCTCCATCTCACCCAGTCACTTTGCTCTTCTCCAGTCTAGACTGGCAACTCTTCTTTAGGGAAGCTCGAGCTGAAGGGATGTAGGTGCAACCGCCGCCGCGTGTTTTTAATATCTGCCTTTAGTTGCTCATCTTCTTCTTCCTGAGCTCAATGCTGAGCGTTGTGGATGCTCGATCCGTCCGAGGCGTGGTGCGCGGCGCGTCTCCACGGGGTTCGAGTCCCGCGATCTATTATCATGATGCGCTGGACGGGAGATATATTCAATAAATAACTAGGTATGGTTAGATATGGTGGTCGAGGGTTCGATTCCCGCGTTCTACTATCGTAAAGCACCGACTGAAATATGACAGATTGGCCAATTATTCTCAGGTAAATGAGCTGTCGAGTGGTTATGGGTGTCAGAGTTCAGAAGGGGCGACTCGGCACTTCGCTGTATCTGGTTACAATGAAGCCCTGCTCTGTATAACTCTGTATTGTTAACATTACTTAAGACATACTTTACCGTCAGTTGACGGTTATCTCGATTGAAGAGAGTTCATTCACCTTAAACCGTAAACCTTTATATGGTAGACATTTGAGTGTATTAATGTAGTACCTTGACGTGATCAGTTCCTTTTCTATACTCTGAAGTTAGAATGGAACTAGTTGGTTATGGACAGAAAGATGTATGTAGCTTTGCGTTGTGTTCCCAACCAGATTATAGCGATCGTAGTTCACTATAATAATAACGGATTTGCTGACAAACCGACCGTTATCTGTCTCGGGATACCCGACAGCCAATCAGCTGATCTATCTAAAGCGAGTCAGTCGAATGGAAGCTTTAAACCGTGTACATGACCATTTTATCGAGGAGAACATATTTTTTGTTCTCACTTTGTTCTGCGGTATTTGAATACTAATTAAATTCCCGGCAAGGCAGAGATAAATATGTGTCTAGGTGACTAATCGACTCAGTATTAACATTCAGAATACTCATTACAATGGTCCCGCGGTGAAAGGGAACCTGTCATCTAATCAATAAATCGTCTAGCAAACACGTGAGGTATTTCTGCAGCAGTGTATATAAAATGTAACGAATTGCGGGGTCTCTTGCCTTGTTTTGTAGGGCGTGTTCATTATTTCCCAATAAGAAAACTGCATCTGTCAGCGCGGGTACGATGATGTAGAGAAATGTCCGCCACCCCTGCTATAGCCTTTAGCCTGCTGTGATATATTTTCTGACTAACAATCATTATCTCTTGTTGCAGAATTCGATCCGGCCGCTGCTTGTTCAGTACCCAGCCTATACATCATCATGGAAGTAGATTTCGAGCTACAGCTCAGCTGCAAGCAGTTTGCAACGACGCTGGTAAACAGTAAATCTACTTTCAACCGTGATAACTGGATCCTGACGAATGTGGACCATTCCATGAGGGCCCCGCACCCCAGCCCGGCCGTCCTGGCGCAGTTCGCCTACATCGTTTATAAAGATATGGGACAAAATGAAGAACATCGCATATATGAAAGTAAATTAAAGTTACCCACCGGATGGAGACTGTTGACGACCGCCCGTAACGATAACTTGAACAACGGCTACTTCGGGGCTGCCTACTGGAGCGAGTCCCTCCAGCAGGTGGTGCTGGCCCACAGGGGAACACAGCTGACTAATCTAGGAGCCATGTGGACTAATGTGATAGGAATCGCTATGACAAATTTTTCACATCGCATGAGTTCTGCAGCTACATTTGCCGACAAGGTGAAGTGCGCAGTACTTGAAGCCAACAACCCTGAAGCCGGCAAAGTCTTCCAGCTAAGCGTCACGGGGCACTCCCTGGGCGGCTGGCTGGCTCAGGTCAGCGGGTTCACAGTCCAGTTTCTGCAGGCGGGGAGTAAAAAGTTCAATATCCACAGCAAGTCAAACGGCGTCCAGCCAAAGATCCTCCGCGCACACATCGTGGCATTTGAGAGTCCCGGCTGTAAGGCCATGTTGGAGAATATCGTCGATAGCTATTATCCCAGGCACGGGAGAAAGGCGTCCTTTGAAGCGCTGGATATATCCAGTTACCTGTCTGCGCCCAACCTGATAAACACCTTCGGCCGGCACGCGGGCAGCTTGTACCGAGTTATGATTGATGTGTCAAATTTTGGCCGGTTAGACCGCACAACTTTTATGTATACTATTGAAACCCACAAAATGGACAATTTAATAAAAGCATTTGCAGATAACAAAGATATAATAGAAATGGAGGACTGGCCGGCGAAGCGCTCGACAGAGTACAAGAAGTTTCACCAGAAAGTGGATCACGCGAGTGAGTATCACCTGGACCTGAACAATTACGACGATAGCGTGATGGAAGAGCGTTACCAAAATAAAAAATGTCCGGACGGCAGATGGAGCGGCAGTCTGAGGATGTTCTCGGCCGACGAGTTGAAGTTGCTCGAATTCTGGATTATCTTCAAAAGAGAAACCGTAAGGCTCAATAAAATACAAATATTTCTTACTAAGCACGACTTGGGAGGATGGAAGGAATTATTTGTAGAATTTTCTATCGATACCGATAATCGCACCGTCACTTGTGACTCCGAGGGGCACTTGGACCAGCTCGTCTGGCGGACTAAACTGTTGATGCGCTGGTTCTCCGCGGAGCTGATGAATGCAGTGAAAGAACAGAGCGAAGGCATACCTACAATTATATACTACACGGCGAGCAAAAATTACCTCGACTCCTTGCCAGAATGTGACTTGGACTTTACAGACTGCATCGGGCTTCGAGACTTCTTACAGTCTGATCGCCGAATCTTGGAAATTGAGAGCGACGACTGCGTCCTGGAAATGCTCCGGCTGTCCAGTGTTGCCCGTCAATTGCGGAAGTCGTCATCAGATTTAGATGACCGTGTACAACATGAATGCCAAACGTTTCTACATTGGAAACATTTCGTGAACTTACATCTCGAGGTAGACATTGAGAACCTCCCGGAGAACTTATTGGTGATCGATTGTGACTCGATGGACGTAACCCGAGTTCCCGAGATAGAAACAATATTAAAACACTCTCTTAAAAACAGTAAGAAGAAACTTATCCTCGTATCTTCACACCAAATGTTAGATTTAATAAGTTTCGAGGATGACTCGGTGTCCGTTCTTCAAGCCGGGCCTTTCGAATCGAGCCAACTGACGGAGGACTCCCGAAAGAATCTCTTCACAATGAACATCCTGGACATTGGAGATGCAAATTTGAGTATAGCAGATTTTATAGGAGAAACAAATTTCAACTTATTTTCATCAAAGATTAATACTTTCGTAGATACGAAAGATCTCAAAGAGATTCTACGGAACAAAACACGCCTCATTAAAATGGAAAACTCTCACCCAAATTTGATTAATTTTGGTGTGAACGTTGCCACAATCGGCAGGGAGGTGAGCGTGGACTACTTGACCAAAACCGCATCTTCCGATGGCCTGCTGGTCATCAGCGGGAATCCTCGAGAGGAGGTGAGCACACAACTCACTATCCTCGCTACATCAGGTAGCGTCATCAGAGGAAATGACGGGGAAGAGAAATTTAAACAAACCATCTCGGAGAATCCTAAGAAAAAAGTGTACTGGGTCGAAGCAAATGACTCTTCTGCAACTGTTAAGCAAATTTATCATCAAAGCTTTTATATGACAAGGCGGTTCCATCATCAGACCGTGTTAAAGGTAGAAAACTTTAAGGTGTGGTGTGAGGTCGAAGATACATTTATCTTCCAGGGTGTCCCGAACAAACCGAGTCTGGCGAGCTTGTTACGATTATCCGAAACGGAGAGCGGCATATTTGAGGAAAAAGAAAATATTCTGGTGGCACCCTCGGACCAAGAAGTAGAAGCTATTTTAGAAAAGAATGATTATAAGAAGCCCGTTCACGTGTTAAAGCTCGAGACTAGCGATCGGTTCTTGTGGCAGCGGTCGCTGGGGTCGTTGGGAGGTCTGCGCCCTGACGTGTATCACGACACAGATCGTGGGATTATTAATGAGGAACAGCTATGCAACTTGAAGCAGAAGGTGGTGATCATCGCGGACGAACCCGGCATGGGGAAGTCCACCAGCCTGGCGAGCGTGTCTGGACTGTTGCACTCTGATCCTGCGAACTGGCTCATTTGGATAGATCTAAAACATTTTAAAATTCCCACTGAAAATGTACCCACTGACCGGATAAGGCGCTGTGAGCTCCTGCTGAGAGTCAATCTTAACGGAGACAGTTTGTCGCGCGACTTGTTGCAACTCTGCCTGCATCAGGAACATCCGAGGCAGGTTTACGTGATGTTCGATGGTTTCGACGAGCTAAGAAAAGATTATTCCTCGGAGGCGTTGGATCTTTTAACGTACCTCGGTAAAGAAACGAAAGCGAGAGTCTGGGTGACCGCGAGGTTTCACGAGAGAATCTTGCTCGAGAATATTTTGTCTACGTTTGCTGTGACGTTTGAAAAGATTAACGGTGAGTTCCAGCGGGACTACCTCGAGAATTACTGGCGCACGCACCTGCTGCTGGAGGCGGGCGGCGGAGACGAGAAGCTTCAACGGTGCGCGCGAGACTTGTACGCAGAAGCTGAAAAGGTTCTCGGTGGAAACATCCAGAAATTCATGGGGATACCCTTGCAGCTGCGGATGTTGGCGGAGGTGTTCCTGGAGGAGGTCAACAAGTGTGTCGAGTCACCAGATGAATACGAGAGAACTTTGGAAGTGAAGAGCGTGTTCTCCTTGTATGAGCAATTCATCCGTGTGAAATACAATATTTACTGCAAGGGGAAGATTCAACTGAATGTCCGTATAGAAGATCGTATTTATAAGACGATCGTTGCCGATTTTACAAAATCTCACAGAAAGTTAGGCTTTTGCGCGCTTTTTCCCGAATCAGCCAAACTATACCACGAGGACAGCGAGAGTGAGGGGGGAGCTGATCTGTGCAGAGTGGGGCTGGTCCAGGCGTGGGGCGGGGGCGAGGGGGACGCCGAGTTCATCCACCGCACGCTGGCGGAGTACTTCTGCGCCGATCACATCGTGCACAGGCTCAGTATGAAATGCCGCTGCGAAGATTGGGCCCCCACGGTGGAATTATTGTTGACAAGTATCTTAGTGCAGGACCCCCATAAGGTCATCAGAATGTTTATAGACAATTTCCTCCTGCTGCTACCGGACACCGCGCGAGCTGACATTACTTTACAAACCTTGAAACTTTGGGGTACATCACCAGCTGTATTAACTAATCCTGCAACGCGGCAAACCGCACTCCACGTAGCCGCTAGGGAAGGTCATACACGGATTGCACACTTTTTGACCGGCGGTGAAGATTTATTATCAGAACCAAACCAGAATGGTTTAATCAGCTTTATAGCGGATCGCGGAGAGATAGGTCATACCGCACTGCACTATGCAGCCCGCGAGGGACACCTCCCGATAGTGCAGTGGTTAGTAGAGAAAGGAGGGGATATTAACTCGGCAGATAATACAGGCAGCACCGCACTGCACTATGCAGTCAGCTGGGGACACCTCCCGATAGTGCAGTGGTTAGTAGAGAAAGGAGGGGATATTAACTCGGCAGATATTACAGGCAGCACCGCACTGCACTATGCAGCCCGCGAGGGACACCTCCCGATAGTGCAGTGGTTAGTAGAGAAAGGAGGGGATATTAACTCGGCAGATAATACAGGCAGCACCGCACTGCACTGTGCAGCCCGCGAGGGATACCTCCCGATAGTGCAGTGGTTAGTAGAAAAGGAAGCGAATATTAACTCGGCAGATAATACAGGCAGCACCGCACTGCACTATGCAGCCCGCGAGGGACACCTCCCGATAGTGCAGTGGTTAGTAGAGAAAGGAGGGGATATTAACTCGGCAGATAATACAGGCAGCACCGCACTGCACTGTGCAGCCCGCGAGGGATACCTCCCGATAGTGCAGTGGTTAGTAGAAAAGGAAGCGAATATTAACTCGGCAGATAATACACGCAGCACCACACTGCACTATGCAGCCCAAGAGGGACACCTCCCGATACTGCAGTGGGTAGTAGAGAAGGGAGGGGATATTAACTCGGCAGATAATACACGCAGCACCGCACTGTACTATGCAGCCCAAGAGGGACACCTCCCGATAGTGCAGTGGGTAGTAGAGAAGGGAGGGGATATTAACTCGGCAGATAATACAGGCAGCACCGCACTGCACTATGCAGCCCGCAGGGGACACCTCCCGATAGTGCAGTGGTTAGTAGAAAAGGAAGCGAATATTAACTCGGCAGATAAGAATGGCAGCACCGCACTGCACTATGCAGCCCAAGAGGGACACCTCCCGATAGTGCAGTGGTTAGTAGAGAAAGGAGGGGATATTAACTCGGCAGATAGTACACGCAGCACCGCACTGCACTATGCAGCCCGCGAGAGACACGTCCCGATAGTGCAGTGGTTAGTAGAGAAGGAAAGGGATATTAACTCGGCAGATAATACAGGCAGCACCGCACTGCACTGTGCAGCCCGCGAGGGACACCTCCCGATAGTGCAGTGGTTAGTAGAGAAAGGAGGGGATATTAACTCGGCAGATAATACAGGCAGCACCGCACTGCACTATGCAGCCCGCAGGGGACACCTCCCGATAGTGCAGTGGTTAGTAGAGAAGGGAGGGAATATTAACTCGGCAGATAATACAGGCAGAACCGCACTGCACTATGCAGCCCGCGAGAGACACCTCCCGATAGTGCAGTGGTTAGTAGAGAAGGAAAGGGATATTAACTTGGAAGATAATTCAGAAAGCACCGCACTGCACTATGCTACCCGCAGGGGACACCTCCCGATAGTGCAGTGGTTAGTAGAGAAGGGAGGGGATATTAACTTGGCAGGTAATACAGGCAGCACCGCACTGCACTATGCAGCCTTCCAGGAACACCTCCCGATAGTGCAGTGGTTAGTAGAGAAAGGAGGGTATATTAACTCGGCAGATAGTACACGCAGCACCGCACTGCACTATGCAGCCCTCCAGAGACACCTCCCGATAGTGCAGCGGTTAGTAGAGAAGGGAGGGGATATTAACTCGGCAGATAGTACACGCAGCACCGCACTGCACTATGCAGCCCTCCAGGGACACCTCCCGATAGTGCAGTGGTTAGTAGAGAAAGGAGGGGATATTAACTTGGCAGATGAGAATGGCAGCACCGCACTGCACTATGCAGC
The DNA here is from genome assembly GCA_022840565.1 of Eubasilissa regina. Classification (NCBI taxonomy): domain Eukaryota; kingdom Metazoa; phylum Arthropoda; class Insecta; order Trichoptera; family Phryganeidae; genus Eubasilissa; species Eubasilissa regina. The sequence goes on from JAINEB010000026.1 coordinate 908,459, forward strand.
CCGCTGGGGACACCTCCCGATAGTGCAGTGGTTAGTAGAAAAGGAAGCGAATATTAACTCGGCAGATAAGAATGGCAGCACCGCACTGCACTATGTAGCCAGCTGGGGACACCTCCCGATAGTGCAGTGGTTAGTAGAAAAGGAAGCGAATATTAACTCGGCAGATAAGAATGGCAGCACCGCACTGCACTATGCAGCCAGCTGGGGACACCTCCCGATAGTGCAGTGGTTAGTAGAAAAGGAAGCGAATATTAACTCGGCAGATAAGAATGGCAGCACCGCACTGCACTATGCAGCCCAAGAGGGACACCTCCCGATAGTGCAGTGGTTAGTAGAGAAAGGAGGGGATATTAACTCGGCAGATAATACAGGCAGAACCGCACTAGACTATGCAGCCCGACAGGAACACTTCCCGATAGTGAAGTACTTAGAAGAGAAGGGAAGGAGATTTTAACTGGAATGACCAGAAGGGCCGGACCGCACTGCCCACAAGGCTGGCAGCGAATGAATAGTACTAGCGCTCCTCAGAAGCCGGCGTACTTCACCAGTGAGTCTTACCTTCCATCAGTTATTATCCCGGAAGCTACTTTAGTGTTCTAAAGATAATATTTTGTTTAATTCCTAACATTGGTATTTGTGAACCTAGGGGTGGATTTCTTTACACGTTTCGCTGCGTATGATCATCCCTACCGTTCGGTGTCCACCCCATCGCTCTACCCCTAATATTAACTAAGGATTTACATTTTTAACATTTTAATTCTACGGCCGGCCCGCGTATTTTACATTCAATTATTTTCTGACTGTTTGATAAACATTTCCATTGTTTTTTTAATACATTTTAGTGTATAACGTTACTGGCTGCTGATTGGTGGTTGTTTGAGCCGCGTAAGGCAGTCGGTCATTGCGCCATCATTAATTTAGTGAAGCTTGGCGGCCCGCCCGGGCACGCGCGGTGCACGGTGCACGGTGCACGGCGCACGGTGCACGCCGCTCGCGCTCTACTCTCAGTGGCTGGGCGGATCTATTATTGAACTGTTCTGGGGTGGGGGAGGGTTTCAGTGAGATTGAATTATTAATTATATTTTATTAAAAATAATATTCTTTGTATTTGGAGTTCATTAATTGTTGCTAGTGGTGCTATCATCCCCAGTGTTTCATATTTCTTCATAAGTTAGAAATGGATATATTCGGTATGTGTGTCATAGTTAATAACGTGAATATTTCTTGCTACCTGAACATGCCTAACTAGGATCATTGTCTTCTTCTGTTGTCTTCTACTTTCGTGTAATATTTATTTATTTTTAATATTAATTAAATATATTAATTAGAAATATATACATATAAAATGAATTTTATCGAAAAATGTTGTTGTTGAGCCACCGGGTCGCTAAAAATATCGTCGCTGTAGCATAATTGATTAGTGCACCTTCCCCGGTGTGGAAAGAGATCCAGGTTCGTACCCCGGTAGCAACAATAATATTGATTTTGTATGTATATCTTTCTAATGAATATATTTAAAATATGACAGAGCGTCTGTTCTGAATAATAATGTGTTCTCCTAATTTATTTATTTTGTATTACTACAATAATTTCTTAATTCCTATAACAGAAGCCCCGGCCAGCCATCTCTCCCCGGACTCTTGCCATCTTTCCCCGGACTCTTGCCATCTCTCCCCGGACTCTTGCCATCTCTCTCCGGACTCTTGCCATCTCTCCCCGGACTCTTGCCATCTCTCCCCGGACTCTTGCCATCTCTCCCCGGACTCTTGCCATCTCTCCCCGGACTCTTGCCATCTCTCTCCGGACTCTTGCCATCTCTCCCCGGACTCTTGCCATCTCTCCCCTGACTCTTCCCATCTCTCCCCGGACTCTTGTCATCTCTCCCCGGACTCTTCCCATCTCTCCCCGGACTCTTGTCATCTCTCCCCGGATACTTCCCATCTCTCCCCGGACTCTTGTCGTCTCACCCCGGACTCTTGTCTTCTCTCCCCAGACTCTTGTCTTCTCTGCACGGACTCTTGTCGTCTCACGCCTCAGCCGAGACAGCACCAGCGCGGACTCTCCACTGGACAGTAAATAGCAAATGTCTCCCAGCTGGGGAAGCGACTCGCATTTATAACTGCACGAGGTGAGTTTTGCTCGTCGTCACTCCGGGAGAACTGCCGCTTCCGAGACGCCTCACCAGCCTCTCCAGCAGGTCCGCCGAAGAAACTTCCGCGGCTGCAGCCCGCGCGTCCGGTCCATCCAGTCGGGCCTCGTCTCGCTCCTGAACAACGCGGGGCGCGGTTTTCTCTGTCACCAGACTAGCTGAGCGAGAGCTACCCCAGTTCGAGTGCAGAGACGTCACCCCACCCCCGAAGGAAGCCGACAGCGCCATCGCTCCAGCCAGGTCGTTGAACATTATTTTCTTCGACGTGGGTGGGCTCCGTCGACCTTACCTGATCGCGAAGCGTGTGCAGTGACATGTGACAGTACCGACCGCGCTCCCCTCTTTGACTTTACCTAGTCGGGAGGCCGTCATCCGCCATCCCGTGCTCATATCGGGTCGCATAACGATATATACCTGCGGGCAATGTGGTTTCGAGTGAACAGTTCCTTTCCAGCATCGCTCTTATCGGGTACCAGTGGCGTGCCCTGACCGTTAGTACCTACATGTGGCCTGGTCCTCCGCCTGCATAACGGAATAGTGCCTTGAGCTCGATATCTGCGTCTGTCAGGGAATTGTTTACAAACATTTAACCTCTTAACAGATAAATGTTCGTGTTCGTCTATAGTAGTAGTAGTAGTAGTATTAACTACAGTGCGACTAAACACAGTCGAGGCGATACATATCGGTACCGCCATAGATAAGTTCTATTAATAATAACCATAGATAACAATCTGTATTTAAGCTTGCTCCCTTAAGTGACAACCTGGACTTCGGTTTCATTTTCCAATCCGAACCGGTCCGTTGACTTTCTTCGTTTAAAATCTAGTATCTGATATTGCTGCCATAATATCTGGTGGATGTGAGCTTGGATGGTGATTGGATCAGTTTTGGATTCTTGTGACATTCAGCGCGAGAGAGTGACTCTGGCTCGTGCAGCTTCTAGCACTTCATTTTTCAAACTGAAAAAATAATTTTACATTTTATTCTGATTCCAAGCTTCTGTACCAGCTCTGTCAGCATCCTTGGACCTCGTCATCATCTGCATCACCGATGTGTCACCACCAGCGCCAGCCACGCGAGACCCCGCTGCCGCTGTTGCGGTCAACACCCCGGCCCTTCTACTCGAAGATCTGCCTGAAGACCTGGCCCCTCCGGATCGTCTAGCCCGCTTTGCTCTTTGATATTTTTCACTAATTGCTGTTGTTTTTTTTAATGGAACCAGACGACTGGAGAGCGGCATCAGTGTCGGACAGAGCTTAGACACTGAGGAGGACACGCAGGAGGCGTCCCCCGCTCGTCACGCTACGCCACTGCTTGCAGATCCTTCCACACTCCCGACTGGATGTGCGCAGAGTAATAACACAGCCGCTGCATTTTCTAGTGCTATTCTACACGTATGGCCTTCCTGGCATTGTATCTAGTAATAAACATGTTTAAACTGAGCCATGTTTCACTGAAGCCCCCCCCCCTCCCATATCACATAATCTCCATATCCTACAAGAATTAGACATTTAAAAAATCATTATTAAGAAGACCACATTATTATTGTGAAGTTGTAATTATTCAGAACAGACGCTCTGTGATATTTTAAATACTAAATTAATGTATTAATTATAAATATATACATATAAAATCAATTTTGTTGAAAAATATTGTTTTTGCGTCACCGGGATTCGAATCTGGATCTCTATTTCCAATCCGGGGAAGTGCACTACCATTGTGCTATAACACCAGTATTTTTCTTGACAAATTTTCGAACCTATATGTTACATTTTTCAAATGAATACACCTGTCGTTCCATTATTTGAAAGCCATCTACATTATTTTTACTGAATCTCAAATACCTTTGAGTAAACCGACTGTGTTTTTTTAAAATCTATAATAACTTAAGAATGTTCAGTTTTTACTTCAATCCGTATTACTAACATTCATTGATGTGATAAAATTATTGTCGAACTTAAAAATCAATCATTTTAATATTATTTTAGATAATTCAATATAAAAATATATAACGGTGTCATATATCCACCTGATAAATTGTAGTTTAGAGGGAGCTGATAATTTTTTAACAGAAACTTCACTTAAGGAATACCAAATTGTTAACATCGGTGTTAATAAATAATGATCTCAAAAGTTTTGCAGTTTGCTTAAAAAATGCGGGTCACAAATAATTATTTATCGTTATACACGCCCTACCGAGGCATTAACAGAATTTGTAAAATAACAGAAAGTTACAACAGAAGAGCGATACACAAAGAGCGACATTTCATAGTGTCGGCATAATCAAAATTAAACATAAATATAAAATGTGAAGTAGCAATTTATCCGTCACCATTGAGTTGAGACACAAATAATTCGAATATGTCAACCACCTCCGCATATTCATTCCCCAGATAATGCATTCTGGGGACTGCGGAGTTAGCTAGCGCATGAGTTCTGACATTACCACTGTAATAAAACAAAGAATTGTGTCTCGATGACCTCAATGGTGCGTGAAAGTCAAGCAGACCGACAATCTGGGGACAGTCTATCATTCCATTGATGATCCTGTATAGAGATATAAGGTCGGTCATCGCACGTCTCACTGATAAGTTTAACAATTTCAGACGGCTAAGGAGATAACCATAATTGATATCTTCAGAGCATATATTTAATTTAAAATTAATAAACCTTAGAAACTTTCTGTGGATTCTTTCAACCGCCGTAGAGTGTACGATGAAGTATGGAGACCATGTGACTGAATTATTTTCTACCCGAGGTCTGACCGGAGAAGTGCAGAGGACTTTATAAAAGTTTTTTGCAGTCTGCAATGCTGAAAAATGGCTGCACGTATCCTGCTCGCGTCCATGATCTCGATCAATTGTCATAATGAACGTTTAATGTTTTTAAAACATTGTGTACAAGTTTAAAAAATGAATTTGTACTATTTAATACAAATTAAATTAATTAACTAGAAAAATATACAGAAAAAAAACTATTTATCAAAAAAATATATAGATAGGTGCTACCGGGATTCAAACCTGGGCCTCTTCCTATCCCCGGAAGCAACTAAATATTTTTTCTATAAATAGATTTTTTCTGTATATCTTTCTAGTAGATTCATTTAATTTATATTAAGAATAGCACAGAACCACGTTTTGAAAAGTGTTCTTAAAAATGTACTATTTAATCTGTAACTTTATAGTACAGGTAACTAAAAACTACTTCACTAAAGTATTATGTGTGTATGTTAAAAAATATATACTAACCTACAACTCGGTGTAGTGACAGCCACACCTTCTTCAGTGGAGTATAATCGTGTATTTTTCTAATCAATTCTACCGTTTCTGTAAATTAAGGATTGGCTATTATTTATTTGAATATTAAGGTAAACGTGGAAATGGAAAAGATTTAGTCTTACGGTAATTATTTCAACGCGCAAATAATGCAGATGGACCTCTTATTTGAGGAACAACACTTGTCCACAAATCTATCTAGTCAAGTTATTTTCAGTATAAAATAATAATAATGTATACAAAATGGACCAGAAAAGATAATATACAGATACTATTTTGTATTTTTTTAAAGACATAATTTTATAATTTGGAAGGTAAATGTCTGGACAAGTGTTTTTCAAATAATTTGGACAAGCATTGTTTCTCAAATATATGTAATGAAAGTGAACAAATTTTATGATGAAAATACTAATATTGTACTTTGATAAAATATCAGAAACTTGTGTTTATAGTGTATGAAGATTTATTTATCAATATATTGTCATTATTACAAATGAAGAAAGAAATATGACCAACTGAAGTACTAAAAAAATATTTTTTTACAATTACTCGTCAATATCTTCAGATGATGTCGGCCACTGGAATAATTTATCATAAAAATCCTTATTTTCATAGGATTAACCCGCTTATGTCATTAATTTTTCATTTATTTATTGGAAATTTACAATCATTTTCAAATACCTGTTCACTAGGTACTGACATATCATTTTTGATAGACGATACCAGTCCATCAATAGATCAATGGGCTGTCGAATATCCCGGAGACCAGCTACTATACTCAAAATGGGTGAACTCTGGAACTCCATACGACTGCTTCATTTTCCCCAATAGACTCCAGTGAAAGACTCACTTTTTTATACTTTGATGGCCATCATTTTTTAAAATTCAAAATATCTTTACTGTCAACTCTTTTCACTGTAAACTTTTTTAAATACTAGAGATTACAATCGTGTCCATATAATCATCAATTGTGTACATCTTATCTGCTGTTTTCAGTTTTCTCTTTACTGCCGCAAAATTTCTATCGCATTATAAAAATGAGTGTCCCGAATGGGAAAATAACGTGTAATTGTACTGAACTTTCTCATTAATGCCAAAGCCAATAAAAATCAAACCGTGGCATGATTTTTGTTTTGACTAGGACACCCATCAGAGAACAAATGCAATGTTTTACATTATTCAGGATGCTATTATTAATATAATCCAAAATTAATGAACACATTATGCATTTCATTTGGGCCCTTCATAACTTCACCTTCACGGTACACATACAATTAGCTGGACGCAGACTCGATGTCATAAATGTTGAAAACACTCACTGTTAATCGGCAGAGGTAAAAAATTTCTTACACCGGGATCCGTAGCGAGCTGTCAATTCTGCACAAGGTCAAAAGCTAGGCTTGCAGGCCTAGGGCGTTGTTTAATTCTCTCAGACTTGAATTGTGTTTAATTGGACTACTATCAATGCAAGCAGCCTACAAACCTTTAAGACTGTAACTGAAACTTGCAGTGCCACCGAACTCAGCATTTTGTTGTATTATTTGATCGGCGCGTGGGAGACCACAGCAAAAACTGTTATTATTTTATTACTCGGTTGATATTTCAGGAACTTTCCGAGTCGAATACAAAATGAATAATATTTATAATACTTACTTTAAAAAAGATTTTGTCCCGCAGTAATTATTACAATACACTAATAATGCAAACAATATATTGTTTTGTTTTATGATTTTATTGATTAAGAATGAAAAGTTAATGATTTTAAAATTGAAATTCTAATAAACCATTGCGGTTATAAAAAATAACTTTTTTTGTTACTACTTAAATCAGCATCGCAGACGACTAACAATCGTGTTGAAAAATATATAATTATTAATGTTTGTAGGAATTGGTTGAATTTAATTTTCAAAAAGCTTCATGATAAGTGATAAATAATAATGAAGACAGGTGGAGTCCAGAAGGCTAATAAAAAATAAAAAGTTACCCGGTACATCTATCGTCGGTACAGAAAATATCAGTAATCTTTTAGTTGTCGAGTCCCTGTTAAATGATGAAAAATGTTTGTCACATGTGCGACGTACATAAATTTCTGTCATTCTTCTGTTCGGTAAATTTGGTGCCTGCAATATGACGCAACTATTCTTTAAATACGTTTTCTTCATATATAGGAAAAGTGCGCTGAGGCCCAGAGTTATCAGTGCAGTTAGGAACACAGCGTTTGCGCGGCATGATATAATTTCTAAAAATAATAAGAAAAAAACATGTAGAAAAAACTGATACATAAAAAAGCGTTAAAGATAAAGACACACAGGTCAAATAATATTTATGATATTAGTGGTAATAAGTAGTAGCGATTATAATAAAATACAGCTTACCAATTCCAAAAAATGTAATATTATACCGCCCATCTACTGTCAAACACTTTCGAATACCTGTAACGGTTCAACAGTTTTTGTTTTTACAATCACACATGCCGCAGTCAAACAGTATGGCCGCCGCCTCCTCAGTAGAATTGACCGCGGGATCTCAATCTGTGTCGCCTGATTACGTTTACATACTTTTTCGCAATAACTATATAAATATATATAGTCGAAAAACTAGTATAATTTGTTGATTTTATGATAAATTATGATATCCCATACCTAGATCAAAACTAAGAAAACTCAAAAAAGGTAATTTTTCAGTAGACAAAAAAGCATTTCTCTCAATTTTTTGTCACTAAAAGGTCATAAATGTACTTTAAAATGACACTATTAAAGAACTGGGGCTACAGTTAGTTGCGTATATGATAGAGTATCCAAATACAATAACTCTAAATTCTTGTTTTGATCCGGGTGTGCGATATGTGCACTCTTCCATACGAGACGTTCTATTCACGCAAGTAGGCTGTCAAGAGCCGTATAATTACATCATACGCTGACTTCCCGGCGTCCTTGAGAATATCCAATTCTGGGCCTTTCCTACATTTCATGACTTCCATCGCATGTTTAATTTCTGATAAAAATGCTTTAAAAAAACTCAAATTATCAAATACATATTGTAAATATAGGAGAAAATGTTGTCCATGCAAAAATTATTTTAAAATCGTGACTTTTCCTGTGCAGCACGTCATCAGCCAATATTTAATTCATCAATAAATATGTTAAACCGTATATACATTAATACCTCGCACAGTCCTGGTAATCGGTTCCGCCACTTCAAGTCCGACCGAAGCTTCGGTTTCGGCTTCGGCCACAAAATACACCTTCGGCTACATATTCAGCTTAGACTAAAATCTTCCAAAGGTTTGGCCGAAGCCGAGGCTTTGTACTTAGCCACCGAAAACGCACAAACTATTACGAATGAAATAAAATCCAGTTTATCATTTCTGGAAAAATGCAATTTATTTATTTAACGGATATATTTACAATTATTAACACCATAACGCGGAAAAGTAAGTAATAGTGTAGAATTTGCATTGTTATTGGCTTTATGGCCGAAGGTTATGGCAAAAGACTAACAATCGACTTGGACACTATCGCCAATATCCCAAACTACTTGGAACCGGGCTGATCGAGGAACTAAATACAAATATGAAATGATAAATGGTTCCAAAATATTTCTCCCCGTTTTTCAATATATAAAATGCAATAAAATTAATTCAAACATCTTTATTAGAAATACATTTTATTTCATATAATTTTAAAAATGCATGTTTTTTTATTTCATTTTTTATTCTCTGAGAATTGTAATATTGCACATTTTTCTTCTTTAGCCTTTTCTCTTCGTATATTTCATTGTTGCAACGAATTCCATTATTTAACATTCGGCGAATTGTAAAGCTACCTTTAATAGCGGGATCAACTTTCATAGCACGCTCTGACAAGGCTTCAACCATTCCAATATTTTTGTATAATTGTTCAGACGTTAATTCTATGTACCGTATGGCATAACTTTAAAACCCCTAAAAAGAGATTTAAATGTATAGAGGGAAAAAAACCGATCATTTATGCATTCAAAAATAATTTTGTGTACTTTTTTTTTAAATTAATTTTTATATTTCTCAATTAATATTTAGTGCGTTCTGTAATTTCCTAACCGGACTGCAAACAGTGAATCCGAACTGATCGAAGCCGGACTAAGCACGTATTTGCCTTTGCCCAGTTTAATTTACTGTATGGTATAATTGATTGGGATGAGGCTTTTAAATATGTATACTTGTAGCGACCGGAATTCAAATCCACCGCCATCTCGGTCGGCATCGACGCTAGCGACAGCGCTGCCGGTTGCTGCCGCAAGCCTGGCTCAGAATTCACCGCTAGGCAGTCTCGTCTCTCCAGTTTCAGCGTTTCACGACGGCGGTCTCGCCGGCTCGCGAGAGCCGAGTGAGACCGCGAGCCCGCTTCACATCATTTCATTTCGTAATACACACGCACCTTCTACATCATTTCATTTCACATTCATTCTATGTCTTTCTTGTTTTTACCATACTGTCATAATAAAATCTCAACACGCGCCAATCACACATCTTTCATTTAACCACCGACATAACCCCCAAATACTATTTTATGTACATGTATAACAATAATGAAGATAACGACAGATTTGTAGATCTCTGTTTGAGCGACTTCCGAATTTGATACGGAACAGTGCTATAGATACATACCCTTTTATGTATATGTATAACAGTAATGAAGACAACAGATTCGCCAATAAGCGACTTCCTTGAAATTCGTGCGGAACAGTGATGTAGCAGTGGCTGGCCCCGAAGATGTTTTCAAGATCGTTTTTTTGTATGGAGCGCCCACCCCCTGGGTTGAAGTAAGGTCTGCTGTAGGTGTCGCTACATAGCTTTACATAAAGCGAATATAAAATATCGATTATCACGTCGCTGGCCATGGACGGATGTATTCGACACTGAGCTGAATATGTTCACTTGAGATTTTAAGTTATTTTTTACTTACTTACTTACTTACCACCATAGAGCACCACACTCTTTTGTCCTGACACACAATTCTCGCCTCATCCACATTCGTACATCTTCTCATACAACTCGCCGATTGTTGAGGCTTCTAACAGAACCATCCTCCATTAATTGGTCGTGCCAAGTCTTTCGCCGACGTCCTCTATTTCTGGTGCCACCAACACTTTCATCATATATCATTCTTACCATTCTCTCATCATTCATCCGTTCCATATGACTAAACCACCTAAGTTATCCTCTCTTAATCTTACTCACTATACTAACATCAGATTTACATTCTTTCCTTACTTCTTCATTCTTTTCTCTGTCATAAATAGATTTGCCACACCGCCGGCACCGATAATAATAATAATAATCATGGATAATTTGTATAGCGATATTTTTGTAAAAACTTTCACCTCAAGGCCGCTTTACACATCAACTGTTTATAGTTCTACAATTATCTTTGTGCATTAAGATTAAAAATGGTTATTTTCACTTATGGAAATGAATTCTTGAAAAGATGCGTTTTAGTTTCTTCTTAAATAAAGTCTTGATGCATTCATTGTTCCTTGTGACGGAGGGCAACGATTTTGGGCCTGCCACCACAAATGCCCGCTTACTAAATTTAGACTTCTGTCAGCGGTCGGTCGGTTCTACAACCCTTCCTGCGGCTGACCTGAGAGTTTGACGTCTACCATTCAAATTGTCTGGGATACAAAGCTCCCGAAGATACAGAGGCGCCATGTTCTGTGTCGCCTTGCACATCAACCGGCACAATTTAAATTCAACTCTTTCAGGGAATCGGAGCCAATGCAGCTGATGTAAAAGGGATGTTGTGTGAGGGAATTTGAAACTTCATGTATTATCCGTGCAGCCGCATTTAGAATAAAAATAGGTTGTGTATTTAAATACAAAGGTTTCAGTTTTTTTTTTATTACATTAAACATATTTACACGTTTGGGGGTCAGGACGGTGGTTAAGTGAAATAAATGTGATTGGCGCTTGTTGAGGATTATTATGACAGTATGATGAAAACAGATAGAAATAAAGAATGAATGAAGATGTAGAAGGTGCGCGTTGAGTATGAAATGAAATGAAGCGATTTGGCGGTCTCGGTCCGTTGTAGAACGATGAAACTAGAGACTCTTTAGCGGTGGATTCCGAAGGGGATCCAAATTATTTCTGCATGTCTTTGGATCGCGCGTTCGGTCCGTATTGTTTTCTACCGGTGAACGATTTCGAGTTAGGAAGATGTGAAAATGTTCAATCTCGGTTCAATCGGATTGCGAAGCGGCCGGAATCAAACAATTATCAGCGCTGACGTAGTACCGTACCACGTGCGAAGCTCTGTGCACGTTTAATTGTTCAAAGAATGTAGAGCTGATCTATCGGCTGCCACAAGCTTCTAAAGTACACAATGCTAACTTGGACAATGCGGCATTATTGAAAAAGCACCTGACATGTTCAGAAACACGCCCGTGACATATTTTAGAGTACATGACAATATCCTAACCCATTCTACAACAACGGGAATAGATAGGAATAAGGCTAAATCTCAGATGATGATTTACAGTGCGGTGGAGATCTACTAGCTATTATGACACTGCTTATTTTAATACCAAAGATATTTAGATATGTCACCACACGCCATTGAATGCAAAGTAACGTTAATCTTCTAGATGGATCTGCAAGTCCTCGATAACACTGCATCTCCGGGAAGCTTGTCTATATGTGAGACATTCCACCACGCAGTTTTAGCAATATTAATTGGGTTTGTGAGGAAAGGTATATTGCTCCTAGACGAGGAGAACAGGTATGTTTGGTTCCTCTATAACGTGTTGCATGGCATATAAATAGGTTAATTTGAGAAATAAACCTCAAATGACTTGAGTTCCGCGCATAAATATTCTATTTATTCAAATACACTGAAAAGATGCTGAAAGAGAAGTAGCTTCTAAATAATAACGATGCGAAATATATGGTCAGCTACAAAGATTTGCTTTAAGGAGAAATTAGTCCTCAGACAATTATTTTTATACCCCGATTCCATATTTTTTCTTGTCATTATCTATTCAATTGTGTTTTGCCTCGTATTTGATAAGATACTGCTTTGTGAAATATAATTTGTTTGCCAATTTGCCCTAAACAGGCTTACCTAGTTGGGCAATGCATTAAAAAATATATTTCTAACTGCTTTCTTTTATCTATACAGTATATATAAGAAATGAAATGAACACTTCAGAAGCACACAATCAGATAATGAAATAAGGCGGACGGCTCTTTCAAATAATGGAACGATTAAATGTATTAATATCAAAAAGGTAAGGTTCGAAAATTTGTCGCTAAAAATAGTGCCGCTGTAGCGTAGTTGGATAATGCACCTTCTCCGGTTTGGAAAGAGATCCAGGTTCGAATCCAAGTGGCGCATTATTTAATAATAATATTATAGATTTCAAATGTATAACTTGTAACTGTATATAAATTGTTACAGTGTAACTCCCTCTCCGAGCGCAAGAGCTGGGCTCTTTTTTGGAGAGATAAGGGATGAAGATATGTAATTTTAGTATTGCAAAGTACTCAATTAACTCACATTACACATTTAAAAAGTGTATTGTGTGTATCAAAGTATCCCCGTTGCTTTTATTGACAAGTTGACAAGATGTTTTGAATTGTTTACAGGGAAAATTCGTCTCGAGTACCCGCACCTCGGGGGAAACTTCAGCCAGCCTATCTTCAGCTGCAAGTTAATCATTTACACTCAATCATTTAAAGCACAGAAGTTTTCTGGTAACAAAGTACTCGTTTTCCGGGTGAAACTCTTTGATACTCTAGTTCTTAATAACTGGACGCTAAATCTGCACTCTGATTAGCCATATTGTACGACATGGAGTGTTCAGTCCTTTTTACTATTGTCGAGATTATAAGGTATTATTGTTGTTTTCCAAATGATCTGTGCTCCACAAGACGACCGTCCCCTGCGCAGTTCTCGACCGGCGACTCAGACTGTTCAACCTTGAGATGTAAGTTGATTTTATATTTATATCCAAAAAAGGGTGAAGCTTGACGTGCTTCTTGCTCTAGTGGTTAAGATACTCGCCTTGTTGTTTTTCAGATAATCCGAGCTTCACAGGACCGTCCTCTTTGCGGATCACGACCAGCGAGTTAGACTGTTCAATCTTGAGATGTAAGTTGATTTTATATTTATATCCAAAAAAGGGTGAAGTTTGACGTGCTTCTTGGTCTAGTGATTAAGATACTCGCCTTGTTGTTTTTCAGATAATCCGAGCTCCACAGAACCGCCCTCTTCGCGGTCCACGAATAGCCACCTCGACTGTTTATCTATGAAATGTAAGTTGATTTTATATCGAATAAAGCGCTAAACGAAAGTATACATACATAGGCGTTAGCCGAGAAAATTGTTAAATGAGGGAAGACAGATTTCATATATTACAATGGTCATTAGGGTGGTTACACGTTCGCAGGTGTGAAGGTATGGGTTCGATTCCCGTATTCTATGATCGTCAAACTTCTTTCCGTCCATCATCATGCGTTCATTCGATCTTGGACGTTAACAGTTCAGTCGTTTTCTCTACCGTCCAGCTTATGAGATATTTTTGTTGTTTTTTAGGTAATCTGAGCTTCACAGAACCGTTCGATTCGCAGTCCAATACCAGCAACCTAGACTGTTTATCCATGAGATGTAAGTTGATTTTATATTTATATCGAAAAACGGGTGAATTTTGACGTGCTTCTTGTTCTAGTGGTTAAGATTCACGTCTAGTGATCCAGCAGTCGGAAGACATCGTTCCAAAGACTAATATTCTTCGTAGCTCAAGCGTTTAGCTTTATTAAAAACACTTAATTGTATGTCATTTGACTAGTATTTGTAGTTTTTCAGGTAAAGTTATTGAATAACCTATTATTGGAATAAAAATTATTTGCATTTGTAAATAATTTCTTTTTAAAAGACATCGATTCCAAATTAGGCGTTGGCCGAGAAAATTGCTGATTGGGGGACGACAGCTTTGTGCCAGGCGCCTAATTGTGACGTCCATCGGCTCGCTCAGGGTATCGGATGAAGTGCGCGGGTCTGGTTCACAGAATCCGCCATCTCGCCTGCCACTCACGTCGGCCAGCATTCTCAGGGATAATAATAAGATTAGTTGAAGTTTTATTATCGCAAAGTTTATTCAAAAGACAAGAAAACACATGAATATTTAAGTAGAAAACCATAAGTGATCCGTGTGAATGTGATAAGATGAAAGAGATCGGATTGGCAATTTTTGCTTCAATAAAATAATAAAATTTTCCTACTATTTGAATATCTAAATAGACAGATTATTGTGCAAGTAATAGTGTGATAAAAACGCTCGATTCTTTAAAATGTGAAAATCTTCACAATAATTATTTGTCGCCTCCGGTCATAGTCTGTCAAGTGAGATGTAGCCAAAATCACATCAGATAAATTGGCTCAACACGAGCGGAAAGTTAATAATTTTTAAATTAAAAAATAAAAAGAAAGAGTAATACTACACTACTCTCAATATTATTAATGCACGACAGAATTTATTGTACAACCATTACACGCGCAGTAAATGTCCATCCATTGCGGCAGAGATCCACAGTCTTCATTCAGACTTGTCCGAGGCACCCGCAGGTACTTGTAACTCTGACTCGCCAGAACGTCAGGAAGGCTGGGTCATCTATTTGCGTTTCGACTCGCCGTGAATTTATTGCGTCATCTTCGGTTGTATCCCGTCGAGTACTGCTTAGCGGCAGAGATCAAATCGTACCCCTCCATCATTCTTCGAGAGAAATCCTTCCTGAAGTCGAAAGTATTGTCGTGGCCTGACCCCTTTCCCGTCATGTCAGAAGAAGTAGTTTGAGAAAAAGGTAACAAAAAAGTAACCAAGAAAAAGAAAGTAGCGAAGCGGAATAAGTAGAGAAAAAAGAGGAGGAGGAAGAGATGCGTCCATCCTGAAATTACACACAATTAGCGAATAGAAAATTACATACAGTCCAGGACAACACAGATGCCAAACATATTTAATTATTCTCACCCTTCCTCACTTATACGAAGTCACATCTTTGTTATTTTTACATCGGACCGAACGCCCGTGCACGTTAACATCTGTCAACAGAAAAATACAGTAGCCAGAATTTTTTTCCTTACGCGGTCAGTGTTGCCAATTGGTGAATGTTAACTCCCAACCTATCTCGTGCGCGGTAGATATCAAATATATTGTGATAATGTATTACGATGGTCAGAAGGGTGGTTACACGCTCGCATGCATGAAGGTCGTGGGTTCGATTCCCGCATTCTATCATCGTCAAACTTCTTTCCGTCCATCGTCACACGCCCGTGCCATCTTGGACGACAGCAGTTCTGTCGTTTCCCTACCGTCCAGTTTATGATATATTTTTGTTGTTTTTCACGTAATCCGAGCTCCACAGGACCGTCCTCTTTGCGGTCCACGACCAGCGAGTTAGACTGTTCAACCTTGAGATGTAAGTTGATTTTATATTTATATCTAAAAAAGGGTAAATTTTGACGTGCTTTCCAGTGGTCGGACGACATCGTTCCAGTGACCGGAGACTAACTCAAGGACTAATTTTCTTCGTAGCTCAAGCTTTTAGCTTTATTTAAAACCCTTATTGTATATAATTTGAGTAATATTTATAGAGTTTTTCAGGTAAAGTTAATAAAAAACCTATTACTGGAATAAAAATAATTTGCATTTGTAAATAAATTCTTTTTAAAAGACATCGATGCTAAATTAGGCGTTGGCCGAGAAAATTGCTGATTGGAGGATGACAGCTTTCATATATTACAATGGTCAAAAGGGCGGTTACACACTCGCAGGTGTGAAGGTGTGGTTCGATTCCTGCATTCTATGATCGTCAAGCTTCTTTTCGTCCATCATTATGCCTCCATTCTATTTTGAACGACAGCAGTTCTGTCGTTTCCCTATCGTCCAGTTTATGATATATTTTTGTTGTTTTTCAGGTAATCTGAGCTCCACAGAACCGCCCTCTTCGCGGTCCACGACCAGCGATTCAGACTGTTCAACCTTGTAATGTAAGTTGATTTTATATCGAAAATGGGTGATGTTTGATATTTTTCTTGATCTCAGAATCAGTGATTGGGGGAAGACGGCCTTTGTAAATATTGTAATGTATGTACTGGTATATGCGAGTACATTATACAATTTTATTTGAAAGAAATGTAACGTTGTTAACAAAAGTGTATATAAATATAATATATAATCATTAAACAATGTATAATTTATAAACCCGCTCTCTCTATAGAGATAAAATCTCGTACTTGGAGAGGGAGATCGTTTAGAAATCGTACATATATATTGTAAATATACAGTTAAATAATCTTACATCTATGTAGGGATTTTCCTAAACAGATTATTAAATTATCAAAATTTTGTAAATAGTGGAACAATAGAGCGTTATAATAAATAGTAAAAGTTACAACAAACCGAGTAAAAGTAAGAAATACCCATTCCAAAATACATAAAGTACGAAGTAGAATGCTTTCAGTAGAATGTAGATCGTATATAGTTTACAGTTTCAGCGTTCTAGTAGTGTATTTTCATATAATATATCTAAAACCGGACTGATACATGACTCTTTTTACATTCCAGAGCCCAGAAAGACTACACCATGAAAATGGGTTCAGGTTTGGAGCTTAGCTGCCGTCATTATATTTAGCATTGTCAAAATAGCATCCCGCATACGAATGGGTTAAAGACGTCCAGATACGATATTGTATCGGCAACCGATACGATGACTTTTCAAAAAAATGAGATATTATCACAAACTTCACAACGGAAGTAGAAAAACTTAAAAAAGGAGTATTATAAAAAATTAAACAGAAATTCGGAAACAATAAACAGAGGAAGTCGTCCTAAAATAGATATTCATTATTATCGCTTAATGAATTAAATACATCAACCGGTTTCGAAAAACATAATTTTCTTCTTCAGGATGTCATTAGCTAACCAAAAACACATGTTATTGTTCTTTTAACAGAATCTATTTTTAAAAAATACTTTTAGTACCTAACTTGATGATACAAAATTATTAGAATGAATTTAGTTGGTTGTTTATAAAGTTTAGATTAGTTTTACACGCTTTATTTATCTCCAACCATTCCAAACTATTTCATTTAGGGAAGTCAGAGAAGCACTCGATACATCCTTGATACTTTGCACTGTGCCACTCTCTTTTTAACTACGCAATTGCTAGTTGGGGTGGTGCAGCTAGCTACTAGTATTCTAGAGTCTGTAAGTAAAGCCCAAAAAATGATTTTGAGAGTAATTCATAAGAAACCCTTTCGCTATCCTTCAAATGAACTTTTCAAAGAATGTCACGTCCTGGACATCCGCCAAATGTATATTCTCGGAAAACTAACACACTTTTACCGGCATAAGCAATATTACCAGCAAATGACGCACCCTCACTTGACAAGGACACAGGCTAACTGTCACTATTTTGTGCCAAAACTAAACGAAAGATTCCATTTGTTTCTAGCACCAAAAATATGCAACGGTCTAAATGCAAAAATGAAACATCGCAACCATAGTCTCGTATATTTTTCGCGAAAAGTGCAGTTCTGGCTCCACGAAATGGGGAGAAATTACGCCCAAGAACTTTTTAAGGTCTAAACCTGAGAATAAGACTGCTACAACAGTATATTGAAATTCCTAATTGCATCTCTTGATTAACGGTTTATATATATATATATATATATTTTTTTTTTTTGTACATTGATTTGCTTACTTTTTATATTTAACTCCCGCTAGACAGCGCCAGGACTTTCACTTTTTTAAACCAGAAAGTTTTAACGCAACTAAATTTTATTTATTATTATTAACTTATTTACTCTTATTCTACTTAGTTTTAATTTTTTATGAATTTATTTATTTTAAGTTTTACATTATATTTATATTCTATTAATTGCATCCTGTTTTACTCTTTATATAATATTTTTTTACTTTTTATATACATTGAACATTGTATTTATATGCCATCTAATCGCATACTCTTTATGTATATGTATTAGTATATTGAACACTACACTCTGTTTACTACTATACCGGAAAGGCACTGTCTGGTATAATACAGTAATATATTAGTGTAGCAGGCAGGGTACCCAAATACATATTTTACTTTGCTGCAATGTTATCTGATTATAACAATATCACACACTGTACCGTACTGTGAATCAAAAATAAATTATTATTATTATTGTTTATTATTTGTGACCAACACCGTTCGCATGCAAAATAGACAATCCCAATTTTTTATCAAAACCATGACCATTTTCTATCAAATGATTAGCAAATTCTGAAAGCCCACTAAAATGCAGCACAATCCTCGCAACTAAGTTTATAGACACCGGAATTGTTCAATTTATCATTTCTATTACAATTATTTGTATAAAATACCGGTCTAATGTTTCGCGGCAGGTGTTTACATATTAATAATATAAAATATTAATAGCGATATTTTTCAAGACATTGGGTCAGAATAAATATTTATCGGGGGATTATTATCTCCGTTTTATAAAAAACTAATGTGAAATGCAAAAACAGAAGCAAATAAATTTGGATATATAAACATATATATTTTTTATTTTTATTTATTATTTATAACTATATTATACATATAAAAAAAATTGTTTGGACTGTGCCCGTCTCATTAGAGAATTCTGTGTCGAGACGGGCATAGTTTACAAGCAATTGTACAGTTTATTAAAATTACAAGTAGAAAGATTTATTATTATTAACATATAAAAGGTGTATATCAAGAACAATTATAAGGTGGATTTAATTTTTGTATCACTTGTAACAATAATTAATATGGGTATGAGTCAATATGTTTGGGTGAGTGCACCAATACTGGCTCTACCCATATTACGAATCCAAGTTTTAATATAAAGTTTCATGTTCTTGTGACAATTCAATTGATTAAAGTCTTTTAGCATTCTATTATACAGTTTAGGTCCAAAATATTTGTAGTTCCTTTGCTTGCTCTTTGGGTTTGAAGGTTATTTGTATTTGTCCGTGTGGAAATTATGTTTTGTGTTGTTTTAAAATGTGTCTGTTTGTATTTATATATGTATTTGAGAGTAGTATTAGCGTATATTTGTCTAATATCAAAGACATTGAATTTATCAAAAATTACGTCAGTGCTCGTTGTGATTGGGGATTTGAGGATAACTTTTAATTTAATTTTTTGAGCTGCTATTATTGGATTAATTGCAGACATAGTCGCTCCACCCCAAGCAATTATACCATGCTCTATGATTGATTGACAGATAGCGTAATATGCCGTTTTAAGGAGTTTTATATTAAGGAAATTTCTAATATTTCTAAAAAAATATATTGTTTTTTTTATTTTATTTGTAATGAGTTGTGTATGATGATTCCATTTGAGTTAAGGATCAAATATAATTCCTAAGTATTTAATTTGGTCAGTACGTTCTATATAATTGCATTGACACGTATCGTCGTCTGAGTTGGAACAATTGTGGACTTTTATTTTGTAAGCATACGAGGGTTGCCCATTTTCTTTTATGCTCGAAGTTAGGTATTTGGTTTTATCGGTATTAAGTGTTAAGGTGTTCAGGTCGAGCCATTTTTAACAATGCTTATACCTTTCTCGGCTTTTTTAAATACTGCTGACCATGTATCAGCTTGGAATTGAAGAACAGTGTCATCCGCAAACAAGTAACGTTTCCGTTAAAAGAGATGTTGCTTAGGTCATTAATATATATTAGAAATAGTATTGGACCTAATATGCTACCCTGTGGGACCCCGAAGTAAGTGGAAAGAGGATTGCTTGAAATTTCTTTAATACAAACTCGTTGATTCCTGTCTGTGATATAACTTTTAAACATATCGAATTCTTTGCCTAAGATACCAATTTTTTTAAATTTTTCGATTAGACTCGAATGCGAAATTGTATCAAAGGCCTTGGCGAGATCGAGGAAAATGGATATACATTTGTGTCTTTTATCCACATTGTTAGTAATGAAATCCGTGACACAGGCAATAGCTTCAGTTGTACCCATATTTGTCCTAAAGCCGAACTGGTTTTTAGAAATAATTTTATTACTCTCGAGGTATTTTACTAGTTGAATTTTTATAATTTTCTCTAATATTTTAGAAAGAGAATTAAGTAACGTAATCGGTCTATAGTTATTAATGTCTCTTTTACTTCCTGCTTCGTAGATTGGGATTTTTAATCCTTGTTTTAATTTAGTGGGGAAGTGTCCGAGTTTTAGACTAAGGTTAATAAGATAATGCAAGGGGGTTAGCAGTTGCACATACATTATTTTAAGTAAATTAACTGTAATACCATCTGTACCAGCAGCATTACTATTTTTTAGCGATGGGATTATATTTTTGATAACAGTTTTATCTACGTTTGTGAAAGAAAATTTATAACCAATATCCTGGTTTAGATTGTGACTTTCAGATCTAATATTAAGCAGAGACGAGGGAATTTTTTTAGCTAAATTAGACCCAATATTAGTGAAGAAATAGTTTGCATGATTGACAATTTGGTCAGGGCTATTTTTAAAGTAAATTGGTTTACCATCTATATCTAGTTGATTGAGAACTGTCTCTTTTTGTCTATCAGTGTCTATATGTTCAAAGACTCAAAAATTTTATTACGAAAAAGCACAATTTTTTTAAAATCTGCATTTACCTTTCCCGTACGGACACATGGCCACAAAGATACTATAAGTCTGATAAATATGAATACCATAAGTCTGATAAATATGAATATTTCACATTTATTACTTACATGGAAAAAATTATCACACAAGATGCAATGCATTGGCATATTGATAGACCTAAGGAAAGCCTTTGATAGCGTATCACACAGGAAACTGCACAATGAACTTAAAAACATCGGCCTTGATGGCAATGTTCTATCATGGCTAAGAAGTTATCTAACACCGAAAACAAAATGTAAAAAGAAATGGACATAATAGTACACCTGAAGCCACTGACTTTGGCGTACCTCAAGGTACAGTACTTGGACCATTGTTATTTATTATATACTCTAATGATATATTTAAACTCAAATTACATGCTAAAATAATACCTTATGCAGACGATACAGTATTAATAATTAAAACTTGGACTGACTCTAATATATTGGCAAATAAGGATGTTAATTCCATAATAAAGTGGACGGATGATAACTTACTATCAATTAATACCGATAGAACATACTTTCTACCGTTTGATATTATTCAACAGAAACAAAACACCGAAATTCATATTAAAATTCACACCAAGGCCTGTTCTCGAGAAAACTCTCGTGACCAATGTTCATCAATTGAATAAAAGACTATAAAGTACCCTGGAATCATAATAGATAACAATCTCAAGTGGAAAGAACATATTACTAATCTCACAAACTAAATAAGGAAAACTGCCTACATATTTTTAAGATTCAGAAATATCTTATCACCTGCAATCTGAAAATAATATATTTCGCGTTTGTACAGTCACATTTGCAATACGGTATTATCGGATGGGGAGGTGCATATAAAACTTCAATGTCACAATTAGAAATCACTCAAAAAATGATAATAAAAATTATTCAAAAAAGAAAAAGTGTTTTTTTAAATAGCCAATATCATTGTAATGAAAAATTATAATTCATAACCTAAACGTGTATATAAAAACATATAAATTAATAAATGTATCCAATCTATCGCAAGAAGTACATCAAATATCATATTTTCTCAATTCTGTGGGATAAACATTTTAGTCGATGATGATGGTAAATGACTGTCTATGGCTGTGTCTATGACATTTTGCTGTTGTTTATGGAATGTAAGGATGCTTTTTTTCTATTTACAAAATTAGGTATCCACCATCTTAAGATTACATATTACATTACATAAGAATAATAAAGGGGCGCTAGAAAGGGGGACCCACCCTTTCCCGGAACCGTTGTAGAAGTTTCAACTTGTTTTATCGTTTCCACACACAGCACTGCAGAATCTCGAAATGTGCAATTAATAAACACAAAATAAAAGCTGAAGTAATTGCGAAAACGAACTGAGATTTAAATTGAAACCTTCCTGCGCCCTTTAAAGTGCTATCTTTATTTATTTTGAAATACAGGTATATAACAACATTGCAAGCGAACAGGTAATCGAGCGTCATGTACGGAAGGGCAGAAACCAGTGGGCACAAGACAGCCATTAAAGGGCTAACTATCAAGTACACTCTAGTAGTACGAGGGACTTGGACGAAACGCAATGATGCATGAGTCACCCCACACCACACACGGTACAGGCCCGCACGATTTTGTTTGTTTTAAGAATTTGACACAATCTTGCCATCATCTGCCTAATACACGCCACCTCGTAGTCCACGTTTTGGTGAAGTCTCTACACAGCTTGAGATCCCTCGCATCACTGATCAGGCCGACCATCGAACCCAGTTAAGCCTCCCTCATTACCCGCAATGCCGCGAGATGCGTTCCGGAGTTTGTTCACTCGCTCACATACACACCGCGGGGCATCCGTAATCATACGCCACTCAGATTGATTCAGATCTGGAGGTCTCCACACACCCTCGGATTTAACAGCGACGCGGGGAAGAATAATTTCGAGGTCTGCAGGAAGAACTCCAGCTATGACGGGTAACGTTACCGTAGACAGCGTTCTATAAGCGCCAGCGAGGGTGATGAAAGGAGCCGCAGCCATCAGACCTATTTTTATAATTTGAGCGACAAACACTGCATTATAAATCAGCCTAACGGCTCGGGATTCGATACCCCATTCCACTGCAGTTAGTCGACGCACACGCCCGAATAAGCCAGCTGCCATCTTGGCCACCAGCCCGGTGAGTGTGAAATGAGTCAACCGTGCCCGAGGTACTCGTTGCGATCCTCGAATTTTACTCTAGTACAGCCTGACTTAAAGATGAGAATTCGCTCGACCATCCCTACCTTTGAGGAACATGACTGCTGTCTCGTGCGGAGTCAGAGCTCGTAACGGATCGTTACGTTCGATCTTCGTACTCTCGTAAGTATTTCCTGGAACCAGTAGCGGAGCGTCATCGGCGTATGCGACTATTTCGCAACCCTCGGGAAGCGGAAGCGAAAGAAGGTTATCAGAAATGATGTTCCAAGACGAAGGAGCCAGAACTGAACCTCGTATCGCGAGTAATCGATATCTCGCCATGCGTTGGTGACGGTTCGCCCACATAAGTAATCACAAATAATCTTGAACAAGCAGCTGGCCACTGATGATTTTTAGCTGGATCAAAATAATCGTCCAGGAAGCATTGCCGAAGGCGTCAGCAATGTCGAGGAAGACACCTATTACATATTTTTCTATCCGTGATAGAACCCATTCTTGCACAAATTGAATAGCGCGTACCGTTCATTTACCTTTTACGAAGCCAAACTGGCGCGAACAGCCTGACGCGTTGACAGCAAGCGTTCAGCCTACTTCGAATTAATTTTTCAAACACCGTACCGAAGACCGGGAGGAGCGTAATGGGCCTATAGCCGCCTGGGTCCGATCGAGGTTTACCCTTACCTTTTGGGGTTACGCGCAAAAGTCCCCATTTCCATTCACTAGGAACTACCCCCGAGTAGTGTGCTAGAGAGATCTGATCTATCCCACTCCCGAGACCCAGATACGCCGCGCATCTCTTTTCGCATGACGGATACCTCTAGAGTACGCGGCGCTAGCCACGCTGAGGTCATTCTGTCAACCAGCCCCTAGACTACTCCATAACGTCCACCCACCCCTAAGTCGTGAGAGCGTATCGTTCCACCAACTAGTTTTGGCCACCCTACCAGGCTTGGTCCTGCGAAGTACAGGACTTGACAATCCCGCCGCCACTGAAACTGAATGTAATACATTATTATTATTTATTAGCATGTTTAATTTGTAATACAACATTTTATAACTTTGTATGATGCGCTACAGACCCAACTACCGATTGGCAAATCAATATTGATGACGACATTATTTTGATTTACTGACAACTCAGCGATTACGAAAAACTTTATTTCATTTCATCTCCACGGGGGTAGGCAGAGAGGATAGATCGCCACACTCTTCTGTACCGGCACACAACTCTCGCCTCATCCACATTCATACATTACTTAGGCTTCTTACAGGATCATCTGGTTTACCTGGTCGTGCCGAGTCTTCCTCTATTTCTGGTGCCATCAACACTTGCGTCATATATATTTCTTACCATTCTCTCCTCATTCATCCTTTCCATATGACCGAACCACCTGAGTGATCCTTTCTTAATCTTACTCACTATACTAAGATCAGGTTTGCGTTAATTCCTTATTTCTTCATTCTTTACTCTGCCATAAATGGATGTACCGCCTATACGCCTACCGCCTATACGCCTACCGTCTACTTTCGCTCCCCTTCACTCTCCACTTGTCCATTGTGTCCGCTTCGGTTGACAAGTTCCCGTTAGCGATTAAGATAAGTCGGATAGGACTGCGGCAGGTTAGCCACAGTGAAGTGCGCAGAGTACACGCGGTGTTCCGGGATAGACTGGACGCTACGGGGTGGACTGGACGCCCCGCGACCCTTTAGTACATTTATTTAATAAGTCCGCCAGTAGGTCACACTCTGGTGAGAACCACCACGATGAGGAGCGTGTTTTCATATCGCGATGTGGCGCGCCTGGTGACTGGTGACCGGTGACTGGTGACTGGTGACTCCTGACTCCTGACTCGAGCCAGCAGAGAATATAACGCCACCACTAATAATATTCACGTTCACAATGAGAGGGTTCTGAAATTCCGCCCCTAACCCGAGTCAGCTGAACGCGCGGTCAGACCGCAAACCGGTGGCTGGATGAGGAGAGAATAGTATGAGAGTGTTGATGGCACCAGAAGTAGAGGACCGGCTGAACCAGGCGGCCCTGTTAGAAGCCGAGTTTGTATGAGAGGATGTATGCGTGTCGGGACAGAAATGGCGTGATGGTAAGTCGGTCAGTCAGTGAGAGATCTCTGAGACAGTCTGTATCTCAAATAATCACGTAAGATTGTTAAAGCGCAGGGCTTCGCAACTTTAAACAAATATAAAAATAATAATTGGATTAACATAAACGGAAACATAATTTTACAATTACCGCCATCTGTGTACCGATAGAAACTTTAATAGTTTAGTTCTAAAACACACCACTACAACTCACCGCTGCACCCATGGGGCTCTTGTGTATTCGCCGCATCGAGCTATTCACTTCTGTTCTCTCTAGTGAAATTACTCAAGTCATATAATTGTCAATTTACTGAATTGAAGAGTCGTTACCCTTGCCGATTTTTAACAGAATAACATTAGAAAGGCTTACAACTGCGTGCAAATCGTTGAAATGTCTACTTCCTTTTTTACTAATTCGTGCATTTTATTATCTTACTGCTTTTAACGTGTTGATTATTTTAATCAAAATAATTATTTCCTTCAGTATTAACGGGAAGGATTTACAAACAATAAATGAATCATGCTCAGTCATAGAAAGTGTCCCTAAAAACGTCCATACATTGTTTATATGGATAAGAAGGCATTATTTTACGGTAAAACTTAAACCGTAAAAATCCTATTAACAGTAGTCTAAAATTACAAATACATACACGGTAGGGTCGGATCAACTACGGATTTATTTTGTCTAAAGACGTCGTACATACGATTGTATAATATCATCGGTAACAGCGTAACCTAAATCTACACCTCCTGCACGCCACTGCAATTACACCAAAAGTTGAAGTGAAGAAATGAAATATGAAAAATCCCCCATTTGTGGGGATGTTCACTGGATTTAGTTCCGAGTCCGCACTCCACCATCAGCAGCTCTGCAGCGTGAGCTCCGGTCAGCGCAATGCTTCACTCGATGACCTTCAAGCGGTAAACATGATACGGTTTATATCCTGAGGGCAATCTGCACTACCTGTTCCGGTCGGTTTCACCAGGCAGGTACCTCCAACAACGTGGGCTAATGGAGCGTCTGATGTAGGATCTCCCGCACGCCGCCAGCCGATACACTATTCTGTTTTCTGAAGACGATTACTCTTTTAATCCCATTCCTTATTTATTATGTAGATTACGAGTTTAGGAAAGAGAGACAACAATTCGATATGACTTTCGTTCTGAAAGCGAGATTCGACACGTGCACCTAAATGTCACCTAGAATCGGGGCCGGCCCGAGGAGGTGGCGATCTTAATAATAACTGGGACATGTAATACAGCCCTCTCCACGGCCACGGAGGGCCTGCCCGGGGGAGGACGGTGTGGCTGCGGAATCTGAGGCCGAAGGAATGGTTCAGCTCACCCTGCAACCATCTATTCTAAAAGGCAGACACGAGACTTTAACATTAATACAAGGAATATATTCCATTTTAACTGATGCGACTGCTGCGTGATATTATATTGTGATAGGTCAGTAGACACTTCTTTTTAAATGGTCACGTATTGTAACTACGATTAGTTAGTACAATTTCATTCCGTCCTTCCTTTCCGGTGACTTGTACGCAGAACACACGCACACGCACACAGACACAGAATAATTAATAAAATTCATATTTTTTATTTATTATCTTAGTTTTAATAACCGCTGAATTGAGTTTAAAAAACATCTACCGGTTTCCTTCTTCTTCAGGATCTCATAATTAACTAAAAATATAGCATTGTCTCTTCACCAGAATCTATTTTTAAATTTTTTAAAACAACAATTATTTAAAAAATAAATTTAGTACCTAACTCAAATTGCTGTTCAATACAAATTTAGTCGAATAATTTTAGAATAGGACTCGTAGTTAAATTTAGTCGGCTGTTTAGAATTTCCTGATTACTTTTACACGCTTTATTTATCTCCAACGATTCCAAATTATTTAATTTGTGACCGTCAACTAACTACATTTCTAAATTTAATTAATTCATTTAATAATAAAATACAATTTACATTAGAAATGGTAAATAATTCGAC
Organism: Eubasilissa regina; assembly: GCA_022840565.1. Taxonomy (NCBI): domain Eukaryota; kingdom Metazoa; phylum Arthropoda; class Insecta; order Trichoptera; family Phryganeidae; genus Eubasilissa; species Eubasilissa regina. The sequence goes on from JAINEB010000026.1 coordinate 935,840, forward strand.
CCTCAATTTTTTGGATATAACGTTGATTAATAATAATAATAAAATTGAATTCAAAATTTTTAGAAAACCAACTTTTACAGATACTATCATACACAGTGAATCTAATCATACATTATCACACAAAGATTGAGGGTTCCGCTCCATGATACATCGTTTAGTCAATATTCCTATGTCAACATACAATTTCAGTATTGAATTGAATACAGTTAAAAAATAGCAGTTAATAACGGGTATAATGCAGGTTTGATAGACACTATTTTAAAAATAAATTAAAAGAATATAATAATCAGTTTTTATATAAATCACAGATGAAACATAATGATAATAATGATAATTGGCGTAGGATTTTATACATAAATAACTTTTCGAAACAAATACCTAAACACCTACCACGAAACATTAGACCGGCATTTTATACAAATAATAGTATAGGAAATTTACTCATCAATTCTAAAGATAAAAATGATAAATTTAACAATTCTGGCGTCTATAAACTCAGTTGCGAGGATTGTGCTGCATTTTATATTGGTAAAACGGGTAGAAATTTTAATATAAGAGTAAGGGAACATTTGAGATGTTTGAACAATAGTGGGTTTTCAGAATTTGCTAATCATTTGATAGAAAATAGTCATGGTTTTGATAAAAAATTGGGATTGTCAATTTTGCACATAAACGGTGTTGGTCACAAATTAAATAATTTGGAATCGTTGAAGATAAATAAAGCGTGTAAAAGTAATCAGGAAATTCTAAACAGCCGACTAAATTTAACTACGAGTCCTATTCTAAAATTTTTTCCTAAAAATTATTCGACTAAATTTGTATTGAGCAGCAATTTCAGTTAGGTACTAAATTTATTTTTAAATAATTGTTTTTTTAAAAAAAAATTTAAAATAGATTCTGGTGAAGAGACAATGCTATATTTTTAGTTAATTATGACATCCTGAAGAAGAAGGAAACCGGTTGATGTTTTTTAAACTCAATTCAATGGTTAATAAAACAAAGATAATAAATAAAAAATATGAATTTTAACCACCAAGTTAATATTGCTAATTTTAAAAGTAATAAAATTTCTGTCAGTAATTTCATGTTTCTTTTTTTAACATTTTGTACTTCATTTTGTGATTTTTAAATGTACTAAACTGAACTGTGCCTAGCTATTATAATTGTGCTATTTTAATAAGGTTTATTTGATTTGATCAACACTCGCAGACGGTGGGTGGGGTGACCCTTGAAGACGCGCAATAGTGTCTCGACGGTGTGACAAAAAGTTTACTACGAGCTGGTAAATTTTTAAGCAATTATAAAAAGGTCAAAGTAAATACTCTTGCGCTGTGCAACGGGTTGTTGGCGAGCCGCACTTTGTTCCGAGGGTGAAGTTTTTTAAAATTATTTTATTTAACCCTTCCCAAACCGTGCAGCGACACGGGTCTAGCGTCATAATTAAACCTGTCATATTTCGGTAAATACACGCAACATACAATTAATATTTTAGATATTCCTAAAGAAAGTATTAGCGCTCAGGAATGACTAGCGAAGAACCAATTGTGAAAATGGAATCGTACAAAAACAATTATTTTTTGCATTCAATTCGTTGTAACATTAATACGTTGGTAAAAATACAATTTGTGATACGAAAGACAGAGACCACACACTATTTTCACTGTGGAAAGGACAACAAACATGCAAATATAATTGTCTCTTTCTGAAGGAAAGACACGTTGTATAGAATTTTGTTATTAAGTATTTTTTTCAAAATTTAATGCTCAGTATTTAGAATAATTAAAGCCATTGAAGCTAATAAAAACATTTTTTCTAACTGTTATTTACTGTAACACGAGTCGACAGCGTGGCTGCGTTCGGGTATTTTATGTCACGGTATGGTGAAGGTTAATAAAAGTAGTGTTCATCAGGACGATCGTGTGTCGCGGTGAGCTGTCGTTTAGAGGTTCTACGAGTACGTGCTACGAGAGACTTTAAACTTTGACAATCCTGCCTCTCGTCGACTGCCCGGGCACTACTCGCTGAAGCGGAACCGGGCGCTCTATCCTCCGGACTGAGACGCGGACTTGGAAACGTACAACTAATATTTAAGAGCAGTGAATGCAATTGATCGAAGTGAAGGAGCGAGGCGGCCGTTTGGAGGGATGCTGTATAAGGGTGGAGAGCCCTTCCAATTCGTGAACCGACATTAAACTCTGGCGACGCTTGTTCCTTTCACAAATAATTCATCAGTAATTATCGATATACAGGGTGGGCCGAAAAAGTGAGAGCATCTCGTAACGCACGAGTCATTTCAAAATGTAATATTTTTGGCCCGATATGTAGCTAATCAGAAATGACGTCCAGTGTATCCTCCCCGCTTCTCGGCCAGTTTTCCTGAGCGCCTCCGCCACTTAATGCGTCTGCCAAGAAAGCGCTGGCCCAGATTTCTCCATTCCTCAACTCGAGCTGATCAGCTGTGGGCAATTTTCGCCGCAGGTAGACTTTGTCTTGTAAACCACCCCATATTGCACAGTCCACTGGGCTTAAATCTGGCCTGTCCGGTGGTTGATTGTATTTCTGGCCGTGTGAGATGGAGCTCCGTCCCGCTGAGATGTCCGGTGATGGCGACCACGTGTTGCTTGAATTACAGACATCCAACTTTATTTAATTTATTAAGCTATTATTCAAGCTATTGTTGATATAGTTCAACTAATTGTGACGTAATTATATCACATATTACGAAATGTTCTCACTTTATGGGCCATCCTGTATATAATATACGCACGCGTGTTTGTGTATATATATATATATGAGTATATTAATATGTATACGCATATACTTTTTATTCCTTTTTATTGCACCCCCTTTCCTCCCCCTTCCCGTCCCTTTCCACTGCATATGTTCAGTGTATCATCATATCGCTAACTGGTTGCAGGCTCTGTCCTCAGCTCGCAGGGTGGTCCTCTCGGTCCAGCTCCGAAGAAACTTATTTTAATATATCATGTATTATGTCAATTATTATTATTGGACCGTTTCTTCATATAACAAAATATATAAAAAAACAATAAGGTAGTTACATAAAGTGTGAAGGCGATTAGCGTTGATGCGCTGGTAAATGGCAGTGGCGTAGCAACGGATCGCCCCCGGGCAAACGCGTACACTGGGCCCCTCCCCGAGATCGCACCTCGTATCAAATTGGACAAAAATAATTGACAATTGTTTTCATGTGTAATTTATATTTTTTTAATGTTAGGTACAGGTCCACTGGTGGTACTGGACGCGGAGAACTGATAATACTCTGTTAAAACTGCGAACTTGTTATGTGTACCGTTAATAAAGAACAGCTGCAGGGGGGGGGGGGGAATCCTTTCCCGGGACCTTGTCGGTCCCACTCATCGAGGCTAATAAAAAATACGCGACTTTAATTCTATAACATTTTAACAATTACAGAATGAAAAAGGAGAAGATATTCAAGATGGTTATTAGCAATCAAGATTTAATAAATTTTGGACCCTCCCCTCCACTCCAGCGTCATATATCATATAACACAAATCCATAGAACATAGTGTTACACACAGATGGAAAATGAAGGTGTTGTAGTTGAAGGCAGACACTCAGGGATCCATTCATCAAAAACACTCCCAAAAGAGGGACAGTGGACGAGACACAAGATGGATCGAGTCACACTTACACGGACAGACTAACGGAGTTGAAAAACACGCTAACTACCTACCTAAGGAGCTCCATCGTGTCACCCATACCCGAATAAACACTTAATATAAAGCAAGATTCGTCCTATTACTGAGCCACACCTATTATATGTACCTACGTATGAATTGAATATATACACATTTATTCGTCACTAAGATTATTAAACCTTTTATTGTCGCGATTGTCGAACCTTTGGAGAAATTGCGGTCCCCCGGGCGGCTGCCCGTGCAGTAGCTGCGCCACTGACCGCTGTGGACATTTGCGGCTCGCGTATACAACCCAAAATGTATATATTTATTATACTGGGATGCGGCACGACCAGACGCGTAATAACATAATCCCGTGTATAGTTAAACAGGGCGGAACCGTGTTCGGTGCACGTGCACTGCAATGCTAGCAGAACGAAGGTGGATGGTAGACCGGGGCGAATCGGGTCAAGATAAGGCACCAGTCCGAATGTGGAAGGTCGCGACAGAAACGGACATTGGGCTCTCTCCCGTACTCGCCCGTGACAATATTCATATCTATGACTTTCTGATGCGGGCTTCAGTGGTCTCGTTGTGGCTGTTTAGCGCTTGCTTAAACGGACGGGTATGTGAGACGCGATCGTGGCGCAAAATAACGTGTTTATAAATATCTCTAGATTAAGATGACTTTACTGCTTTTATAACTGGCAAGTATATTGAGCATCTGTCATCTCGTCTATGTCTCATGGACATGTAGCGACGCACTCTATGGTCACCGTTTCTTATCTATGATAGAACTGTTATGTTAATGTTCTGTTCATATTTTTCAAGAATGTTTTTAAGTGGATATAAATATTTCAAAGTTGATACGTAAAAACACCGTTTGTACAATTTCAGGGAAAGCAATGCAGAACGTTATATGATATCAGGTGTCGCCGATTGCTTTTCTATGGTATAATAATCCTTAGATTGATTCAACTCATCGTCTAGTGCAGCCGACGCTCATTTATCAGAGATGTGGGACTGCGTTACAATTGTAGTACGAATCTAAGACAAAGACAAAAAATAAAAAGTTTGTTATAGAATTTGGAATGTTTCTATCGGTAGCGATGTACGCAACGTCTGAAAATGGGATTAAACGAGTTTTGCTATAACTTCATAAAGTATTTAGTATGTTTTGAAGTCCGTAAATATGGGGCGATTTGGGTCACGTGCTCTGAGGTGAATCGGATCAGTTATATTCTTAATTGTATTATCATTTTAATTGCTTATTTGCTCCTGGCTCTGCGTATGACAAAAGGAACATTCGAGTTGGCAGTGTGGTCAGCGAGGTCACTCGACTGCGCAAGATTATAATTTGCCTTCTTGACAGTATAATTAGCAAGTGACAGACAGCGGCAATATTCCATATTTGGAGGTACAGTCAGCTACAGCGGGAGACGCTACCAAAAGAAGCCACGAATGTATGGACCTCAATGGCTACCGTATGATAAGTTTATCGGAGATAACTATGATCACGAGCGCTTCAATCTCAGTTTCCGACAAGTCATGATACACGACCCCTTCCGCTGGTGCACGACCACGCTGTTGACAATACAAATAACTTCTTCCATAAGAAGCCTGGGAAGACAGCGGCTACAAAGAGGACTCCGACTATCACTGAATGCCAAATAATATCGATCGTTCTCACTATTAAACATGTAAGTTTCATTCCAAAGATTTGTGGAAAAGTGACAAAGGTTTTTAAGTGATCCGATTCGCCTCGGTCGACCCTATATCATATTAGGTACATCGCGCATCCTCCCATCACGTGCCGTGCATATTGTATCGGCTGAAGGTTGACCTGATGGAAGATACGCGGAGCCGATGGGAGATAAAGTTGTTTTTTAACAATATTTGGACATTGACCGATGGCGCAATAAATATTTTGGCATTTGCCAAAAGTGAAGTGATATCTTGAATTAATCCGCTCTAATCATCATCATTGCTAGATCCCGTCACCGACTGTTCCAGAAAGATCGCACACCTTTCGAGACGACACTTTGGGACCGTTCTATTACTTCGCAGAGCGTTAGCAGTTCAATGACACGACCTATAAAATATACCTTTTAGAAGCGGTCACCGCACGCGCTCCCCGCGATGGACGATGAGCTGCGCGCTGAGGACGAACCGCGATAATGATATACAATCTACACAATAATGAGTTGTTACAGGATATGTCTGAACATCTAGGAATCCACCCGCACAAAGGCTTCACAGGCTTGGGAGCGATTTTGGTCTTGAAGATATATTAAATGAAGTTTTCGATTCTGTTCTGAGTTCCAATTTTTTTCTTTTAAGTCAATTTATCAATTTCTGTTATATATGTTCCGTGCAGCTGCGCATATATATTTTTAAACTATTAATTTTGTAAAAGCCCATAATGGCGTGAATACAATATAAATAAATAAATATTTAGCATCAATATATACAAACACGGTTTCAAGAATAGTAAGTATTCGTCATCCGCAGCGCAGTGCACACAGCATCCCCTGTGCCCCACACCACCCGCGGCGCCTCACAGATTGTCCACCAAGTGCAGTATCGCTTCAATAACTGAAGATTTCCACTCCGTCTTCTGCACCAGTCCCGCTAAACTAGGAACACATCAGATATAGATAATGAAAGGGAATTCTCCTACAAGAGTCCAGTCTGCCGCGCCGGGCACTCGTCTGCCTCTCCGCCCATCTGCGCCAGGTGGGACGCGCACTCTCCCGCTGCAGATGTCGGGGCGTCATGCAGTTTCCCTCTTCCGTTTTCCTGTTAGATGATCAGATCTCGAACGCCACTAAGCGAGCTGAATACCCGCACAGCACAATCGGTCGCACCGCAGATTGTTAAGATTGTGTGACGACAGCCTTGCCGACTGATCGTACAGCCGAGTTCAGCGTTTCCTGGCTGTCGGAAACACCAGCGTAGATGCTTGAAAACACCGGGACCAGTAAGGAAAAAATAACTCCCCACCTGTTCTGAATTCCGCCAGCATCTCCAGAAGTGGACTGTATATTTTTTATCACGCCGTCTTTATTCCAAGGTCACAGAAACCCAATACAGACGCGACATCTCAGAGATTTATAACAGTGTTCGAACTGTTCCGTGATCGTCGGGGAGGGGCAGCGCGGAACGGGGGGCACACGCATATAGGCGTCACAAATATAAATAGATTTAATCTGTATATCTTTCCAACTGATACATTTAATTTGTATTAAAATATCCCAGAGCTATTGTATCGCACAGAATTGCGAGGTCGCAGCAGGGACGCCAATTAATGAATACGATGAGACACGTGCCGGTAATTTAAAAGGTGTAATCATCGTGAAGAACTCGCGGGATAGATTTCGGGAAACGAGGACTATCATTCTTGATTAAAAACGTCACAGCGGCGACCTGTCGCTATGCACTTGCAAATATGGTGGGAAAATATTATATGGATGTATGTATCGTGTGTAACTGAAATAAAACAGAGTATTCTGCTGGCGGGAATGCCATTCTCGATTTTGTCGCGGTAGTGTACCGATACTGAACATCTTTCGTGTTTCATTTCTTTCCACCTCGTCATCATCATCATCATCGCCGATTGAGAGGAGCGGTGATCGGCGAACCAGGCGTGTTCTCTTGTTTTCTGTACGGAACAGGTTCTGAAAAACTGCAACTTCACAATAATGGTGCGTTCTCCTCGTTCAAAGTAAATATAAAACCTATACACTGGTTGCACCGTGTTATACACCAAGAGCTGGGAGTCTTCCCGATCTGCGGTATTGAGCAACGTCTATCTTCCGCAGTACCCGTGCTTCGGGCGTGGCGCGAGGCGAGCGGGGGCGCCGGAGGGAGATGCTACCAGGCGATAGGAAGTGCGCAACCTTCCGGAGCCACCGGGATCGCGGCAGAGCATTGTTCCTTGTCACCCTGGTTCCCAGTTTATAGCTGCTCGATCTATTCTCGTCTCTTACGGTGAACGGCGCTACTGATGACGGCGCCCCTCTTCTCTCTTCCGCTCTCATCACTTCGTGTATTATTAATTATTTCGTTAGAAATGTGTCGTCGGTCGCGAGGCTTATCTACTAGATACATAGATCAAGATGGACTATTCCATTTTTCACGCGGGACCGAAGTGTACCAGTTTTGTCAGCGGACTCGCACCCTGTAGCTCAAGTGCGCGTGTCACCGTCTACCTGTCAGCCGTTCTCGTTACACCCTGTAGGCACCTTGCCGTGACGTGTTCCAACGCAACCAAACAATGTTGTCGCCAATTTAAGCTTATATTGATAAGAAGTTTAATGTTCAAGTACACCTGACCTGACACTAGGCAACTCAAATATGTTCTCAGTAAATAGATCGAATCAGTCGGTACACCTTTCTAGTTAATTCGTTCTATTTGTATTGATAAGATGTGATTAAATGATAATTTAGTAAAAAATAATAATTTTGGTCCTCATTTCTCGGATTAATTCGGATATCTAGATCTAGATACCAACGGCGCAGGGCCGGGCTGGGGCCCTTCTACCTGGGCAGGCCCGTCGGTCCTGTCGGCGGCCATAATACCTCCCTTCTCCCTCCCTTCTCCCTCCCCTCTCTGCACGCTTTCGTCTTTTCCAATACACTTATGGCGGAGTGAAAAATGAACTGATCGGCGAAGCTGATCTTCACTAAAAACGGCCTCTCAGGTGGGTCGGTCACGTGGAACGACTGAACGAGAAGAGAATGGGAAGAATGATACGCGACGCGAGTGCCGGAGGCACCGGAAATGGACAACGTCCGCGGAAGACTCGACTTGTTGATCAGCAAAACTGGCTACTGTTAGAAGTGGGCGAGACAAGATATATCAATGTGAATGAGACGAGAGTCGCGTCAGGGTAGAGGAGTATGACGCTCTATCCTCTATTCCTGCATGACGGTTAGATAGTCAGTTAGCCAGTTAGTCGTGCTCGAGAAGATGGCGACCTAGAGCGACCGGAGGGAGGCGGGTGATGTAGGGAACGAGAGGTCGAGGGGGTCAGGACAGCGGGACCTGTCAGATCATTCCACCATTCCAGTCAAGCCCCGGCTCCACCTCCACCCTGGTCCTAGAAGGTACGTCTGACTGGTTTATCTCAATGCTCGTAGACCGGACGATACCGTCACAGGTGTTGCCCCCTCAACTGCTCCGGAGCCGAAGGCGCTGGACTCCTGACGGTGCCATTTGATGAGGAACACCTCACGATTATTTCTCTATACAAATATGATTAGTACTGAATCTTGTACCGCAGCATGACAGTGCGAGCTATAGTGTGACAGATCACGACAGATGGCGCGAACGGTTGCTGGCGAACTAGGCAGGTGTCTGTATTCCGGCAGCCACCAAAATATAGCAAAGCACAGCTGATGCTGAAATGAAACTATTGTCTGTGATGATGCGACTCTTTGCAACTGCATCGCGTGGCTCAATTGGTTTATGAATGCGCCTGATGTAGAGTTAATGCGTGTATTTGATGACAAGATGCAAGAAAATCCGATATTGTTGTATCTGCATGCAACGCACATCCTTTGGTCGACACATCCGAGTGCGGGCTCTGCTGTCGGCACCGCACCTCACTAATATCTGTCCTATTCGTATGTCGATTGTACTGCTTTTAATAAATATATGCCAACTTACCCCGACACGGGCTTGCCTAGTGGGGCAACGCAATCATCATTCAGAAATGTCATCCGGTTAAATAGCAAATTCATAACGAATTGCCACCAAGTCAGTGCAATTCTGTTCCGACAGTTTGCTAGGTAGACACTTTTGGAAGCTTATAATCTAAGTCAGAATCGGCCTTTGAAAGCGCCTATCAGAAATTAAATAATACAAAAGACAGAACAAACAAACTACGAACAAAACATCGATAGGAACTTTTAACAGACTTTGGGCCTTCCCCGCTGACCACGATGGCTAGGCTGCCCGTCAGGTGGCAGATGCTGCTGGGCCGCCATTTAAATAACTAATCGAATCAAAATTAAATAAAATAGCGCAGAACTAAGTTCTGAAAAAAGTGCAACTTCACGATAACTATTTGTTCTCCTTCACATATTAGTTATATGAAACTTTATCCAAATTTAATCAAAGGTGTCTGGTGTCTCCCAGTTAACATTACTCAAAGCTATTTTGTCGCAATCAAAAGGTGATAGCTTTTAAAAATGGAATAGCAGATGTATCAATTTGAAAGAGCTGCAGCACAGCACTGTCGGTGTGGTGTAACTGGTAACGCGTTTCCCCGGATAGGTAAAGCAGCTAAAATATTTATTTGATAAATAGATTTTTTCTGTACCTACATCTTTCTGATTGATATATTTAATTTGGATATAACTTATTTGTCAATATTGAAACTCTTCGATTTCGCTCTACCAAAATACAAGCAGTTAAACGACTACAGACAGCATCCACCATTAGTTCGGACCGAGGTCTGCCCTCGGCAGCTCATTGACTCCGAGAAGGACATTTCGCCACCAGGACAGCTCGTTGTCCACGCGGAAGCGAATTGTACGCCCTGAACATTACATTTCGCATTACTTGACACGAGGGGCCCGAACCTCCTGGCGCCGGCCCTGTCCGTCCAGATAAGAAAAGCAAATATAAGGCTCGGAGAGAGGTCGCTCGTTACTCAGTTTCCAGGACATTTTCGCTGGGCCAGCTCCTGACAAGCAGCATCAAGGTTGGTACATCCATAATTATTTTTTATCACCATTTTTGATTTTATATTCAGATAACTGAAATATTTTTACTCTTTCAAGATTATAAATTATTAACATGTTTTATAATTTCTATAGTAGCCTAGCACCATATGATCTGGAGACTGCCGGACTCGTCTTTTAAGCTGCGAAACTCGAGCTTCCGCCCCACCTTGCGAGGAGCCCCCAGGCAGCAACCTGCAGCTGTAAGTTGATCATTGTATTTACAACCTTCTCGTGCCTGGTACATCCTTAGTATTGTCTTCTCTCTCTGGTTTTGATTGCACCTTCTCCTGTCAGCATTCCTCAATACCGAGTGCGGCCAGAGCTGCCCCCTCCCCCCGCTCATGGCGGGGACAAGTGAATATGTATATACGTGAAGTGCAGATTCCCTGCCTCTCTACCTTGGCTCGGGGGGTGGCGAATTCTATTTTTATTTCAATTATTTTGCTTCTTTAATATTTGCTAAATGTTACATAAATAATAAGAACAACCCTTTGTTTAAAACTACTGTTTATTGATACCATAGGTATCTTCTTCAGGAAACAATGTACACCGAAATTAAAAATAGCAGCATAGATAAAAACCAAACTATAAAAGTGTAAATGGTGGGTGACTATTTGCAAATAGTATTTGGTTATTTATAATATTTAAATTGCAATTAATGTTTAACTGTAAACCCCAAGACTTTTTAAAAACTGGTTAAAATTTGATGAAACGTACTGACGTATCAATAAACCATTTTATCAAATGACTCGTGTAAGAGCAGCATCTACAAGATAACTGATTTGTTTATTATTTTCCAGACCGCTCTCTCCGGCTGCAGATCTGCGCGTGTCGCCCTCCCTCGCACCCCATTACTGTGAGTTGGTCACTTAATATAGTCCCGCGTAGTAATCCCGCGAGTGTTGTCAGTACGCGGCGCTACCTGCAGTGGAATTAGTTTCCGAGTTCTATGGCTCGTCCCGCAATCCATCGCTCGGGTTCACTTTATTATAAACGACAAATGACGAGTACGTTAGACCGAGACGCTAAATATAATTGTAATGAAAGTGCGCTATTGTCGTAAAGAAGTAATTTCAGCTCCGCACTATTTTTAATACAAACCGAATGAATCATCTAGAAAAAATATTTAGTTACTAGATTTTTAAATTAATTTCTCTAGTTCATTCGTTCGGTTTGTATTGATCGAATATATATTTAAAGTTCCTCCTCAGCGCGCGAGCTCGACTGAAAAAAAGGTAATTTTTTTAGAATAAGAATGCTATTGACTTGTAGTATATGCTATTCTATAATAATATTATAGTTATTCTATAAAATGTAGTTTTAACTTGGTTAATGACGCATCACTCTTGCCTGAGTAAAAACAGAAGAACTAGATTTAAAATGAATGATGTACAATAGATGCATTGAACTACTGTCCATGGAATGACTTACGAGGGTTGCACCTCGCTGCAGGGGAGAATGGCAGGGGCTGCCGATCTGCCAGCCTGCCTCAATAGCAGCCACGCACCCTGTTTCAATATTGCCCCCCTAATTAATACTTCCATTCTTCCGAGCCCTCGTCTTTAATGGGTAGCCGCATAGTAACCATATTCTATTTATTTTCTGTACTCGATAAGATATTTATTATAATTTCCAGATAACCACAGCAGCGTCTCTCTCCTCCGCGCCGACGAGGAGACTGAACCTCGCTCAGTCTACCTTCAGCTGTAAGTTGATCATTTCATATACAACCAATTTAAAAGGATAATTTTTCTGTAGTTAGCAAATCTTGTTATCCGAGTAATGCTCCAGTTATTAGTAGCAACACTGCCCGAAATTTCCTTGGATATGACAAAAAATATATTTACAAAAACCTAGTTCGCACGAGAAATTTCGTATCTAACTCGTAATATTGCAATCCCCTTCCACACGCCACATTTTATAGAACTTTATCTACTGTAATGAACGAAAACATTAATTATCTATTCTGGCCAGTTGATGAGAAGTTCTTTGTTGTTTTACAGGCAATCCGAACTCCACTGACCGCTCCCAGCACCCAGACTCTCCACCTTGCACGTGAGTTGGCTTTTATATTGAACGACTTTTAAAGATGTGTAAAGTTGAGGCACGCTTTTAGTTTTCCAAAATGCAATGAAAGATATATAACTAACGCAGACTTCGTACTGCTTCAAGACGGCATTAATAGTTATTTTTCTAAGGATATCAGTTCAACATTAGAATGCATGAAGTATGTAAGTGTTGTCAGGCAAGTGACGCAAGACGCGAGACAAGGATGGTTTTCTCACTAGACAAGGATGGTTAGCTATCAAACGTTGATCTTTATATAGAACAGTTATTATTTGTCGCCATTTAAATTCATCAATTAATATTTTTTAAATATTAAAGTTTACACTTCGTACGGCTAGTGTAAGAAGTATTATTTTCAGGATAGAAGAGATTATCGATTGTGTCGATTCCCTGTTTTACAGTTGGGAGAATAGCTAATTCATTTTGTCTATCGCCGTCTATTCGCATTACAAACTAAAAAGGATTCAGAACGACAGTCCCAGTACAGAGAAGGTTCCCGTCACACGGTGATCTTAGTTTCGGTTAGATTAGTTCTTCATAATATTAAGAGTATTGTTCAATTTGAAAGAATATTAGGGATTTAGTATTTATTGTAGGTTTGTAGACTAGGTATGTTCCGGTTGAACTGAAACAAATACGTACAGCCTCTGCAAAAATCCAGGTATTGCCTCAATTATTATTATAAAGATGAGATTCTTGATATGTTTATATTTTAAAGGAAAGCTTATCAAATCTTCTGGCAATCAATATCGACCTTAACTGGTAGAATCATTAGCGCAATTGTTGTCCACAGTTTAGACTATTAATCCCCAATACTGATTTATTTTGTCTGCTTCACCTAGGATTCGGTACTACTGATCCACTTTCCCTGAGTCTGCAATTCCTCGCAATATCTTCATCCAACCCTAGCGCGTTTCTTCCGCGATATGCGCAATAATCCGATGGCTCCAAGCTAAAGATCATTCTTCCTCTTTCTTCGGTATTTCTTGAACTATAAACCGTTAGCATGGACGCTAGTAGGATGTTCCATCTTATCCGGTCTCCATATTTGTTTCATTATAGAGGGAAGCTCGAGCTGAAGGGATATTCCGTTAGTTCAGGTCCAGCTGCCTTTAGTTATAATCTTCAAGTAGTATTTAATTAGTAAATTACTTTGTAGCCTCATTTAATATGAATAATTACACAAAATACTTTGTTTAAACCACTATTTATTGATTATTCTGGATGTTTCGATACCTATGGTATCTTCTTCAGGAAACGATGAATACTGAAATTAAAAAATACAAGCGTAGATTAAAACAAAGCTATAAAGTAATGAATGAAAAGAAATAACTTCATAGTTTTGTTTTTATCTATGGTTGTATTTTCTAATTTCAGTATACATTGTTTCCTGAAGATGATACCGTGGGCATCGAAACAGGTAGAATAATTAATAAATGGTGGTTTGAATATAGTATTTAGTCTAATTATTAGGATTTAATTAGTTTAGTAGGTCTTTGAATTAATAGTTTCGCCTGATAGATTTAACTGTTCACTCAGTAGCTACTCTATCTTGCTTCTTCTTCTTCTTCGTGAGCTCGACCGTTCGAGGTGTGGTCCACAGCACGTCTCCGCTCCTCCCGATCGCCCAACCTCCCAACCTCTCCGCAGTCCCTAAAGGAATGGTAAATGTTGAGTACTGTCGTGTTTCATATCTAGTCGGTCTAGTTGGCCTCGGTCGGTGAATCTTATGTTGGATACGGTTCCTCCACCACAGTCCTCGGTTAACAGATTGGAGTGATTGCCAGATTTAGTGGGGGAGCCGATGTTCGATTCCCGCGATCTATTATCATTAGGGGTTTGTCGGGCGAAATACTGATTGGGAGAAGTCGAATTCTATTAATAGGAATTGTCAGATAGCCTTAAATAGAAGCCAAGCACCCAGGTTCAATATTAACCACTCTAATGAATATTGGCATTCGTCCATGTTCCTCTAGCATAATTCCTCTCCGCACATTCAGTTCTTAACGCGCAGCCACACTGTAACTCTATTCTATTTATTATGTGTACATTGTTGATAAGATATTTATTATTATTTCCAGATAACTACGCCGCGTAGTCCCGAGCAGCGCCCTCTCCTCCGCGCCCACGAGTAGACTTAAACCCCGCCTAGCCTATCTTTAATTGTAAGTTTTATATACAACCAATTATTCTGGCACTCCAGAGGTCTCTGGTAATTAGCTGATACTGATTGGGAGAAGTCGGATTCTATAAGTAGGAATGTTCACACAGGAGCACTATTCCTTGCTGATAAGGAAGTCGGGGGTTCGATTCCCGCGATCTATTATTTGAGAGGTTGGCCAGAAGTAATTCTGTTTGGGGAAATCGGATTTTATAAATAGGAATTGTCAGATAGCCTTAATAGTAGCAATGTACACTGGTTTAATATTGACCATTCTAATTAATATTGGCGTTCTTCCGAGTTCCTCTTTCCCTTATCACTGGCGCACATTCAGTAAAGGAGGAGCAGCCACGTGGTAACCCTGTTCTATTTATTCTCCGTGGTTGATTACATATTTACTATTGTTTCCAGATAACCACAGCGCGGAGTCCCGAGCAGCGTCCCTCTTCTCCGAGCGACGAGGAGTCCTGACCTAACCAAGTAAGTTGATCATTTTATATACGACCAATTGAAAAGCATTAATCTCCCGGCACTGCAGAGACCTCTCGAACTCGTAGTTAGCTGACAGCTGATACAGCTGTCCGAGTATTGCTCCAGTTATCAGTAGCAACGCTGCCTGTAATTTCATTGGATATGACAAACATATATATTCATCTACCTAGTTCGCAGCAGGAACCTCGCATCTAACTCGTCGTATTACAATCCTGCTCCACACAACATATTCTACAGAGCCTGACTCTTCGAGGCTGGCGACCGTTCTGTGTATAATGGATGGAAACATTTAAATTATTTTCTATTCCGTCCAGTTGATGAGATGTTCTTTGTTGTTTTACAGGCAATCCGAGCTTCACAGCCCGCTCCCAGCCCCCAGACTCTTCAACCTTGGCATGTAAGTTTGCTTTTATATTAGTATGGATAGGAATGACTTCCAAAGATATGTAAAGTTCAGGCGTGCTTCTAATTTTCCTAAAATGAAATTCTAGATAATTGAAACTGCTTCGAGACGTCATTAATAGTTATGTTTCTAAGAATATCATAAATTATATTCATTAAAGTATTACATTAAACTACGCATATTAAATACATAGGAATGGTTAGATATGAGCACACTCCCTTGCTGATGTGGAGGTCGAGGGTTCGATTCTCGCGGTCTTTTATCACGGGGGGTTGACCAAGAGATACACCAATTAGGGAAAGTTGGATTATATAAATAGAAATAGTCAGTTAGGTACACACTCCCATGCTGCTGTGGAGATCAAGGGTTCGAATCCCGCCATCTATTATCATGAGGGGATGGATGATCAAGAGATATACTGATTAGGGAAAGTTAGATTTTATGAATAGGAATGATTTGATATATACACACTCACATGCTGGTATGGATGCCGAGGGATCGATTACCGCGATCTATTATCATGAGGGGATGACCAAGAGATATACTGATTAGGGAAAGTTAGATTTTATGAATAGGAATGATTTGATATATACACACTCACTTGCTGGTATGGATGTCGAGGGCTCGATTCCCGCGATCTATTATCATGAGGGGATGGATGATCAAGAGATATACTGATTAGGGAAAGTTAGATTTTATGAATAGGAATGATTTGATATATACACACTCACATGCTGGTATGGATGCCGAGGGATCGATTACCGCGATCTATTATCATGAGGGGATGACCAAGAGATATACTGATTAGGGAAAGTTAGATTTTATGAATAGGAATGATTTGATATATACACACTCACATGCTGGTATGGATGCCGAGGGATCGATTACCGCGATCTATTATCATGAGGGGATGACCAAGAGATATACTGATTAGGGAAAGTTAGATTTCATGAATAGGAATGATTTGATATATTTTTTAATTTTTTAAAAATTTAATTTAGCGAAAAAAATACATGGGCAAAATAAATTCAATTTTTAAAATACATGGTTACAAACATACATAAGGTTATACACATACATGGTGTTTCTTTCGCTTACCTCTCCAAAAAAGAGACCAGCTCTTGTGCTCGGAGAGGGAGTTACTCTACAATAATTGTATATAATACCTTACATATTTTCTTCATTGTCCATTTGTGTGCTTTTGAAGAATTCTGTAATATTGGTTATGTGTTTTTGAAATATTCATTTAGTTTCTTTTTAAACTCTTTTATAGCCTTTATTTCTTTGATTTGTGTAGGGAGGTTATTGAAATTTTTTATCCCTAAATATATAGAATTTAGCTGATAGTGTTTGGTGTTACATTTAGGGATTTTAAAGTTATTTTTAAACCTTAATGATGAGCTTGTTTCAAATTTTCTAGTGATATTTTCTTTAATTAATTGATTAATTGAGGTTTTTTTGTAAATGTTTTCAATTTTGGGGACTGGGAATTTTGCAAAAAGTGTTTGTGTTGAAAAAGTTGATCTTTTTTTTAATATCACTTTAATAATTGTTCTCTGTATTATTTTTACTGAGTTCATTATATTATTGTATGCTCCTCCCCACCCGATTATTCCATACTGGAGTAGTGAGTGAACGATAGCAAAATATACCTTTTTAAAATTATTTATACTTAGAATGTTCATTAGTCTTATGAATACATATTTAGATACATTTTCTTATTCTTTTCACTAATTCGTTAATGTGACTGTGCCATTTTAAATGTTGATCAATAATTACACCGAGATATTTGATTTCTTTTTTTGGGCTTAAATTTGTACAAGAGTCGTTACAGGTAATTTTGTTACAGTTTTCGTTATGGATAGTAATTTTTATATGGGGCGGTGTTTTAAGACTTTTTATTGAAAAGGGAATGTAATAGGTTTTTTCAGAGTTTAAAGAAAGTAAATGACTATCGAACCAGGATTTGAGTGTGTTCATGACACTATTTGCATGCTCGTTTGTAGTCTTGTCCGTCACCAATGATAGCAGTGTCGTCGGCGTATGATATAATCTTTTTTTAACAATTTTTTCTAGGATTTTTCCAAAGTTTGACAGAAGAGAGATTGGTCTGTAATTGGTTATTTCCTCGGGGTTATTTGATTTATATATGGGGGAAATGATGGCTTGTTTGTAGCGTGTTGGGAATACCCCTGTTTTTAAACTTAAGTTTATTACATGCATTAGGGGTTTGGATATTTGTTTTTTTATAAATTTTAATGTATTAACAATATATCCATCATAACCTGGTGCTGTTCCTCCCTTCATACATGTTATGATATGTTCAATTTCGTTAACTGTTGCGGGTTGAAAAATGTCTATTTTAGTTCCTATGTATACTGCATTAGAGTAGCAACGTTAGTATTCCAGTTTTTGTGATTTTACTAGCCAAGTTTTAACCGACGTTGGCAAAGAAATTATTAAAAATTTTATTTTTGCCTCGTCATGTATAATAACATTTATTTTTCCTTTTTTGTCTTGTTTATTTTCCATGATTTCATTAATGATATTCCAAACTCTCTTACTATCATTTTCTGCAGATTCTAGAATTTTTTTGTAGTATTTTTCTTTAGTATCTGATATTAAAAATGAAAGTTTTTTCTTGTATACTTTTAAATATCTATTTAGTTGCTAGTTATTTGGTAGCATTTTATTTATTTTTATTAAGAATGCTTTACGTCTAATTGATACGATTAGACCATGAGATACACACTAACTTGCTGGTATGGATGCCGAGGGCTCGATTCCCGCGATCTATTATCATGAGGGGATGGATGACCAAGAGACATACTGATTAGGGAAAGTTAGATTTTATGAATAGGAATGGTACCGATACCGTAACATTATTTTTGATTTCCACTAAAACAGCTCAAGTAGTTTTCAATGTGACCCTGAAAACAGAATAACTTCTTGGCTATGAATGTTATGAATAGAACCACAATATGTTTAGGAAAAATAGTTTTATTTCTCAAATGGTGCGACATTAGAAAATCAGCGACAGAAAAGTGTCCGCCATTAGAAGATAGTATCATTACTATACTACATAGTCACGTGACATGTTCGAAATGTTATCACAAGTTTCCTGGATCCACAGTTTCCACAGTGAATCCAGTCTTCGTCATGTGATTCCAGGCCTCAAGGGCGGGTGAGTTGCTTCACTTGGTCTACATTGATTGCCCGTCTCGCTTTTCTGATACTTTTCCAGATGTCTGACTTTTACCGCGATCCAAGATTCCACTCTTCTTCTTTTCATCACTTTTTCCACCCGCGTATCTACAATCTGGTCAAGAAGAAGAAGCCACACACTTGTTAAATATATTTTTGTTTTACAATAGCTGTATAAATAATGAATACATACAAATTATAACATTCCCTTAAGTTCAGTAATTACTTCTTGAATTTTAACGTTGCATCTTTAGCCACAATGCAAATCGTCGAACTGAGAATGCCCTCGCACCGACAGTTGACGCCGAACGATACACACACGTGAGAGTGTCCCGGATAGTGCACAGCGGAGATTGGTTCACTAGCGCTAGCTCCTATCGGCGGTCCATAACAGCATCTGCCCGGTACTGTGGGACCTTCCCCTGTTCGTTCTCGATGACCAAACTATCTAAGCGATCTATTCTTAGTCCTTTTCGTAATACTAAAATCAACATTACTCTTTCCTCTAATTTGCAACTACGAGAGTTTGTAACCTGATGATAATCTGTTCAATTACACGGCAGAACATCCCAGAAAAATGTACACGGTAGATAATAGTCTACTGGCCAAAGCGACACCATGGATATCCTGGACAATAATGTTTTAGTAATGTAAGAGATTTATTCAACTACCGTCCATGGAATGACTTCCGAGGGTTGTTCCTCAGTGCGGCGCGGCAGGGAAGGGCTACAGACCTGCCAGCCTGCCTTAATAGCAGCCAGGTTCAATATTGACCACTCTGATTAATATTCCAATTTTCTCTGTCACAATTCCTCTTTCCGTTATCGGCAGTCACACGGAAACTCTATTCTATTTATATTCTGTACTTGATAAGATATTTATTATTATTTTCAGATAACCACAACGCTTAGTTCCGAGCAGCCTCTCTCTCCTCCGCGCTACAGAGGAGACTAAACCTCACCCAGCCTCATTCAGCTGTAAGTTGATCATTTTACATACAACTAATTTAAAAGGATAATTCATTTGGCACTCCAGAGATCTCTGGTAGTCAGCTCATACTGCTATTCGAGTAATACTCCACTTTTTAGTAGCAATATTGCCTGAATTTAAAATTGTTTTTACGATCGCGGAGTCATTTGGGTATTTTCGCTCTTTCTGTCTGTTCTTCGGTTCAGACTTTTCCTTTGCAACAGTCGAGCTCGGCCTAACTGACGGCTTCTCTCAGATACGAGTATCATCTGAGCCCGGACAGCTCTTGCGACTGCCTCTGATCCGAGTCCATAATGACCGTTATGATATGTGAATGGTTCTCGTCATGGTTACTTGAGACCCGTTTCTCCTCTCTGATCCGGTCCACCGCACTTACCCAGCTGTTCAATGTGTAGTTTAAAAGGCTTCAGGCCTGCAGCGGGCGGGAGCTCCAAGTTCCTCATCGTAAATATTTAGGTTGGGTTGTTATCCTTACGTCCTACCCCCGACTTGGAGGGTATTGGATTCTCTTCCTCTATTCTTTTACAACGGAAACGTCTGTAGTGTTCGCTTCACAGGGTCTCCGCCCCTCCGAGGAGTTATCGAGGAACCCACCTAAATATATTCAACCTTCCAGTAATACAACCGGAGAGCGAGTTCGCACCGGGAACTTCTCATCTAACTCGTAATATTCCAATCCACATCGAATGAATGAATGGCTGGCAACATGAATGACAACATTCCATTCATTTTCTATTCCATCCGGTTGATGAAACGTTCTTTGTTGTTTTACAGGCAATCCGAGCTCCACAGACCACTCCCTTCTCTCCAAACTTGACATGTAAGTTGACTATTATATTTATTCATGGATAGGAGATGACTTCCAAATATATGTAGAGTGAATGCATTCTTTTAATGTTCTAAAATGAAATTCAAGATAATTCGCGCAGCCTTCACACAGTTTCCAGGCGGCATTAATAGTTATTTTTCTAATAATATCAATTATACACTAAAGCAGTATATTACAATACGCAAGTAAAGGTTGCTACATCCGCGACAAGATTAATCGGTGGCTTTCTCACATCTATTTAAAAAGTTCTCTTCTCTGGAGCGCTGATCATCGCATAGAACAATTATTTGTGTCCGAGATTAGTTTTATTTAACTATGAAAGGATTCAGGAACAAAATGCCCCACGTGCCCTTAGTTGTATAATATCAGAGTGTTGCTCGACTTGGAAGCATAGTGGGTACCATCGTCGGTGAACGGCTCGTGGTACAGGAATATTATCTCAGCCTCTGCTAAATTCTGATATTGTCTTAATTATTACAAACGTTGTGTGGAGTTGATCAGCATTATAGTGATGTACGAGGGGGAAGATGAAAAACAAAACCCCGTGTTTTAGGTAAACAAGCAAGAAGATGAGTATCAAATGTAGGTCCATAACTAATAGACCTATTGACGCAATTATCTCTGTCTATTTTTGTCTGCTTCATCTAGGATATGATTCACGGAATGATATTTCTTCCCAACATTTCCCTGATGTAGGTACTACACAAATATCTATGCTCTAATTCCTATTATAGAACGATTCATTTTTCCTTAATTCTGAAACACTCCCCTCGATATCTTCAGCCAATTCCAGCGCGCTACTTCCTCCGTCTTCTGGTACTTCTTCAACTATCAAATGTTTGCGTGGATGCCGGTAGGACGGTTCCATCTTATCCAGTCTATTTTCCTGACTCAACTGGCAACTCTACAGTTTCCCATTATTGCTCCATCGCATCATCAGAAAGGGATGTTCTGTGCACCAGGTGCAGCCGTCTTACGATTATTAGATCTTTTGAGAGCTATTTTTAGTTGTACATAGTTTTGAGTGTTGTCTGAATTAGTCTCGCGAATAATAGTCTCTCGTAATATTTTTATCTTGATTTTTCTCATTCTACTTCTTCTTCTTCGTGGGCTCAATGCTGAACGTTGTGGTCGCTTGATCCGTCTGAGGTGTGGTGTACAGCACTTCTCCACTCCTCTCGATCTGGAGGGCAATCAGACCAATTTTGACATTCCAATTAGTCTTCGTATTTTTGCTTCACATCCCTCATGTTTTGAAATAAGACTTACTAGGTATATAAACTCACCAACCTCTCAGAACTCTTCTATTTCTAGCCCGAGTTGGCAACTTTCTGCTCCTCCTCTGGGGAGGAGCTCAGCAATGTCATCCGTGTGCTAAAGATGTTTAGTCAGTGAACCTTATATTCGATATAGTTCCACCACCATTGATCACAGGAGTAATTGACAGATATAGTAGAGGTTTACCTTTAACATTGTGTTCCCCATGGAGAGCTGAGGTTAGAGTCCCGCGATCTACTATATTAGGCGTTGGCCAGGACAGATATTGATTAGGGGAAATCGGAATTTATAAACAGGAATATTGGCGAGCACTGCCGTATAAATATGGAGGTCAACGATTCGACTACCGCGTTCTAACGTTATGAAGGGTTGACCAGGAAAAGGACAAATTAGGGCAAGTTGGATCCAATAAATAGGAATGGTTAGAAATCTATAGAAAGGAATGGTTAAATATTTGCCCACTCTCTTACTGATGTCAAGGTCTAGGGTTCGATTCCCGTGACCTGCTATCATTAAAGGATGGCCAGGAGAAATATTGATTAGAAAAAGTCGAATTCTATAAATAGGAATGTTTAAATAGTTGCACACTCCCTTACTGAAATAGAGGTTTAGGTTCGATTCCCGTGACCTGCTATCATGAAAGGTTGGCCAGGAGAAATATTAATTAGAAAAAGTCGAATTCTATAGATAGGAATGTTTATATAGTTGCACACTCCCTTACTGATGTAGAGGTCTAGGGTTCGATTCCCGTGACCTGCTATCATGAAAGGTTGGCCAGGAGAAATATTGATTAGAAGAAGTCGAATTCTATAGACAGCAATGGTTAAATAGTTGCACACTCTCTTACTGATGTTAAGGTCTAGGGTTCGATTCCCGTGACCTGCTATAATGAAAGGTTGTCCAGGAGAAATATTGATTAGAAAAAGTCGAATTCTATAGATAAGAATGGTTAAATAGTTGCACACTCCCCTATAGATTGTATAGGTCTAGGGTTCGATTCCCGTGACCTGCTATCATGAAAGGTTGGCCAGGAGAAATATTGAATAGAATAAGTCGAAATCTATAGAAAGGAATGGTTAAATATGTGCCCACTCTCTTACTGATGTCAAGGTCTAGGGTTCGATTCCCGTGACCTGCTATAATGAAAGGTTGACCAGAGAAATATTGATTAGAAAAAGTCGAATTCTATAGATAGGAATATTTAAATAGTTACACACTCACTTACTGATGTAGAGGTCTAGGGTACGATTCCCGCGACCTGTTATAATGAGAGGTTGGCCAGGAAATATATTAATTAGGGGAAGTCGAATTCAATAGATAGAAATAGTTACATAGGTGCACACTCCCTTACTGATGTAGAGGTCTAGGGTTCGATTCCCGTGACCTGCTATCATGAAAGGTTGACCAGGAGAAAGATTGATTAGAAAAAGTTGAATTTTATAAATAGGAATGGTTAAATAGTTGCACACTCCCTTACTGATGTAGAGGTCTAGGGTTCGATTCCCGTGACCTGCTATCATAAGAGGTTGACCTGGAGAAAGATTGATTAGATAAAGTCGAATTCTATAGATAGTAATGGTTCAATAGTTGCACACTCCCTTACTGATGTAGAGGTCAAGGGTTCGATTCCCGTGACCTGTTATAATGAGAGGTTGGCCAGGAAATATATTAATTAGGGGAAGTCGAATTCAATAGATAGAAATGGTTACATAGGTGCACACTCCCTTACTGATGTAGAGGTCTAGGGTTCAATTCCCGTGACCTGCTATCATGAAAGGTTGACCAGGAGAAATATTGATTAGAAAAAGTCAAAATCTATAGAAAGGAACGGTTAAATATTTGCACACTCTCTTACTGATGTTAAGGTCTAAGGTTTGATTCCCGTGACCTGCTATCATGAAAGGTTGACCAGAGAAATATTGATTAGAAAAAGTCGAATTCTATAGATAGGAATATTTAAATAGTTACACACTCCCTTACTGATGTAGAGGTCTAGGGTACGATTCCCGCGACCTGCTATCATTAGAGGTTGACCTGGAGAAAGATTGATTAGAAAAAGTTGAATTTTATAAATAGGAATGGTTAAATAGTTGCACACTCCCTTACTGATGTAGAGGTCTAGGGTTCGATTCCCGTGACCTGCTATCATAAGAGGTTGACCTGGAGAAAGATTGATTAGAAAAAGTCGAATTCTATAGATAGGAATGTTTATGTAGTTGCACACTCCCTTACTGATGTAGAGGTCTAGGGTTCGATTCCCTAGACCTGCTATCATAAAAGGTTGACCTGGAGAAAGATTGATTAGAAAAAGTTGAATTTTATAAATAGGAATGGTTAAATAGTTGCACACTCCCTTACTGAGATAGAGGTCTAGGGTTCGATTCCCGTGACCTGCTATCATTAGAGGTTGACCTGGAGAAAGATTGATTAGAAAAAGTCGAATTTTATAAATAGGAATGGTTAAATAGTTGCACACTCCCTTACTGATGTAGAGGTCTAGGGTTCGATTCCCGTGACCTGCTATCATGAAAGGTTGGCCAGGAGAAATATTGATTAGATAAAGTCGAATTCTATAGATAGTGATGGTTCAATAGTTGCACACTCCCTTACTGATGTAGAGGTCAAGGGTTCGATTCCCGTGACCTGCTATCATGAAAGGTTGGCCAGGAGAAATATTGATTAGAAAAAGTCGAATTCTATAGATAGGAATGTTTATATAGTTGCACACTCCCTTACTGAGATAGAGGTCTAGGGTTCGATTCCCGTGACCTGCTATCATTAGAGGTTGACTTGGAGAAAGATTGATTAGAAAAAGTTGAATTTTATAAATAGGAATGGTTAAATAGTTGCACACTCACATACTGATTCAGAGTTCTAGGGTTCGATTCCCGTGACCAGTTATCATGAAAGGTTGGCCAGGAGAAAGATTGATTAGAAAAAGTTGAATTTTATAAATAAGAATGGTTAAATAGTTGCACACTACCGTACTGATGTAGAGGTCTAGGGTACGATTCCCGCGACCTGTTATAATGAGGTTGGCTGGGAAATATATTAATTAGGGGAAGTCGAATTCAATAGATAGAAATGGTTACATAGGTGCACACTCCCTTACTGATGTAGAGGTCTAGGGTTCGATTCCCGTGACCTGCTATCATGAAAAGTTGACCAGGATAAATATTGAATAGAAAAAGTCGAATTCTATAGATAGGAATGTTTATATAGTTGCACACTCTCTTACTGATGTAGAGGTCTAGGGTTCGATTCCCTAGACCTGCTATCATAAGAGGTTGACCTGGAGAAAGATTGATTAGAAAAAGTTGAATTTAATAAATAGGAATGGTTAAATAGTTGCACACTCCCTTACTGATGTAGAGGTCTAGGGTACGATTCCCGCGACCGGCTATCATGAGAGGTTGACCAGGAAAAATATTCATTAGAAAAAGTCGAATTCTATAGATAGGATTGGTTAAATATTTGCACACCCTCTTACTGATGTTAAGGTCTAGGGTTCGATTCCCGTGACCTGCTATCAATAAATGTTGGCCAGGAGAAATATTGATTAGAAAAAGTCGAATTCTATAGATAGGATTGGTTAAATAGTTGCACACTCCCTTACTGATGTAGAGGTCTAGGGTTCGATTCCCGTGACTTGCTATCATGAGAGGTTGACCAGGAGAAATATTGATTAGAAAAAGTCAAAATCTATAGAAAGGAACGGTTAAATATTTGCACACTCTCTTACTGATGTTAAGGTCTAAGGTTTGATTCCCGTGACCTGCTATCATGAAAGGTTGGCCAGGAGAAATATTGATTAAAAAAAGTCGAATTCTATAGATAGGAATGTTTAAATAGTTGCACACTCCCTTACTGATGTAGAGGTCTAGGGTTCGATTCCCGTGACCTGCTATCATGAAAGGTTGGCCAGGAGAAATATTAATTAGAAAAAGTCGAATTCTATAGATAGGAATGTTTATATAGTTGCACACTCCCTTACTCATGTAGAGGTCTAGGGTTCGATTCCCGTGACCTGCTATCATTAGAGGTTGACCTGGAGAAAGATTGATTAGAAAAAGTTGAATTTTATAAATAGGAATGGTTAAATAGTTGCACACTCCCTTACTGATGTAGAGGTCTAGGGTTCGATTCCCGTGACCTGCTATCATGAAAGGTTGGCCAGGAGAAATATTGATTAGATAAAGTCGAATTCTATAGATAGTAATAGTTCAATAGTTGCACACTCCCTTACTGATGTAGAGGTCTAGGGTTCGATTCCCGTGACCTGCTATCATGAAAGGTTGGCCAGGAGAAATATTGATTAGATAAAGTCGAATTCTATAGATAGTAATAGTTCAATAGTTGCACACTCCCTTACTGATGTAGAGGTCTAGGGTTCGATTCCCGTGACCTGCTATCATGAAAGGTTGGCCAGGAGAAATATTGATTAGAAAAAGTCGAATTCTATAGATAGGAATGTTTATATAGTTGCACACTCCCTTACTGAGATAGAGGTCTAGGGTTCGATTCCCGTGACCTGCTATCATTAGAGGTTGACCTGGAGAAAGATTGATTAGAAAAAGTTGAATTTTATAAATAGGAATGGTTAAATAGTTGCACACTCCCTTACCGATGTAGAGGTCTAGGGTACGATTCCCGCGACCGGCTATCATGAGAGGTTGACCAGGAAAAATATTCATTAGAAAAAGTCGAATTCTATAGATAGGAATGGTTAAATAGTTGCACACTCCCTTACTGATGTAGAGGTCTAGGGTTCGATTCCCGTGACCTGCTATCATGAAAGGTTGGCCAGGAGAAATATTGATTAGAAAAAGTCGAATTCTATAGGTAGGAATGGCTAAATAATTGCACACATCTTTACTGATGTAGAGGTCTAGGGTTCGATTCCCGTGACCTGCTATCATGAAAGGTTGACTAGGAGAAATATTGATTAGAAAATGTCTAATTCTATAAATTCGAATTGTTGAATAGTTGCACACTCACTTACTGATGTAGAGGTCTAGGGTTCGATTCCCGTGACTTGCTATCATGAGAGGTTGACCAGGAGAAATATTGATTAGAAAAAGTCAAAATCTATAGAAAGGAACGGTTAAATATTTGCACACTCTCTTACTGATGTTAAGGTCTAAGGTTTGATTCCCGTGACCTGCTATCATGAAAGGTTGGCCAGGAGAAATATTGATTAAAAAAAGTCGAATTCTATAGATAGGAATGTTTAAATAGTTGCACACTCCCTTACTGATGTAGAGGTCTAGGGTTCGATTCCCGTGACCTGCTATCATGAAAGGTTGGCCAGGAGAAATATTAATTAGAAAAAGTCGAATTCTATAGATAGGAATGTTTATATAGTTGCACACTCCCTTACTGATGTAGAGGTCTAGGGTTCGATTCCCGTGACCTGCAATCATTAGAGGTTGACCTGGAGAAAGATTGATTAGAAAAGGTTGAATTTTATAAATAGGAATGGTTAAATAGTTGCACACTCCCTTACTGATGTAGAGGTCTAGGGTTCGATTCCCGTGACCTGCTATCATGAAAGGTTGGCCAGGAGAAAAATTGATTAGATAAAGTCGAATTCTATAGATAGTAATGGTTCAATAGTTGCACACTCCCTTACTGAGATAGAGGTCTAGGGTTCGATTCCCGTGACCTGCTATCATTAGAGGTTGACCTGGAGAAAGATTGATTAGAAAAAGTTGAATTTTGAAAATAGGAATGGTTAAATAGTTGCACACACCCTTACTGATGTAGAGGTCTAGGGTTCAATTCCCGTGACCTGCTATCATGAAAGGTTGGCCAGGAGAAATATTGATTAGAAAAAGTCGAATTCTATAGATAGGAATGTTTATATAGTTGCACACTCCCTTACTGAGATAGAGGTCTAGGGTTCGATTCCCGTGACCTGCTATCATTAGAGGTTGACTTGGAGAAAGATTGATTAGAAAAAGTTGAGTTTTATAAATAGGAATGGTTAAATAGTTGCACACTCACATACTGATTCAGAGTTCTAGGGTTCGATTCCCGTGACCAGCTATCATGAAAGGTTGGCCAGGAGAAAGATTGATTAGAAAAAGTTGAATTTTATAAATAAGAATGGTTAAATAGTTGCACACTACCGTACTGATGTAGAGGTCTAGGGTACGATTCCCGCGATCTGTTATAATGAGGTTGGCCGGGAAATATATTAATTAGGAGAAGTCGAATTCAATAGATAGAAATGGTTACATAGGTGCACATTCCCTTACTGATGTAGAGGTCTAGGGTTCGATTCCCGTGACCTGCTATCATGAAAGGTTGACCAGGATAAATATTGAATAGAAAAAGTCGAATTTTATAGATAGGAATGTTTATATAGTTGCACACTCCCTTACTGATGTAGAGGTCTAGGGTTCGATTCCCTAGACCTGCTATCATAAGAGGTTGACCTGGAAAAAGATTGATTAGAAAAAGTTGAATTTAATAAATAGGAATGGTTAAATAGTTGCACACTCCCTTACCGATGTAGAGGTCTAGGGTACGATTCCCGCGACCGGCTATCATGAGAGGTTGACCAGGAAAAATATTCATTAGAAAAAGTCGAATTCTATAGATAGGATTGGTTAAATATTTGCACACCCTCTTACTGATGTTAAGGTCTAGGGTTCGATTCCCGTGACCTGCTATCATTAAAGGTTGGCCAGGAGAAATATTGATTAGAAAAAGTCGAATTCTATAGATAGGATTGGTTAAATAGTTGCACACTCCCTTACTGATGTAGAGGTCTAGGGTTCGATTCCCGTGACTTGCTATCATGAGAGGTTGACCAGGAGAAATATTGATTAGAAAAAGTCAAAATCTATAGAAAGGAACGGTTAAATATTTGCACACTCTCTTACTGATGTTAAGGTCTAAGGTTTGATTCCCGTGACCTGCTATCATGAAAGGTTGGCCAGGAGAAATATTGATTAAAAAAAGTCGAATTCTATAGATAGGAATGTTTAAATAGTTGCACACTCCCTTACTGATGTAGAGGTCTAGGATTCGATTCCCGTGACCTGCTATCATGAAAGGTTGGCCAGGAGAAATATTGATTAGAAAAAGTCGAATTCTATAGATAGGAATGTTTATATAGTTGCACACTCCCTTACTGAGATAGAGGTCTAGGGTTCGATTCCCGTGACCTGCTATCATTAGAGGTTGACCTGGAGAAAGATTGATTAGAAAAAGTTGAATTTTATAAATAGGAATGGTTAAATAGTTGCACACTCCCTTACCGATGTAGAGGTCTAGGGTACGATTCCCGCGACCGGCTATCATGAGAGGTTGACCAGGAAAAATATTCATTAGAAAAAGTCGAATTCTATAGATAGGAATGGTTAAATAGTTGCACACTCCCTTACTGATGTAGAGGTCTAGGGTTCGATTCCCGTGACCTGCTATCATGAAAGGTTGGCCAGGAGAAATATTGATTAGAAAAAGTCGAATTCTATAGGTAGGAATGGCTAAATAATTGAACACATCTTTACTGATGTAGAGGTCTAGGGTTCGATTCCCGTGACCTGCTATCATGAAAGGTTGACTAGGAGAAATATTAATTAGAAAATGTCTAATTCTATAAATTCGAATTGTTGAATAGTTGCACACTCACTTACTGATGTAGAGGTCTAGGGTTCGATTCCCGTGACTTGCTATCATGAGAGGTTGACCAGGAGAAATATTGATTAGAAAAAGTTGAATTTTATAAATAGGAATGGTTAAATAGTTGCACACTCCCTTACTGATGTAGAGGTGTAGGGTTCGATTCCCGTGACCTGCTATCATGAAAGGTTAGCCAGGAGAAATATTGATTAGATAAAGTCGAATTCTATAGATAGTAATGGTTAAATAGTTGCACACTCCCTTACTGATGTAGAGGTCTAGGGTTCGATTCCCGTGACCTGCTATCATGAAAGGTTGGCCAGGAGAAATATTGATTAGATTAAGTCGAATTCTATAGATAGTAATGGTTCAATAGTTGCACACTCCCTTACTGATGTAGAGGTCTAGGGTTCGATTCCCGTGACCTGCTATCATGAAAGGTTGGCCAGGAGAAATATTGATTAGAAAAAGTGGAATTCTATAGATAGGAATGTTTATATAGTTGCACACTCCCTTACTGAGATAGAGGTCTAGGGTTCGATTCCCGTGACTTGCTATCATGAGGGGTTGACCAGGAGAAATATTGATTAGAAAAAGTCGAAATTTATAGAAAGGAACGGTTAAATATTTGCACACCCTCTTACTGATGTTAAGGTCTAGGGTTCGATTCCCGTGACCTGCTATCATTAGAAGTTGACCTGGAGAAAGATTGATTAGAAAAAGTTGAATTTTATAAAAAGGAATTGTTAAATAGTTGCACACTCCCTTACTGATGTAGAGGTGTAGGGTTCGATTCCCGTGACCTGCTATCATGAAAGGTTGGCCAGGAGAAATATTGATTAGATAAAGTCGAATTCTATAGATAGGAATGTTTATATAGTTGCACACTCTCTTACTAATGTTAAGGTCTAGGGTTCGATTCCCTTGATCTGCTATCATGAAAGGATGGCCAGGAGAAATATTGATTAGAAGAAGTCGAATTCTACGGATAGGAATGGTTAAATAGTTGCACACTCCCTTACTGATGTAGAGGTCTAAGGTTCGATTCCCGTGACCTGCTATCATGAAAGGATGGACAGGAGAAAGATTGATTACAAAAAGTTGAATTTTATAAATAGGAATGGTTAAATAGTTGCACACTCCCTTACTGATGTAGAGGTCTAGGGTACGATTCCCGCGACTGACTATCATGAGAGGTTGACCAGGAAAAATATTCATTAGAAAAAGTCGAAATCTATAGAAAGGAATGGTTAAATATTTGCCCACTCTCTTACTGATGTCAAGGTCTAGGGTTTGATTCTCGTGACCTGCTATCATTAAAGGTTGGCCAGGAGAAATATTGATTAGAAAAAGTCGAATTCTATAGATAGGAATGTTTATATAGTTGCACACTCTCTTACTAATGTTAAGGTCTAGGGTTCGATTCCCTTGATCTGCTATCATGAAAGGATGGCCAGGAGAAATATTGATTAGAAAAAGTCGAATTCTACGGATAGGAATGGTTAAATAGTTGCACACTCCCTTACTGATGTAGAGGTCTAAGGTTCGATTCCCGTGACCTGCTATCATGAAAGGATGGACAGGAGAAATATTGATTAGAAGAAGTCGAATTCTACGGATAGGAATGGTTAAATAGTTGCACACTCCCTTACTGATGTAGAGGTCTAAGGTTTGATTCCCGTGACCTGCTATCATGAGGGGTTGACCAGAAGAAATATTGATTAGAAAAAGTCGAAATCTATAGAAAGGAACGGTTAAATATTTGCACACCCTCTTACTGATGTAGAGGTCTAGGGTTCGATTCCCGTGACCTGCTATCATGAAAGGTTGACCAGGATAAATATTGAATAGAATAAGTCGAAATCTATAGGTAGGAATGGCTAAATAGTAGCACACTCCTTTACTGATGTAGAGGTCAAGGGGTTCGATTCCCGTGACTTGCTATCATGAGAGGTTGACCAGGAGAAATATTGATTAGAAAAAGTCAAAATCTATAGAAAGGAACGGTTAAATATTTGCCCACTCTCTTACTGATGTCAAGGTCAAGGGTTCGATTCCCGTGACCTGCTATCATCAAAGGTTGGCCTGGAGAAATATTGATTAGAAAAAGTCGAATTCTATAGATAGGATTGGTTAAATAGTTGCACACTCCCTTACTGACGTAGAGGTCTAGGGTTCGATTCCCGTGACTTGCTATCATGAGGGGTTGACCAGGAGAAATATTGATTAGAAAAAGTCGAAATCTATAGAAAGGAACGGTTAAATATTTGCACACCCTCTTACTGATGTTAAGGTCTAGGGTTCGATTCCCGTGACCTGCTATCATTAAAGGTTGGCCAGGAGAAATATTGATTAGAAAAAGTCGAATTCTATAGATAGGATTGGTTAAATAGTTGCACACTCCCTTACTGATGTAGAGGTCTAGGGTTCGATTCCCGTGACCTGCTATCATGAAAGGTTGGCCAGGAGAAATATTGATTAGAAAAAGTGGAATTCTATAGATAGGAATGTTTATATAGTTGCACACTCCCTTACTGAGATAGAGGTCTAGGGTTCGATTCCCGTGACTTGCTATCATGAGGGGTTGACCAGGAGAAATATTGATTAGAAAAAGTCGAAATTTATAGAAAGGAACGGTTAAATATTTGCACACCCTCTTACTGATGTTAAGGTCTAGGGTTCGATTCCCGTGACCTGCTATCATTAGAAGTTGACCTGGAGAAAGATTGATTAGAAAAAGTTGAATTTTATAAAAAGGAATTGTTAAATAGTTGCACACTCCCTTACTGATGTAGAGGTGTAGGGTTCGATTCCCGTGACCTGCTATCATGAAAGGTTGGCCAGGAGAAATATTGATTAGATAAAGTCGAATTCTATAGATAGGAATGTTTATATAGTTGCACACTCTCTTACTAATGTTAAGGTCTAGGGTTCGATTCCCTTGATCTGCTATCATGAAAGGATGGCCAGGAGAAATATTGATTAGAAGAAGTCGAATTCTACGGATAGGAATGGTTAAATAGTTGCACACTCCCTTACTGATGTAGAGGTCTAAGGTTCGATTCCCGTGACCTGCTATCATGAAAGGATGGACAGGAGAAAGATTGATTACAAAAAGTTGAATTTTATAAATAGGAATGGTTAAATAGTTGCACACTCCCTTACTGATGTAGAGGTCTAGGGTACGATTCCCGCGACTGACTATCATGAGAGGTTGACCAGGAAAAATATTCATTAGAAAAAGTCGAAATCTATAGAAAGGAATGGTTAAATATTTGCCCACTCTCTTACTGATGTCAAGGTCTAGGGTTTGATTCTCGTGACCTGCTATCATTAAAGGTTGGCCAGGAGAAATATTGATTAGAAAAAGTCGAATTCTATAGATAGGAATGTTTATATAGTTGCACACTCTCTTACTAATGTTAAGGTCTAGGGTTCGATTCCCTTGATCTGCTATCATGAAAGGATGGCCAGGAGAAATATTGATTAGAAAAAGTCGAATTCTACGGATAGGAATGGTTAAATAGTTGCACACTCCCTTACTGATGTAGAGGTCTAAGGTTCGATTCCCGTGACCTGCTATCATGAAAGGATGGACAGGAGAAATATTGATTAGAAGAAGTCGAATTCTACGGATAGGAATGGTTAAATAGTTGCACACTCCCTTACTGATGTAGAGGTCTAAGGTTTGATTCCCGTGACCTGCTATCATGAGGGGTTGACCAGAAGAAATATTGATTAGAAAAAGTCGAAATCTATAGAAAGGAACGGTTAAATATTTGCACACCCTCTTACTGATGTAGAGGTCTAGGGTTCGATTCCCGTGACCTGCTATCATGAAAGGTTGACCAGGATAAATATTGAATAGAATAAGTCGAAATCTATAGGTAGGAATGGCTAAATAGTAGCACACTCCTTTACTGATGTAGAGGTCAAGGGGTTCGATTCCCGTGACTTGCTATCATGAGAGGTTGACCAGGAGAAATATTGATTAGAAAAAGTCAAAATCTATAGAAAGGAACGGTTAAATATTTGCCCACTCTCTTACTGATGTCAAGGTCAAGGGTTCGATTCCCGTGACCTGCTATCATCAAAGGTTGGCCTGGAGAAATATTGATTAGAAAAAGTCGAATTCTATAGATAGGATTGGTTAAATAGTTGCACACTCCCTTACTGACGTAGAGGTCTAGGGTTCGATTCCCGTGACTTGCTATCATGAGGGGTTGACCAGGAGAAATATTGATTAGAAAAAGTCGAAATCTATAGAAAGGAACGGTTAAATATTTGCACACCCTCTTACTGATGTTAAGGTCTAGGGTTCGATTCCCGTGACCTGCTATCATTAAAGGTTGGCCAGGAGAAATATTGATTAGAAAAAGTCGAATTCTATAGATAGGATTGGTTAAATAGTTGCACACTCCCTTACTGATGTAGAGGTCTAGGGTTCGATTCCCGTGACTTGCTATCATGAGAGGTTGACCAGGAGAAATATTGATTAGAAAAAGTCAAAATCTATAGAAAGGAACGGTTAAATATTTGCACACTCTCTTACTGATGTTAAGGTCTAAGGTTTGATTCCCGTGACCTGCTATCATGAAAGGTTGGCCAGGAGAAATATTGATTAAAAAAAGTCGAATTCTATAGATAGGAATGTTTATATAGTTGCACACTCCCTTACTGAGATAGAGGTCTAGGGTTCGATTCCCGTGACCTGCTATCATTAGAGGTTGACCTGGAGAAAGATTGATTAGAAAAAGTTGAATTTTATAAATAGGAATGGTTAAATAGTTGCACACTCCCTTACCGATGTAGAGGTCTAGGGTACGATTCCCGCGACCGGCTATCATGAGAGGTTGACCAGGAAAAATATTCATTAGAAAAAGTCGAATTCTATAGATAGGAATGGTTAAATAGTTGCACACTCCCTTACTGATGTAGAGGTCTAGGGTTCGATTCCCGTGACCTGCTATCATGAAAGGTTAGCCAGGAGAAATATTGATTAGATAAAGTCGAATTCTATAGATAGTAATGGTTAAATAGTTGCACACTCCCTTACTGATGTAGAGGTCTAGGGTTCGATTCCCGTGACTTGCTATCATGAGAGGTTGACCAGGAGAAATATTGATTAGAAAAAGTCAAAATCTATAGAAAGGAACGGTTAAATATTTGCACACTCTCTTACTGATGTTAAGGTCTAAGGTTTGATTCCCGTGACCTGCTATCATGTAAGGTTGGCCAGGAGAAATATTGATTAAAAAAAGTCGAATTCTATAGATAGGAATGTTTAAATAGTTGCACACTCCCTTACTGATGTAGAGGTCTAGGGTTCGATTCCCGTGACC
The DNA here is from genome assembly GCA_022840565.1 of Eubasilissa regina. Lineage (NCBI taxonomy): Eukaryota > Metazoa > Arthropoda > Insecta > Trichoptera > Phryganeidae > Eubasilissa > Eubasilissa regina. Next base: position 970,629 of record JAINEB010000026.1, read on the forward strand.
TGCTATCATGAAAGGTTGGCCAGGAGAAATATTGATTAGAAAAAGTCGAATTCTATAGATAGGAATGTTTATATAGTTGCACACTCCCTTACTGAGATAGAGGTCTAGGGTTCGATTCCCGTGACCTGCTATCATTAGAGGTTGACCTGGAGAAAGATTGATTAGAAAAAGTTGAATTTTATAAATAGGAATGGTTAAATAGTTGCACACTCCCTTACTGATGTAGAGGTCTAGGGTTCGATTCCCGTGACCTGCTATCATGAAAGGTTGGCCAGGAGAAATATTGATTAGATAAAGTCGAATTCTATAGATAGGAATGTTTATATAGTTGCACACTCTCTTACTAATGTTAAGGTCTAGGGTTCGATTCCCTTGATCTGCTATCATGAAAGGATGGCCAGGAGAAATATTGATTAGAAGAAGTCGAATTCTACGGATAGGAATGGTTAAATAGTTGCACACTCCCTTACTGATGTAGAGGTCTAAGGTTCGATTCCCGTGACCTGCTATCATGAAAGGATGGACAGGAGAAAGATTGATTACAAAAAGTTGAATTTTATAAATAGGAATGGTTAAATAGTTGCACACTCCCTTACTGATGTAGAGGTCTAGGGTACGATTCCCGCGACTGACTATCATGAGAGGTTGACCAGGAAAAATATTCATTAGAAAAAGTCGAAATCTATAGAAAGGAATGGTTAAATATTTGCCCACTCTCTTACTGATGTCAAGGTCTAGGGTTTGATTCTCGTGACCTGCTATCATTAAAGGTTGGCCAGGAGAAATATTGATTAGAAAAAGTCGAATTCTATAGATAGGAATGTTTATATAGTTGCACACTCTCTTACTAATGTTAAGGTCTAGGGTTCGATTCCCTTGATCTGCTATCATGAAAGGATGGCCAGGAGAAATATTGATTAGAAAAAGTCGAATTCTACGGATAGGAATGGTTAAATAGTTGCACACTCCCTTACTGATGTAGAGGTCTAAGGTTCGATTCCCGTGACCTGCTATCATGAAAGGATGGACAGGAGAAATATTGATTAGAAGAAGTCGAATTCTACGGATAGGAATGGTTAAATAGTTGCACACTCCCTTACTGATGTAGAGGTCTAAGGTTTGATTCCCGTGACCTGCTATCATGAGGGGTTGACCAGAAGAAATATTGATTAGAAAAAGTCGAAATCTATAGAAAGGAACGGTTAAATATTTGCACACCCTCTTACTGATGTAGAGGTCTAGGGTTCGATTCCCGTGACCTGCTATCATGAAAGGTTGACCAGGATAAATATTGAATAGAATAAGTCGAAATCTATAGGTAGGAATGGCTAAATAGTAGCACACTCCTTTACTGATGTAGAGGTCAAGGGGTTCGATTCCCGTGACTTGCTATCATGAGAGGTTGACCAGGAGAAATATTGATTAGAAAAAGTCAAAATCTATAGAAAGGAACGGTTAAATATTTGCCCACTCTCTTACTGATGTCAAGGTCAAGGGTTCGATTCCCGTGACCTGCTATCATCAAAGGTTGGCCTGGAGAAATATTGATTAGAAAAAGTCGAATTCTATAGATAGGATTGGTTAAATAGTTGCACACTCCCTTACTGATGTAGAGGTCTAGGGTTCGATTCCCGTGACTTGCTATCATGAGAGGTTGACCAGGAGAAATATTGATTAGAAAAAGTCAAAATCTATAGAAAGGAACGGTTAAATATTTGCACACTCTCTTACTGATGTTAAGGTCTAAGGTTTGATTCCCGTGACCTGCTATCATGAAAGGTTGGCCAGGAGAAATATTGATTAAAAAAAGTCGAATTCTATAGATAGGAATGTTTATATAGTTGCACACTTCCTTACTGAGATAGAGGTCTAGGGTTCGATTCCCGTGACCTGCTATCATTAGAGGTTGACCTGGAGAAAGATTGATTAGAAAAAGTTGAATTTTATAAATAGGAATGGTTAAATAGTTGCACACTCCCTTACCGATGTAGAGGTCTAGGGTACGATTCCCGCGACCGGCTATCATGAGAGGTTGACCAGGAAAAATATTCATTAGAAAAAGTCGAATTCTATAGATAGGAATGGTTAAATAGTTGCACACTCCCTTACTGATGTAGAGGTCTAGGGTTCGATTCCCGTGACCTGCTATCATGAAAGGTTAGCCAGGAGAAATATTGATTAGATAAAGTCGAATTCTATAGATAGTAATGGTTAAATAGTTGCACACTCCCTTACTGATGTAGAGGTCTAGGGTTCGATTCCCGTGACTTGCTATCATGAGAGGTTGACCAGGAGAAATATTGATTAGAAAAAGTCAAAATCTATAGAAAGGAACGGTTAAATATTTGCACACTCTCTTACTGATGTTAAGGTCTAAGGTTTGATTCCCGTGACCTGCTATCATGTAAGGTTGGCCAGGAGAAATATTGATTAAAAAAAGTCGAATTCTATAGATAGGAATGTTTAAATAGTTGCACACTCCCTTACTGATGTAGAGGTCTAGGGTTCGATTCCCGTGACCTGCTATCATGAAAGGTTGGCCAGGAGAAATATTGATTAGAAAAAGTCGAATTCTATAGATAGGAATGTTTATATAGTTGCACACTCCCTTACTGAGATAGAGGTCTAGGGTTCGATTCCCGTGACCTGCTATCATTAGAGGTTGACCTGGAGAAAGATTGATTAGAAAAAGTTGAATTTTATAAATAGGAATGGTTAAATAGTTGCACACTCCCTTACTGATGTAGAGGTCTAGGGTTCGATTCCCGTGACCTGCTATCATGAAAGGTTGGCCAGGAGAAATATTGATTAGATAAAGTCGAATTCTATAGATAGTAATGGTTCAATAGTTGCACACTCCCTTACTGATGTAGAGGTCTAGGGTTCGATTCCCGTGACCTGCTATCATGAGAGGTTGACCAGGAAAAATATTCATTAGAAAAAGTCGAAATCTATAGAAAGGAATGGTTAAATATTTGCCCACTCTCTTACTGATGTCAAGGTCTAGGGTTTGATTCTCGTGACCTGCTATCATTAGAGGTTGACCTAGGGAAAGATTGATTAGAAAAAGTTGAATTTTATAAATAGGAATGGTTAAATAGTTGCACACTACCTTACTGATGTAGAGGTCTAGGGTACGATTCCCGTGACCTGCTATCATGAAAGGTTGACCAGGATAAATATTGAATAGAATTAGTCGAAATCTATAGAAAGGAATGGTTAAATATTTGCCCACTCTCTTACTGATGTCAAGGTCTAGGGTTCGATTCCCGTGACCTGCTATAATGAATGGTTGACCAGAGAAATATTGATTAGAAAAAATCGAATACTATAGATAGGAATATTTAAATAGTTACACACTCCCTTACTGATGTAGAGGTCTAGGGTTCGATTCCCGTGACCTGCTATCATGAGAGGATGGCCAGGAGAAATATTGATTAGAAAAAGTCGAATTCTATTGATAGGAATATTTAAATAGTTGCACACTCCCTTACTGATGTAGAGGTCTAGGGTTCGATTCCCGTGACCTGCTATCATGAGAGGATGGCCAGGAGAAATATTGATTAGAAAAAGTCGAATTCTATAGATAGGAATATTTAAATAGTTGCACACTCCCTTACTGATGTAGAGGTCTAGGGTTCGATTCCCCTGACCTGCTATCATGAGAGGTTGACCAGGAGAAATATTGATTAGAAAAAGTTGAATTTTATAAATAGGAATGGTTAAATAGTTGCACACTACCTTACTGATGTAGAGGTCTAGGGTACGATTCCCGCGACCTATTATAATGAGAGGTTTGCCAGGAAATATATTAATTAGTGGAAGTCGAATTCAATAGATAGAAATGGTTACATAGGTGAACACTCCCTTACTGATGTAGAGGTCTAGGGTTCGATTCCCGTGACCTGCTATCATTAGAGGTTGACCTGGAGAAAGATTGATTAGAAAAAGTTGAATTTTATAAATAGGAATGGTTAAAAGGTTGCACACTCCCTTACTGATGTAGAGGTCTAGGGTTCGATTCCCTAGACCTGCTATCATAAGAGGTTGACCTGGATGAAGATTGATTAGAAAAAGTCGAATTCTATAGATAGGAATGTTTATATAGTTGCACACTCCCTTACTGATATAGAGGTCTAGGGTTCGATTCCCGTGACCTGCTATCATTAGAGGTTGACCTGGAGAAAGATTGATTAGAAAAAGTTGAATTTTATAAATAGGAATGGTTAAATAGTTGCACACTCCCTTACTGATGTAGAGGTCTAGGGTTCGATTCCCGTGACCTGCTATCATGAAAGGTTGGCCAGGAGAAATATTGATTAGATAAAGTCGAATTCTATAGATAGTAATGGTTCAATAGTTGCACACTCCCTTACTGATGTAGAGGTCTAGGGTTCGATTCCCGTGACCTGCTATCATGAAAGGTTGGCCAAGAGAAATATTGATTAGAAAAAGTCGAAATCTATAGAAAGGAACGGTTAAATATTTGCACACCCTCTTACTGATGTTAAGGTCTAGGGTTCGATTCCCGTGACCTGCTATCATTAAAGGTTGGCCAGGAGAAATATTGATTAGAAAAAGTCGAATTCTATAGATAGGATTGGTTAAATAGTTGCACACTCCCTTACTGATGTAGAGGTCTAGGGTTCGATTCCCGTGACTTGCTATCATGAAAGGTTGGCCAGGAGAAAGATTGATTAGAAAAAGTTGAATTTTATAAATAGGAATGGTTAAATAGTTGCACACTACCTTACTGATGTAGAGGTCTAGGGTACGATTCCCGTGACCTGCTATCATGAAAGGTTGACCAGGATAAATATTGATTAGAAAAAGTCGAATTCTATAGATAGGAATATTTAAATAGTTACACACTCCCTTACTGATGTAGAGGTCTAGGGTTCGATTCCGGTGACCTGCTATCATGAGAGGATGGCCAGGAGAAATATTGATTAGAAAAAGTCGAATTCTATAGATAGGCATATTTAAATAGTTGCACACTCCCTTACTGATGTAGAGGTCTAGGGTTCGATTCCGGTGACCTGCTATCATGAGAGGATGGCCAGGAGAAATATTGATTAGAAAAAGTCGAATTCTATAGATAGGCATATTTAAATAGTTGCACACTCCCTTACTGATGTAGAGGTCTAGGGTTCGATTCCCGTGACCTGCTATCATGAGAGGATGGCCAGGAGAAATATTGATTAGAAAAAGTCGAATTCTATAAATAGGAATGGTTAAACAGTTGCACACTCCCTTACTGATGTAGAGGTCTAGGGTTCGATTCCCGTGACCAGCTATCATGAAAGGTTGGCCAGGAGAAAGATTGATTAGAAAAAGTTGAATTTTATAAATAGGAATGGTTAAATAGTTGCACACTACCTTACTGATGTAGAGGTCTAGGGTACGATTCCCGTGACCTGCTATCATGAAAGGTTGACCAGGATAAATATTGATTAGAAAAAGTCGAATTCTATAGATAGGAATATTTAAATAGTTACACACTCCCTTACTGATGTAGAGGTCTAGGGTTCGATTCCCGTGACCTGCTATCATGAGAGGATGGCCAGGAGAAATATTGATTAGAAAAAGTCGAATTCTATAGATAGGCATATTTAAATAGTTGCACACTCCCTTACTGATGTAGAGGTCTAGGGTTCGATTCCCGTGACCTGCTATCATGAGAGGATGGCCAGGAGAAATATTGATTAGAAAAAGTCGAATTCTATAGATAGGAATATTTAAATAGTTGCACACTCCCTTACTGATGTAGAGGTCTAGGGTTCGATTCCCCTGACCTGCTATCATGAGAGGTTGACCAGGAGAAATATTGATTAGAAAAAGTTGAATTTTGTAAATAGGAATGGTTAAACAGTTGCACACTCCCTTACTGATGTAGAGGTCTAGGGTTCGATTCCCTAGACCTGCTATCATAAGAGGTTGACCTGGAGAAAGATTGATTAGAAAAAGTTGAATTTTATAAATAGGAATTGTTAAATAGTTGCACACTCCCTTACTGATGTAGAGGTCTAGGGTACGATTCCCGCGACTGGCTATCATGAGAGGTTGACCAGGAAAAATATTCATTAGAAAAAGTCGAAATCTATAGAAAGGAATGGTTAAATATTTGCCCACTCTCTTACTGATGTCAAGGTCTAGGGTTTGATTCCCGTGACCTGCTATCATTATAGGTTGGCCAGGAGAAATATTGATTAGAAAAAGTCGAATTCTATAGATAGGAATGTTTATATAGTTGCACACTCTCTTACTAATGTTAAGGTCTAGGGTTCGATTCCCTTGACCTGCTATCATGAAAGGATGGCCAGGAGAAATATTGATTAGAAGAAGTCGAATTCTACGGATAGGAATGGTTAAATAGTTGCACACTCCCTTACTGATGTAGAGGTCTAAGGTTCGATTCCCGTGACCTGCTATAATGAAAGGTTGTCCAGGAGAAATATTGATTAGAAAAAGTCGAATTCTATAGATAGGAATGTTTATATAGTTGCACACTCCCTTACTGATGTAGAGGTTTAGGGTTCGATTCCCGTGACCTGCTATCATTAGAGGTTGACCTGGGGAAAGATTGATTAGAAAAAGTTGAATTTTATAAATAGGAATGGTTAAACAGTTGCACACTCCCTTACTGATGTAGAGGTCTAGGGTTCGATTCCCGTGACCAGCTATCATGAAAGGTTGGCCAGGAGAAAGATTGATTAGAAAAAGTTGAATTTTATAAATAGGAATGGTTAAATAGTTGCACACTACCTTACTGATGTAGAGGTCTAGGGTACGATTCCCGTGACCTGCTATCATGAAAGGTTGACCAGGATAAATATTGATTAGAAAAAGTCGAATTCTATAGATAGGAATATTTAAATAGTTACACACTCCCTTACTGATGTAGAGGTCTAGGGTTCGATTCCCGTGACCTGCTATCATGAGAGGATGGCCAGGAGAAATATTGATTAGAAAAAGTCGAATTCTATAGATAGGCATATTTAAATAGTTGCACACTCCCTTACTGATGTAGAGGTCTAGGGTTCGATTCCCGTGACCTGCTATCATGAGAGGATGGCCAGGAGAAATATTGATTAGAAAAAGTCGAATTCTATAGATAGGAATATTTAAATAGTTGCACACTCCCTTACTGATGTAGAGGTCTAGGGTTCGATTCCCCTGACCTGCTATCATGAGAGGTTGACCAGGAGAAATATTGATTAGAAAAAGTTGAATTTTATAAATAGGAATGGTTAAATAGTTGCACACTACCTTACTGATGTAGAGGTCTAGGGTACGATTCCCGCGACCTATTATAATGAGAGGTTGGCCAGGAAATATATTAATTAGGGGAAGTCGAATTCAATAGATAGAAATGGTTACATAGGTGCACACTCCCTTACTGATGTAGAGGTCTAGGGTTCGATTCCCGTGACCTGCTATCATTAGAGGTTGACCTGGAGAAAGATTGATTAGAAAAAGTTGAATTTTATAAATAGGAATGGTTAAAAGGTTGCACACTCCCTTACTGATGTAGAGGTCTAGGGTTCGATTCCCTAGACCTGCTATCATAAGAGGTTGACCTGGATGAAGATTGATTAGAAAAAGTCGAATTCTATAGATAGGAATGTTTATATAGTTGCACACTCCCTTACTGATATAGAGGTCTAGGGTTCGATTCCCGTGACCTGCTATCATTAGAGGTTGACCTGGAGAAAGATTGATTAGAAAAAGTTGAATTTTATAAATAGGAATGGTTAAATAGTTGCACATTCCCTTACTGATGTAGAGGTCTAGGGTTCGATTCCCGTGACCTGCTATCATGAAAGGTTGGCCAGGAGAAATATTGATTAGATAAAGTCGAATTCTATAGATAGTAATGGTTCAATAGTTGCACACTCCCTTACTGATGTAGAGGTCTAGGGTTCGATTCCCGTGACCTGCTATCATGAAAGGTTGGCCAAGAGAAATATTGATTAGAAAAAGTCGAATTCTATAGATAGGAATGTTTATATAGTTGCACACTCCCTTACTGATGTAGAGGTCTAGGGTTCGATTCCCGTGACCTGCTATCATTAGAGGTTGACCTGGGGAAAGATTGATTAGAAAAAGTTGAATTTTATAAATAGGAATGGTTAAACAGTTGCACACTCCCTTACTGATGTAGAGGTCTAGGGTTCGATTCCCGTGACCAGCTATCATGAAAGGTTGGCCAGGAGAAAGATTGATTAGAAAAAGTTGAATTTTATAAATAGGAATGGTTAAATAGTTGCACACTACCTTACTGATGTAGAGGTCTAGGGTACGATTCCCGTGACCTGCTATCATGAAAGGTTGACCAGGATAAATATTGAATAGAATAAGTCGAAATCTATAGAAAGGAATGGTTAAATATTTGCCCACTCTCTTACTGATGTCAAGGTCTAGGGTTCGATTCCCGTGACCTGCTATAATGAAAGGTTGACCAGAGAAATATTGATTAGAAAAAGTCGAATTCTATAGATAGGAATATTTAAATAGTTACACACTCCCTTACTGATGTAGACGTCTAGGGTTCGATTCCCGTGACCTGCTATCATGAGAGGATGGCCAGGAGAAATATTGATTAGAAAAAGTCGAATTCTATTGATAGGAATATTTAAATAGTTGCACACTCCCTTACTGATGTAGAGGTCTAGGGTTCGATTCCCGTGACCTGCTATCATGAGAGGTTGACCAGGATAAATATTGAATAGAATAAGTCGAAATCTATAGAAAGGAATGGTTAAATATTTGCCCACTCTCTTACTGATGTCAAGGTCTAGGGTTCGATTCCCGTGACCTGCTATAATGAAAGGTTGACCAGAGAAATATTGATTAGAAAAAGTCGAATTCTATAGATAGGAATATTTAAATAGTTACACACTCCCTTACTGATGTAGACGTCTAGGGTTCGATTCCCGTGACCTGCTATCATGAGAGGATGGCCAGGAGAAATATTGATTAGAAAAAGTCGAATTCTATTGATAGGAATATTTAAATAGTTGCACACTCCCTTACTGATGTAGAGGTCTAGGGTTCGATTCCCGTGACCTGCTATCATGAGAGGTTGACCAGGAGAAATATTGATTAGAAAAAGTTGAATTTTGTAAATAGGAATGGTTAAACAGTTGCACACTCCCTTACTGATGTAGAGGTCTAGGGTTCGATTCCCTAGACCTGCTATCATAAGAGGTTGACCTGGAGAAAGATTGATTAGAAAAAGTTGAATTTTATAAATAGGAATTGTTAAATAGTTGCACACTCCCTTACTGATGTAGAGGTCTAGGGTACGATTCCCGCGACTGGCTATCATGAGAGGTTGACCAGGAAAAATATTCATTAGAAAAAGTCGAAATCTATAGAAAGGAATGGTTAAATATTTGCCCACTCTCTTACTGATGTCAAGGTCTAGGGTTTGATTCCCGTGACCTGCTATCATTATAGGTTGGCCAGGAGAAATATTGATTAGAAAAAGTCGAATTCTATAGATAGGAATGTTTATATAGTTGCACACTCTCTTACTAATGTTAAGGTCTAGGGTTCGATTCCCTTGACCTGCTATCATGAAAGGATGGCCAGGAGAAATATTGATTAGAAGAAGTCGAATTCTACGGATAGGAATTGTTAAATAGTTGCACACTCCCTTACTGATGTAGAGGTCTAAGGTTCGATTCCCGTGACCTGCTATAATGAAAGGTTGTCCAGGAGAAATATTGATTAGAAAAAGTCGAATTCTATAGATAGGAATGGTTAAATAGTTGCACACTCCCCTATAGATTGTATAGGTCTAGGGTTCGATTCCCGTGACCTGCTATCATGAAAGGTTGGCCAGGAGAAATATTGATTAGAAAAAGTCGAATTCTATTGGTAGGAATGGCTAAATAGTAGCACACTCCCTTACTGATGTAGACGTCTAAGGTTCGATTCCCGTGACCGGCTATCATGAGAGGTTTACCAGGAGAAATATTCATTAGAAAAAGTCGAATTCTATAGATAGGAATGGTTATATAGTTGCACACTCCCTTACTGATTGTAGAGGTCTAGGGTTCGATTCCCGTGACCTGCTACCATGAGAGGTTGACTAGGAGGAATATTGTTTAGAAAAAGTCGAATTCAATAAATAGGAATGGTTAAATAGTTGCACACTCACATATTGATTCAGAGGTCTAGGGTTCGATTCCCGTGACCAGCTATCATGAAAGGTTGGCCAGGAGAAAGATTGATTAGAAAAAGTTGAATTTTATAAATAGGAATGGTTAAATAGTTGCACACTACCTTACTGATGTAGAGGTCTAGGGTACGATTCCCGCGACCTATTATAATGAGAGGTTGGCCAGGAAATATATTAATTAGGGGAAGTAGAATTCAATAGATAGAAATGGTTACATAGGTGCACACTCCCTTACTGATGTAGAGGTCTAGGGTTCGATTCCCGTGACCTGCTATCATGAAAGGTTGACCAGGATAAATATTGAATAGAATAAGTCGAAATCTATAGAAAGGAATGGTTAAATATTTGCCCACTTTCTTACTGAAGTCAAGGTCTAGGGTTCGATTTCCGTGACCTGCTATAATGAAAGGTTGACCAGAGAAATATTGATTAGAAAAAGTCGAATTCTATAGATAGGAATATTTAAATAGTTACACACTCCCTTACTGATGTAGAGGTCTAGGGTACGATTCCCGCGACCTGTTATAATGAGAGGTTGGCCAGGAAATATATTAATTAGGGGAAGTCGAATTCAATAGATAGAAATGGTTACATAGGTGCACACTCCCTTACTGATGTAGAGGTCTAGGGTTCGATTCCCGTGACCTGCTATCATGAAAGGTTGACCAGCATAAATATTGAATAGAATAAGTCGAAATCTATAGAAAGGAATGGTTAAATATTTGCCCACTCTCTTACTGATGTCAAGGTCTAGGGTTCGATTCCCGTGACCTGCTATAATGAAAGGTTGACCAGAGAAATATTGATTAGAAATAGTCGAATTCTATAGATAGGAATATTTAAATAGTTACACACTCCCTTACTGATGTAGAGGTCTAGGGTTCGATTCCCGTGACCTGCTATCATGAGAGGATGGGCAGGAGAAATATTGATTAGAAAAAGTCGAATTTTATTGATAGGAATATTTAAATAGTTGCACACTCCCTTACTGATGTAGAGGTCTAGGGTTCGATTCCCGTGACCTGCTATCATGAGAGGATGGCCAGGAGAAATATTGATTAGAAAAAGTCGAATTCTATAGATAGGAATATTTAAATAGTTGCACACTCCCTTACTGATGTAGAGGTCTAGGGTTCGATTCCCCTGACCTGCTATCATGAGAGGTTGACCAGGAGAAATATTGATTAGAAAAAGTTGAATTTTGTAAATAGGAATGGTTAAATAGTTGCACACTCCCTTACTGATGTAGAGGTCTAGGGTACGATTCCCGCGACCTGTTATAATGAGAGGTTGGCCAGGAAATATATTAATTAGGGGAAATCGAATTCAATAGATAGAAAAGGTGCACATTTCCTTACTGATGTAGAGGTCTAGGGTTCGATTCACGTGACCTGCTATCATGAGAGGTTGGCCAGGAGAAATATTGATTAGAAAAAGTCGAACTCTATAAATAGGAATGGTTAAGTGTTTCACACTTCCTTGCTGATGTAGAGGTCGCGGGTTCGATTCCCGTGACCTTTTATTTTGAGAGGTTTTCCAGGAAATTAATTAATTAGGGAATTTTGGATTCAATAAATAGGAATTGTTAGATTGGTACACACTCCCTTGCTGATGTGGAGGTCGGGGGTGCGATTCCCGCGTTTTATTATAATGAAGCGTTGCCCGGGAGAAGTCCTGGTTCGTATTTTATAAATAGGAATGGTCGGAAGAGTTCTATCGCCCCAGTAACATTAGCTCGGTTTGATCGACTGTTAGTAGCCTCAGAGTGTTTCTCAATTGAACCGAGCGATAGGGATTTTGTTGCAGGTGCCACCGTCGTGGGACGATTGGTGGAATAGGAATGTTCGTGATACCGAGGCCAAATAGTCCAGGCTCTGCCAATCGCGGTATTGAGTGTACCAGCGGCGGTGTGGAGGGTGGTGCTCTGAAGAAACTCTTCTAATAAACGAAGAGGGAGAGGACTAACAAAAAGCAAACATACAAAGCAATGCGTACCCAAAGTGGACCCTCGACTGATGGGATTATTATTATTATTAGCTAGTTCCATAAAGCTCATATTCCCTTATTCCGCCTAGCACACGATTTATGAAATTATATTTCTCCTAGCAGAATCGGCTGGCGGAGGCCCTACGGCCATATCTATACTTGTTCTAACTCTAGTGTACTAATATTCACTTCCCCTTAGTTCTGGAATCCTGCCCTCGATATCTTCATCCGACCCTAGCGCGCTACATCCTCCTTCATCCGGTACTTCGTCAACTATCAACCGTCGGCACGGGCGCCAGTAAGATGGCTCCATCTCATCCAGACGCTTTGCTCTTCTCCAGTCTCGACTGGCAACTCTTCTTTAGGGAGGCTCGAGCTGAAGGGATGTAGGTGCAACCGCCGCCGCGTGTTTTTAATATCTGCCTTTAGTTGCTCATCTTCTTCTTTCTGAGCTCAATGCTGAGCGTTGTGGATGCTCGATCCGTCCGAGGCGTGGTGCGCGGCGCGTCTCCACGGGGTGCTCTCCACGAGGTTCGAGTCCCGCGATCTATTATCATGATGCGCTGGCCGGGAGATATATTCAATAAATAAATAGATATGGTTAGATATGGTGGTCGAGGGTTCGATTCCCGCGTTCTACTATCGTAAAGCACCGACTGAAATATGACAGATTGGCCAATTATTCTCAGGTAAATGAGCTGTCGAGTGGTTATGGGTGTCAGAGTTCAGAAGGGGCGACTCGGCACTTCACTGTATCTGGTTACAATGAAGCCCTGCTCTGTATAACTCTGTATTGTTAACATTACTTAAGACATACTATTTCACCGTCAGTTGACGGTTATCTCGATTGAAGAGAGTTCATTCACCTTAAACCGAAACCTTTATATGGTAGACATTTGAGTGTATTAATGTAGTACCTTGACGTGATCAGTTCCTTTTCTATACTCTGAAGTTAGAATGGAACTAGTTGGTTATGGACAGAAAGATGTATGTAGCTTTGCGTTGTGTTCCCAACCAGATTATAGCGATCGTAGTTCACTATAATAATAACGGATTTGCTGACAAACTGACCGTTATCTGTCTCGGGATACCCGACAGCCAATCAGCTGATCTATCTAAAGCGAGTCAGTCGAATGGAAGCTTTAAACCGTGTACATGACCATTTTATCGAGGAGAACATATTTTTTGTTCTCACTTTGTTCTGCGGTATTTGAATACTAATTAAATTCCCGGCAAGGCAGAGATAGATATGTGTCTAGGTGACTAATCGACTCAGTATTAACATTCAGAATACTCATTACAATGGTCCCGCGGTAAAAGGGAACGTGTCATCTAATCAATAAATTTGAGGTATTTCTGCAGCAGTGTATATAAAATGTAACGAATTGCGGGGTCCCTTGCCTTGTTTTGTAGGGCGTGTTCATTATTTCCCAATAAGAACACTGCATCTGTCAGCGCGGGTACGATGACGTAGAGAAATGTCCGCACCTACAGAAAGGAGAAGAATAATTATTCGTCATAATGAAACGGTAGATAGAAATGGAAATGTGCGGATCGGGAGTGACTTGATCAGCTCGATGTGGCGGTGGCACTGAGTAGTCTGCGGGGTCTCTAATAAGATTCTGAGCGGTCTTCATTCTGACATTCATTTTGTTCCTGTGATAATAGAGGAAACTATACCAAATAGTTTAAAACATCTGATGATCTCCCCGCGACTGAAGCATTCAACTTCTCCGCTACGTTCTTCAATTCATCGACACGTTTTCAAGTTCTGTTTCTTTTCAGCAACTTAGTCAGCTCAGTGTGACATTTTATAAGGAACAGATATTAAACAATCGAAACCTCGAGTAAAAGAGCTCGCTCTCATTGGAAAAACAGCCCAAAAGATAAATAAATGTCACATTTGTATGGCGTCAGATAGATCGTACATAATATTAGAGACGTTGTGGGGCAATGGAAGAACTTTTTTGAAATAGTAAATGACAAATTATTTTCTACGTTTCAGATTACATTTTCAAAAGAGATGTCAACGTTAGAATCTAGTTGTCTGTTTCAGTGACACTCGGCTAACCTTTCATAGACCGAAAGGGTAAATGTCTAGGGGTAAACTAGTCCTCGTTCTGACATCACCGACCTCATCGGTACTATTAATTAATCTAATAATGGTTTTAGGACGAGGTGTCATTTTTTCAGAAAATAATGAGGTGCAAAGGCTGCTTATTGTACCTCTGGAGTATAATCGTTCCCCGGAGCGGGACGCATTATGTTCTCCAGAAACTAGATTTGTATAAAAAAAGATTATTTCAACGACAGTTAGATGACCTTCAAACTGTACAGTATTTAAGCTTTTAAATTAATATTTGACATTTTATAAATTGTAAAATCCTCGTACCAAGGACATCATCCAGCGTGCCGTAGGTTCGCCACCCCTGCTATAGCCTTTAGCCCGCTGTGATATATTCTCGGACTAACAATCATTATCTCTTGTTGCAGAGTTCGATCCGGCCACTGCTTCTTCAGTACCCAGCCTGTACATCATCATGGAGGTGGATTCCGAGCTACAGCTCAGCTGCGAGCAGTTTGCAACGACGCTGCTATACAGTGAGTCTACTTTCGACCGTGATAACTGGATCCTGAATGACGCGGACCACGCCATGTGGGCCCCGCATCCCAGCGCAGCCGTCCTGGCGCAGTTTGCCAACGTCGTTTACACCGAGATGGAACAAAATAAAGATCAGTTACAGTTTCCCACCGGCTGGACACTGTTGACGACTGCCCGCAACAGTTCCTTATCAAACGGCTACTTCGGGGCCGCTTTCTACCACTCCGCCTCTCAGCAGGTGGTGCTGGCGCACAGGGGAACGGATCTGTTTAACCTGGGATCCGTGCTGGCCGATGTGAATGGAGTTGTTTTCAAAAATTATTCAGCTCACATGAACTCCGCAGCCACGTTTGCCGACAAGGTGAAGCGCGCGATACTCGAAGCCGACCGGCAACCCGGCAAGCGCTTCCGGCTGTCCGTCACGGGGCACTCCCTGGGCGGCTGGCTGGCGCAGACCAGCGGGTTCAGCGTCCAGTTTCTGCAGGCGGCGGACGGAAAGTTCATCAAGATCTGCGAGCGGCCGAGCGGCCTCCGCGCCCACGTGGTGGCGTTCGATAGTCCCGGCTGCAAGGACATGTTGGAGGAAATAGTCGATACCTGTTTCAATAGACACGAGAGAACAGCGTCTATAGAAGCGCTGGATATATCCAGCTACTTGTCTGCGCCCAACCGTATTAACACCTTCGGCCTCCACGCGGGAACCGTATACCGTGTTATGATTGATGTGTCAAAAATTAATAAAAGACAACGTTTTTTTAACTATACCTTAAAAACCCACGAAATGCAGAATTTCGTGAAAGCATTTGCAGAGGGAAGAAGAATACATGAAATGAAGGATTGGCCCTTAAGCAAGATTAGTAACCTGCTCAAAATATTCGGTAAGACAGAGTACACGAGTTTTCATGAGAAAGTGAGTCACGCAGATGAGTATCACCTGGACCCTGAGGATCGCAATGAACGCTTTATGAAAATACGTTACAAAACAAAAATATTTAACGAGTCCGGCAGTCTGAGGATGTTCTCGGAAGACGAGTTGAAGTTGCTCGAATTTTGGATTATCTTTAGAAGAGAAAATCTAAAGATCAATAAAATACAAGAATTTCTTACTAAACACAACATGGGAGGGTGGAAGGATTTATTTGTCAAATTTTCTATCGATAGAGATAATCGCACTATCACTTGTGACTCCGAGGAGGATCTGGACATGCTGGTCAGGCGGACCAAACTGTTGGTGCGCTGGTTCCCCGCGGAGCTGATGGCGGCGGTGGATCGACAGAGCAGAGAAATACCCGCGATTATATACTCCATGGTAAACCAAAATTACCTCGACTCCTTGCCGGAGTGCGTTTTGGACTTTACGGACAGCTGGCTCGGAGAGTTCTTACAATCTCACCACCGAATCAAGCAAGTTAAGACCGACGACTGTGACTTGGAAATGCTCCGACTGTTCAGTATCGGTCGTCAGTTGCGGGGACAGTCAGCGTATGCCGACCCTGGATGTCAAACGTTTCTACGTTGGACAGATATGGTTAACTTAGAAGACGCCGTGGACATTGAAAACCTTCCAGAGAATGATTTTACCAACGATAATTTATTAGTTATTAATTGCGCATCTATGGATATACCTCAAGATCTCGGGAAGAAACGAATAGCTGAACACTTTCTCGATAACGGCAAAAAGAAACTCATCCTCGTGTCTGATGAACAAAAGTCTGATTTATCCCATTTTTTGGATGTCCCGGTGTCCGTTGTTCGAGTCAGGCCTTTCGAATCGACCCAACTGACGGAGGACTCTCGAAAGAAACTCTTCCAAAGGAAGATACTGCAAGTTGGAGATGCAATTTTGAGCATAGCAGACTTTATGGGAGAAACTAATTTCGACTCTTTTTCATCTAAGATTAATACTTTAATAGGCTCGACAGATCTCAAAAATATTCTGAGGAAAGAGAATAATGTTATGAAAATAGAAAACTCGTGTCCAAATTTTGATTACGGTGTCAACTTTTCCACAATCAACAGGGAAATGAGTTTAGAAAGCTTGGCCAGAAGAGTTTCGGCCGGTGCGCAGCTGGTGGTCAGCGGCGACTCTCGAGGGGAGACAAGGGAAAAGCTCAAGGAAGCCGACCCGAGGACGGACTGCAGGGTCATCTGGGTGTCGGAGAAGGGACCGGCCGGGGAGAAGACATTTAAGCAAACTATATTAAAGAAGCCGAATGACAAAGTGTATTGGGTCGAAGCGAACGGCTCTTCTACAGCTGCAACCGTTAAACAAATTTACAATAAAAGCTTATATATGAGAAGGCGGTTCCATCAGGTCGTGTTCAGGTTAGACCTGTTCGAGGCGTGGTGCAAAGTTAAAGATATATTTATCTTCCAGGGTGTCTCGAGCAAACTGAGTCTGGCGAGCTTGTTAAGATTACCCGAAACAGAGAGACGCATATTTCTGGAAAAAGAAAA
The DNA here is from genome assembly GCA_022840565.1 of Eubasilissa regina. Lineage (NCBI taxonomy): Eukaryota > Metazoa > Arthropoda > Insecta > Trichoptera > Phryganeidae > Eubasilissa > Eubasilissa regina. The sequence continues at coordinate 987,863 of JAINEB010000026.1, forward strand.
CATCCTCACGGCGGCCTCGGATGAGGAAGTCAATCGTATTTTGAAGGAAACATATCAAAAGTCCGTTCATTTGCTGAAGTTTGAAGAGCACGGCGAGCGGTTTCTGTGGAAAAGTTCACTAGAGTCGTTAGAAAATCTGCGCTCACACGTATCCGACGACACAAATTATGCAATCGATGAGAGAGAGCTGTGTAACTTGAAGCAGAAGGTGGTGATCATCGCGGACGAACCCGGCATGGGGAAGTCCACCAGCCTGGCGAGCGTGTCTCGACTGTTGCACTCTGATCCTGCGAACTGGCTCGTTTGGATAGATCTAAAACACTTTAAAATTCCCACTGAAAATGTACCCACTGACCGGATACAGCGCTGTGAGCTCCTGCTGAGAGTCAATCTTACCGGAGACAGTTTGCCGCGCGACTTGTTGCAACTCTGCCTGCATCGGGAACATCCGAGGCAGGTTTACGTGATGTTCGATGGTTTCGACGAGCTAAGAAAAGATTATTCCTCGGAGGCGTTGGATCTTTTAACGTACCTCGGTAAAGAAACGAAAGCGAGAGTCTGGGTGACCACGAGGTTTCACGAGAGAATCTTGCTCGAGAATATTTTGTCTACGTTTGCTGTGACGTTTGAAAAGATTAACGGTGAGTTCCAGCGGGACTACCTCGAGAATTACTGGCGCACGCACCTGCTGCTGGAGGCGGGCGGCGGAGACGAGAAGCTTCAACGGTGCGCGCGAGACTTGTACGCAGAAGCTGAAAAGGTTCTCGGTGGAAACATCCAGAAATTCATGGGGATACCCTTGCAGCTGCGGATGTTGGCGGAGGTGTTCCTGGAGGAGGTCAACAAGTGTGTCGAGTCACCAGATGAATACGAGAGAACTTTGGAAGTGAAGAGCGTGTTCTCCTTGTACGAGCAATTCATCCGTGTGAAATACAATATTTACTGCAAGGGGAAGATTCAACTGAATGTCGATACAGATGATCGTATTTATAAGATAATCGTTGACGATTTTACAAAATCTCACAGAAAATTAGGCTTTTGCGCGCTTTTTCCCAAATCAGCCAAACTATACCACGAGGAGAGCGAGAGTGAGGGGGGAGCTGATCTGTGCAGAGTGGGGCTGGTCCAGGCGTGGGGCGGGGGCGAGGGGGACGCCGAGTTCATCCACCGCACGCTGGCGGAGTACTTCTGCGCCGATCACATCGTGCACAGGCTCAGTATGAAATACCGCTGCGAAGATTGGGCCCCCACGGTGAAATTATTGTTGACAAGTATCCTAGTGCAGGACCGCCATAAGGTCATCAGAATGTTTATAGACAATTTCCTCCTGCTGCGACCCACACCGGACACCGCGCGAGCTGACATTACTTTACGAATCTTGAAACTTTGGGGTACATCACCAGCTGTATTAACTAATCCTAAAACACGGCAAACCGCACTCCACGTAGCCGCTGAGGAAGGTCATACACGGATTGTACACTTTTTGATCGGCGGCGAGGATTTATTATCAGAACCAAACCAGAATAGTTTAATCAGCTTTATAGCGGCTCGCGGAGAGAACGGTCGTACCGCACTGCACTATGCCGCCCTCCAGGGACACCTCCCGATAGTGCAGTGTTTAGTAGAGAAGGGAGGGGATATTAACTCGATTGATGAGGATGGCAGCACCGCACTGCACTATGCAGCCCGCGAGGGACACTTCCCGATAGTGCAGTGTTTATTAAAGAAGGGAGGGGATTAACTCGGTTGTTCAGGATGGCAGCACCGCTCTGCACTATGCACGCGAGGGACACTTCCCGATAGTGAAGTACTTAGAAGTGAAGGGAAGGAGATTTTAACTGGAATGACCAGAAGGGCCGGACCGCACTACCCACAAGGCTGGCAGCGAATGATTAGTATTAGCGCTCCTCAGAAGCCAGCGTACTTCACCAGTGAGTCTTACCTTCCATCAGTTATTATCCGGGGAGCCACTTTAGTGTTCCAAAGATAATATTTTGTTTAATTCCTAACATTGGTATTTGTGAACCTAGGGGTGGATTTCTTTACACATTTCGCTGCGTATGATCATCCCTACCGTTCGGTGTCCACCCCATCGCTCTACCCCTAATATTAACTAAGGATTTACATTTTTAACATTTTAATTCTACGGCCGGCCCGCGTATTTTACATTCAATTATTTTCTGACTGTTTGATAAACATTTCCATTGTTTTTTTAATACATTTTAGTGTATAACGTTACTGGCTGCTGATTGGTGGTTGTTTGAGCCGCGTAAGGCAGTCGGTCATTACGCCATCATTAATTTAGTGAAGCTTGGCGGCCGGGCACGCGCGGCGCACGGCGCACGGCGCACGGCGCACGGCGCACGGCGCACGGCGCACGGCGCACGGCGCACGGCGCACGGTGCACGCCGCTCGCGCTCTGCTCTCAGTGGCTGGGCGGATCTATTATTGAACTGTTCTGGGGTGGGGAAGGGTTTCAGTGAGATTGAATTATTAATTATATTTTATTAAAAATAATATTCTTTGTATTTGGAGTTCATTAATTGTTGCTAGTGGTGCTATCATCCCCAGTGTTTCATATTTCTTCATAAGTTAGAAATGGATATATTCGGTATGTGTGTCATAGTTAATAACGTGACTATTTCTTGCTACCTGAACATGCCTAACTAGGATCATTGTCTTCTTCTGTTGTCTTCTACTTTCGTGTAATATTTATTTATTTTTAATATTAATTAAATATATTAATTAGAAAGATATACATATAAAATGAATTTTATCGAAAAATGTTGTTGTTGAGCCACCGGGTCGCTAAAAATATCGTCGCTGTAGCATAATTGATTAGTGCACCTTCCCCGGTGTGGAAAGAGATCCAGGTTCGTATCCCGGTAGCAACAATAATATTGATTTTGTATGTATATCTTTCTAATGAATATATTTAAAATATGACCGAGCGTCTGTTCTGAATAATAATGTGTTCTCCTAATTTATTTATTTTGCATTACTACAATAATTTCTTAATTCCTATAACAGAAGCCCCGGCCAGCCATCTCTCCCGGACTCTTGCCATCTCTCCCCGGACTCTTGCCATCTCTCCCCGGACTCTTGCCATCTCTCTCCGGACTCTTGCCATCTCTCCCCGGACTCTTGCCATCTCTCCCCGGACTCTTGCCATCTCTCCCCGGACTCTTGCCATCTCTCCCCGGACTCTTGCCATCTCTCTCCGGACTCTTGCCATCTCCCTCCGGACTCTTGCCATCTCTCCCCTGACTCTTCCCATCTCTCCCCGGACTCTTGTCATCTCTCCCCGGACTCTTCCCATCTCTCCCCGGACTCTTGTCATCTCTCCCCGGATACTTCCCATCTCTCCCCGGACTCTTGTCGTCTCACCCCGGACTCTTGTCTTCTCTCCCCGGACTCTTGTCTTCTCTGCACGGACTCTTGTCGTCTCACGCCTCAGCCGAGACAGCACCAGCGCGGACTCTCCACTGGACAGTAAATAGCAAATGTCTCCCAGCTGGGGAAGCGACTCGCATTTATAACTGCACGAGGTGAGTTTTGCTCGTCGTCACTCCGGGAGAACTGCCGCTTCCGAGACGCCTCACCAGCCTCTCCAGCAGGTCCGCCGAAGAAACTTCCGCGGCTGCAGCCCGCGCGTCCGGTCCATCCAGTCGGGCCTCGTCTCGCTCCTGAACAACGCGGGGCGCGGTTTTCTCTGTCACCAGACTAGCTGAGCGAGAGCTACCCCAGTTCGAGTGCAGAGACGTCACCCCACCCCCGAAGGAAGCCGACAGCGCCATCGCTCCAGCCAGGTCGTTGAACATTATTTTCTTCGACGTGGGTGGGCTCCGTCGACCTTACCTGATCGCGAAGCGTGTGCAGTGACATGTGACAGTACCGACCGCGCTCCCCTCTTTGACTTTACCTAGTCGGGAGGCCGTCATCCGCCATCCCGTGCTCATATCGGGTCGCATAACGATATATACCTGCGGGCAATGTGGTTTCGAGTGAACAGTTCCTTTCCAACATCGCTCTTATCGGGTACCAGTGGCGTGCCCTGACCGTTAGTACCTACATGTGGCCTGGTCCTCCGCCTGCATAACGGAATAGTGCCTTGAGCTCGATATCTGCGTCTGTCAGGGAATTGTTTACAAACATTTAACCTCTTAACAGATAAATGTTCGTGTTCGTCTATAGTAGTAGTAGTAGTAGTATTAACTACAGTGCGACTAAACACAGTCGAGGCGATACATATCGGTACCGCCATAGATAAGTTCTATTAATAATAACCATAGATAACAATCTGTATTTAAGCTTGCTCCCTTAAGTGACAACCTGGACTTCGGTTTCATTTTCCAATCCGAACCGGTCCGTTGACTTTCTTCGTTTAAAATCTAGTATCTGATATTGCTGCCATAATATCTGGTGGATGTGAGCTTGGATGGTGATTGGATCAGTTTTGGATTCTTGTGACATTCAGCGCGAGAGAGTGACTCTGGCTCGTGCAGCTTCTAGAGAGTGACTCTGGCTCGTGCAGCTTCTAGCACTTCATTTTTCAAACTGAAAAAATAATTTTACATTTTATTCTGATTCCAAGCTTCTGTACCAGCTCTGTCAGCATCCTTGGACCTCGTCATCATCTGCATCACCGATGTGTCACCACCAGCGCCAGCCACGCGAGACCCCGCTGCCGCTGTTGCGGTCAACACCCCGGCCCTTCTACTCGAAGATCTGCCTGAAGACCTGGCCCCTCCGGATCGTCTAGCCCGCTTTGCTCTTTGATATTTTTCACTAATTGCTGTTGTTTTTTTTAATGGAACCAGACGACTGGAGAGCGGCATCAGTGTCGGACAGAGCTTAGACACTGAGGAGGACACGCAGGAGGCGTCCCCCGCTCGTCACGCTACGCCACTGCTTGCAGATCCTTCCACACTCCCGACTGGATGTGCGCAGAGTAATAACACAGCCGCTGCATTTTCTAGTGCTATTCTACACGTATGGCCTTCCTGGCATTGTATCTAGTAATAAACATGTTTAAACTGAGCCATGTTTCACTGAAGCCCCCCCCCCTCCCATATCACATAATCTCCATATCCTACAAGAATTAGACATTTAAAAAATCATTATTAAGAAGACCACATTATTATTGTGAAGTTGTAATTATTCAGAACAGACGCTCTGTGATATTTTAAATACTAAATTAATGTATTAATTATAAATATATACATATAAAATCAATTTTGTTGAAAAATATTGTTTTTGCGTCACCGGGATTCGAATCTGGATCTCTATTTCCAATCCGGGGAAGTGCACTACCATTGTGCTATAACACCAGTATTTTTCTTGACAAATTTTCGAACCTATATGTTACATTTTTCAAATGAATACACCTGTCGTTCCATTATTTGAAAGCCATCTACATTATTTTTACTGAATCTCAAATACCTTTGAGTAAACCGACTGTGTTTTTTTAAAATCTATAATAACTTAAGAATGTTCAGTTTTTACTTCAATCCGTATTACTAACATTCATTGATGTGATAAAATTATTGTCGAACTTAAAAATCAATCATTTTAATATTATTTTAGATAATTCAATATAAAAATATATAACGGTGTCATATATCCACCTGATAAATTGTAGTTTAGAGGGAGCTGATAATTTTTTAACAGAAACTTCACTTAAGGAATACCAAATTGTTAACATCGGTGTTAATAAATAATGATCTCAAAAGTTTTGCAGTTTGCTTAAAAAATGCGGGTCACAAATAATTATTTATCGTTATACACGCCCTACCGAGGCATTAACAGAATTTGTAAAATAACAGAAAGTTACAACAGAAGAGCGATACACAAAGAGCGACATTTCATAGTGTCGGCATAATCAAAATTAAACATAAATATAAAATGTGAAGTAGCAATTTATCCGTCACCATTGAGTTGAGACACAAATAATTCGAATATGTCAACCACCTCCGCATATTCATTCCCCAGATAATGCATTCTGGGGACTGCGGAGTTAGCTAGCGCATGAGTTCTGACATTACCACTGTAATAAAACAAAGAATTGTGTCTCGATGACCTCAATGGTGCGTGAAAGTCAAGCAGACCGACAATCTGGGGACAGTCTATCATTCCATTGATGATCCTGTATAGAGATATAAGGTCGGTCATCGCACGTCTCACTGATAAGTTTAACAATTTCAGACGGCTAAGGAGATAACCATAATTGATATCTTCAGAGCATATATTTAATTTAAAATTAATAAACCTTAGAAACTTTCTGTGGATTCTTTCAACCGCCGTAGAGTGTACGATGAAGTATGGAGACCATGTGACTGAATTATTTTCTACCCGAGGTCTGACCGGAGAAGTGCAGAGGACTTTATAAAAGTTTTTTGCAGTCTGCAATGCTGAAAAATGGCTGCACGTATCCTGCTCGCGTCCATGATCTCGATCAATTGTCATAATGAACGTTTAATGTTTTTAAAACATTGTGTACAAGTTTAAAAAATGAATTTGTACTATTTAATACAAATTAAATTAATTAACTAGAAAAATATACAGAAAAAAAACTATTTATCAAAAAAATATATAGATAGGTGCTACCGGGATTCAAACCTGGGCCTCTTCCTATCCCCGGAAGCAACTAAATATTTTTTCTATAAATAGATTTTTTCTGTATATCTTTCTAGTAGATTCATTTAATTTATATTAAGAATAGCACAGAACCACGTTTTGAAAAGTGTTCTTAAAAATGTACTATTTAATCTGTAACTTTATAGTACAGGTAACTAAAAACTACTTCACTAAAGTATTATGTGTGTATGTTAAAAAATATATACTAACCTACAACTCGGTGTAGTGACAGCCACACCTTCTTCAGTGGAGTATAATCGTGTATTTTTCTAATCAATTCTACCGTTTCTGTAAATTAAGGATTGGCTATTATTTATTTGAATATTAAGGTAAACGTGGAAATGGAAAAGATTTAGTCTTACGGTAATTATTTCAACGCGCAAATAATGCAGATGGACCTCTTATTTGAGGAACAACACTTGTCCACAAATCTATCTAGTCAAGTTATTTTCAGTATAAAATAATAATAATGTATACAAAATGGACCAGAAAAGATAATATACAGATACTATTTTGTATTTTTTTAAAGACATAATTTTATAATTTGGAAGGTAAATGTCTGGACAAGTGTTTTTCAAATAATTTGGACAAGCATTGTTTCTCAAATATATGTAATGAAAGTGAACAAATTTTATGATGAAAATACTAATATTGTACTTTGATAAAATATCAGAAACTTGTGTTTATAGTGTATGAAGATTTATTTATCAATATATTGTCATTATTACAAATGAAGAAAGAAATATGACCAACTGAAGTACTAAAAAAATATTTTTTTACAATTACTCGTCAATATCTTCAGATGATGTCGGCCACTGGAATAATTTATCATAAAAATCCTTATTTTCATAGGATTAACCCGCTTATGTCATTAATTTTTCATTTATTTATTGGAAATTTACAATCATTTTCAAATACCTGTTCACTAGGTACTGACATATCATTTTTGATAGACGATACCAGTCCATCAATAGATCAATGGGCTGTCGAATATCCCGGAGACCAGCTACTATACTCAAAATGGGTGAACTCTGGAACTCCATACGACTGCTTCATTTTCCCCAATAGACTCCAGTGAAAGACTCACTTTTTTATACTTTGATGGCCATCATTTTTTAAAATTCAAAATATCTTTACTGTCAACTCTTTTCACTGTAAACTTTTTTAAATACTAGAGATTACAATCGTGTCCATATAATCATCAATTGTGTACATCTTATCTGCTGTTTTCAGTTTTCTCTTTACTGCCGCAAAATTTCTATCGCATTATAAAAATGAGTGTCCCGAATGGGAAAATAACGTGTAATTGTACTGAACTTTCTCATTAATGCCAAAGCCAATAAAAATCAAACCGTGGCATGATTTTTGTTTTGACTAGGACACCCATCAGAGAACAAATGCAATGTTTTACATTATTCAGGATGCTATTATTAATATAATCCAAAATTAATGAACACATTATGCATTTCATTTGGGCCCTTCATAACTTCACCTTCACGGTACACATACAATTAGCTGGACGCAGACTCGATGTCATAAATGTTGAAAACACTCACTGTTAATCGGCAGAGGTAAAAAATTTCTTACACCGGGATCCGTAGCGAGCTGTCAATTCTGCACAAGGTCAAAAGCTAGGCTTGCAGGCCTAGGGCGTTGTTTAATTCTCTCAGACTTGAATTGTGTTTAATTGGACTACTATCAATGCAAGCAGCCTACAAACCTTTAAGACTGTAACTGAAACTTGCAGTGCCACCGAACTCAGCATTTTGTTGTATTATTTGATCGGCGCGTGGGAGACCACAGCAAAAACTGTTATTATTTTATTACTCGGTTGATATTTCAGGAACTTTCCGAGTCGAATACAAAATGAATAATATTTATAATACTTACTTTAAAAAAGATTTTGTCCCGCAGTAATTATTACAATACACTAATAATGCAAACAATATATTGTTTTGTTTTATGATTTTATTGATTAAGAATGAAAAGTTAATGATTTTAAAATTGAAATTCTAATAAACCATTGCGGTTATAAAAAATAACTTTTTTTGTTACTACTTAAATCAGCATCGCAGACGACTAACAATCGTGTTGAAAAATATATAATTATTAATGTTTGTAGGAATTGGTTGAATTTAATTTTCAAAAAGCTTCATGATAAGTGATAAATAATAATGAAGACAGGTGGAGTCCAGAAGGCTAATAAAAAATAAAAAGTTACCCGGTACATCTATCGTCGGTACAGAAAATATCAGTAATCTTTTAGTTGTCGAGTCCCTGTTAAATGATGAAAAATGTTTGTCACATGTGCGACGTACATAAATTTCTGTCATTCTTCTGTTCGGTAAATTTGGTGCCTGCAATATGACGCAACTATTCTTTAAATACGTTTTCTTCATATATAGGAAAAGTGCGCTGAGGCCCAGAGTTATCAGTGCAGTTAGGAACACAGCGTTTGCGCGGCATGATATAATTTCTAAAAATAATAAGAAAAAAACATGTAGAAAAAACTGATACATAAAAAAGCGTTAAAGATAAAGACACACAGGTCAAATAATATTTATGATATTAGTGGTAATAAGTAGTAGCGATTATAATAAAATACAGCTTACCAATTCCAAAAAATGTAATATTATACCGCCCATCTACTGTCAAACACTTTCGAATACCTGTAACGGTTCAACAGTTTTTGTTTTTACAATTACACATGCCGCAGTCAAACAGTATGGCCGCCGCCTCCTCAGTAGAATTGACCGCGGGATCTCAATCTGTGTCGCCTGATTACGTTTACATACTTTTTCGCAATAACTATATAAATATATATAGTCGAAAAACTAGTATAATTTGTTGATTTTATGATAAATTATGATATCCCATACCTAGATCAAAACTAAGAAAACTCAAAAAAGGTAATTTTTCAGTAGACAAAAAAGCATTTCTCTCAATTTTTTGTCACTAAAAGGTCATAAATGTACTTTAAAATGACACTATTAAAGAACTGGGGCTACAGTTAGTTGCGTATATGATAGAGTATCCAAATACAATAACTCTAAATTCTTGTTTTGATCCGGGTGTGCGATATGTGCACTCTTCCATACGAGACGTTCTATTCACGCAAGTAGGCTGTCAAGAGCCGTATAATTACATCATACGCTGACTTCCCGGCGTCCTTGAGAATATCCAATTCTGGGCCTTTCCTACATTTCATGACTTCCATCGCATGTTTAATTTCTGATAAAAATGCTTTAAAAAAACTCAAATTATCAAATACATATTGTAAATATAGGAGAAAATGTTGTCCATGCAAAAATTATTTTAAAATCGTGACTTTTCCTGTGCAGCACGTCATCAGCCAATATTTAATTCATCAATAAATATGTTAAACCGTATATACATTAATACCTCACACAGTCCTGGTAATCGGTTCCGCCACTTCAAGTCCGACCGAAGCTTCGGTTTCGGCTTCGGCCACAAAATACACCTTCGGCTACATATTCAGCTTAGACTAAAATCTTCCAAAGGTTTGGCCGAAGCCGAGGCTTTGTACTTAGCCACCGAAAACGCACAAACTATTACGAATGAAATAAAATCCAGTTTATCATTTCTGGAAAAATGCAATTTATTTATTTAACGGATATATTTACAATTCTTAACACCATAACGCGGAAAAGTAAGTAATAGTGTAGAATTTGCATTGTTATTGGCTTTATGGCCGAAGGTTATGGCAAAAGACTAACAATCGACTTGGACACTATCGCCAATATCCCAAACTACTTGGAACCGGGCTGATCGAGGAACTAAATACAAATATGAAATGATAAATGGTTCCAAAATATTTCTCCCCGTTTTTCAATATATAAAATGCAATAAAATTAATTCAAACATCTTTATTAGAAATACATTTTATTTCATATAATTTTAAAAATGCATGTTTTTTGTAATTAATTTTTAATTCTCTGAATATTGTAATATTATGTTTGCACATTTTTCTTCTTTAGCCTTTTCTCTTCGTATATTTCATTGTTGCAACGAATTCCATTATTTAACATTCGGCGAATTGTAAAGCTACCTTTAATAGCGGGATCAACTTTCATAGCACGCTCTGACAAGGCTTCAACCATTCCAATATTTTTGTATAATTGTTCAGACGTTAATTCTATGTACCGTATGGCATAACTTTAAAACCCCTAAAAAGAGATTTAAATGTATAGAGGGAAAAAAACCGATCATTTATGCATTCAAAAATAATTTTGTGTACTTTTTTTTTAAATTAATTTTTATATTTCTCAATTAATATTTAGTGCGTTCTGTAATTTCCTAACCGGACTGCAAACAGTGAATCCGAACTGATCGAAGCCGGACTAAGCACGTATTTGCCTTTGCCCAGTTTAATTTACTGTATGGTATAATTGATTGGGATGAGGCTTTTAAATATGTATACTTGTAGCGACCGGAATTCAAATCCACCGCCATCTCGGTCGGCATCGACGCTAGCGACAGCGCTGCCGGTTGCTGCCGCAAGCCTGGCTCAGAATTCACCGCTATGCAGTCTCGTCTCTCCAGTTTCAGCGTTTCACGACGGCGGTCTCGCCGGCTTGCGAGAGCCGAGTGAGACCGCGAGCCCGCTTCACATCATTTCATTTCGTAATACACACGCACCTTCTACATCATTTCATTTCACATTCATTCATTTCATTCTATGTCTTTCTTGTTTTTACCATACTGTCATAATAAAATCTCAACACGCGCCAATCACACATCTTTCATTTAACCACCGACATAACCCCCAAATACTATTTTATGTACATGTATAACAATAATGAAGATAACGACAGATTTGTAGATCTCTGTTTGAGCGACTTCCGAATTTGATACGGAACAGTGCTATAGATACATACCCTTTTATGTATATGTATAACAGTAATGAAGACAACAGATTCGCCAATAAGCGACTTCCTTGAAATTCGTGCGGAACAGTGATGTAGCAGTGGCTGGCCCCGAAGATGTTTTCAAGATCGTTTTTTTGTATGGAGCGCCCACCCCCTGGGTTGAAGTAAGGTCTGCTGTAGGTGTCGCTACATAGCTTTACATAAAGCGAATATAAAATATCGATTATCACGTCGCTGGCCATGGACGGATGTATTCGACACTGAGCTGAATATGTTCACTTGAGATTTTAAGTTATTTTTTACTTACTTACTTACTTACCACCATAGAGCACCACACTCTTTTGTCCTGACACACAATTCTCGCCTCATCCACATTCGTACATCTTCTCATACAACTCGCCGATTGTTGAGGCTTCTAACAGAACCATCCTCCATTAATTGGTCGTGCCAAGTCTTTCGCCGACGTCCTCTATTTCTGGTGCCATCAACACTTTCATCATATATCATTCTTACCATTCTCTCATCATTCATCCGTTCCATATGACTAAACCACCTAAGTTATCCTCTCTTAATCTTACTCACTATACTAACATCAGATTTACATTCTTTCCTTACTTCTTCATTCTTTTCTCTGTCATAAATAGATTTGCCACACCGCCGGCACCGATAATAATAATAATAATCATGGATAATTTGTATAGCGCTATTTTTGTAAAAACTTTCACCTCAAGGCCGCTTTACACATCAACTGTTTATAGTTCTACAATTATCTTTGTGCATTAAGATTAAAAATGGTTATTTTCACTTATGGAAATGAATTCTTGAAAAGATGCGTTTTAGTTTCTTCTTAAATAAAGTCTTGATGCATTCATTGTTCCTTGTGACGGAGGGCAACGATTTTGGGCCTGCCACCACAAATGCCCGCTTACTAAATTTAGACTTCTGTCAGCGGTCGGTCGGTTCTACAACCCTTCCTGCGGCTGACCTGAGAGTTTGACGTCTACCATTCAAATTGTCTGGGATACAAAGCTCCCGAAGATACAGAGGCGCCATGTTCTGTGTCGCCTTGCACATCAACCGGCACAATTTAAATTCAACTCTTTCAGGGAATCGGAGCCAATGCAGCTGATGTAAAAGGGATGTTGTGTGAGGGAATTTGAAACTTCATGTATTATCCGTGCAGCCGCATTTAGAATAAAAATAGGTTGTGTATTTAAATACAAAGGTTTCAGTTTTTTTATTACATTAAACATATTTACACGTTTGGGGGTCAGGACGGTGGTTAAGTGAAATAAATGTGATTGGCGCTTGTTGAGGATTATTATGACAGTATGATGAAAACAGATAGAAATAAAGAATGAATGAAGATGTAGAAGGTGCGCGTTGAGTATGAAATGAAATGAAGCGATTTGGCGGTCTCGGTCCGTTGTAGAACGATGAAACTAGAGACTCTTTAGCGGTGGATTCCGAAGGGGATCCAAATTATTTCTGCATGTCTTTGGATCGCGCGTTCGGTCCGTATTGTTTTCTACCGGTGAACGATTTCGAGTTAGGAAGATGTGAAAATGTTCAATCTCGGTTCAATCGGATTGCGAAGCGGCCGGAATCAAACAATTATCAGCGCTGACGTAGTACCGTACCACGTGCGAAGCTCTGTGCACGTTTAATTGTTCAAAGAATGTAGAGCTGATCTATCGGCTGCCACAAGCTTCTAAAGTACACAATGCTAACTTGGACAATGCGGCATTATTGAAAAAGCACCTGACATGTTCAGAAACACTCCCGTGACATATTTTAGAGTACATGACAATATCCTAACCCATTCTACAACAACGGGAATAGATAGGAATAAGGCTAAATCTCAGATGATGATTTACAGTGCGGTGGAGATCTACTAGCTATTATGACACTGCTTATTTTAATACCAAAGATATTTAGATATGTCACCACACGCCATTGAATGCAAAGTAACGTTAATCTTCTAGATGGATCTGCAAGTCCTCGATAACACTGCATCTCCGGGAAGCTTGTCTATATGTGAGACATTCCACCACGCAGTTTTAGCAATATTAATTGGGTTTGTGAGGAAAGGTATATTGCTCCTAGACGAGGAGAACAGGTATGTTTGGTTCCTCTATAACGTGTTGCATGGCATATAAATAGGTTAATTTGAGAAATAAACCTCAAATGACTTGAGTTCCGCGCATAAATATTCTATTTATTCAAATACACTGAAAAGATGCTGAAAGAGAAGTAGCTTCTAAATAATAACGATGCGAAATATATGGTCAGCTACAAAGATTTGCTTTAAGGAGAAATTAGTCCTCAGACAATTATTTTTATACCCCGATTCCATATTTTTTCTTGTCATTATCTATTCAATTGTGTTTTGCCTCGTATTTGATGAGATACTGCTTTGTGAAATATAATTTGTTTGCCAATTTGCCCTAAACAGGCTTACCTAGTTGGGCAATGCATTAAAAAATATATTTCTAACTGCTTTCTTTTATCTATACAGTATATATAAGAAATGAAATGAACACTTCAGAAGCACACAATCAGATAATGAAATAAGGCGGACGGCTCTTTCAAATAATGGAACGATTAAATGTATTAATATCAAAAAGGTAAGGTTCGAAAATTTGTCGCTAAAAATAGTGCCGCTGTAGCGTAGTTGGATAATGCACCTTCTCCGGTTTGGAAAGAGATCCAGGTTCGAATCCAAGTGGCGCATTATTTAATAATAATATTATAGATTTCAAATGTATAACTTGTAACTGTATATAAATTGTTACAGTGTAACTCCCTCTCCGAGCGCAAGAGCTGGGCTCTTTTTTGGAGAGATAAGGGATGAAGATATGTAATTTTAGTATTGCAAAGTACTCAATTAACTCACATTACACATTTAAAAAGTGTATTGTGTGTATCAAAGTATCCCCGTTGCTTTTATTGACAAGTTGACAAGATGTTTTGAATTGTTTACAGGGAAAATTCGTCTCGAGTACCCGCACCTCGGGGGAAACTTCAGCCAGCCTATCTTCAGCTGCAAGTTAATCATTTACACTCAATCATTTAAAGCACAGAAGTTTTCTGGTAACAAAGTACTCGTTTTCCGGGTGAAACTCTTTGATACTCTAGTTCTTAATAACTGGACGCTAAATCTGCACTCTGATTAGCCATATTGTACGACATGGAGTGTTCAGTCCTTTTTACTATTGTCGAGATTATAAGGTATTATTGTTGTTTTCCAAATGATCTGTGCTCCACAAGACGACCGTCCCCTGCGCAGTTCTCGACCGGCGACTCAGACTGTTCAACCTTGAGATGTAAGTTGATTTTATATTTATATCCAAAAAAGGGTGAAGCTTGACGTGCTTCTTGCTCTAGTGGTTAAGATACTCGCCTTGTTGTTTTTCAGATAATCCGAGCTTCACAGGACCGTCCTCTTTGCGGATCACGACCAGCGAGTTAGACTGTTCAATCTTGAGATGTAAGTTGATTTTATATTTATATCCAAAAAAGGGTGAAGTTTGACGTGCTTCTTGGTCTAGTGATTAAGATACTCGCCTTGTTGTTTTTCAGATAATCCGAGCTCCACAGAACCGCCCTCTTCGCGGTCCACGAATAGCCACCTCGACTGTTTATCTATGAAATGTAAGTTGATTTTATATCGAATAAAGCGCTAAACGAAAGTATACATACATAGGCGTTAGCCGAGAAAATTGTTAAATGAGGGAAGACAGATTTCATATATTACAATGGTCATTAGGGTGGTTACACGTTCGCAGGTGTGAAGGTATGGGTTCGATTCCCGTATTCTATGATCGTCAAACTTCTTTCCGTCCATCATCATGCGTTCATTCGATCTTGGACGTTAACAGTTCAGTCGTTTTCTCTACCGTCCAGCTTATGAGATATTTTTGTTGTTTTTTAGGTAA
The DNA here is from genome assembly GCA_022840565.1 of Eubasilissa regina. Lineage (NCBI taxonomy): Eukaryota > Metazoa > Arthropoda > Insecta > Trichoptera > Phryganeidae > Eubasilissa > Eubasilissa regina. The sequence continues at coordinate 1,003,326 of JAINEB010000026.1, forward strand.
TCTGAGCTTCACAGAACCGTTCGATTCGCAGTCCAATACCAGCGACCTAGACTGTTTATCCATGAGATGTAAGTTGATTTTATATTTATATCGAAAAACGGGTGAATTTTGACGTGCTTCTTGTTCTAGTGGTTAAGATTCACGTCTAGTGATCCAGCAGTCGGAAGACATCGTTCCAAAGACTAATATTCTTCGTAGCTCAAGCGTTTAGCTTTATTAAAAACACTTAATTGTATGTCATTTGACTAGTATTTGTAGTTTTTCAGGTAAAGTTATTGAATAACCTATTATTGGAATAAAAATTATTTGCATTTGTAAATAATTTCTTTTTAAAAGACATCGATGCCAAATTAGGCGTTGGCCGAGAAAATTGCTGATTGGGGGACGACAGCTTTGTGCCAGGCGCCTAATTGTGACGTCCATCGGCTCGCTCAGGGTATCGGATGAAGTGCGCGGGTCTGGTTCACAGAATCCGCCATCTCGCCTGCCACTCACGTCGGCCAGCATTCTCAGGGATAATAATAAGATTAGTTGAAGTTTTATTATCGCAAAGTTTATTCAAAAGACAAGAAAACACATGAATATTTAAGTAGAAAACCATAAGTGATCCGTGTGAATGTGATAAGATGAAAGAGATCGGATTGGCAATTTTTGCTTCAATAAAATAATAAAATTTTCCTACTATTTGAATATCTAAATAGACAGATTATTGTGCAAGTAATAGTGTGATAAAAACGCTCGATTCTTTAAAATGTGAAAATCTTCACAATAATTATTTGTCGCCTCCGGTCATAGTCTGTCAAGTGAGATGTAGCCAAAATCACATCAGATAAATTGGCTCAACACGAGCGGAAAGTTAATAATTTTTAAATTAAAAAATAAAAAGAAAGAGTAATACTACACTACTCTCAATATTATTAATGCACGACAGAATTTATTGTACAACCGGACTGATACATGACTCTTTTTACATTCCAGAGCCCAGAAAGACTACACCATGAAAATGGGTTCAGGTTTGGAGCTTAGCTGCCGTCATTATATTTAGCATTGTCAAAATAGCATCCCGCATACGAATGGGTTAAAGACGTCCAGATACGATATTGTATCGGCAACCGATACGATGACTTTTCAAAAAAATGAGATATTATCACAAACTTCACAACGGAAGTAGAAAAACTTAAAAAAGGAGTATTATAAAAAATTAAACAGAAATTCGGAAACAATAAACAGAGGAAGTCGTCCTAAAATAGATATTCATTATTATCGCTTAATGAATTAAATACATCAACCGGTTTCGAAAAACATAATTTTCTTCTTCAGGATGTCATTAGCTAACCAAAAACACATGTTATTGTTCTTTTAACAGAATCTATTTTTAAAAAATACTTTTGGTACCTAACTTGATGGTACAAAATTATTAGAATGAATTTAGTTGGTTGTTTATAAAGTTTAGATTAGTTTTACACGCTTTATTTATCTCCAACCATTCCAAACTATTTCATTTAGGGAAGTCAGAGAAGCACTCGATACATCCTTGATACTTTGCACTGTGCCACTCTCTTTTTAACTACGCAATTGCTAGTTGGGGTGGTGCAGCTAGCTACTAGTATTCTAGAGTCTGTAAGTAAAGCCCAAAAAATGATTTTGAGAGTAATTCATAAGAAACCCTTTCGCTATCCTTCAAATGAACTTTTCAAAGAATGTAACGTCCTGGACATCCGCCAAATGTATATTATCGGAAAACTAACACACTTTTACCGGCATAAGCAATATTACCAGCAAATGACGCACCCTCACTTGACAAGGACACAGGCTAACTGTCACTATTTTGTGCCAAAACTAAACGAAAGATTCCATTTGTTTCTAGCACCAAAAATATGCAACGGTCTAAATGCAAAAATGAAACATCGCAACCATAGTCTCGTATATTTTTCGCGAAAAGTGCAGTTCTGGCTCCACGAAATGGGGAGAAATTACGCCCAAGAACTTTTTAAGGTCTAAACCTGAGAATAAGACTGCTACAACAGTATATTGAAATTCCTAATTGCATCTCTTGATTAACGGTTTATATATATATATATATATATATATATTTTTTTTTTTTTGTACATTGATTTGCTTACTTTTTATATTTAACTCCCGCTAGACAGCGCCAGGACTTTCACTTTTTTAAACCAGAAAGTTTTAACGCAACTAAATTTTATTTATTATTATTAACTTATTTACTCTTATTCTACTTAGTTTTAATTTTTTATGAATTTAGTTTTACATTATATTTATATTCTATTAATTGCATCCTGTTTTACTCTTTATATAATATTTTTTTACTTTTTATATACATTGAACATTGTATTTATATGCCATCTAATCGCATACTCTTTATGTATATGTATTAGTATATTGAACACTACACTCTGTTTACTACTATACCGGAAAGGCACTGTCTGGTATAATACAGTAATATATTAGTGTAGCAGGCAGGGTACCCAAATACATATTTAACTTTGCTGCAATGTTATCTGATTATAACAATATCACACACTGTACCGTACTGTGAATCAAAAATAAATTATTATTATTATTGTTTATTATTTGTGACCAACACCGTTCGCATGCAAAATAGACAATCCCAATTTTTTATCAAAACCATGACCATTTTCTATCAAATGATTAGCAAATTCTGAAAGCCCACTAAAATGCAGCACAATCCTCGCAACTAAGTTTATAGACACCGGAATTGTTCAATTTATCATTTCTATTACAATTATTTGTATAAAATACCGGTCTAATGTTTCGCGGCAGGTGTTTACATATTAATAATATAAAATATTAATAGCGATATTTTTCAAGACATTGGGTCAGAATAAATATTTATGGGGGAATTATTATCTCCGTTTTATAAAAAACTAACGTGAAATGCAAAAACAGAAGCAAATTAATTTGGATATCAACATATATATGTTCAAAGACTCAAAAATTTTATTACGAAAAAGCACAATTTTTTAAAAATCTGCATTTACCTTTCCCGTACGGACACATGGCCGCAAGGATACTATAAGTCTGATAAATATGAATACCATAAGTCTGATAAATATGAATATTTCACATTTATTACTTACATGGAAAAAATTATCACACAAGATGCAATGCATTGGCATATTTATAGACCTAAGGAAAGCCTTTGATAGCGTATCACACAGGAAACTGCACAATGAACTTAAAAACATTGGCCTTGATGGCAATGTTCTATCATGGCTAAGAAGTTATCTAACACCGAAAACAAAATGTAAAAAGAAATGGACATAATAGTACACCTGAAACCACTGACTTTGGCGTACCTCAAGGTACAGTACTTGGACCATTGTTATTTATTATATACTCTAACGATATATTTAAACTCTAATTACATGGAAAAATAATATCTTATGCAGACGATACAGTATTAATAATTAAAACTTGGACTGACGCTAATATATTGGCAAATGAGGATGTTAATTCCATAATAAAGTGGACGGATGATAACTTACTATCAATTAATACCGATAGAACATACTTTCTACCGTTTGATATTATTCAACAGAAACAAAACACCGAAATTCATATTAAAATTCACACCAAGGCCTGTACTCGAGAAAACTCTCGTGACCAATGTTCATCAATTGAATAAAAGACTATCAAGTACCCTGGAATCATAATAGATAACAATCTCAAGTGGAAAGAACATATTACTAATCTCACAAACTAAATAAGGAAAACTGCCTACATATTTTTAAGATTCAGAAATATCTTATCACCTGCAATCTGAAAATAATATATTTCGCGTTTGTACAGTCACATTTGCAATACGGTATTATCGGATGGGGAGGTGCATATAAAACTTCAATGTCACAATTAGAAATCACTCAAAAAATGATAATAAAAATTATTCAAAAAAGAAAAAGTGTTTTTTTAAATAGCCAATATCATTGTAATGAAAAATTATAATTCATAACCTAAACGTGTATATAAAAACATATAAATTAATAAATGTATCCAATCTATCGCCAGAAGTACATCAAATATCATATTTTCTCAATTCTGTGGGATAAACATTTTAGTCGATGATGATGGTAAATGACTGTCTATGGCTGTGTCTATGACATTTTGCTGTTGTTTATGGAATGTAAGGATGCTTTTTTTCTATTTACAAAATTAGGTATCCACCATCTTAAGATTACATATTACATTACATAAGAATAATAAAGGGGCGCTAGAAAGGGGGACCCACCCTTTCCCGGAACCGTTGTAGAAGTTTCAACTTGTTTTATCGTTTCCACACACAGCACTGCAGAATCTCGAAATGAGCAATTAATAAACACAAAATAAAAGCTGAAGTAATTGCGAAAACGAACTGAGATTTAAATTGAAACCTTCCTGCGCCCTTTAAAGTGCTATCTTTATTTATTTTGAAATACAGGTATATAACAACATTGCAAGCGAACAGGTAATCGAGCGTCATGTACGGAAGGGCAGAAACCAGTGGGCACAAGACAGCCATTAAAGGGCTAACTATCAAGTACACTCTAGTAGTACGAGGGACTTGGACGAAACGCAATGATGCATGAGTCACCCCACACCACACACGGTACAGGCCCGCACGATTTTGTTTGTTTTAAGAATTTGACACAATCTTGCCATAATCTGCCTAATACACGCCACCTCGTAGTCCACGTTTTGGTGAAGTCTCTACACAGCTTGAGATCCCTCGCATCACTGATCAGGCCGACCATCGAACCCAGTTAAGCCTCCCTCATTACCCGCAATGCCGCGAGATGCGTTTCGGAGTTTGTTCACTCGCTCACATACACACCGCGGGGCATCCGTAATCATACGCCACTCAGATTGATTCAGATCTGGAGGTCTCCACACACCCTCGGATTTAACAGCGACGCGGGGAAGAATAATTTCGAGGTCTGCAGGAAGAACTCCAGCTATGACGGGTAACGTTACCGTAGACAGCGTTCTATAAGCGCCAGCGAGGGTGATGAAAGGAGCCGCAGCCATCAGACCTATTTTTATAATTTGAGCGACAAACACTGCATTATAAATCAGCCTAACGGCTCGGGATTCGATACCCCATTCCACTGCAGTTAGTCGACGCACACGCCCGAATAAGCCAGCTGCCATCTTGGCCACCAGCCCGGTGAGTGTGAAATGAGTCAACCGTGCCCGAGGTACTCGTTGCGATCCTCGAATTTTACTCTAGTACAGCCTGACTTAAAGATGAGAATTCGCTCGACCATCCCTACCTTTGAGGAACATGACTGCTGTCTCGTGCGGAGTCAGAGCTCGTAACGGATCGTTACGTTCGATCTTCGTACTCTCGTAAGTATTTCCTGGAACCAGTAGCGGAGCGTCATCGGCGTATGCGACTATTTCGCAACCCTCGGGAAGCGGAAGCGAAAGAAGGTTATCAGAAATGATGTTCCAAGACGAAGGAGCCAGAACTGAACCTCGTATCGCGAGTAATCGATATCTCGCCATGCGTTGGTGACGGTTCGCCCACATAAGTAATCACAAATAATCTTGAACAAGCAGCTGGCCACTGATGATTTTTAGCTGGATCAAAATAATCGTCCAGGAAGCATTGCCGAAGGCGTCAGCAATGTCGAGGAAGACACCTATTACATATTTTTCTATCCGTGATAGAACCCATTCTTGCACAAATTGAATAGCGCGTACCGTTCATTTACCTTTTACGAAGCCAAACTGGCGCGAACAGCCTGACGCGTTGACAGCAAGCGTTCAGCCTACTTCGAATTAATTTTTCAAACACCGTACCGAAGACCGGGAGGAGCGTAATGGGCCTATAGCCGCCTGGGTCCGATCGAGGTTTACCCTTACCTTTTGGGGTTACGCGCAAAAGTCCCCATTTCCATTCACTAGGAACTACCCCCGAGTAGTGTGCTAGAGAGATCTGATCTATCCCACTCCCGAGACCCAGATACGCCGCGCATCTCTTTTCGCATGACGGATACCTCTAGAGTACGCGGCGCTAGCCACGCTGAGGTCATTCTGTCAACCAGCCCCTAGACTACTCCATAACGTCCACCCACCCCTAAATCGTGAGAGCGTATCGTTCCACCAACTAGTTTTGGCCACCCTACCAGGCTTGGTCCTGCGAAGTACAGGACTTGACAATCCCGCCGCCACTGAAACTGGATGTAATACATTATTATTATTTATTAGCATGTTTAATTTGTAATACAACATTTTATAACTTTGTATGATGCGCTACAGACCCAACTACCGATTGGCAAATCAATATTGATGACGACATTATTTTGATTTACTGACAACTCAGCGATTACGAAAAACTTTATTTCATTTCATCTCCACGGGGGTAGGCAGAGAGGATAGATCGCCACACTCTTCTGTACCGGCACACAACTCTCGCCTCATCCACATTCATACATTACTTAGGGTTCTTACAGGATCATCTGGTTTACCTGGTCGTGCCGAGTCTTCCTCTATTTCTGGTGCCATCAACACTTGCGTCATATATCTTTCTTACCATTCTTTCCTCATTCATCCTTTCCATATGACCGAACCACCTGAGTGATCCTTTCTTAATCTTACTCACTATACTAAGATCAGGTTTGCGTTAATTCCTTATTTCTTCATTCTTTACTCTGCCATAAATGGATCTACCGCCTATACGCCTCCTGCCTATACGCCTACCGCCTATACGCCTACCGCCTATACGCCTACCGCCTATACGCCTACCGCTTATACGCCTACCGTCTACCTTCGCTCCCCTTCACTCTCCACTTGTCCATTGTGTCCGCTTCGGTTGACAAGTTCCCGTTAGCGATTAAGATAAGTCGGATAGGACTGCGGCAGGTTAGCCACAGTGAAGCGCGCAGAGTGATAGCGCAGAACCGAGTACACACGGTGTTCCGGGATAGACTGGACGCTACGGGGTGAGGCCCCGCAACCCTTTAGTACATTTATTTAATAAGTTCGCCAGTAGGTCACACTCTGGTGAGAACCACCACGATGAGGAGCGTGTTTTCATATCGCGATGTGACGCGCCTGATGACTGGTGACCGGTGACCGGTGACCGGTGACTGGTGACTGGTGACTCCTGACTCGAGCCAGCAGAGAATATAACGCCACGACTAATAATATTCACGTTCACAATGAGAGGGTTCTGAAATTCCGCCCCTAGCCCGAGTCAGCTGAACGCGCGGTCAGACCGCAAACCGGTGGCTGGATGAGGAGAGAATAGTATGAGAGTGTTGATGGCACCAGAAGTAGAGGACCGGCTAAACCAGGTGGCCCTGTTAGAAGCCGAGTTTATATGAGAGGATGTATGCGTGTCGGGACAGAAATGGCGTGATGGTAAGTCGGTCAGTCAGTGAGAGATCTCTGAGACAGTCTGTATCTCAAATAATCACGTAAGATTGTTAAAGCGCAGGGCTTCGCAACTTTAAACAAATATAAAAATAATAATTGGATTAACATAAACGGAAACATTATTTTACAATTACCCCCATCTGTGTACCGATAGAGACTTTAATAGTTTAGTTCTAAAACACACCACTACAACTCACCACTGCACCCATGGGGCTCTTGTGTGTTCGCCGCATCGAGCTATTCACTTCTGTTCTCTCTAGTGAAATTACTCAAGTCATATAATTGTCTATTTACTGAATTGAAGAGTCGTTACCCTTGCCGATTTTTAACAGAATAACATTAGGAAGGCTTACAACTGCGTGCAAATCGTTGAAATGTCTACTTCCTTTTTTACTAATTCGTGCATTTTATTATCTTACTGCTTTTAACGTGTTGATTATATAATTATTTTAATCAAAATAATTATTTCCTTCAGTATTAACGGGAAGGATTTACAAACAATAAATGAATCATGCTCAGTCATAGAAAGTGTCCCTAAAAACGTCCATACATTGTTTATATGGATAAGAAGGCATTATTTTACGGTAAAACTTAAACCGTAAAAATCCTATTAACAGTAGTCTAAAATTACAAATACATACACGGTAGGGTCGGATCAACTACGGATTTATTTTGTCTAAAGACGTCGTACATACGATTGTATAATATCATCGGTAACAGCGTAACCTAAATCTACACCTCCTGCACGCCACTGCAATTACACCAAAAGTTGAAGTGAAGAAATGAAATATGAAAAATCCCCCATTTGTGGGGATGTTCACAGGATTTAGTTCCGAGTCCGCACTCCACCATCAGCAGCTCTGCAGCGTGAGCTCCGGTCAGCGCAATGCTTCACTCGATGACCTTCAAGCGGTAGATATGATACGGTTTATGTCCTGAGGGCAATCTGCACTACCTGTTCCGGTCGGTTTCACCAGGCAGGTACCTCCAACAACGTGGGCTAATGGAGCGTCTGATGTAGGATCTCCCGCACGCCGCCAGCCGATACACTATTCTGTTTTCTGAAGACGATTACTCTTTTAATCCCATTCCTTATTTATTATGTAGATTACGAGTTTAGGAAAGAGAGACAACAATTCGATATGACTTTCGTTCTGAAAGCGAGATTCGACACGTGCACCTAAATGTCACCTAGAATCGGGGCCGGCCCGAGGAGGTGGCGATCTTAATAATAACTGGGACATGTAATACAGCCCTCTCCACGGCCACGGAGGGCCTGCCCGGGGGAGGACGGTGTGGCTGCGGAATCTGAGAGGCCGAAGGAATGGTTCAGCTCACCCTGCAACCATCTATTCTAAAAGGCAGACACGAGACTTTAACATTAATACAAGGAATATATTCCATTTTAACTGATGCGACTGCTGCGTGATATTATATTGTGATAGGTCAGTAGACACTTCTTTTTAAATGGTCACGTATTGTAACTACGATTAGTTAGTACAATTTCATTCCGTCCTTCCTTTCCGGTGACTTGTACGCAGAACACACGCACACGCACACAGACACAGAATAATTAATAAAATTCATATTTTTTATTTATTATCTTAGTTTTATTAACCGCTGAATTGAGTTTAAAAAACATCTACCTAATAAATACCTTTTCCTTCTTCAGGATGTCATAACTAACTAAAAATATAGCATTGTCTCTTCACCAGAATCTATTTTTAAATTTTTTAAAACAACAATTATTTAAAAAATAAATTTAGTACCTAACTCAAATTGCTGCTCAATACAAATTTAGTTGAATAATTTTAGAATAGGACTCGTAGTTAAATTTAGTCGGCTGTTTAGAATTTCCTGATTACTTTTACACGCTTTATTTATCTCCAACGTTTCCAAATTATTTAATTTGTGACCGTCAACTAACTACATTTCTAAATTTAATTAATTCATTTAATAATAAAATACAATTTACTTTAGAAATAGAAAATAATTCTACCCTCAATTTTTTGGATCTAACATTGATTAGAAATAATAATAAAATTGAGTTCAAAATTTTTAGAAAACCAACTTTTACAGATACTATCATACACAGTGAATCTAATCATACATTATCACACAAAGATTGAGGGTTCCGCTCCATGATACATCGTTTAGTCAATATTCCTATGTCAACATACAATTTCAGTATTGAATTGAATACAGTTAAAAAATAGCAGTTAATAACGGGTATAATGCAGGTTTGATAGACACTATTTTAAAAATAAATTAAAAGAATATAATAATCAATTTTTATATAAATCACAGATGAAACATAATGATAATAATGATAATTGGCGTAGGATTTTATACATAAATAACTTTTCGAAACAAATACCTAAACACCTACCACGAAACATTAGACCGGCATTTTATACAAATAACAGTATAGGAAATTTACTCATCAATTCTAAAGATAAAAATGATAAATTTAACAATTCTGGCGTCTATAAACTCAGTTGCGAGGATTGTGCTGCATTTTATATTGGTAAAACGGGTAGAAATTTTAATATAAGAGTAAGGGAACATTTGAGATGTTTGAACAATAGTGGGTTTTCAGAATTTGCTAATCATTTGATAGAAAATAGTCATGGTTTTGATAAAAAATTGGGATTGTCAATTTTGCACATAAACGGTGTTGGTCACAAATTAAATAATTTGGAATCGTTGAAGATAAATAAAGCGTGTAAAAGTAATCAGGAAATTCTAAACAGCCGACTAAATTTAACTACGAGTCCTATTCTAAAATTTTTTCCTAAAAATTATTCGACTAAATTTGTATTGAGCAGCAATTTCAGTTAGGTACTAAATTTATTTTTAAATAATTGTTTTTTTAAAAAAAAATTAAAAATAGATTCTGGTGAAGAGACAATGCTATATTTTTAGTTAATTATGACATCCTGAAGAAGAAGGAAACCGGTTGATGTTTTTTAAACTCAATTCAGTGGTTAATAAAACTAAGATAATAAATAAAAAATATGAATTTTAACCACCAAGTTAATATTGCTAATTTTAAAAGTAATAAAATTTCTGTCAGTAATTTCATGTTTCTTTTTTTAACATTTTGTACTTCATTTTGTGATTTTTAAATGTACTAAACTGAACTGTGCCTAGCTATTATAATTGTGCTATTTTAATAAGGTTTATTTGATTTGATCAACACTCGCAGACGGTGGGTGGGGTGACCCTTGAAGACGCGCAATAGTGTCTCGACGGTGTGACAAAAAGTTTACTACGAGCTGGTAAATTTTTAAGCAATTATAAAAAGGTCAAAGTAAATACTCTTGCGCTGTGCAACGGGTTGTTGGCGAGCCGCACTTTGTTCCGAGGGTGAAGTTTTTTAAAATTATTTTATTTAACCCTTCCCAAACCGTGCAGCGACACGGGTCTAGCGTCATAATTAAACCTGTCATATTTCGGTAAATACGTGCAACATACAATTCATATTTTAGATATTCCTAAAGAAAGTATTAGCGCTCAGGAATGACTAGCGAAGAACCAATTGTGAAAAGGGAATCGTACAAAAACAATTATTTTTTGCATTCAATACGTTGGTAAAAATACTATTTGTGATACGAAAGACAGAGACCACACACTATTTTCACTGTGGAAAGAACAACCAACATACAAATATAATTGTCTCTTTCTGAAGGAAAGACGCGTTGTATAGAATTTTGTTATTAAGTATTTTTTTCAAAATTTAATGCTCAGTATTTAGAATAATTAAAGCCATTGAAGCTAATAAAAACATTTTTTCTAACTATTATTTACTGTAACACGAGTTGACAGCGTGGCTGCGTTCGGGTATTTTATGTCACGGTATGGTGAAGGTTAATAAAAGTAGTGTTCATCAGGACGATCGTGTGTCGCGGTGAGCTGTCGTTTAGAGGTTCTACGAGTACGTGCTGCGAGAGACTTTAAACTTTGACAATCCTGCCTCTCGTCGACTGCCCGGGCACTACTCGCTGAAGCGGAACCGGGCGCTCTATCCTCCGGACTGAGACGCGGACTTGGAAACGTACAACTAATATTTAAGAGCAGTGAATGCAATTGATCGAAGTGAAGGAGCGAGGCGGCCGTTTGGAGGGATGCTGTATAAGGGTGGAGAGCCCTTCCAATTCGTGAACCGACATTAAACTCTGGCGACGCTTGTTCCTTTCACAAATAATTCATCAGTAATTATCGATATACAGGGTGGGCCGAAAAAGTGAGAGCATCTCGTAATGCACGAGTCATTTCAAAATGTAATATTTTTGGCCCAATATGTAGCTAATCAGAAATGACGTCCAGTGTATCCTCCCCGCTTCTCGGCCAGTTTTCCTGAGCGCCTCCGCCACTTAATGCGTCTGCCAAGAAAGCGCTGGCCCAGATTTCTCCATTCCTCAACTCGAGCTGATCAGCTGTGGGCAATTTTCGCCGCAGGTAGACTTTGTCTTGTAAACCACCCCATATTGCACAGTCCACTGGGCTTAAATCTGGCCTGTCCGGTGGTTGATTGTATTTCTGGCCGTGTGAGATGGAGCTCCGTCCCGCTGAGATGTCCGGTGATGGCGACCACGTGTTGCTTGAATTACAGACATCCAACTTTATTTAATTTATTAAGCTATTATTCAAGCTATTGTTGATATAGTTCAACTAATTGTGACGTAATTATATCACATATTACGAAATGTTCTCACTTTATGGGCCACCCTGTATATAATATACGCACGCGTGTTTGTGTATATATATATATATGAGTATATTAATATGTATACGCATATACTTTTTATTCCTTTTTATTGCACCCCCTTTCCTCCCCCTTCCCGTCCCTTTCCACTGCATATGTTCAGTGTATCATCATATCGCTAACTGGTTGCAGGCTCTGTCCTCAGCTCGCAGGGTGGTCCTCTCGGTCCAGCTCCGAAGAAACTTATTTTAATATATCATGTATTATGTCAATTATTATTATTGGACCGTTTCTTCATATAACAAAATATATAAAAAAACAATAAGGTAGTTACATAAAGTGTGAAGGCGATTAGCGTTGATGCGCTGGTAAATGGCAGTGGCGTAGCAACGGATCGCCCCCGGGCAAACGCGTACACTGGGCCCCTCCCCGAGATCGCACCTCGTATCAAATTGGACAAAAATAATTGACAATTGTTTTCATGTGTAATTTATATTTTTTTAATGTTAGGTACAGGTCCACTGGTGGTACTGGACGCGGAGAACTGATAATACTCTGTTAAAACTGCGAACTTGTTATGTGTACCGTTAATAAAGAACAGCTGCAGGGGGGGGGGGGAATCCTTTCCCGGGACCTTGTCGGTCCCACTCATCGAGGCTAATAAAAAATACGCGACTTTAATTCTATAACATTTTAACAATTACAGAATGAAAAAGGAGAAGATATTCAAGATGGTTATTAGCAATCAAGATTTAATACATTTTGGACCCTCCCCTCCACTCCAGCGTCATATATCATATAACACAAATCCATAGAACATAGTGTTACACACAGATGGAAAATGAAGGTGTTGTAGTTGAAGGCAGACACTCAGGGATCCATTCATCAAAAACACTCCCAAAAGAGGGACAGTGGACGAGACACAAGATGGATCGAGTCACACTTACACGGACAGACTAACGGAGTTGAAAAACACGCTAACTACCTACCTAAGGAGCTCCATCGTGTCACCCATACCCGAATAAACACTTAATATAAAGCAAGATTCGTCCTATTACTGAGCCACACCTATTATATGTACCTACGTATGAATTGAATATATACACATTTATTCGTCACTAAGATTATTAAACCTTTTATTGTCGCGATTGTCGAACCTTTGGAGAAATTGCGGTCCCCCGGGCGGCTGCCCGTGCAGTAGCTGCGCCACTGACCGCTGTGGACATTTGCGGCTCGCGTATACAACCCAAAATGTATATATTTATTATACTGGGATGCGGCACGACCAGACGCGTAATAACATAATCCCGTGTATAGTTAAACAGGGCGGAACCGTGTTCGGTGCACGTGCACTGCAATGCTAGCAGAACGAAGGTGGATGGTAGACCGGGGCGAATCGGGTCAAGATAAGGCACCAGTCCGAATGTGGAAGGTCGCGACAGAAACGGACATTGGGCTCTCTCCCGTACTCGCCCGTGACAATATTCATATCTATGACTTTCTGATGCGGGCTTCAGTGGTCTCGTTGTGGCTGTTTAGCGCTTGCTTAAACGGACGGGTATGTGAGACGCGATCGTGGCGCAAAATAACGTGTTTATAAATATCTCTAGATTAAGATGACTTTACTGCTTTTATAACTGGCAAGTATATTGAGCATCTGTCATCTCGTCTATGTCTCGTGGACATGTAGCGACGCACTCTATGGTCACAGTTTCTTATCTATGATAGAACTGTTATGTTAATGTTCTGTTCATATTTTTCAAGAATGTTTTTAAGTGGATATAAATATTTCAAAGTTGATACGTAAAAACACCGTTTGTACAATTTCAGGGAAAGCAATGCAGAACGTTATATGATATCAGGTGTCGCCGATTGCTTTTCTGTGGTATAATAATCCTTAGATTGATTCAACTCATCGTCTAGTGCAGCCGACGCTCATCTATCAGAGATGTGGGACTGCGTTACAATTGTAGTACGAATCTAAGACAAAGACAAAAAATAAAAAGTTTGTTATAGAATTTGGAATGTTTCTATCGGTAGCGATGTACGCAACGTCTGAAAATGGGATTAAACGAGTTTTGCTATAACTTCATAAAGTATTTAGTATGTTTTGAAGTCCGTAAATATGGGGCGATTTGGGTCACGTGCTCTGAGGTGAATCGGATCAGTTATATTCTTAATTGTATTATCATTTTAATTGCTTATTTGCTCCTGGCTCTGCGTATGACAAAAGGAACATTCGAGTTGGCAGTGTGGTCAGCGAGGTCACTCGACTGCGCAAGATTATAATTTGCCTTCTTGACAGTATAATTAGCAAGTGACAGACAGCGGCAATATTCCATATTTGGAGGTACAGTCAGCTACAGCGGGAGACGCTACCAAAAGAAGCCACGAATGTATGGACCTCAATGGCTACCGTATGATAAGTTTATCGGAGATAACTATGATCACGAGCGCTTCAATCTCAGTTTCCGACAAGTCATGATACACGACCCCTTCCGCTGGTGCACGACCACGCTGTTGACAATACAAATAACTTCTTCCATAAGAAGCCTGGGAAGACAGCGGCTACAAAGAGGACTCCGACTATCACTGAATGCCAAATAATATCGATCGTTCTCACTATTAAACATGTAAGTTTCATTCCAAAGATTTGTGGAAAAGTGACAAAGGTTTTTAAGTGATCCGATTCGCCTCGGTCGACCCTATATCATATTAGGTACATCGCGCATCCTCCCATCACGTGCCGTGCATATTGTATCGGCTGAAGGTTGACCTGATGGAAGATACGCGGAGCCGATGGGAGATAAAGTTGTTTTTTAACAATATTTGGACATTGACCGATGGCGCGATAAACATTTTGGCATTTGCCAAAAGTGAAGTGATATCTTGAATTAATCCGCTCTAATCATCATCATTGCTAGATCCCGTCACCGACTGTTCCAGAAAGATCGCACACCTTTCGAGACGACACTTTGGGACCGTTCTATTACTTCGCAGAGCGTTAGCAGTTCAATGACACGACCTATAAAATATACCTTTTAGAAGCGGTCACCGCACGCGCTCCCCGCGATGGACGATGAGCTGCGCGCTGAGGACGAACCGCGATAATGATATACAATCTACACAATAATGAGTTGTTACAGGATATGTCTGAACATCTAGGAATCCACCCGCACAAAGGCTTCACAGGCTTGGGAGCGATTTTGGTCTTGAAGATATATTAAATGAAGTTTTCGATTCTGTTCTGAGTTCCAATTTTTTTCTTTTAAGTCAATTTATCAATTTCTGTTATATATGTTCCGTGCAGCTGCGCATATATATTTTTAAACTATTAATTTTGTAAAAGCCCATAATGGCGTGAATACAATATAAATAAATAAATATTTAGCATCAATATATACAAACACGGTTTCAAGAATAGTAAGTATTCGTCATCCGCAGCGCAGTGCACACAGCATCCCCTGTGCCCCACACCACCCGCGGCGCCTCACAGATTGTCCACCAAGTGCAGTATCGCTTCAATAACTGAAGATTTCCACTCCGTCTTCTGCACCAGTCCCGCTAAACTAGGAACACATCAGATATAGATAATGAAAGGGAATTCTCCTACAAGAGTCCAGTCTGCCGCGCCGGGCACTCGTCTGCCTCTCCGCCCATCTGCGCCAGGTGGGACGCGCACTCTCCCGCTGCAGATGTCGGGGCGTCATGCAGTTTCCCTCTTCCGTTTTCCTGTTAGATGATCAGATCTCGAACGCCACTAAGCGAGCTGAATACCCGCACAGCACAATCGGTCGCACCGCAGATTGTTAAGATTGTGTGACGACAGCCTTGCCGACTGATCGTACAGCCGAGTTCAGCGTTTCCTGGCTGTCGGAAACACCAGCGTAGATGCTTGAAAACACCGGGACCAGTAAGGAAAAAATAACTCCCCACCTGTTCTGAATTCCGCCAGCATCTCCAGAAGTGGACTGTATATTTTTTATCACGCCGTCTTTATTCCAAGGTCACAGAAACCCAATACAGACGCGACATCTCAGAGATTTATAACAGTGTTCGAACTGTTCCGTGATCGTCGGGGAGGGGCAGCGCGGAACGGGGGGCACACGCATATAGGCGTCACAAATATAAATAGATTTAATCTGTATATCTTTCCAACTGATACATTTAATTTGTATTAAAATATCCCAGAGCTATTGTATCGCACAGAATTGCGAGGTCGCAGCAGGGACGCCAATTAATGAATACGATGAGACACGTGCCGGTAATTTAAAAGGTGTAATCATCGTGAAGAACTCGCGGGATAGATTTCGGGAAACGAGGACTATCATTCTTGATTAAAAACGTCACAGCGGCGACCTGTCGCTATGCACTTGCAAATATGGTGGGAAAATATTATATGGATGTATGTATCGTGTGTAACTGAAATAAAACAGAGTATTCTGCTGGCGGGAATGCCATTCTCGATTTTGTCGCGGTAGTGTACCGATACTGAACATCTTTCGTGTTTCATTTCTTTCCACCTCGTCATCATCATCATCATCGCCGATTGAGAGGAGCGGTGATCGGCGAACCAGGCGTGTTCTCTTGTTTTCTGTACGGAACAGGTTCTGAAAAACTGCAACTTCACAATAATGGTGCGTTCTCCTCGTTCAAAGTAAATATAAAACCTATACACTGGTTGCACCGTGTTATACACTAAGAGCTGGGAGTCTTCCCGATCTGCGGTATTGAGCAACGTCTATCTTCCGCAGTACCCGTGCTTCGGGCGTGGCGCGAGGCGAGCGGGGGCGCCGGAGGGAGATGCTACCAGGCGATAGGAAGTGCGCAACCTTCCGGAGCCACCGGGATCGCGGCAGAGCATTGTTCCTTGTCACCCTGGTTCCCAGTTTATAGCTGCTCGATCTATTCTCGTCTCTTACGGTGAACGGCGCTACTGATGACGGCGCCCCTCTTCTCTCTTCCGCTCTCATCACTTCGTGTATTATTAATTATTTCGTTAGAAATGTGTCGTCGGTCGCGAGGCTTATCTACTAGATACATAGATCAAGATGGACTATTCCATTTTTCACGCGGGACCGAAGTGTACCAGTTTTGTCAGCGGACTCGCACCCTGTAGCTCAAGTGCGCGTGTCACCGTCTACCTGTCAGCCGTTCTCGTTACACCCTGTAGACACCTTGCCGTGACGTGTTCCAACGCAACCAAACAATGTTGTCGCCAATTTAAGCTTATATTGATAAGAAGTTTAATGTTCAAGTACACCTGACCTGACACTAGGCAACTCAAATATGTTTTCAGTAAATAGATCGAATCAGTCGGTACACCTTTCTAGTTAATTCGTTCTATTTGTATTGATAAGATGTGATTAAATGATAATTTAGTAAAAAATAAATGTTACTCATTTCTCGGATTAATTCGGATATCTAGATCTAGATACCAACGGCGCAGGGCCGGGCTGGGGCCCTTCTACCTGGGCAGGCCCGTCGGTCCTGTCGGCGGCCATAATACCTCCCTTCTCCCTCCCCTCTCTGCACGCTTTCGTCTTCTCCAATACACTTATGGCGGAGTGAAAAATGAACTGATCGGCGAAGCTGATCTTCACTAAAAACGGCCTCTCAGGTGGGTCGGTCACGTGGAACGACTGAACGAGAAGAGAATGGGAAGAATGATACGCGACGCGAGTGCCGGAGGCACCGGAAATGGACAACGTCCGCGGAAGACTCGACTTGATGATCAGCAAAACTGGCTACTGAAAGATAGTTATGTTAGAAGTGGGCGAGACGAGATATATCAATGTGAATGAGACGAGAGTCGTGTCAGGGTAGAGGAGTATGACGCTCTATCCTCTATTCCTGCATGACGGTTAGATAGTCAGTTAGCCAGTTAGTCGTGCTCGAGAAGATGGCGACCTAGAGCGACCGGAGGGAGGCGGGTGATGTAGGGAACGAGAGGTCGAGGGGGTCAGGACAGCGGGACCTGTCAGATCATTAATCGCTCCAGTCAAGCCCCGGCTCCGCCTCCACCCTGGTCCTAGAAGGTACGTCTGACTGGTTTATCTCAATGCTCGTAGACCGGACGATACCGTCACAGGTGTTGCCCCCTCAACTGCTCCGGAGCCGAAGGCGCTGGACTCCTGACGGTGCCATTTGATGAGGAACACCTCACGATTATTTCTCTATACAAATATGATTAGTACTGAATCTTGTACCGCAGCATGACAGTGCGAGCTATAGTGTGACAGATCACGACAGATGGCGCGAACGGTTGCTGGCGAACTAGGCAGGTGTCTGTATTCCGGCAGCCACCAAAATATAGCAAAGCACAGCTGATGCTGAAATGAAACTATTGTCTGTGATGATGCGACTCTTTGCAACTGCATCGCGTGGCTCAATTGGTTTATGAATGCGCCTGATGTAGAGTTAATGCGTGTATTTGATGACAAGATGCAAGAAAATCCGATATTGTTGTATCTGCATGCAACGCACATCCTTTGGTCGACACATCCGAGTGCGGGCTCTGCTGTCGGCACCGCACCTCACTAATATCTGTCCTATTCGTATGTCGATTGTACTGCTTTTAATAAATATATGCCAACTTACCCCGACACGGGCTTGCCTAGTGGGGCAACGCAATCATCATTCAGAAATGTCATCCGGTTAAATAGCAAATTCATAACGAATTGCCACCAAGTCAGTGCAATTCTGTTCCGACAGTTTGCTAGGTAGACACTTTTGGAAGCTTATAATCTAAGTCAGAATCGGCCTTTGAAAGCGCCTATCAGAAATTAAATAATACAAAAGACAGAACAAACAAACTACGAACAAAACATCGATAGGAACTTTTAACAGACTTTGGGCCTTCCCCGCTGACCACGATGGCTAGGCTGCCCGTCAGGTGGCAGATGCTGCTGGGCCGCCATTTAAATAACTAATCGAATCAAAATTAAATAAAATAGCGCAGAACTAAGTTCTGAAAAAAGTGCAACTTCACGATAACTATTTGTTCTCCTTCACATATTAGTTATATGAAACTTTATCCAAATTTAATCAAAGGTGTCTGGTGTCTCCCAGTTAACATTACTCAAAGCTATTTTGTCGCAATCAAAAGGTGATAGCTTTTAAAAATGGAATAGCAGATGTATCAATTTGAAAGAGCTGCAGCACAGCACTGTCGGTGTGGTGTAACTGGTAACGCGTTTCCCCGGATAGGTAAAGCAGCTAAAATATTTATTTGATAAATAGATTTTTTCTGTACCTACATCTTTCTGATTGATATATTTAATTTGGATATAACTTATTTGTCAATATTGAAACTCTTCGATTTCGCTCTACCGAAATACAAGCAGTTAAACGACTACAGACAGCATCCACCATTAGTTCGGACCGAGGTCTGCCCTCGGCAGCTCATTGACTCCGAGAAGGACATTTCGCCACCAGGACAGCTCGTTGTCCACGCGGAAGCGAATTGTGCGCCCTGAACATTACATTTCGCATTACTTGACACGAGGGGCCCGAACCTCCTGGCGCCGGCCCTGTCCGTCCAGATAAGAAAAGCAAATATAAGGCTCGGAGAGAGGTCGCTCGTTACTCAGTTTCCAGGACATTTTCGCTGGGCCAGCTCCTGACAAGCAGCATCAAGGTTGGTACATCCATAATTATTTTTTATCACCATTTTTGATCTTAGATTCAGATAACTGAAATATTTTTACTCTTTCAAGATTATAAATTATTAACATGTTTTATAATTTCTATAGTAGCCTAGCACCATATGATCTGGAGACTGCCGGACTCGTCTTTAAGGCTGCGAAACTCGAGCTTCCGCCCCACCTTGCGAGGAGCCCCCAGGCAGCAACCTGCAGCTGTAAGTTGATCATTGTATTTACAACCTTCTCGTGCCTGGTACATCCTTAGTATTGTCTTCTCTCTCTGGTTTTGATTGCACCTTCTCCTGTCAGCATTCCTCAATACCGAGTGCGGCCAGAGCTGCCCCCTCCCCCCGCTCATGGCGGGGACAAGTGAATATGTATATACGTGAAGTGCAGATTCCCTGCCTCTCTACCTTGGCTCGGGGGGTGGCGAATTCTATTTTTATTTCAATTATTTTGCTTCTTTAATATTTGCTAAATGTTACATAAATAATAAGAACAACCCTTTGTTTAAAACTACTGTTTATTGATACCATAGGTATCTTCTTCAGGAAACAATGTACACCGAAATTAAAAATAGCAGCATAGATAAAAACCAAACTATAAAAGTGTAAATGGTGGGTGACTATTTGCAAATAGTATTTGGTTATTTATAATATTTAAATTGCAATTAATGTTTAACTGTAAACCCCAAGACTTTTTAAAAACTGGTTAAAATTTGATGAAACGTACTGACGTATCAATAAACCATTTTATCAAATGACTCGTGTAAGAGCAGCATCTACAAGATAACTGATTTGTTTATTATTTTCCAGACCGCTCTCTCCGGCTGCAGATCTGCGCGTGTCGCCCTCCCTCGCACCCCATTACTGTGAGTTGGTCACTTAATATAGTCCCGCGTAGTAATCCCGCGAGTGTTGTCAGTACGCGGCGCTACCTGCAGTGGAATTAGTTTCCGAGTTCTATGGCTCGTCCCGCAATCCATCGCTCGGGTTCACTTTATTATAAACGACAAATGACGAGTACGTTAGACCGAGACGCTAAATATAATTGTAATGAAAGTGCGCTATTGTCGTAAAGAAGTAATTTCAGCTCCGCACTATTTTTAATACAAACCGAATGAATCATCTAGAAAAAATATTTAGTTACTAGATTTTTAAATTAATTTCTCTAGTTCATTCGTTCGGTTTGTATTGATCGAATATATATTTAAAGTTCCTCCTCAGCGCGCGAGCTCGACTGAAAAAAAGGTAATTTTTTTAGAATAAGAATGCTATTGACTTGTAGTATATGCTATTCTATAATAATATTATAGTTATTCTATAAAATGTAGTTTTAACTTGGTTAATGACGCATCACTCTTGCCTGAGTAAAAACAGAAGAACTAGATTTAAAATGAATGATGTACAATAGATGCATTGAACTACTGTCCATGGAATGACTTACGAGGGTTGCACCTCGCTGCAGGGGAGAATGGCAGGGGCTGCCGATCTGCCAGCCTGCCTCAATAGCAGCCACGCACCCTGTTTCAATATTGCCCCCCTAATTAATACTTCCATTCTTCCGAGCCCTCGTCTTTAATGGGTAGCCGCATAGTAACCATATTCTATTTATTTTCTGTACTCGATAAGATATTTATTATAATTTCCAGATAACCACAGCAGCGTCTCTCTCCTCCGCGCCGACGAGGAGACTGAACCTCGCTCAGTCTACCTTCAGCTGTAAGTTGATCATTTCATATACAACCAATTTAAAAGGATAATTTTTCTGTAGTTAGCAAATCTTGTTATCCGAGTAATGCTCCAGTTATTAGTAGCAACACTGCCCGAAATTTCCTTGGATATGACAAAAAATATATTTACAAAAACCTAGTTCGCACGAGAAATTTCGTATCTAACTCGTAATATTGCAATCCCCTTCCACACGCCACATTTTATAGAACTTTATCTACTGTAATGAACGAAAACATTAATTATCTATTCTGGCCAGTTGATGAGAAGTTCTTTGTTGTTTTACAGGCAATCCGAACTCCACTGACCGCTCCCAGCACCCAGACTCTCCACCTTGCACGTGAGTTGGCTTTTATATCGAACGACTTTTAAAGATGTGTAAAGTTGAGGCACGCTTTTAGTTTTCCAAAATGCAATGAAAGATATATAACTAACGCAGACTTCGTACTGCTTCAAGACGGCATTAATAGTTATTTTTCTAAGGATATCAGTTCAACATTAGAATGCATGAAGTATGTAAGTGTTGTCAGGCAAGTGACGCAAGACGCGAGACAAGGATGGTTTTCTCACTAGACAAGGATGGTTAGCTATCAAACGTTGATCTTTATATAGAACAGTTATTATTTGTCGCCATTTAAATTCATCAATTAATATTTTTTAAATATTAAAGTTTACACTTCGTACGGCTAGTGTAAGAAGTATTATTTTCAGGATAGAAGAGATTATCGATTGTGTCGATTCCCTGTTTTACAGTTGGGAGAATAGCTAATTCATTTTGTCTATCGCCGTCTATTCGCATTACAAACTAAAAAGGATTCAGAACGACAGTCCCAGTACAGAGAAGGTTCCCGTCACACGGTGATCTTAGTTTCGGTTAGATTAGTTCTTCATAATATTAAGAGTATTGTTCAATTTGAAAGAATATTAGGGATTTAGTATTTATTGTAGGTTTGTAGACTAGGTATGTTCCGGTTGAACTGAAACAAATACGTACAGCCTCTGCAAAAATCCAGGTATTGCCTCAATTATTATTATAAAGATGAGATTCTTGATATGTTTATATTTTAAAGGAAAGCTTATCAAATCTTCTGGCAATCAATATCGACCTTAACTGGTAGAATCATTAGCGCAATTGTTGTCCACAGTTTAGACTATTAATCCCCAATACTGATTTATTTTGTCTGCTTCACCTAGGATTCGGTACTACTGATCCACTTTCCCTGAGTCTGCAATTCCTCGCAATATTTCATCCAACCCTAGCGCGTTTCTTCCGCGATATGCGCAATAATCCGATGGCTCCAAGCTAAAGATCATTCTTCCTCTTTCTTCGGTATTTCTTGAACTATAAACCGTTAGCATGGACGCTAGTAGGATGTTCCATCTTATCCGGTCTCCATATTTGTTTCATTATAGAGGGAAGCTCGAGCTGAAGGGATATTCCGTTAGTTCAGGTCCAGCTGCCTTTAGTTATAATCTTCAAGTAGTATTTAATTAGTAAATTACTTTGTAGCCTCATTTAATATGAATAATTACACAAAATACTTTGTTTAAACCACTATTTATTGATTATTCTGGATGTTTCGATACCTATGGTATCTTCTTCAGGAAACGATGAATACTGAAATTAAAAAATACAAGCGTAGATTAAAACAAAGCTACAAAGTAATGAATGAAAAGAAATAACTTCATAGTTTTGTTTTTATCTATGGTTGTATTTTCTAATTTCAGTATACATTGTTTCCTGAAGATGATACCGTGGGCATCGAAACAGGTAGAATAATTAATAAATGGTGGTTTGAATATAGTATTTAGTCTAATTATTAGGATTTAATTAGTTTAGTAGGTCTTTGAATTAATAGTTTCGCCTGATAGATTTAACTGTTCACTCAGTAGCTACTCTATCTTGCTTCTTCTTCTTCTTCGTGAGCTCGACCGTTCGAGGTGTGGTCCACAGCACGTCTCCGCTCCTCCCGATCGCCCAACCTCCCAACCTCTCCGCAGTCCCTAAAGGAATGGTAAATGTTGAGTACTGTCGTGTTTCATATCTAGTCGGTCTAGTCGGTCTAGTTGGCCTCGGTCGGTGAATCTTATGTTGGATACGGTTCCTCCACCACAGTCCTCGGTTAACAGATTGGAGTGATTGCCAGATTTAGTGGGGGAGCCGATGTTCGATTCCCGCGATCTATTATCATTAGGGGTTTGTCGGGCGAAATACTGATTGGGAGAAGTCGAATTCTATTAATAGGAATTGTCAGATAGCCTTAAATAGAAGCCAAGCACCCAGGTTCAATATTAACCACTCTAATGAATATTGGCATTCGTCCATGTTCCTCTAGCATAATTCCTCTCCGCACATTCAGTTCTTAACGCGCAGCCACACTGTAACTCTATTCTATTTATTATGTGTACATTGTTGATAAGATATTTATTATTATTTCCAGATAACTACGCCGCGTAGTCCCGAGCAGCGCCCTCTCCTCCGCGCCCACGAGTAGACTTAAACCCCGCCTAGCCTATCTTTAATTGTAAGTTTTATATACAACCAATTATTCTGGCACTCCAGAGGTCTCTGGTAATTAGCTGATACTGATTGGGAGAAGTCGGATTCT
The DNA here is from genome assembly GCA_022840565.1 of Eubasilissa regina. NCBI lineage: Eukaryota > Metazoa > Arthropoda > Insecta > Trichoptera > Phryganeidae > Eubasilissa > Eubasilissa regina. The sequence goes on from JAINEB010000026.1 coordinate 1,027,417, forward strand.
ATAAGTAGGAATGTTCACACAGGAGTACTATTCCTTGCTGATAAGGAAGTCGGGGGTTCGATTCCCGCGATCTATTATTTGAGAGGTTGGCCAGAAGTAATTCTGTTTGGGGAAATCGGATTTTATAAATAGGAATTGTCAGATAGCCTTAATAGTAGCAATGTACACTGGTTTAATATTGACCATTCTAATTAATATTGGCGTTCTTCCGAGTTCCTCTTTCCCTTATCACTGGCGCACATTCAGTAAAGGAGGAGCAGCCACGTGGTAACCCTGTTCTATTTATTCTCCGTGGTTGATTACATATTTACTATTGTTTCCAGATAACCACAGCGCGGAGTCCCGAGCAGCGTCCCTCTTCTCCGAGCGACGAGGAGTCCTGACCTAACCAAGTAAGTTGATCATTTTATATACGACCAATTGAAAAGCATTAATCTCCCGGCACTGCAGAGACCTCTCGAACTCGTAGTTAGCTGACAGCTGATACAGCTGTCCGAGTATTGCTCCAGTTATCAGTAGCAACGCTGCCTGTAATTTCATTGGATATGACAAACATATATATTCATCTACCTAGTTCGCAGCAGGAACCTCGCATCTAACTCGTCGTATTACAATCCTGCTCCACACAACATATTCTACAGAGCTTGACTCTTCGAGGCTGGCGACCGTTCTGTGTATAATGGATGGAAACATTTAAATTATTTTCTATTCCGTCCAGTTGATGAGATGTTCTTTGTTGTTTTACAGGCAATCCGAGCTTCACAGCCCGCTCCCAGCCCCCAGACTCTTCAACCTTGGCATGTAAGTTTGCTTTTATATTAGTATGGATAGGAATGACTTCCAAAGATATGTAAAGTTCAGGCGTGCTTCTAATTTTCCTAAAATGAAATTCTAGATAATTGAAACTGCTTCGAGACGTCATTAATAGTTATGTTTCTAAGAATATCATAAATTATATTCATTAAAGTATTACATTAAACTACGCATATTAAATACATAGGAATGGTTAGATATGAGCACACTCCCTTGCTGATGTGGAGGTCGAGGGTTCGATTCTCGCGGTCTATTATCACGGGGGGTTGACCAAGAGATACACCAATTAGGGAAAGTTGGATTATATAAATAGAAATAGTCAGTTAGGTACACACTCCCATGCTGCTGTGGAGATCAAGGGTTCGAATCCCGCCATCTATTATCACGGGGGGTTGACCAAGAGATATACTCATTAGGGAAAGTTAGATTTTATGAATGCCGAGGGATCGATTCCCGCGATCTATTATCATGAAGGGATGACCAAGAGATATACTGATTAGGGAAAGTTAGATTTTATGAAAAGGAATGATTTGATATATACACACTCACTTGCTGGTATGGATGCCGAGGGCCCGCGATCTATTATCATGAGGGGTTGACCAAGACATATACTGATTAGGGAATGTTAGATTTTATGAATAGGAATGATTTGATATATACACACTCACATGCTGGTATGGATGCCGAGGGATCGATTACCGCGATCTATTATCATGAGGGGATGACCAAGAGATATACTGATTAGGGAAAGTTAGATTTTATGAATAGGAATGATTTGATATATACACACTCACATGCTGGTATGGATGCCGAGGGATCGATTACCGCGATCTATTATCATGAGGGGATGACCAAGAGATATACTGATTAGGGAAAGTTAAATTTTATGAATAGGAATGATTTGATATATACACACTCACATGCTGGTATGGATGCCGAGGGATCGATTACCGCGATCTATTATCATGAGGGGATGACCAAGAGATATACTGATTAGGGAAAGTTAGATTTTATGAATAGGAATGATTTGATATATACACACTCACTTGCTGGTATGGATGTCGAGGGCTCGATTCCCGCGATCTATTATCATGAGGGGATGGATGATCAAGAGATATACTGATTAGGGAAAGTTAGATTTTATGAATAGGAATGATTTGATATATACACACTCACATGCTGGTATGGATGCCGAGGGATCGATTACCGCGATCTATTATCATGAGGGGATGACCAAGAGATATACTGATTAGGGAAAGTTAGATTTCATGAATAGGAATGATTTGATATATTTTTTAATTTTTTTAAAATTTAATTTAGCGAAAAAAATACATGGGCAAAATAAATTCAATTTTTAAAATACATGGTTACAAACATACATAAGGTTATACACATACATGGTGTTTCTTTCGCTTACCTCTCCAAAAAAGAGACCAGCTCTTGTGCTTGGAGAGGGAGTTACACTACAATAATTGTATATAATACCTTACATATTTTCTTCATTGTCCATTTGTGTGCTTTTGAAGAATTCTGTAATATTGGTTATGTGTTTTTGAAATATTCATTTAGTTTCTTTTTAAACTCTTTTATATCCTTTATTTCTTTGATTTGTGTAGGGAGGTTATTGAAATTTTTTATCCCTAAATATATAGAATTTAGCTGATAGTGTTTGGTGTTACATTTAGGGATTTTAAAGTTATTTTTAAACCTTAATGATGCGCTTGTTTCAAATTTTCTAGTGTTATTTTCTTTAATTAATTGATTAATTGAGGTTTTTTTGTAAATGTTTTCAATTTTGGGGACTGGGAATTTTGCAAAAAGTGTTTGTGTTGAAAAAGTTGATCTTTTTTTTAATATCACTTTAATAATTGTTCTCTGTATTATTTTTACTGAGTTCATTATATTATTGTATGCTCCTCCCCACCCGATTATTCCATACTGGAGTAGTGAGTGAACGATAGCAAAATATACCTTTTTAAAATTATTTATACTTAGAATGTTCCTTAGTCTTATGAATATATAGATACATTTTCTTATTCTTTTCACTAATTCGTTAATGTGACTGTGCCATTTTAAATGTTGATCAATAATTACACCGAGATATTTGATTTCTTTTTTTGGGCTTAAATTTGTACAAGAGTCGTTACAGGTCATTTTATTACAGTTTTCGTTATGGATAGTAATTTTCATATGGGGCGGTGTTTTAAGACTTTTTATTGAAAAGGGAATGTAATAGGTTTTTTCAGAGTTTAAAGAAAGTAAATGACTATCGAACCAGGATTTGAGTGTGTTCATGACGCTATTTGCATGCTCGTTTGTAGTCTTGTCTGTCACCAATGATAGCAGTGTCGTCGGCGTATGATATAATCTTTTTTTAACAATTTTTTCTAGGATTTTTCCAAAGTTCGACAGAAGAGAGATTGGTCTGTAATTGGTTATTTCCTCGGGGTTATTTGATTTATATATGGGGGAAATGATGGCTTGTTTGTAGCGTGTTGGGAATACCCCTGTTTTTAAACTTAAGTTTATTACATGCATTAGGGGTTTGGATATTTGTTTTTTTATAAATTTTAATGAATTAACAGTGTATCCATCATAACCTGGTGCTGTTCCTCCCTTCATACATGTTATGATATGTTCAATTTCGTTAATTGTTGCGGGTTGAAAAATGTCTATTTTAGTTCCTATGTATACTGCATTAGAAGTAGCAACGTTAGTATTCCAGTTTTTGTGATTTTACTAGCCAAGTTTTAACCGACGTTGGCAAAGAAATTATTAAAAATTTTATTTTTGCCTCGTCATGTATAATAACATTTATTTTTCCTTTTTTGTCTTGTTTATTTTCCATGATTTCATTAATGATATTCCAAACTCTCTTACTATCATTTTCTGCAGATTCTAGAATTTTTTTGTAGTATTTTTCTTTAGTATCTGATATTAAAAATGAAAGTTTTTTCTTGTATACTTTTAAATATCTATTTAGTTGCTAGTTATTTGGTAGCATTTTATTTATTTTTATTAAGAATGCTTTACGTCTAATTGATACGATTAGACCATGAGATACACACTAACTTGCTGGTATGGATGCCGAGGGCTCGATTCCCGCGATCTATTATCATGAGGGGATGGATGACCAAGAGACATACTGATTAGGGAAAGTTAGATTTTATGAATAGGAATGGTACCGATACCGTAACATTATTTTTGATTTCCACTAAAACAGCTCAAGTAGTTTTCAATGTGACCCTGAAAACAGAATAACTTCTTGGCTATGAATGTTATGAATAGAACCACAATATGTTTAGGAAAAATAGTTTTATTTCTCAAATGGTGCGACATTAGAAAATCAGCGACAGAAAAGTGTCCGCCATTAGAAGATAGTATCATTACTATACTACATAGTCACGTGACATGTTCGAAATGTTATCACAAGTTTCCTGGATCCACAGTTTCCACAGTGAATCCAGTCTTCGTCATGTGATTCCAGGCCTCAAGGGCGGGTGAGTTGCTTCACTCGGTCTACTTTGATTGCCCGTCTCGCTTATCTGATACTTTTCCAGATGTCTGACTTTTACCGCGATCCAAGATTCCACTCTTCTTCTTTTCATCACTTTTTCCACCCGCGTATCTACAATCTGGTCAAGAAGAAGAAGCCACACACTTGTTAAATATATTTTTGTTTTACAATAGCTGTATAAATAATGAATACATACAAATTATAACATTCCCTTAAGTTCAGTAATTACTTCTTGAATTTTAACGTTGCATCTTTAGCCACAATGCAAATCGTCGAACTGAGAATGCCCTCGCACCGACAGTTGACGCCGAACGATACACACACGTGAGAGTGTCCCGGATAGTGCACAGCGGAGATTGGTTCACTAGCGCTAGCTCCTATCGGCGGTCCATAACAGCATCTGCCCGGTACTGTGGGACCTTCCCCTGTTCGTTCTCGATGACCAAACTATCTAAGCGATCTATTCTTAGTCCTTTTCGTAATACTAAAATCAACATTACTCTTTCCTCTAATTTGCAACTACGAGAGTTTGTAACCTGATGATAATCTGTTCAATTACACGGCAGAACATCCCAAAAAAATGTACACGGTAGATAATAGTCTACTGGCCAAAGCGACACCATGGATATCCTGGACAATAATGTTTTAGTAATGTAAGAGATTTATTCAACTACCGTCCATGGAATGACTTCCGAGGGTTGTTCCTCAGTGCGGCGCGGCAGGGAAGGGCTACAGACCTGCCAGCCTGCCTTAATAGCAGCCAGGTTCAATATTGACCACTCTGATTAATATTCCAATTTTCTCTGTCACAATTCCTCTTTCCGTTATCGGCAGTCACACGGAAACTCTATTCTATTTATATTCTGTACTTGATAAGATATTTATTATTATTTTCAGATAACCACAACGCTTAGTTCCGAGCAGCCTCTCTCTCCTCCGCGCTACAGAGGAGACTAAACCTCACCCAGCCTCATTCAGCTGTAAGTTGATCATTTTACATACAACTAATTTAAAAGGATAATTCATTTGGCACTCCAGAGATCTCTGGTAGTCAGCTCATACTGCTATTCGAGTAATACTCCACTTTTTAGTAGCAATATTGCCTGAATTTAAAATTGTTTTTACGATCGCGGAGTCATTTGGGTATTTTCGCTCTTTCTGTCTGTTCTTCGGTTCAGACTTTTCCTTTGCAACAGTCGAGCTCGGCCTAACTGACGGCTTCTCTCAGATACGAGTATCATCTGAGCCCGGACAGCTCTTGCGACTGCCTCTGATCCGAGTCCATAATGACCGTTATGATATGTGAATGGTTCTCGTCATGGTTACTTGAGACCCGTTTCTCCTCTCTGATCCGGTCCACCGCACTTACCCAGCTGTTCAATGTGTAGTTTAAAAGGCTTCAGGCCTGCAGCGGGCGGGAGCTCCAAGTTCCTCATCGTAAATATTTAGGTTGGGTTGTTATCCTCACGTCCTACCCCCGACTTGGAGGGTATTGGATTCTCTTCCCTTATTCTTTTACAACGGAAAGGTCGATGTAAGCCCTATTGATTGCAGTATCGGAGGACTCGTGGTTTGCAAACTTCTCGGGCAAATGGTTTCCTTTTCCGTAATACAGTTAACCGGTCTGTAGTGTTCGCTTCACAGGGTCTCCGCCCCTCCGAGGAGTTATGGAGGAACCCACCTAAATATATTCAACCTTCCAGTAATACAACCGGAGAGCGAGTTCGCACCGGGAACTTCTCATCTAACTCGTAATATTCCAATCCACATCGAATGAATGAATGGCTGGCAACATGAATGACAACATTCCATTCATTTTCTATTCCATCCGGTTGATGAAACGTTCTTTGTTGTTTTACAGGCAATCCGAGCTCCACAGAGCACTCCCTTCTCTCCAAACTTGACATGTAAGTTGACTATTATATTTATTCATGGATAGGAGATGACTTCCAAATATATGTAGAGTGAATGCATTCTTTTAATGTTCTAAAATGAAATTCAAGATAATTCGCGCAGCCTTCACACAGTTTCCAGGCGGCATTAATAGTTATTTTTCTAATAATATCAATTATACACTAAAGCAGTATATTACAATACGCAAGTAAAGGTTGCTACATCCGCGACAAGATTAATCGGTGGCTTTCTCACATCTATTTAATAAGTTCTCTTCTCTGGAGCGCTGATCATCGCATAGAACAATTATTTGTGTCCGAGATTAGTTTTATTTAACTATGAAAGGATTCAGGAACAAAATGCCCCACGTGCCCTTAGTTGTATAATATCAGAGTGTTGCTCGACTTGGAAGCATAGTGGGTACCATCGTCGGTGAACGGCTCGTGGTACAGGAATATTATCTCAGCCTCTGCTAAATTCTGATATTGTCTTAATTATTACAAACGTTGTGTGGAGTTGATCAGCATTATAGTGATGTACGAGGGGGAAGATGAAAAACAAAACCCCGTGTTTTAGGTAAACAAGCAAGAAGATGAGTATCAAATGTAGGTCCATAACTAATAGACCTATTGACGCAATTATCTCTGTCTATTTTTGTCTACTTCATCTAGGATATGATTCACGGAATGATATTTCTTCCCAACATTTCCCTGATGTAGGTACTACACAAATATCTATGCTCTAATTCCTATTATAGAACGATTCATTTTTCCTTAATTCTGAAACACTCCCCTCGATATCTTCAGCCAATTCCAGCGCGCTACTTCCTCCGTCTTCTGGTACTTCTTCAACTATCAAATGTTTGCGTGGATGCCGGTAGGACGGTTCCATCTTATCCAGTCTATTTTCCTGACTCAACTGGCAACTCTACAGTTTCCCATTATTGCTCCATCGCATCATCAGAAAGGGATGTTCTGTGCACCAGGTGCAGCCGTCTTACGATTATTAGATCTTTTGAGAGCTATTTTTAGTTGTACATAGTTTTGAGTGTTGTCTGAATTAGTCTCGCGAATAATAGTCTCTCGTAATATTTTTATCTTGATTTTTCTCATTCTACTTCTTCTTCTTCGTGGGCTCAATGCTGAACGTTGTGGTCGCTTGATCCGTCTGAGGTGTGGTGTACAGCACTTCTCCACTCCTCTCGATCTGGAGGGCAATCAGACCAATTTTGACATTCCAATTAGTCTTCGTATTTTTGCTTCACATCCCTCATGTTTTGAAATAAGACTTACTAGGTATATAAACTCACCAACCTCTCAGAACTCTTCTATTTCTAGCCCGAGTTGGCAACTTTCTGCTCCTCCTCTGGGGAGGAGCTCAGCAATGTCATCCGTGTGCTAAAGATGTTTAGTCAGTGAACCTTATATTCGATATAGTTCCACCACCATTGATCACAGGAGTAATTGACAGATATAGTAGAGGTTTACCTTTAACATTGTGTTCCCCATGGAGAGCTGAGGTTAGAGTCCCGCGATCTACTATATTAGGCGTTGGCCAGGACAGATATTGATTAGGGGAAATCGGAATTTATAAACAGGAATATTGGCGAGCACTGCCGTATAAATATGGAGGTCAACGATTCGACTACCGCGTTCTAACGTTATGAAGGGTTGACCAGGAAAAGGACAAATTAGGGCAAGTTGGATACAATAAATAGGAATGGTTAGAAATCTATAGAAAGGAATGGTTAAATATTTGCCCACTCTCTTACTGATGTTAAGGTCTAGGGTTCGATTCCCGTGACCTGCTATAATGAAAGGTTGTCCAGGAGAAATATTGATTAGAAAAAGTCGAATTCTATAGATAGGAATGGTTAAATAGTTGCACACTCCCCTATAGATTGTATAGGTCTAGGGTTCGATTCCCGTGACCTGCTATCATGAAAGGTTGGCCAGGAGAAATATTGAATAGAATAAGTCGAAATCTATAGAAAGGAATGGTTAAATATGTGCCCACTCTCTTACTGATGTCAAGGTCTAGGGTTCGATTCCCGTGACCTGCTATAATGAAAGGTTGACCAGAGAAATATTGATTAGAAAAAGTCGAATTCTATAGATAGGAATATTTAAATAGTTACACACTCACTTACTGATGTAGAGGTCTAGGGTACGATTCCCGCGACCTGTTATAATGAGAGGTTGGCCAGGAAATATATTAATTAGGGGAAGTCGAATTCAATAGATAGAAATGGTTACATAGGTGCACACTCCCTTACTGATGTAGAGGTCTAGGGTTCGATTCCCGTGACCTGCTATCATGAAAGGTTGACCAGGAGAAATATTGATTAGAAAAAGTCAAAATCTATAGAAAGGAACGGTTAAATATTTGCACACTCTCTTACTGATGTTAAGGTCTAAGGTTTGATTCCCGTGACCTGCTATCATGAAAGGTTGACCAGAGAAATATTGATTAGAAAAAGTCGAATTCTATAGATAGGAATATTTAAATAGTAACACACTCCCTTACTGATGTAGAGGTCTAGGGTACGATTCCCGCGACCTGCTATCATTAGAGGTTGACCTGGAGAAAGATTGATTAGAAAAAGTTGAATTTTATAAATAGGAATGGTTAAATAGTTGCACACTCCCTTACTGATGTAGAGGTCTAGGGTTCGATTCCCGTGACCTGCTATCATAAGAGGTTGACCTGGAGAAAGATTGATTAGATAAAGTCGAATTCTATAGATAGTAATGGTTCAATAGTTGCACACTCCCTTACTGATGTAGAGGTCAAGGGTTCGATTCCCGTGACCTGTTATAATGAGAGGTTGGCCAGGAAATATATTAATTAGGGGAAGTCGAATTCAATAGATAGAAATGGTTACATAGGTGCACACTCCCTTACTGATGTAGAGGTCTAGGGTTCGATTCCCGTGACCTGCTATCATGAAAGGTTGACCAGGAGAAATATTGATTAGAAAAAGTCAAAATCTATAGAAAGGAACGGTTAAATATTTGCACTCTCTTACTGATGTTAAGGTCTAAGGTTTGATTCCCGTGACCTGCTATCATGAAAGGTTGACCAGAGAAATATTGATTAGAAAAAGTCGAATTCTATAGATAGGAATATTTAAATAGTTACACACTCCCTTACTGATGTAGAGGTCTAGGGTACGATTCCCGCGACCTGCTATCATTAGAGGTTGACCTGGAGAAAGATTGATTAGAAAAAGTTGAATTTTATAAATAGGAATGGTTAAATAGTTGCACACTCCCTTACTGATGTAGAGGTCTAGGGTTCGATTCCCGTGACCTGCTATCATAAAAGGTTGACCTGGAGAAAGATTGATTAGAAAAAGTTGAATTTTATAAATAGGAATGGTTAAATAGTTGCACACTCCCTTACTGAGATAGAGGTCTAGGGTTCGATTCCCGTGACCTGCTATCATAAAAGGTTGACCTGGAGAAAGATTGATTAGAAAAAGTTGAATTTTATAAATAGGAATGGTTAAATAGTTGCACACTCCCTTACTGAGATAGAGGTCTAGGGTTCGATTCCCGTGACCTGCTATCATTAGAGGTTGACCTGGAGAAAGATTGATTAGAAAAAGTTGAATTTTATAAATAGGAATGGTTAAATAGTTGCACACTCCCTTACTGATGTAGAGGTCTAGGGTTCGATTCCCGTGACCTGCTATCATGAAAGGTTGGCCAGGAGAAATATTGATTAGATAAAGTCGAATTCTATAGATAGTAATGGTTCAATAGTTGCACACTCCCTTACTGATGTAGAGGTCAAGGGTTCGATTCCCGTGACCTGCTATCATGAAAGGTTGGCCAGGAGAAATATTGATTAGAAAAAGTCGAATTCTATAGATAGGAATGTTTATATAGTTGCACACTCCCTTACTGAGATAGAGGTCTAGGGTTCGATTCCCGTGACCTGCTATCATTAGAGGTTGACTTGGAGAAAGATTGATTAGAAAAAGTTGAATTTTATAAATAGGAATGGTTAAATAGTTGCACACTCACATACTGATTCAGAGTTCTAGGGTTCGATTCCCGTGACCAGCTATCATGAAAGGTTGGCCAGGAGAAAGATTGATTAGAAAAAGTTGAATTTTATAAATAAGAATGGTTAAATAGTTGCACACTACCGTACTGATGTAGAGGTCTAGGGTACGATTCCCGCGACCTGTTATAATGAGGTTGGCTGGGAAATATATTAATTAGGGGAAGTCGAATTCAATAGATAGAAATGGTTACATAGGTGCACACTCCCTTACTGATGTAGAGGTCTAGGGTTCGATTCCCGTGACCTGCTATCATGAAAGGTTGACCAGGATAAATATTGAATAGAAAAAGTCGAATTCTATAGATAGGAATGTTTATATAGTTGCACACTCTCTTACTGATGTAGAGGTCTAGGGTTCGATTCCCTAGACCTGCTATCATAAGAGGTTGACCTGGAGAAAGATTGATTAGAAAAAGTTGAATTTAATAAATAGGAATGGTTAAATAGTTGCACACTCCCTTACTGATGTAGAGGTCTAGGGTACGATTCCCGCGACCGGCTATCATGAGAGGTTGACCAGGAAAAATATTCATTAGAAAAAGTCGAATTCTATAGATAGGATTGGTTAAATATTTGCACACCCTCTTACTGATGTTAAGGTCTAGGGTTCGATTCCCGTGACCTGCTATCATTAAATGTTGGCCAGGAGAAATATTGATTAGAAAAAGTCGAATTCTATAGATAGGATTGGTTAAATAGTTGCACACTCCCTTACTGATGTAGAGGTCTAGGGTTCGATTCCCGTGACTTGCTATCATGAGAGGTTGACCAGGAGAAATATTGATTAGAAAAAGTCAAAATCTATAGAAAGGAACGGTTAAATATTTGCACACTCTCTTACTGATGTCAAGGTCTAGGGTTCGATTCCCGTGACCTGCTATCATTAAAGGTTGGCCTGGAGAAATATTGATTATAAAAAGTCGAATTCTATAGATAGGATTGGTTAAATAGTTGCACACTCCCTTACTGATGTAGAGGTCTAGGGTTCGATTCCCGTGAGTTGCTATCATGAGGGGTTGACCAGGAGAAATATTGATTAGAAAAAGTCGAAATCTATAGAAAGGAACGGTTAAATATTTGCACACCCTCTTACTGATGTTAAGGTCTAGGGTTCGATTCCCGTGACCTGCTATCATTAAAGGTTGGCCAGGAGAAATATTGATTAGAAAAAGTCGAATTCTATAGATAGGATTGGTTAAATAGTTGCACACTCCCTTACTGATGTAGAGGTCTAGGGTACGATTCCCGCGACCGGTTATAATGGGAGGTTGGCCAGGAGAAATATTGATTAGAAAAAGTCGAAATCTATAGGTAGGAATGGCTAAATAGTAGCACACTCCCTTACTGATGTAGAGGTCAAGGGGATCGATTCCCGTGACTTGCTATCATGAAAGGTTGGCCAGGAGAAATATTGATTAGAAAAAGTCGAATTCTATAGATAGGATTGGTTAAATATTTGCACACCCTCTTACTGATGTTAAGGTCTAGGGTTCGATTCCCGTGACCTGCTATCATTAAAGGTTGGCCAGGAGAAATATTGATTAGAAAAAGTCGAATTCTATAGATAGGATTGGTTAAATAGTTGCACACTCCCTTACTGATGTAGAGGTCTAGGGTACGATTCCCGCGACCGGTTATAATGGGAGGTTGGCCAGGAGAAATATTGATTAGAAAAAGTCGAATTCTATAGATAGGAATGTTTAAATAGTTGCACACTCCCTTACTGATGTAGAGGTCTAGGGTTCGATTCCCGTGACCTGCTATCATGAAAGGTTGGCCAGGAGAAATATTGATTAGAAAAAGTCGAATTCTATAGATAGGATTGGTTAAATATTTGCACACCCTCTTACTGATGTTAAGGTCTAGGGTTCGATTCCCGTGACCTGCTATCATTAAATGTTGGCCAGGAGAAATATTGATTAGAAGAAGTCGAATTCTACGGATAGGAATGGTTAAATAGTTGCACACTCCCTTACTGATGTAGAGGTCTAAGGTTCGATTCCCGTGACCTGCTATAATGAAAGGTTGTGCGGAGAAATATTGATTAGAAAAAGTCGAATTCTATAGATAGGAATGGTTAAATAGTTGCACACTCCCCTATAGATTGTATAGGTCTAGGGTTCGATTCCCGTGACCTGCTATCATGAAAGGTTGACCAGGATAAATATTGAATAGAATAAGTCGAAATCTATAGGTAGGAATGGCTAAATAGTAGCACACTCCCTTACTGATGTAGAGGTCAAGGGGTTCGATTCCCGTGACTTGCTATCATGAGAGGTTGACCAGGAGAAATATTGATTAGAAAAAGTCAAAATCTATAGAAAGGAACGGTTAAATATTTGCCCACTCTCTTACTGATGTCAAGGTCTAGGGTTCGATTCCCGTGACCTGCTATCATTAAAGGTTGGCCTGGAGAAATATTGATTATAAAAAGTCGAATTCTATAGATAGGATTGGTTAAATAGTTGCACACTCCCTTACTGATGTAGAGGTCTAGGGTTCGATTCCCGTGAGTTGCTATCATGAGGGGTTGACCAGGAGAAATATTGATTAGAAAAAGTCGAAATCTATAGAAAGGAACGGTTAAATATTTGCACACCCTCTTACTGATGTTAAGGTCTAGGGTTCGATTCCCGTGACCTGCTATCATTAAAGGTTGGCCAGGAGAAATATTGATTAGAAAAAGTCGAATTCTATAGATAGGATTGGTTAAATAGTTGCACACTCCCTTACTGATGTAGAGGTCTAGGGTACGATTCCCGCGACCGGTTATAATGGGAGGTTGGCCAGGAGAAATATTGATTAGAAAAAGTCGAAATCTATAGGTAGGAATGGCTAAATAGTAGCACACTCCCTTACTGATGTAGAGGTCAAGGGGATCGATTCCCGTGACTTGCTATCATGAGAGGTTGACCAGGAGAAATATTGATTAGAAAAAGTCAAAATCTATAGAAAGGAACGGTTAAATATTTTCCCACTCTCTTACTGATGTCAAGGTCTAGGGTTCGATTCCCGTGACCTGCTATCATTAAAGGTTGGCCAGGAGAAATATTGATTAGAAAAAGTCGAATTCTATAGATAGGATTGGTTAAATAGTTGCACACTCCCTTACTGATGTAGAGGTCTAGGGTTCGATTCCCGTGACTTGCCATCATGAGGGGTTGACCAGGAGAAATATTGATTAGAAAAAGTCGAAATCTATAGAAAGGAACGGTTAAATATTTGCACACCCTCTAACTGATGTTAAGGTCTAGGGTTCGATTCCCGTGACCTGCTATCATTAAAGGTTGGCCAGGAGAAATATTGATTAGAAAAAGTCGAATTCTATAGATAGGATTGGTTGAATAGTTGCACACTCCCTTACTGATGTAGAGGTCTAGGGTTCGATTCCCGTGACCTGCTATCATTAGAGGTTGACCTGGAGAAAGATTGATAAGAAAAAGTTGGATTTTATAAATAGGAATGGTTAAAAGGTTGCACACTCCCTTACTGATGTAGAGGTCTAGGGTTCGATTCCCGTGACCTGCTATCATTAGAGGTTGACCTGGAGAAAGATTGATTAGAAAAAGTTGAATTTTATAAATAGGAATGGTTAAATAGTTGCACACTCCCTTACCGATGTAGAGGTCTAGGGTACGATTCCCGCGACCGGCTATCATGAGAGGTTGACCAGGAAAAATATTCATTAGAAAAAGTCGAATTCTATAGATAGGAATGGTTAAATAGTTGCACACTCCCTTACTGATGTAGAGGTCTAGGGTTCGATTCCCGTGACCTGCTATCATGAAAGGTTGGCCAGGAGAAATATTGATTAAAAAAAGTCGAATTCTATAGATAGGAATGTTTAAATAGTTGCACACTCCATTACTGATGTAGAGGTCTAGGGTTCGATTCCCGTGACCTGCTATCATGAAAGGTTGGCCAGGAGAAATATTAATTAGAAAAAGTCGAATTCTATAGATAGGAATGTTTATATAGTTGCACACTCCCATACTGATGTAGAGGTCTAGGGTTCGATTCCCGTGACCTGCTATCATTAGAGGTTGACCTGGAGAAAGATTGATTAGAAAAAGTTGAATTTTATAAATAGGAATGGTTAAATAGTTGCACACTCCCTTACTGATGTAGAGGTCTAGGGTTCGATTCCCGTGACCTGCTATCATGAAAGGTTGGCCAGGAGAAATATTGATTAGATAAAGTCGAATTCTATAGATAGTAATGGTTCAATAGTTGCACACTCCCTTACTGATGTAGAGGTCTAGGGTTCGATTCCCGTGACCTGCTATCATTAGAGGTTGACCTGGGGAAAGATTGATTAGAAAAAGTTGAATTTAATAAAAAGGAATGGTTAAATAGTTGCACACTCCCTTACTGATGTAGAGGTCTAGGGTTCGATTCCCGTGACCTGCTATCATGAAAGGTTGGCCAGGAGAAATATTGATTAGAAAAAGTCGAATTCTATAGATAGGAATGTTTATATAGTTGCACACTCCCTTACTGATGTAGAGGTCTAGGGTTCGATTCCCGTGACCTGCTATCATTAGAGGTTGACCTGGGGAAAGATTGATTAGAAAAAGTTGAATTTAATAAATAGGAATGGTTAAACAGTTGCACACTCCCTTACTGATGTAGAGGTCTAGGGTTCGATTCCCTAGACCTGCTATCATAAGAGGTTGACCTGGAGAAAGATTGATTAGAAAAAGTTGAATTTTATAAATAGGAATGGTTAAATAGTTGCACACTCCCTTACTGATGTAGAGGTCTAGGGTACGATTCCCGCGACTGGCTATCATGAGAGGTTGACCAGGAAAAATATTCATTAGAAAAAGTCGAAATCTATAGAAAGGAATGGTTAAATATTTGCCCACTCTCTTACTGATGTCAAGATCTAGGGTTTGATTCCCGTGACCTGCTATCATTATAGGTTGGCCAGGAGAAATATTGATTAGAAAAAGTCGAATTCTATAGATAGGATTGTTTATATAGTTGCACACTCTCTTACTAATGTTAAGGTCTAGGGTTCGATTCCCTTGACCTGCTATCATGAAAGGATGGCCAGGAGAAATATTGATTAGAAGAAGTCGAATTCTACGGATAGGAATGGTTAAATAGTTGCACACTCCCTTACTGATGTAGAGGTCTAAGGTTCGATTCCCGTGACCTGCTATAATGAAAGGTTGTCCAGGAGAAATATTGATTAGAAAAAGTCGAATTCTCTAGATAGGAATGGTTAAATAGTTGCACACTCCCCTATAGATTGTATAGGTCTAGGGTTCGATTCCCGTGACCTGCTATCATGAAAGGTTGGCCAGGAGAAATATTGATTAGAAAAAGTCGAATTCTATAGGTAGGAATGGCTAAATAGTAGCACACTCCCTTACTGATGTAGAGGTCTAAGGTTCGATTCCCGTGACCGGCTATCATGAGAGGTTTACCAGGAGAAATATTCATTAGAAAAAGTCGAATTCTATAGATAGGAATGGTTATATAGTTGCACACTCACATACTGATTCAGAGGTCTAGGGTTCGATTCCCGTGACCAGCTATCATGAAAGGTTGGCCAGGAGAAAGATTGATTAGAAAAAGTTGAATTTTATAAATAGGAATGGTTAAATAGTTGCACACTACCTTACTGATGTAGAGGTCTAGGGTACGATTCCCGCGACCTATTATAATGAGAGGTTGGCCAGGAAATATATTAATTAGGGGAAGTCGAATTCAATAGATAGAAATGGTTACATAGGTGCACACTCCCTTACTGATGTAGAGGTCTAGGGTTCGATTCCCGTGACCTGCTATCATGAAAGGTTGACCAGGATAAATATTGAATAGAATAAGTCGAAATCTATAGAAAGGAATGGTTAAATATTTGCCCACTCTCTTACTGATGTCAAGGTCTAGGGTTCGATTCCCGTGACCTGCTATAATGAAAGGTTGACCAGAGAAATATTGATTAGAAAAAGTCGAATTCTATAGATAGGAATATTTAAATAGTTACACACTCCCTTACTGATGTAGAGGTCTAGGGTACGATTCCCGCGACCTGTTATAATGAGAGGTTGGCCAGGAAATATATTAATTAGGGGAAGTCGAATTCAATAGATAGAAATGGTTACATAGGTGCACACTCCCTTACTGATGTAGAGGTCTAGGGTTCGATTCCCGTGACCTGCTATCATGAAAGGTTGACCAGGATAAATGTTGAATAGAATAAGTCGAAATCTATAGAAAGGAATGGTTAAATATTTGCCCACTCTCTTACTGATGTCAAGGTCTAGGGTTCGATTCCCGTGACCTGCTATAATGAAAGGTTGACCAGAGAAATATTGATTAGAAAAAGTCGAATTCTATAGATAGGAATATTTAAATAGTTACACACTCCCTTACTGATGTAGAGGTCTAGGGTACGATTCCCGCGACCTGTTATAATGAGAGGTTGGCCAGGAAATATATTAATTAAGGGAAGTCGAATTCAATAGATAGAAATGGTTACATAGGTGCACACTCCCTTACTGATGTAGAGGTCTAGGGTTCGATTCCCGTGACCTGCTATCATGAAAGGTTGACCAGGATAAATATTGAATAGAATAAGTCGAAATCTATAGAAAGGATTGGTTAAATATTTGCCCACTCACTTACTGATGTCAAGGTCTAGGGTTCGATTCCCGTGACCTGCTATAATGAAAGGTTGACCAGAGAAATATTGATTAGAAAAAGTCGAATTCTATAGATAGTAATGGTTCAATAGTTGCACACTCCCTTACTGATGTAGAGGTCTAGGGTTCGATTCCCGTGACCTGCTATCATGAAAGGTTGGCCTGGAGAAATATTGATTAGATAAAGTCGAATTCTATAGATAGTAATGGTTCAATAGTTGCACACTGCCTTACTGATGTAGAGGTCTAGGGTTCGATTCCCGTGACCTGCTATCATGAAAGGTTGGCCAGGAGAAATATTGATTAGAAAAAGTCGAATTCTATAGATAGGAATGTTTATATAGTTGCACACTCCCTTACTGATATAGAGGTCTAGGGTTCGATTCCCGTGACCTGCTATCATTAGAGGTTGACCTGGAGAAAGATTGATTAGAAAAAGTTGAATTTTATAAATAGGAATGGTTAAATAGTTGCACACTCCCTTACTGATGTAGAGGTCTAGGGTTCGATTCCCGTGACCTGCTATCATGAACGGTTGGCCAGGAGAAATATTGATTAGATAAAGTCGAATTCTATAGATAGTAATGGTTCAATAGTTGCACACTCCCTTACTGATGTAGAGGTCTAGGGTTCGATTCCCGTGACCTGCTATCATGAAAGGTTGGCCAAGAGAAATATTGATTAGAAAAAGTCGAATTCTATAGATAGGAATGTTTATATAGTTGCACACTCCCTTACTGATGTAGAGGTCTAGGGTTCGATTCCCGTGACCTGCTATCATTAGAGGTTGACCTGGGGAAAGATTGATTAGAAAAAGTTGAATTTTATAAATAGGAATGGTTAAACAGTTGCACACTCCCTTACTGATGTAGAGGTCTAGGGTTCGATTCCCGTGACCAGCTATCATGAAAGGTTGGCCAGGAGAAAGATTGATTAGAAAAAGTTGAATTTTATAAATAGGAATGGTTAAATAGTTGCACACTACCTTACTGATGTAGAGGTCTAGGGTACGATTCCCGTGACCTGCTATCATGAAAGGTTGACCAGGATAAATATTGAATAGAATAAGTCGAAATCTATAGAAAGGAATGGTTAAATATTTGCCCACTCTCTTACTGATGTCAAGGTCTAGGGTTCGATTCCCGTGACCTGCTATAATGAAAGGTTGACCAGAGAAATATTGATTAGAAAAAGTCGAATTCTATAGATAGGAATATTTAAATAGTTACACACTCCCTTACTGATGTAGAGGTCTAGGGTTCGATTCCCGTGACCTGCTATCATGAGAGGATGGCCAGGAGAAATATTGATTAGAAAAAGTCGAATTCTATTGATAGGAATATTTAAATAGTTGCACACTCCCTTACTGATGTAGAGGTCTAGGGTTCGATTCCCGTGACCTGCTATCATGAGAGGATGGCCAGGAGAAATATTGATTAGAAAAAGTCGAATTCTATAGATAGGAATATTTAAATAGTTGCACACTCCCTTACTGATGTAGAGGTCTAGGGTTCGATTCCCCTGACCTGCTATCATGAGAGGTTGACCAGGAGAAATATTGATTAGAAAAAGTTGAATTTTGTAAATAGGAATGGTTAAACAGTTGCACACTCCCTTACTGATGTAGAGGTCTAGGGTTCGATTCCCTAGACCTGCTATCATAAGAGGTTGACCTGGAGAAAGATTGATTAGAAAAAGTTGAATTTTATAAATAGGAATTGTTAAATAGTTGCACACTCCCTTACTGATGTAGAGGTCTAGGGTACGATTCCCGCGACTGGCTATCATGAGAGGTTGACCAGGAAAAATATTCATTAGAAAAAGTCGAAATCTATAGAAAGGAATGGTTAAATATTTGCCCACTCTCTTACTGATGTCAAGGTCTAGGGTTTGATTCCCGTGACCTGCTATCATTATAGGTTGGCCAGGAGAAATATTGATTAGAAAAAGTCGAATTCTATAGATAGGAATGTTTATATAGTTGCACACTCTCTTACTAATGTTAAGGTCTAGGGTTCGATTCCCTTGACCTGCTATCATGAAAGGATGGCCAGGAGAAATATTGATTAGAAGAAGTCGAATTCTACGGATAGGAATGGTTAAATAGTTGCACACTCCCTTACTGATGTAGAGGTCTAAGGTTCGATTCCCGTGACCTGCTATAATGAAAGGTTGTCCAGGAGAAATATTGATTAGAAAAAGTCGAATTCTATAGATAGGAATGGTTAAATAGTTGCACACTCCCCTATAGATTGTATAGGTCTAGGGTTCGATTCCCGTGACCTGCTATCATGAAAGGTTGGCCAGGAGAAATATTGATTAGAAAAAGTCGAATTCTATTGGTAGGAATGGCTAAATAGTAGCACACTCCCTTACTGATGTAGAGGTCTAAGGTTCGATTCCCGTGACCGGCTATCATGAGAGGTTTACCAGGAGAAATATTCATTAGAAAAAGTCGAATTCTATAGATAGGAATGGTTATATAGTTGCACACTCCCTTACTGATTGTAGAGGTCTAGGGTTCGATTCCCGTGACCTGCTACCATGAGAGGTTGACTAGGAGGAATATTGTTTAGAAAAAGTCGAATTCAATAAATAGGAATGGTTAAATAGTTGCACACTCACATATTGATTCAGAGGTCTAGGGTTCGATTCCCGTGACCAGCTATCATGAAAGGTTGGCCAGGAGAAAGATTGATTAGAAAAAGTTGAATTTTATAAATAGGAATGGTTAAATAGTTGCACACTACCTTACTGATGTAGAGGTCTAGGGTACGATTCCCGCGACCTATTATAATGAGAGGTTGGCCAGGAAATATATTAATTAGGGGAAGTAGAATTCAATAGATAGAAATGGTTACATAGGTGCACACTCCCTTACTGATGTAGAGGTCTAGGGTTCGATTCCCGTGACCTGCTATCATGAAAGGTTGACCAGGATAAATATTGAATAGAATAAGTCGAAATCTATAGAAAGGAATGGTTAAATATTTGCCCACTCTCTTACTGAAGTCAAGGTCTAGGGTTCGATTTCCGTGACCTGCTATAATGAAAGGTTGACCAGAGAAATATTGATTAGAAAAAGTCGAATTCTATAGATAGGAATATTTAAATAGTTACACACGCCCTTACTGATGTAGAGGTCTAGGGTACGATTCCCGCGACCTGTTATAATGAGAGGTTGGCCAGGAAATATATTAATTAGGGGAAGTCGAATTCAATAGATAGAAATGGTTACATAGGTGCACACTCCCTTACTGATGTAGAGGTCTAGGGTTCGATTCCCGTGACCTGCTATCATGAAAGGTTGACCAGCATAAATATTGAATAGAATAAGTCGAAATCTATAGAAAGGAATGGTTAAATATTTGCCCACTCTCTTACTGATGTCAAGGTCTAGGGTTCGATTCCCGTGACCTGCTATAATGAAAGGTTGACCAGAGAAATATTGATTAGAAATAATCGAATTCTATAGATAGGAATATTTAAATAGTTACACACTCCCTTACTGATGTAGAGGTCTAGGGTTCGATTCCCGTGACCTGCTATCATGAGAGGATGGGCAGGAGAAATATTGATTAGAAAAAGTCGAATTTTATTGATAGGAATATTTAAATAGTTGCACACTCCCTTACTGATGTAGAGGTCTAGGGTTCGATTCCCGTGACCTGCTATCATGAGAGGATGGCCAGGAGAAATATTGATTAGAAAAAGTCGAATTCTATAGATAGGAATATTTAAATAGTTGCACACTCCCTTACTGATGTAGAGGTCTAGGGTTCGATTCCCCTGACCTGCTATCATGAGAGGTTGACCAGGAGAAATATTGATTAGAAAAAGTTGAATTTTGTAAATAGGAATGGTTAAATAGTTGCACACTCCCTTACTGATGTAGAGGTCTAGGGTACGATTCCCGCGACCTGTTATAATGAGAGGTTGGCCAGGAAATATATTAATTAGGGGATATCGAATTCAATAGATAGAAAAGGTGCACATTTCCTTACTGATGTAGAGGTCTAGGGTTCGATTCACGTGACCTGCTATCATGAGAGGTTGGCCAGGAGAAATATTGATTAGAAAAAGTCGAACTCTATAAATAGGAATGGTTAAGTGTTTCACACTTCCTTGCTGATGTAGAGGTCGCGGGTTCGATTCCCGTGACCTTTTATTTTGAGAGGTTTGCCAGGAAATTAATTAATTAGGGAAGTTTGGATTCAATAAATAGGAATTGTTAGATTGGTACACACTCCCTTGCTGATGTGGAGGTCGGGGGTGCGATTCCCGCGTTTTATTATAATGAAGCGTTGCCCGGGAGAAGTCCTGGTTCGTATTTTATAAATAGGAATGGTCGGAAGAGTTCTATCGCCCCAGTAACATTAGCTCGGTTTGATCGACTGTTAGTAGCCTCAGAGTGTTTCTCAATTGAACCGAGCGATAGGGATTTTGTTGCAGGTGCCACCGTCGTGGGACGATTGGTGGAATAGGAATGTTCGTGATACCGAGGCCAAATAGTCCAGGCTCTGCCAATCGCGGTATTGAGTGTACCAGCGGCGGTGTGGAGGGTGGTGCTCTGAAGAAACTCTTCTAATAAACGAAGAGGGAGAGGACTAACAAAAAGCAAACATACAAAGCAATGCGTACCCAAAGTGGACCCTCGACTGATGGGATTATTATTATTATTAGCTAGTTCCATAAAGCTCATATTCCCTTATTCCGCCTAGCACACGATTTATGAAATTATATTTCTCCTAGCAGAATCGGCTGGCGGAGGCCCTACGGCCATATCTATACTTGTTCTAACTCTAGTGTACTAATATTCACTTCCCCTTAGTTCTGGAATCCTGCCCTCGATATCTTCATCCGACCCTAGCGCGCTACATCCTCCTTCATCCGGTACTTCGTCAACTATCAACCGTCGGCACGGGCGCCAGTAAGATGGCTCCATCTCATCCAGACGCTTTGCTCTTCTCCAGTCTCGACTGGCAACTCTTCTTTAGGGAGGCTCGAGCTGAAGGGATGTAGGTGCAACCGCCGCCGCGTGTTTTTAATATCTGCCTTTAGTTGCTCATCTTCTTCTTTCTGAGCTCAATGCTGAGCGTTGTGGATGCTCGATCCGTCCGAGGCGTGGTGCGCGGCGCGTCTCCACGGGGTGCTCTCCACGAGGTTCGAGTCCCGCGATCTATTATCATGATGCGCTGGCCGGGAGATATATTCAATAAATAAATAGATATGGTTAGATATGGTGGTCGAGGGTTCGATTCCCGCGTTCTACTATCGTAAAGCACCGACTGAAATATGACAGATTGGCCAATTATTCTCAGGTAAATGAGCTGTCGAGTGGTTATGGGTGTCAGAGTTCAGAAGGGGCGACTCGGCACTTCACTGTATCTGGTTACAATGAAGCCCTGCTCTGTATAACTCTGTATTGTTAACATTACTTAAGACATACTATTTCACCGTCAGTTGACGGTTATCTCGATTGAAGAGAGTTCATTCACCTTAAACCGAAACCTTTATATGGTAGACATTTGAGTGTATTAATGTAGTACCTTGACGTGATCAGTTCCTTTTCTATACTCTGAAGTTAGAATGGAACTAGTTGGTTATGGACAGAAAGATGTATGTAGCTTTGCGTTGTGTTCCCAACCAGATTATAGCGATCGTAGTTCACTATAATAATAACGGATTTGCTGACAAACTGACCGTTATCTGTCTCGGGATACCCGACAGCCAATCAGCTGATCTATCTAAAGCGAGTCAGTCGAATGGAAGCTTTAAACCGTGTACATGACCATTTTATCGAGGAGAACATATTTTTTGTTCTCACTTTGTTCTGCGGTATTTGAATACTAATTAAATTCCCGGCAAGGCAGAGATAGATATGTGTCTAGGTGACTAATCGACTCAGTATTAACATTCAGAATACTCATTACAATGGTCCCGCGGTAAAAGGGAACGTGTCATCTAATCAATAAATTTGAGGTATTTCTGCAGCAGTGTATATAAAATGTAACGAATTGCGGGGTCCCTTGCCTTGTTTTGTAGGGCGTGTTCATTATTTCCCAATAAGAACACTGCATCTGTCAGCGCGGGTACGATGACGTAGAGAAATGTCCGCACCTACAGAAAGGAGAAGAATAATTATTCGTCATAATGAAACGGTAGATAGAAATGGAAATGTGCGGATCGGGAGTGACTTGATCAGTTCGATGTGGCGGTGGCACTGAGTAGTCTGCGGGGTCTCTAATAAGATTCTGAGCGGTCTTCATTCTGACATTCATTTTGTTCCTGTGATAATAGAGGAAACTATACCAAATAGTTTAAAACATCTGATGATCTCCCCGCGACTGAAGCATTCAACTTCTCCGCTACGTTCTTCAATTCATCGACACGTTTTCAAGTTCTGTTTCTTTTCAGCAACTTAGTCAGCTCAGTGTGACATTTTATAAGGAACAGATATTAAACAATCGAAACCTCGAGTAAAAGAGCTCGCTCTCATTGGAAAAACAGCCCAAAAGATAAATAAATGTCACATTTGTATGGCGTCAGATAGATCGTACATAATATTAGAGACGTTGTGGGGCAATGGAAGAACTTTTTTGAAATAGTAAATGACAAATTATTTTCTACGTTTCAGATTACATTTTCAAAAGAGATGTCAACGTTAAAATCTAGTTGTCTGTTTCAGTGACACTCGGCTAACCTTTCATAGACCGAAAGGGTAAATGTCTAGGGGTAAACTAGTCCTCGTTCTGACATCACCGACCTCATCGGTACTATTAATTAATCTAATAATGGTTTTAGGACGAGGTGTCATTTTTTCAGAAAATAATGAGGTGCAAAGGCTGCTTATTGTACCTCTGGAGTATAATCGTTCCCCGGAGCGGGACGCATTATGTTCTCCAGAAACTAGATTTGTATAAAAAAAGATTATTTCAACGACAGTTAGATGACCTTCAAACTGTACAGTATTTAAGCTTTTAAATTAATATTTGACATTTTATAAATTGTAAAATCCTCGTACCAAGGACATCATCCAGCGTGCCGTAGGTTCGCCACCCCTGCTATAGCCTTTAGCCCGCTGTGATATATTCTCGGACTAACAATCATTATCTCTTGTTGCAGAGTTCGATCCGGCCACTGCTTCTTCAGTACCCAGCCTGTACATCATCATGGAGGTGGATTCCGAGCTACAGCTCAGCTGCGAGCAGTTTGCAACGACGCTGCTATACAGTGAGTCTACTTTCGACCGTGATAACTGGATCCTGAATGACGCGGACCACGCCATGTGGGCCCCGCATCCCAGCGCAGCCGTCCTGGCGCAGTTTGCCAACGTCGTTTACACCGAGATGGAACAAAATAAAGATCAGTTACAGTTTCCCACCGGCTGGACACTGTTGACGACTGCCCGCAACAGTTCCTTATCAAACGGCTACTTCGGGGCCGCTTTCTACCACTCCGCCTCTCAGCAGGTGGTGCTGGCGCACAGGGGAACGGATCCGTTTAACCTGGGATCCGTGCTGGCCGATGTGAATGGAGTTGTTTTCAAAAATTATTCAGCTCACATGAACTCCGCAGCCACGTTTGCCGACAAGGTGAAGCGCGCGATACTCGAAGCCGACCGGCAACCCGGCAAGCGCTTCCGGCTGTCCGTCACGGGGCACTCCCTGGGCGGCTGGCTGGCGCAGACCAGCGGGTTCAGCGTCCAGTTTCTGCAGGCGGCGGACGGAAAGTTCATCAAGATCTGCGAGCGGCCGAGCGGCCTCCGCGCCCACATGGTGGCGTTCGATAGTCCCGGCTGCAAGGACATGTTGGAGGAAATAGTCGATACCTGCTTCAATAGACACGAGAGAACAGAGTCTATAGAAGCGCTGGATATATCCAGCTACTTGTCTGCGCCCAACCGTATTAACACCTTCGGCCTCCACGCGGGAACCGTATACCGTGTTATGATTGATGTGTCAAAAATTAATAAAAGACAACGTTTTTTTAACTATACCTTAAAAACCCACGAAATGCAGAATTTCGTGAAAGCATTTGCAGAGGGAAGAAGAATACATGAAATGAAGGATTGGCCCTTAAGCAAGATTAGTAACCTGCTCAAAATATTCGGTAAGACAGAGTACACGAGTTTTCATGAGAAAGTGAGTCACGCAGATGAGTATCACCTGGACCCTGAGGATCGCAATGAACGCTTTATGAAAATACGTTACAAAACAAAAATATTTAACGAGTCCGGCAGTCTGAGGATGTTCTCGGAAGACGAGTTGAAGTTGCTCGAATTTTGGATTATCTTTAGAAGAGAAAATCTAAAGATCAATAAAATACAAGAATTTCTTACTAAACACAACATGGGAGGGTGGAAGGATTTATTTGTCAAATTTTCTATCGATAGAGATAATCGCACTATCACTTGTGACTCCGAGGAGGATCTGGACATGCTGGTCAGGCGGACCAAACTGTTGGTGCGCTGGTTCCCCGCGGAGCTGATGGCGGCGGTGGATCGACAGAGCAGAGAAATACCCGCGATTATATACTCCATGGTAAACCAAAATTACCTCGACTCCTTGCCGGAGTGCGTTTTGGACTTTACGGACAGCTGGCTCGGAGAGTTCTTACAATCTCACCACCGAATCAAGCAAGTTAAGACCGACGACTGTGACTTGGAAATGCTCCGACTGTTCAGTATCGGTCGTCAGTTGCGGGGACAGTCAGCGTATGCCGACCCTGGATGTCAAACGTTTCTACGTTGGACAGATATGGTTAACTTAGAAGACGCCGTGGACATTGAAAACCTTCCAGAGAATGATTTTACCAACGATAATTTATTAGTTATTAATTGCGCATCTATGGATATACCTCCAGATCTCGGGAAGAAACGAATAGCTGAACACTTTCTCGATAACGGCAAAAAGAAACTCATCCTCGTGTCTGATGAACAAAAGTCTGATTTATCCCATTTTTTGGATGTCCCGGTGTCCGTTGTTCGAGTCAGGCCTTTCGAATCGACCCAACTGACGGAGGACTCTCGAAAGAAACTCTTCCAAAGGAAGATACTGCAAGTTGGAGATGCAATTTTGAGCATAGCAGACTTTATGGGAGAAACTAATTTCGACTCTTTTTCATCTAAGATTAATACTTTAATAGGCTCGACAGATCTCAAAAATATTCTGAGGAAAGAGAATAATGTTATGAAAATAGAAAACTCGTGTCCAAATTTTGATTACGGTGTCAACTTTTCCACAATCAACAGGGAAATGAGTTTAGAAAGCTTGGCCAGAAGAGTTTCGGCCGGTGCGCAGCTGGTGGTCAGCGGCGACTCTCAAGGGGAGACAAGGGAAAAGCTCAAGGAAGCCGACCCGAGGACGGACTGCAGGGTCATCTGGGTGTCGGAGAAGGGACCGGCCGGGGAGAAGACATTTAAGCAAACTATATTAAAGAAGCCGAATGACAAAGTGTATTGGGTCGAAGCGAACGGCTCTTCTACAGCTGCAACCGTTAAACAAATTTACAATAAAAGCTTATATATGAGAAGGCGGTTCCATCAGGTCGTGTTCAGGTTAGACCTGTTCGAGGCGTGGTGCAAAGTTAAAGATATATTTATCTTCCAGGGTGTCTCGAGCAAACTGAGTCTGGCGAGCTTGTTAAGATTACCCGAAACAGAGAGACGCATATTTCTGGAAAAAGAAAACATCCTCACGGCGGCCTCGGATGAGGAAGTCAATCGTATTTTGAAGGAAACATATCAAAAGTCCGTTCATTTGCTGAAGTTTGAAGAGCACGGCGAGCGGTTTCTGTGGAAAAGTTCACTAGAGTCGTTAGAAAATCTGCGCTCACACGTATCCGACGACACAAATTATGCAATCGATGAGAGAGAGCTGTGTAACTTGAAGCAGAAGGTGGTGATCATCGCGGACGAACCCGGCATGGGGAAGTCCACCAGCCTGGCGAGCGTGTCTCGACTGTTGCACTCTGATCCTGCGAACTGGCTCGTTTGGATAGATCTAAAACACTTTAAAATTCCCACTGAAAATGTACCCACTGACCGGATACAGCGCTGTGAGCTCCTGCTGAGAGTCAATCTTACCGGAGACAGTTTGCCGCGCGACTTGTTGCAACTCTGCCTGCATCAGGAACATCCGAGGCAGGTTTACGTGATGTTCGATGGTTTCGACGAGCTAAGAAAAGATTATTCCTCGGAGGCGTTGGATCTTTTAACGTACCTCGGTAAAGAAACGAAAGCGAGAGTCTGGGTGACCGCGAGGTTTCACGAGAGAATCTTGCTCGAGAATATTTTGTCTACGTTTGCTGTGACGTTTGAAAAGATTAACGGTGAGTTCCAGCGGGACTACCTCGAGAATTACTGGCGCACGCACCTGCTGCTGGAGGCGGGCGGCGGAGACGAGAAGCTTCAACGGTGCGCGCGAGACTTGTACGCAGAAGCTGAAAAGGTTCTCGGTGGAAACATCCAGAAATTCATGGGGATACCCTTGCAGCTGCGGATGTTGGCGGAGGTGTTCCTGGAGGAGGTCAACAAGTGTGTCGAGTCACCAGATGAATACGAGAGAACTTTGGAAGTGAAGAGCGTGTTCTCCTTGTACGAGCAATTCATCCGTGTGAAATACAATATTTACTGCAAGGGGAAGATTCAACTGAATGTCGATACAGATGATCGTATTTATAAGATAATCGTTGACGATTTTACAAAATCTCACAGAAAATTAGGCTTTTGCGCGCTTTTTCCCAAATCAGCCAAACTATACCACGAGGAGAGCGAGAGTGAGGGGGGAGCTGATCTGTGCAGAGTGGGGCTGGTCCAGGCGTGGGGCGGGGGCGAGGGGGACGCCGAGTTCATCCACCGCACGCTGGCGGAGTACTTCTGTGCCGAGCTAATTATCTATTGGCTCAATATAAAATGCCGCTGCCAATGTTGGGACTCCATTGTGGAATTATTACTGACAGATGTCTTAGTGCAGGACTCCCGTAAGATCATCAGAATGTTTATAGACAATTTCCTCCTGCTGCTACCGGACACCGCGCGAGCTGACATTACTTTACAAATCTTGAAACTTTGGCGTACATCACCAGCTGTATTAACTGATCCTGCAACACGACAAACCGCACTCCACGTAGCCGCTAGGGAAGGTCATACGCGGATTGTACACTTTTTGATCGGCGGCGAGGATTTATTATCAGAACCAAACCAGAATAGTTTAATCAGCTTTATAGCGGCTCGCGGAGAGAAAGGTCGTACCGCACTGCACTATGCCGCCGTCCTGGGACACCTCCCGATAGTGCAGTGTTTAGTAGAGAAGGGAGGGGATATTAACTCGATTGATGAGGATGGCAGCACCGCACTGCACTATGCAGCCCGCGAGGGACACCTCCCGATAGTGCAGTGTTTAGTAGAGAAGGGAGGGTTTATTAACTCGATTGATGAGGATGGCAGCACCGCACTGCACTATGCAGCCCGCGAGGGACACTTCCCGATAGTGCAGTGGTTAGTAGAGAAGGGAGGGGATATTAACTTGACAGATAAAAGAGGCAGCACCACACTGCACTGTGCAGCCCTCCATGGAAACCTCCCGATAGTGCAGTGGTTAGTAGAGAAGGGAGGGGATATTAACTCGATTGATGAGGATGGCAGCACCGCACTGCACTGTGCAGCCCTCCAGGGAAACCTCCCGATACTGCAGTGGTTAGTAGAGAAGGGAGAGGATATTAACTTGACAGATAAAAGAGGCAGCACCACACTGCACTGTGCAGTCCTCCATGGAAACCTCCCGATAGTGCAGTGGTTAGTAGAGAAGGGAGGGGATATTAACTCGGCAGATAATACAGGCATGACCGCACTGCACTATGCGGCCCAAGAGGGAAACCTCCCGATAGTGCAGTGGTTAGTAGAGAAGGGAGGAGATATTAACTCGGCAGATATTACAGGCAGCACCGCACTGCACTATGCAGCCCGAGAGGGAAACCTCCCGATAGTGCAGTGGTTAGTAGAGAAGGGAGGGGATATTAACTTGGCAGATATTACAGGCATCACCGCACTGCACTATGCAGCCCTCCAGGGAAACCTCCCGATAGTGCAGTGGTTAGTAGAGAAGGGAGGGGATATTAACTTGACAGATAAAAGAGCCAGCACCGCACTGCACTGTGCAGCCCACCAGGGAAACCTCCCGATAGTGCAGTGGTTAGTAGAGAAGGGAGGGGATATTAACTCGGCAGATAATACAGGCAGGACCGCACTGGACTATGCAGCCCAAGAGGGAAACCTCCCGATAGTGCAGTGGTTAGTAGAGAAGGGAGGAGATATTAACTTGGCAGATATTACAGGCAGCACCGCACTGCACTATGCAGCCCAAGAGGTAAACCTCCCGATAGTGCAGTGGTTAGTAGAGAAGGGAGGGGATATTAACTTGGCAAATATTACAGGCTGCACCGCACTGCACTATGCAGCCCAAGAGGGAAACCTCCCGATAGTGCAGTGGTTAGTAGAGAAGGGAGGGGATATTAACTCGGCAGATAAAAGAGACAGCACCGCACTGCACTATGCAGCCCAAGAGGGAAACCTCCCGATAGTGCAGTGGTTAGTAGAGAAGGGAGGAGATATTAACTTGGCAGATATTACAGGCAGCACCGCACTGCACTATGCAGCCCAAGAGGTAAACCTCCCGATAGTGCAGTGGTTAGTAGAGAAGGGAGGGGATATTAACTTGGCAAATATTACAGGCTGCACCGCACTGCACTATGCAGCCCAAGAGGGAAACCTCCCGATAGTGCAGTGGTTAGTAGAGAAGGGAGGAGATATTAACTTGGCAGATAATACAGGCAGCACCGCACTGCACTATGCAGCCCGCAAGGGAAACCTCCCGATAGTGCAGTGGTTAGTAGAGAAGGGAGGAGATATTAACTTGGCAGATAATACAGGCAGGACCGCACTGGACTATGCAGCCCGCAGGGGACACTTCCCGATAGTGCAGTGTTTATTAAAGAAGGGAGGGGATTAACTCGGTTGTTCAGGATGGCAGCACCGCTCTGCACTATGCACGCGAGGGACACTTCCCGATAGTGAAGTACTTAGAAGTGAAGGGAAGGAGATTTTAACTGGAATGACCAGAAGGGCCGGACCGCACTACCCACAAGGCTGGCAGCGAATGATTAGTATTAGCGCTCCTCAGAAGCCAGCGTACTTCACCAGTGAGTCTTACCTTCCATCAGTTATTATCCGGGGAGCCACTTTAGTGTTCTAAAGATAATATTTTGTTTAATTCCTAACATTGGTATTTGTGAACCTAGGGGTGGATTTCTTTACACATTTCGCTGCGTATGATCATCCCTACCGTTCGGTGTCCACCCCATCGCTCTACCCCTAATATTAACTAAGGATTTACATTTTTAACATTTTAATTCTACGGCCGGCCCGCGTATTTTACATTCAATTATTTTCTGACTGTTTGATAAACATTTCCATTGTTTTTTTAATACATTTTAGTGTATAACGTTACTGGCTGCTGATTGGTGGTTGTTTGAGCCGCGTAAGGCAGTCGGTCATTGCGCCATCATTAATTTAGTGAAGCTTGGCGGCCCGCCCGGGCACGCGCGGTGCACGGTGCACGGTGCACGGCGCACGGTGCACGCCGCTCGCGCTCTACTCTCAGTGGCTGGGCGGATCTATTATTGAACTGTTCTGGGGTGGGGGAGGGTTTCAGTGAGATTGAATTATTAATTATATTTTATTAAAAATAATATTCTTTGTATTTGGAGTTCATTAATTGTTGCTAGTGGTGCTATCATCCCCAGTGTTTCATATTTCTTCATAAGTTAGAAATGGATATATTCGGTATGTGTGTCATAGTTAATAACGTGAATATTTCTTGCTACCTGAACATGCCTAACTAGGATCATTGTCTTCTTCTGTTGTCTTCTACTTTCGTGTAATATTTATTTATTTTTAATATTAATTAAATATATTAATTAGAAATATATACATATAAAATGAATTTTATCGAAAAATGTTGTTGTTGAGCCACCGGGTCGCTAAAAATATCGTCGCTGTAGCATAATTGATTAGTGCACCTTCCCCGGTGTGGAAAGAGATCCAGGTTCGTACCCCGGTAGCAACAATAATATTGATTTTGTATGTATATCTTTCTAATGAATATATTTAAAATATGACAGAGCGTCTGTTCTGAATAATAATGTGTTCTCCTAATTTATTTATTTTGTATTACTACAATAATTTCTTAATTCCTATAACAGAAGCCCCGGCCAGCCATCTCTCCCCGGACTCTTGCCATCTTTCCCCGGACTCTTGCCATCTCTCCCCGGACTCTTGCCATCTCTCTCCGGACTCTTGCCATCTCTCCCCGGACTCTTGCCATCTCTCCCCGGACTCTTGCCATCTCTCCCCGGACTCTTGCCATCTCTCCCCGGACTCTTGCCATCTCTCTCCGGACTCTTGCCATCTCTCCCCGGACTCTTGCCATCTCTCCCCTGACTCTTCCCATCTCTCCCCGGACTCTTGTCATCTCTCCCCGGACTCTTCCCATCTCTCCCCGGACTCTTGTCATCTCTCCCCGGATACTTCCCATCTCTCCCCGGACTCTTGTCTTCTCTGCACGGACTCTTGTCGTCTCACGCCTCAGCCGAGACAGCACCAGCGCGGACTCTCCACTGGACAGTAAATAGCAAATGTCTCCCAGCTGGGGAAGCGACTCGCATTTATAACTGCACGAGGTGAGTTTTGCTCGTCGTCACTCCGGGAGAACTGCCGCTTCCGAGACGCCTCACCAGCCTCTCCAGCAGGTCCGCCGAAGAAACTTCCGCGGCTGCAGCCCGCGCGTCCGGTCCATCCAGTCGGGCCTCGTCTCGCTCCTGAACAACGCGGGGCGCGGTTTTCTCTGTCACCAGACTAGCTGAGCGAGAGCTACCCCAGTTCGAGTGCAGAGACGTCACCCCACCCCCGAAGGAAGCCGACAGCGCCATCGCTCCAGCCAGGTCGTTGAACATTATTTTCTTCGACGTGGGTGGGCTCCGTCGACCTTACCTGATCGCGAAGCGTGTGCAGTGACATGTGACAGTACCGACCGCGCTCCCCTCTTTGACTTTACCTAGTCGGGAGGCCGTCATCCGCCATCCCGTGCTCATATCGGGTCGCATAACGATATATACCTGCGGGCAATGTGGTTTCGAGTGAACAGTTCCTTTCCAGCATCGCTCTTATCGGGTACCAGTGGCGTGCCCTGACCGTTAGTACCTACATGTGGCCTGGTCCTCCGCCTGCATAACGGAATAGTGCCTTGAGCTCGATATCTGCGTCTGTCAGGGAATTGTTTACAAACATTTAACCTCTTAACAGATAAATGTTCGTGTTCGTCTATAGTAGTAGTAGTAGTAGTATTAACTACAGTGCGACTAAACACAGTCGAGGCGATACATATCGGTACCGCCATAGATAAGTTCTATTAATAATAACCATAGATAACAATCTGTATTTAAGCTTGCTCCCTTAAGTGACAACCTGGACTTCGGTTTCATTTTCCAATCCGAACCGGTCCGTTGACTTTCTTCGTTTAAAATCTAGTATCTGATATTGCTGCCATAATATCTGGTGGATGTGAGCTTGGATGGTGATTGGATCAGTTTTGGATTCTTGTGACATTCAGCGCGAGAGAGTGACTCTGGCTCGTGCAGCTTCTAGAGAGTGACTCTGGCTCGTGCAGCTTCTAGCACTTCATTTTTCAAACTGAAAAAATAATTTTACATTTTATTCTGATTCCAAGCTTCTGTACCAGCTCTGTCAGCATCCTTGGACCTCGTCATCATCTGCATCACCGATGTGTCACCACCAGCGCCAGCCACGCGAGACCCCGCTGCCGCTGTTGCGGTCAACACCCCGGCCCTTCTACTCGAAGATCTGCCTGAAGACCTGGCCCCTCCGGATCGTCTAGCCCGCTTTGCTCTTTGATATTTTTCACTAATTGCTGTTGTTTTTTTTAATGGAACCAGACGACTGGAGAGCGGACCGCCGGCGTGCGGCATCAGTGTCGGACAGAGCTTAGACACTGAGGAGGACACGCAGGAGGCGTCCCCCGCTCGTCACGCTACGCCACTGCTTGCAGATCCTTCCACACTCCCGACTGGATGTGCGCAGAGTAATAACACAGCCGCTGCATTTTCTAGTGCTATTCTACACGTATGGCCTTCCTGGCATTGTATCTAGTAATAAACATGTTTAAACTGAGCCATGTTTCACTGAAGCCCCCCCCCCTCCCATATCACATAATCTCCATATCCTACAAGAATTAGACATTTAAAAAATCATTATTAAGAAGACCACATTATTATTGTGAAGTTGTAATTATTCAGAACAGACGCTCTGTGATATTTTAAATACTAAATTAATGTATTAATTATAAATATATACATATAAAATCAATTTTGTCGAAAAATATTGTTTTTGCGTCACCGGGATTCGAACCTGGATCTCTATTTCCAATCCGGGGAAGTGCACTACCATTGTGCTATAACACCAGTATTTTTCTTGACAAATTTTCGAACCTATATGTTACATTTTTCAAATGAATACACCTGTCGTTCCATTATTTGAAAGCCATCTACATTATTTTTACTGAATCTCAAATACCTTTGAGTAAACCGACTGTGTTTTTTTAAAATCTATAATAACTTAAGAATGTTCAGTTTTTACTTCAATCCGTATTACTAACATTCATTGATGTGATAAAATTATTGTCGAACTTAAAAATCAATCATTTTAATATTATTTTAGATAATTCAATATAAAAATATATAACGGTGTCATATATCCACCTGATAAATTGTAGTTTAGAGGGAGCTGATAATTTTTTAACAGAAACTTCACTTAAGGAATACCAAATTGTTAACATCGGTGTTAATAAATAATGATCTCAAAAGTTTTGCAGTTTGCTTAAAAAATGCGTGTCACAAATAATTATTTATCGTTATACACGCCCTACCGAGGCATTAACAGAATTTGTAAAATAACAGAGAGTTACAACAGAAGAGCGATACACAAAGAGCGACATTTCATAGTGTCGGCATAATCAAAATTAAACATAAATATAAAAAGTGAAGTAGCAATTTATCCGTCACCATTGAGTTGAGACACAAATAATTGTACTAGAGTAGTCCCCCTTTTAAAATCGCTATCATTTAACCTTCAGTGTACTTTTCAATTCTCCTTCAACCGAGGTATACAACGCACCGTTCGTGTATACTCTTCTATGTACGTATGTATAACGGTAACGGTAATGAAGATAACGACGGATTCGTGGATTTCTGTTTGCGGGACTTCCGTGAAACTATTTACACGTATAACTATAATCTTGGACACGCCTCAACTCAGCCCAATAA
The DNA here is from genome assembly GCA_022840565.1 of Eubasilissa regina. Lineage (NCBI taxonomy): Eukaryota > Metazoa > Arthropoda > Insecta > Trichoptera > Phryganeidae > Eubasilissa > Eubasilissa regina. The sequence goes on from JAINEB010000026.1 coordinate 1,061,767, forward strand.
TATGATAACGTGAAAAATATGAATTAAATCCAATTGGAATTTTTTAGATGGTTTTCGAAATTTTTGAAGGCTCTTACTTGCACGTCGGAGCCGGGTTCTTCTCGTTCGCGTGGCTTCGATTGTGTTCGCGGCACCGATAATAATAATAATAATGGATAATTTGTATAGCGCTATTTTTGTAAAAACTTTCACCTCAAGGCCGCTTTACACATCAACTGTTTATAGTTCTACAATTATCTTTGTGCATTAAGATTAAAAATGGTTATTTTCACTTATGGAAATGAATTTGTTTGTTGATTGTTGATTTGGCGGTCTCGCTCGGCGCTCCCGGGCCGGCAAGACCGCCGTTGTAGAACGATGAAACTAGAGAGACTAGCGGTGAATTTCGAGCCAGGCTTGTAGCAACAGCCGGCAGCGCTGTCGTGGATTTGAATTCCGGTCGCTACACACACATTTAAGTACATTGCCCAACTAGGCAAGCCTGTTTTAGGGGCAAATTGATAAACTAATATATTTTATAAAACCAAAACTCATCGAAGGCAAAACACAGTAAGATCGAATACATACATAGCATAGCATACAATGTGAAAATATTTAAGGAGAGTCTGGTATCTCCTAGTTAACATTACTCAAAGCTATTTTGTCGCAATAAAAAGGTGATAGCTTTAAAAAATGGAATAGCAGATGTATCAATTTGAAAGAGCTGCAGCACAGCACTGTCGGTGTGGTGTAACTGGTAACGCATTTCCCCGGATAGGAAAAGCAGCTAAAATATTTATTCGATAGATAGATTTTTTCTGTACCTACATCTTTCTGATTGATATATTTAATTTGTATATAACTTATTTGTCAATATTGAGACTCTTCGATCGAAAATAAATTTCGCTCTACCGAAATACAAGCAGTTAAACGACTACAGACAGCATCCACCATTAGTTCGGACCGAGGTCTGCCCTCGGCAGCTCCTCGACTCCGAGAAGGACATTTCGCCACCAGGACAGCTCGTTGTCCACGCGGAAGCGATGTTTGTGACCGCGAATTGTGCCCCCCGAACATTACATTTCGCATTACTTGACACGAGGGGCCCGAACCTCCCGGCGCCGGCCCTGTCCGTCCAGATAAGAAAAGCAAATATAAGGCTCGGGGAGCGGTCGCTCGTTACTCAGTTTCCAGGACATTTTCGCTGGGCCAGCTCCTGACAAGCAGCATCAAGGTTGGTACATCCATAATTATTTTTTATCACCATTTTTGATCTTAGATTCAGATAACTGAAATATTTTTACTCTTTCGAGATTATAAATTATTAACATGTTTTATAATTTCTATAGTAGCCTAGCACCATATGATCTGGAGACTGCCGGACTCGTCTTTTAAGCTGCGAAACTCGAGCTTCCGCCCCACCTTGCGAGGAGCCCCCAGGCAGCAACCTGCAGCTGTAAGTTGATCATTGTATTTACAACCTTCTCGTGCCTGGTACATCCTTAGTATTGTCTTCTCTCTCTGGTTTTGATTGCACCTTCTCCTGTCGGCATTCCTCAATACCGAGTGCGGCCAAAGCTGCCCCCTCCCCCCGCTCACGGCGGGGACAAGTGAATATGTATATACGTGAAGTGCAGATTCCCTGCCTCTCTACCTTGGCTCGGGGGGTGGCGACTTCTCTTTTTATTTAAATTATTTTGCTTCTTTAAGTTCACTTTATTATAAACGACAAATGACGAGTACGTTAGACCGAGACGCTAAATATAATTGTAATGAAAGTGCGCTATTGTCGTAAAGAAGTAATTTCAGCTCCGCGCTATTTTTAATACAAACCGAATGAATCATCTAGAAAAAATATTTAGTTACTAGATTTTTAAATTGATTTTTCTAGTTCATTCGTTCGGTTTGTATTGATCGAATATATATTTAAAGTTCCTCCTCAGCGCGCGAGCTCGACTGAAAAAAAGGTAATTTTTTTAGAATAAGAATGCTATTGACTTGTAGTATATGCTATTCTATAATAATATTATAGTTATTCTATAAAATGTAGTTTTAACTTGGTTAATGACGCATCACTCTTGCCTGAGTAAAAACAGAAGAACTAGAGTTAAAATAAATGATGTACAATAGATGCATTGAACTACTGTCCATGGAATGACTTACGAGGGTTGCACCTCGCTGCAGGGGAGAATGGCAGGGGCTGCCGATCTGCCAGCCTGCCTTAATAGCAGCCACGCACCCTGTTTCAATATCGACCCCCTAATTAATATTTTTCATTCTTCCGAACCCTCGTCTTTAATGGGTAGCCGCATAGTAACCATATTCTATTTATTTTCTGTACTCGATAAGATATTTATTATAATTTCCAGATAACCACAGCAGCGTCTCTCTCCTCCGCGCCGACGAGGAGACTGAACCTCGCTCAGTCTACCTTCAGCTGTAAGTTGATCATTTCATATGCAACCAATTTAAAAGGATAATTTTTCTGTAGTTAGCAAATCTTGTTATCCGAGTAATGCTCCAGTTATTAGTAGCAACACTGCCCGAAATTTCCTTGGATATGACAAAAAATATATTTACAAAAACCTAGTTCGCACGAGAAATTTCGTATCTAACTCGTAATATTGCAATCCCCTTCCACACGCCACATTTTATAGAACTTTATCTACTGTAATGAACGAAAACATTAATTATCTATTCTGGCCAGTTGATGAGAAGTTCTTTGTTGTTTTACAGGCAATCCGAACTCCACTGACCGCTTCCAGCACCCAGACTCTCCACCTTGCACGTGAGTTGGCTTTTATATCGAACGACTTTTAAAGATGTGTAAAGTTGAGGCACGCTTTTAGTTTTCCAAAATGCAATGAAAGATATATAACTAACGCAGACTTCGTACTGCTTCAAGACGGCATTAATAGTTATTTTTCTAAGGATATCAGTTCAACATTAGAATGCATGAAGTATGTAAGTGTTGTCAGGCAAGTGACGCAAGACGCGAGACAAGGATGGTTTTCTCACTAGACAAGGATGGTTAGCTATCAAACGTTGATCTTTATATAGAACAGTTATTATTTGTCGCCATTTAAATTCATCAATTAATATTTTTTAAATATTAAAGTTTACACTTCGTACGGCTAGTGTAAGAAGTATTATTTTCAGGATAGAAGAGATTATCGATTGTGTCGATTCCCTGTTTTACAGGTGGGAGAATAGCTAATTCATTTTGTCTATCGCCGTCTATTCGCATTACAAACTAAAAAGGATTCAGAACGACAGTCCCAGTACAGAGAAGGTTCCCGTCACACGGTGATCTTAGTTTCGGTTAGATTAGTTCTTCATAATATTAAGAGTATTGTTCAATTTGAAAGAATATTAGGGATTTAGTATTTATTGTAGGTTTGTATGTTCCGGTTGAACTGAAACAAATACGTACAGCCTCTGCAAAAATCCAGGTATTGCCTCAATTATTATTATAAAGATGAGATTCTTGATATGTTTATATTTTAAAGGAAAGCTTATCAAATCTTCTGGCAATCAATATCGACCTTAACTGGTGGAATCATTAGCGCAATTGTTGTCCACAGTTTAGACTATTAATCCCCAATACTGATTTATTTTGTCTGCTTCACCTAGGATTCGGTACTACTGATCCACTTTCCCTGAGTCTGCAATTCCTCGCAATATCTTCATCCAACCCTAGCGCGTTTCTTCCGCGATATGCGCAATAATCCGATGGCTCCAAGCCAAACATCATTCTTCCTCTTTCTTCGGTATTTCTTGAACTATAAACCGTTAGCATGGACGCTAGTAGGATGTTCCATCTTATCCGGTCTCCATATTTGTTTCATTATAGAGGGAAGCTCGAGCTGAAGGGATATTCCGTTAGTTCAGGTCCAGCTGCCTTTAGTTATAATCTTCAAGTAGTATTTAATTAGTAAATTACTTTGTGGCCTCATTTAATATGAATAATTACACAAAATATTTTGTTTAAACCACTATTTATTGATTATTCTGGATGTTTCGATACCTATGGTATCTTCTTCAGGAAACGATGAATACTGAAATTAAAAAATACAAGCGTAGATTAAAACAAAGCTATAAAGTAATGAATGAAAAGAAATAACTTCATAGTTTTGTTTTTATCTATGGTTGTATTTTCTGATTTCAGTATACATTGTTTCCTGAAGATGATACCGTGGGCATCGAAACAGGTAGAATAATTAATAAATGGTGGTTTGAATATAGTATTTAGTCTAATTATTAGGATTTAATTAGTTTAGTAGGTCTTTGAATTAATAGTTTCGCCTGATAGATTTAACTGTTTACTCAGTAGCTACTCTATCTTGCTTCTTCTTCTTCTTCGTGAGCTCGACCGTTCGAGGTGTGGTCCACAGCACGTCTCCGCTCCTCCCGATCGCCCAACCTCCCAACCTCTCCGCAGTCCCTAAAGGAATGGTAAATGTTGAGTACTGTCGTGTTTCATATCTAGTCGGTCTAGTCGGTCTAGTTGGCCTCGGTCGGTGAATCTTATGTTGGATACGGTTCCTCCACCACAGTCCTCGGTTAACAGATTGGAGTGATTGCCAGATTTAGTAGGGGAGCCGATGTTCGATTCCCGCAATCTATTATCATTAGGGGTTTGTCGGGCGAAATACTGATTGGGAGAAGTCGGATTCTATTAATAGGAATTGTCAGATAGCCTTAAATAGAAGCCACGCACCCAGGTTCAATATTAACCACTCTAATGAATATTGGTATGTTCCATGTTCCTCTAGCATAATTCCTTTCCGCACATTCAGTTCTTAACGCGCAGCCACACTGTAACTCTATTCTATTTATTATGTGTACATTGTTGATAAGATATTTATTATTATTTCCAGATAACTACGCCGCGTAGTCCCGAGCAGCGCCCTCTCCTCCGCGCCCACGAGTAGACTTAAACCCCGCCTAGCCTATCTTTATTAGTAAGTTTCATATACAACCAATTATTCTGGCACTCCAGAGGTCTCTGGTAATTAGCTGATACTGATTGGGAGAAGTCGGATTCTATAAGTAGGAATGTTCACACAGGAGCACTATTCCTTGCTGATAAGGAAGTCGGGGGTTCGATTCCCGCGATCTATTATTTGAGAGGTTGGCCAGAAGTAATACTGTTTGGGGAAATCGGATTTTATAAATAGGAATTGTCAGATAGCCTTAATAGTAGCAATGTACACTGGTTTAATATTGACCAATCTAATTAATATTGGCGTTCTTCCGAGTTCCTCTTTACCTTATCACTGGCGCACGTTCAGTAAAGGAGGAGCAGCCACGTGGTAACCCTGTTCTATTTATTCTCCGTGGTTGATTACATATTTACTATTGTTTCCAGATAACCACAGCGCGGAGTCCCGAGCAGCGTCCCTCTTCTCCGAGCGACGAGGAGTCCTGACCTAACCAAGTAAGTTGATCATTTTATATACGACCAATTGAAAAGCATTAATCTCCCGGCACTGCAGAGACCTCTCGAACTCGTAGTTAGCTGACAGCTGATACAGCTGTCCGAGTATTGCTCCAGTTATCAGTAGCAACGCTGCCTGTAATTTCATTGGATATGACAAACATATATATTCATCTACCTAGTTCGCAGCAGGAACCTCGCATCTAACTCGTCGTATTACAATCCTGCTCCACACAACATATTCTACAGAGCCTGACTCTTTGAGGCTGGCGACCGTTCTGTGTATAATGGATGGAAACATTTAAATTATTTTCTATTCCGTCCAGTTGATGAGATGTTCTTTGTTGTTTTACAGGCAATCCGAGCTTCACAGCCCGCTCCCAGCCCCCAGACTCTTCAACCTTGGCATGTAAGTTTGCTTTTATATTAGTATGGATAGGAATGACTTCCAAAGATATGTAAAGTTCAGGCGTGCTTCTAATTTTCCTAAAATGAAATTCTAGATAATTGAAACTGCTTCGAGACGTCATTAATAGTTATGTTTCTAAGAATATCATAAATTATATTCATTAAAGTATTACATTAAACTACGCATATTAAATACATAGGAATGGTTAGATATGAGCACACTCCCTTGCTGATGTGGAGGTCGAGGGTTCGATTCTCGCGGTCTATTATCACGGGGGGTTGACCAAGAGATACACCAATTAGGGAAAGTTGGATTATATAAATAGAAATAGTCAGTTAGGTACACACTCCCATGCTGCTGTGGAGATCAAGGGTTCGAATCCCGCCATCTATTATCACGGGGGGTTGACCAAGAGATATACTCATTAGGGAAAGTTAGATTTTATGAATGCCGAGGGATCGATTCCCGCGATCTATTATCATGAAGGGATGACCAAGAGATATACTGATTAGGGAAAGTTAGATTTTATGAAAAGGAATGATTTGATATATACACACTCACTTGCTGGTATGGATGCCGAGGGCCCGCGATCTATTATCATGAGGGGTTGACCAAGACATATACTGATTAGGGAATGTTAGATTTTATGAATAGGAATGATTTGATATATACACACTCACATGCTGGTATGGATGCCGAGGGATCGATTACCGCGATCTATTATCATGAGGGGATGACCAAGAGATATACTGATTAGGGAAAGTTAGATTTTATGAATAGGAATGATTTGATATATACACACTCACTTGCTGGTATGGATGTCGAGGGCTCGATTCCCGCGATCTATTATCATGAGGGGATGGATGATCAAGAGATATACTGATAAGGGAAAGTTAGATTTTATGAATAGGAATGATTTGATATATACACACTCACATGCTGGTATGGATGCCGAGGGATCGATTACCGCGATCTATTATCATGAGGGGATGACCAAGAGATATACTGATTAGGGAAAGTTAGATTTCATGAATAGGAATGATTTAATATATTTTTTAATTTTTTTAAAATTTAATTTAGCGAAAAAAATACATGGGCAAAATAAATTCAATTTTTAAAATACATGGTTACAAACATACATAAGGTTATACACATACATGGTGTTTCTTTCGCTTACCTCTCCAAAAAAGAGACCAGCTCTTGTGCTTGGAGAGGGAGTTACTCTACAATAATTGTATATAATACCTTACATATTTTCTTCATTGTCCATTTGTGTGCTTTTGAAGAATTCTGTAATATTGGTTATGTGTTTTTGAAATATTCATTTAGTTTCTTTTTAAACTCTTTTATATCCTTTATTTCTTTGATTTGTGTAGGGAGGTTATTGAAATTTTTTATCCCTAAATATATAGAATTTAGCTGATAGTGTTTGGTGTTACATTTAGGGATTTTAAAGTTATTTTTAAACCTTAATGATGCGCTTGTTTCAAATTTTCTAGTGATATTTTCTTTAATTAATTGATTAATTGAGGTTTTTTTGTAAATGTTTTCAATTTTGGGGACTGGGAATTTTGCAAAAAGTGTATGTGTTGAAAAAGTTGATCTTTTTTTTAATATCACATTAATAATTGTTCTCTGTATTATTTTTACTGAGTTCATTATATTATTGTATGCTCCTCCCCACCCGATTATTCCATACTGGAGTAGTGAGTGAACGATAGCAAAATATACCTTTTTAAAATTATTTATACTTAGAATGTTCCTTAGTCTTATGAATATATAGATACATTTTCTTATTCTTTTCACTAATTCGTTAATGTGGCTGTGCCATTTTAAATGTTGATCAATAATTACACCGAGATATTTGATTTCTTTTTTTGGGCTTAAATTTGTACAAGAGTCGTTACAGGTAATTTTGTTACAGTTTTCGTTATGGATAGTAATTTTTATATGGGGCGGTGTTTTAAGACTTTTTATTGAAAAGGGAATATAATAGGTTTTTTCAGAGTTTAAAGAAAGTAAATGACTATCGAACCAGGATTTGAGTGTGTTCATGACACTATTTGCATGCTCGTTTGTAGTCTTGTCCGTCACCAATGATAGCAGTGTCGTCGGCGTATGATATAATCTTTTTTTAACAATTTTTTCTAGGATTTTTCCAAAGTTCGACAGAAGAGAGATTGGTCTGTAATTGGTTATTTCCTCGGGGTTATTTGATTTATATATGGGGGAAATGATGGCTTGTTTGTAGCGTGTTGGGAATACCCCTGTTTTTAAACTTAAGTTTATTACATGCATTAGGGGTTTGGATATTTGTTTTTTTATAAATTTTAATGTATTAACAATATATCCATCATAACCTGGTGCTGTTCCTCCCTTCATACATGTTATGATATGTTCAATTTCGTTAACTGTTGCGGGTTGAAAAATGTCTATTTTAGTTCCTATGTATACTGCATTAGAAGTAGCAACGTTAGTATTCCAGTTTTTGTGATTTTACTAGCCAAGTTTTTACCGACGTTGGCAAAGAAATTGTTAAAAATGTTTGCTGTTTCCTGGGGCTTTTCTGAGCAATTTATTTTTGCCTCGTCATGTATAATAACATTTATTTTTCCTTTTTTGTCTTGTTTATTTTCCATGAATTCATTAATGATATTCCAAGCTCTCTTACTATCATTTTCTGCAGATTCTAGAATTTTTTTGTAGTATTTTTCTTTAGTATCTGATATTAAAAATGAAAGTTTTTTCTTGTATACTTTTAAATATCTATTTAGTTGCTAGTTATTTGGTAACATTTTATTTATTTTTATTAAGAATGCTTTACGTCTAATTGATACGATTAGACCATGAGATACACACTAACTTGCTGGTATGGATGCCGAGGGCTCGATTCCCGCGATCTATTATCATGAGGGGATGGATGACCAAGAGACATACTGATTAGGGAAAGTTAGATTTTATGAATAGGAATGGTACCGATACCGTAACATTATTTTTGATTTCCACTAAAACAGCTCAAGTAGTTTTCAATGTGACCCTGAAAACAGAATAACTTCTTGGCTATGAATGTTATGAATAGAACCACAATATGTTTAGGAAAAATAGTTTTATTTCTCAAATGGTGCGACATTAGAAAATCAGCGACAGAAAAGTGTCCGCCATTAGAAGATAGTATCATTACTATACTACATAGTCACGTGACATGTTCGAAATGTTATCACAAGTTTCCTGGATCCACAGTTTCCACAGTGAATCCAGTCTTCGTCATGTGATTCCAGGCCTCAAGGGCGGGTGAGTTGCTTCACTCGGTCTACTTTGATTGCCCGTCTCGCTTATCTGATACTTTTCCAGATGTCTGACTTTTACCGCGATCCAAGATTCCACTCTTCTTCTTTTCATCACTTTTTCCACCCGCGTATCTACAATCTGGTCAAGAAGAAGAAGCCACACACTTGTTAAATATATTTTTGTTTTACAATAGCTGTATAAATAATGAATACATACAAATTATAACATTCCCTTAAGTTCAGTAATTACTTCTTGAATTTTAACGTTGCATCTTTAGCCACAATGCAAATCGTTGAACTGAGAATGCCCTCGCACCGACAGTTGACGCCGAACGATACACACACGTGAGAGTGTCCCGGATAGTGCACAGCGGAGATTGGTTCACTAGCGCTAGCTCCTATCGGCGGTCCATAACAGCATCTGCCCGGTACTGTGGGACCTTCCCCTGTTCGTTCTCGATGACCAAACTATCTAAGCGATCTATTCTTAGTCCTTTTCGTAATACTAAAATCAACATTACTCTTTCCTCTAATTTGCAACTACGAGAGTTTGTAACCTGATGATAATCTGTTCAATTACACGGCAGAACATCCCAGAAAAATGTACACGGTAGATAATAGTCTACTGGCCAAAGCGACACCATGGATATCCTGGACAATAATGTTTTAGTAATGTAAGAGATTTATTCAACTACCGTCCATGGAATGACTTCCGAGGGTTGTTCCTCAGTGCGGCGCGGCAGGGAAGGGCTACAGACCTGCCAGCCTGCCTTAATAGCAGCCAGGTTCAATATTGACCACTCTGATTAATATTCCAATTTTCTCTGTCACAATTCCTCTTTCCGTTATCGGCAGTCACACGGAAACTCTATTCTATTTATATTCTGTACTTGATAAGATATTTATTATTATTTTCAGATAACCACAACGCTTAGTTCCGAGCAGCCTCTCTCTCCTCCGCGCTACAGAGGAGACTAAACCTCACCCAGCCTCATTCAGCTGTAAGTTGATCATTTTACATACAACTAATTTAAAAGGATAATTCATTTGGCACTCCAGAGATCTCTGGTAGTCAGCTCATACTGCTATTCGAGTAATACTCCACTTTTTAGTAGCAATATTGCCTGAATTTAAAATTGTTTTTACGATCGCGGAGTCATTTGGGTATTTTCGCTCTTTCTGTCTGTTCTTCGGTTCAGACTTTTCCTTTGCAACAGTCGAGCTCGGCCTAACTGACGGCTTCTCTCAGATACGAGTATCATCTGAGCCCGGACAGCTCTTGCGACTGCCTCTGATCCGAGTCCATAATGACCGTTATGATATGTGAATGGTTCTCGTCATGGTTACTTGAGACCCGTTTCTCCTCTCTGATCCGGTCCACCGCACTTACCCAGCTGTTCAATGTGTAGTTTAAAAGGCTTCAGGCCTGCAGCGGGCGGGAGCTCCAAGTTCCTCATCGTAAATATTTAGGTTGGGTTGTTATCCTTACGTCCTACCCCCGACTTGGAGGGTATTGGATTCTCTTCCTCTATTCTTTTACAACGGAAACGTCTGTAGTGTTCGCTTCACAGGGTCTCCGCCCCTCCGAGGAGTTATCGAGGAACCCACCTAAATATATTCAACCTTCCAGTAATACAACCGGAGAGCGAGTTCGCACCGGGAACTTCTCATCTAACTCGTAATATTCCAATCCACATCGAATGAATGAATGGCTGGCAACATGAATGACAACATTCCATTCATTTTCTATTCCATCCGGTTGATGAAACGTTCTTTGTTGTTTTACAGGCAATCCGAGCTCCACAGAGCACTCCCTTCTCTCCAAACTTGACATGTAAGTTGACTATTATATTTATTCATGGATAGGAGATGACTTCCAAATATATGTAGAGTGAATGCATTCTTTTAATGTTCTAAAATGAAATTCAAGATAATTCGCGCAGCCTTCACACAGTTTCCAGGCGGCATTAATAGTTATTTTTCTAATAATATCAATTATACACTAAAGCAGTATATTACAATACGCAAGTAAAGGTTGCTACATCCGCGACAAGATTAATCGGTGGCTTTCTCACATCTATTTAATAAGTTCTCTTCTCTGGAGCGCTGATCATCGCATAGAACAATTATTTGTGTCCGAGATTAGTTTTATTTAACTATGAAAGGATTCAGGAACAAAATGCCCCACGTGCCCTTAGTTGTATAATATCAGAGTGTTGCTCGACTTGGAAGCATAGTGGGTACCATCGTCGGTGAACGGCTCGTGGTACAGGAATATTATCTCAGCCTCTGCTAAATTCTGATATTGTCTTAATTATTACAAACGTTGTGTGGAGTTGATCAGCATTATAGTGATGTACGAGGGGGAAGATGAAAAACAAAACCCCGTGTTTTAGGTAAACAAGCAAGAAGATGAGTATCAAATGTAGGTCCATAACTAATAGACCTATTGACGCAATTATCTCTGTCTATTTTTGTCTACTTCATCTAGGATATGATTCACGGAATGATATTTCTTCCCAACATTTCCCTGATGTAGGTACTACACAAATATCTATGCTCTAATTCCTATTATAGAACGATTCATTTTTCCTTAATTCTGAAACACTCCCCTCGATATCTTCAGCCAATTCCAGCGCGCTACTTCCTCCGTCTTCTGGTACTTCTTCAACTATCAAATGTTTGCGTGGATGCCGGTAGGACGGTTCCATCTTATCCAGTCTATTTTCCTGACTCAACTGGCAACTCTACAGTTTCCCATTATTGCTCCATCGCATCATCAGAAAGGGATGTTCTGTGCACCAGGTGCAGCCGTCTTACGATTATTAGATCTTTTGAGAGCTATTTTTAGTTGTACATAGTTTTGAGTGTTGTCTGAATTAGTCTCGCGAATAATAGTCTCTCGTAATATTTTTATCTTGATTTTTCTCATTCTACTTCTTCTTCTTCGTGGGCTCAATGCTGAACGTTGTGGTCGCTTGATCCGTCTGAGGTGTGGTGTACAGCACTTCTCCACTCCTCTCGATCTGGAGGGCAATCAGACCAATTTTGACATTCCAATTAGTCTTCGTATTTTTGCTTCACATCCCTCATGTTTTGAAATAAGACTTACTAGGTATATAAACTCACCAACCTCTCAGAACTCTTCTATTTCTAGCCCGAGTTGGCAACTTTCTGCTCCTCCTCTGGGGAGGAGCTCAGCAATGTCATCCGTGTGCTAAAGATGTTTAGTCAGTGAACCTTATATTCGATATAGTTCCACCACCATTGATCACAGGAGTAATTGACAGATATAGTAGAGGTTTACCTTTAACATTGTGTTCCCCATGGAGAGCTGAGGTTAGAGTCCCGCGATCTACTATATTAGGCGTTGGCCAGGACAGATATTGATTAGGGGAAATCGGAATTTATAAACAGGAATATTGGCGAGCACTGCCGTATAAATATGGAGGTCAACGATTCGACTACCGCGTTCTAACGTTATGAAGGGTTGACCAGGAAAAGGACAAATTAGGGCAAGTTGGATACAATAAATAGGAATGGTTAGAAATCTATAGAAAGGAATGGTTAAATATTTGCCCACTCTCTTACTGATGTTAAGGTCTAGGGTTCGATTCCCGTGACCTGCTATAATGAAAGGTTGTCCAGGAGAAATATTGATTAGAAAAAGTCGAATTCTATAGATAGGAATGGTTAAATAGTTGCACACTCCCCTATAGATTGTATAGGTCTAGGGTTCGATTCCCGTGACCTGCTATCATGAAAGGTTGGCCAGGAGAAATATTGAATAGAATAAGTCGAAATCTATAGAAAGGAATGGTTAAATATGTGCCCACTCTCTTACTGATGTCAAGGTCTAGGGTTCGATTCCCGTGACCTGCTATAATGAAAGGTTGACCAGAGAAATATTGATTAGAAAAAGTCGAATTCTATAGATAGGAATATTTAAATAGTTACACACTCACTTACTGATGTAGAGGTCTAGGGTACGATTCCCGCGACCTGTTATAATGAGAGGTTGGCCAGGAAATATATTAATTAGGGGAAGTCGAATTCAATAGATAGAAATGGTTACATAGGTGCACACTCCCTTACTGATGTAGAGGTCTAGGGTTCGATTCCCGTGACCTGCTATCATGAAAGGTTGACCAGGAGAAATATTGATTAGAAAAAGTCAAAATCTATAGAAAGGAACGGTTAAATATTTGCACACTCTCTTACTGATGTTAAGGTCTAAGGTTTGATTCCCGTGACCTGCTATCATGAAAGGTTGACCAGAAAAATATTGATTAGAAAAAGTCGAATTCTATAGATAGGAATATTTAAATAGTTACACACTCCCTTACTGATGTAGAGGTCTAGGGTACGATTCCCGCGACCTGCTATCATTAGAGGTTGACCTGGAGAAAGATTGATTAGAAAAAGTTAAATTTTATAAATAGGAATGGTTAAATAGTTGCACACTCCCTTACTGATGTAGAGGTCTAGGGTTCGATTCCCGTGACCTGCTATCATAAGAGGTTGACCTGGAGAAAGATTGATTAGAAAAAGTCGAATTCTATAGATAGGAATGTTTATGTAGTTGCACACTCCCTTACTGATGTAGAGGTCTAGGGTTCGATTCCCTAGACCTGCTATCATAAAAGGTTGACCTGGAGAAAGATTGATTAGAAAAAGTTGAATTTTATAAATAGGAATGGTTAAATAGTTGCACACTCCCTTACCGATGTAGAGGTCTAGGGTACGATTCCCGCGACCGGCTATCATGAGAGGTTGACCAGGAAAAATATTCATTAGAAAAAGTCGAATTCTATAGATAGGAATGGTTAAATAGTTGCACACTCCCTTACTGATGTAGAGGTCTAGGGTTCGATTCCCGTGACCTGCTATCATGAAAGGTTGACCAGGAGAAATATTGATTAGAAAAAGTCAAAATCTATAGAAAGGAACGGTTAAATATTTGCACACTCTCTTACTGATGTTAAGGTCTAAGGTTTGATTCCCGTGACCTGCTATCATGAAAGATTGACCAGAGAAATATTGATTAGAAAAAGTCGAATTCTATAGATAGGAATATTTAAATAGTTACACACTCCCTTACTGATGTAGAGGTCTAGGGTACGATTCCCGCGACCTGCTATCATTAGAGGTTGACCTGGAGAAAGATTGATTAGAAAAAGTTGAATTTTATAAATAGGAATGGTTAAATAGTTGCACACTCCCTTACTGATGTAGAGGTCTAGGGTTCGATTCCCGTGACCTGCTATCATGAAAGGTTGGCCAGGAGAAATATTAATTAGAAAAAGTCGAATTCTATAGATAGGAATGTTTATATAGTTGCACACTCCCTTACTGATGTAGAGGTCTAGGGTTCAATTCCCGTGACCTGCTATCATTAGAGGTTGACCTGGAGAAAGATTGATTAGAAAAAGTTGAATTTTATAAATAGGAATGGTTAAATAGTTGCACACTCCCTTACTGATGTAGAGGTCTAGGGTTCGATTCCCGTGACCTGCTATCATGAAAGGTTGGCCAGGAGAAATATTGATTAGATAAAGTCGAATTCTATAGATAGTAATGGTTCAATAGTTGCACACTCCCTTACTGATGTAGAGGTCAAGGGTTCGATTCCCGTGACCTGCTATCATGAAAGGTTGGCCAGGAGAAATATTGATTAGAAAAAGTCGAATTCTATAGATAGGAATGTTTATATAGTTGCACACTCCCTTACTGAGATAGAGGTCTAGGGTTCGATTCCCGTGACCTGCTATCATTAGAGGTTGACCTGGAGAAAGATTGATTAGAAAAAGTTGAATTTTATAAATAGGAATGGTTAAATAGTTGCACACTCCCTTACTGATGTAGAGGTCTAGGGTTCAATTCCCGTGACCTGCTATCATGAAAGGTTGGCCAGAAGAAATATTGATTAGAAAAAGTCGAATTCTATAGATAGGAATGTTTATATAGTTGCACACTCCCTTACTGAAATAGAGGTCTAGGGTTCGATTCCCGTGACCTGCTATCATTAGAGGTTGACTTGGAGAAAGATTGATTAGAAAAAGTTGAATTTTATAAATAGGAATGGTTAAATAGTTGCACACTCACATACTGATTCAGAGTTCTAGGGTTCGATTCCCGTGACCAGCTATCATGAAAGGTTGGCCAGGAGAAAGATTGATTAGAAAAAGTTGAATTTTATAAATAAGAATGGTTAAATAGTTGCACACTACCGTACTGATGTAGAGGTCTAGGGTACGATTCCCGCGACCTGTTATAATGAGGTTGGCCGGGAAATATATTAATTAGGGGAAGTCGAATTCAATAGATAGAAATGGTTACATAGGTGCACACTCCCTTACTGATGTAGAGGTCCAGGGTTCGATTCCCGTGACCTGCTATCATGAAAGGTTGACCAGGATAAATATTGAATAGAAAAAGTCGAATTCTATAGATAGGAATGTTTATATAGTTGCACACTCTCTTACTGATGTAGAGGTCTAGGGTTCGATTCCCTAGACATGCTATCATAAGAGGTTGACCTGGAGAAAGATTGATTAGAAAAAGTTGAATTTAATAAATAGGAATGGTTAAATAGTTGCACACTCCCTTACTGATGTAGAGGTCTAGGGTACGATTCCCGCGACCGGCTATCATGAGAGGTTGACCAGGAAAAATATTCATTAGAAAAAGTCGAATTCTATAGATAGGATTGGTTAAATATTTGCACACCCTCTTACTGATGTTAAGGTCTAGGGTTCGATTCCCGTGACCTGCTATCATTAAATGTTGGCCAGGAGAAATATTGATTAGAAAAAGTCGAATTCTATAGATAGGATTGGTTAAATAGTTGCACACTCCCTTACTGATGTAGAGGTCTAGGGTTCGATTCCCGTGACTTGCTATCATGAGAGGTTGACCAGGAGAAATATTGATTAGAAAAAGTCAAAATCTATAGAAAGGAACGGTTAAATATTTGCACACTCTCTTACTGATGTTAAGGTCTAAGGTTTGATTCCCGTGACCTGCTATCATGAAAGGTTGGCCAGGAGAAATATTGATTAAAAAAAGTCGAATTCTATAGATAGGAATGTTTAAATAGTTGCACACTCCCTTACTGATGTAGAGGTCTAGGGTTCGATTCCCGTGACCTGCAATCATGAAAGGTTGGCCAGGAGAAATATTATTTAGAAAAAGTCGAATTCTATAGATAGGAATGTTTATATAGTTGCACACTCCCTTACTGATGTAGAGGTCTAGAGTTCGATTCCCGTGACCTGCTATCATTAGAGGTTGACCTGGAGAAAGATTGATTAGAAAAAGTTGAATTTTATAAATAGGAATGGTTAAATAGTTGCACACTCCCTTACTGATGTAGAGGTCTAGGGTTCGATTCCCGTGACCTGCTATCATGAAAGGTTGGCCAGGAGAAATATTGATTAGATAAAGTCGAATTCTATAGATAGTAATAGTTCAATAGTTGCACACTCCCTTACTGATGTAGAGGTCTAGGGTTCGATTCCCGTGACCTGCTATCATGAAAGGTTGGCCAGGAGAAATATTGATTAGAAAAAGTCGAATTCTACAGATAAGAATGTTTATATAGTTGCACACTCCCTTACTGAGATAGAGGTCTAGGGTTCGATTCCCGTGACCTGCTATCATTAGAGGTTGACCTGGAGAAAGATTGATTAGAAAAAGTTGAATTTTATAAATAGGAATGGTTAAATAGTTGCACACTCCCTTACCGATGTAGAGGTCTAGGGTACGATTCCCGCGACCGGCTATCATGAGAGGTTGACCAGGAAAAATATTCATTAGAAAAAGTCGAATTCTATAGATAGGAATGGTTAAATAGTTGCACACTCCCTTACTGATGTAGAGGTCTAGGGTTCGATTCCCGTGACCTGCTATCATGAAAGGTTGGCCAGGAGAAATATTGATTAGAAAAAGTCGAATTCTATTGGTAGGAATGGCTAAATAGTAGCACACTCCCTTACTGATGTAGAGGTCTAGGGTTCGATTCCCGTGACCTGCTATCATGAAAGGTTGGCCAGGAGAAATATTAATTAGAAAAAGTCAAATTCTATAGATAGGATTGGTTAAATATTTGCACACCCTCTTACTGATGTTAAGGTCTAGGGTTCGATTCCCGTGACCTGCTATCATTAAAGGTTGGCCAGGAGAAATATTGATTAGAAAAAGTCGAATTCTATAGATAGGATTGGTTAAATAGTTGCACACTCCCTTACTGATGTAAAGGTCTAGGGTTCGATTCCCGTGACTTGCTATCATGAGAGGTTGACCAGGAGAAATATTGATTAGAAAAAGTCAAAATCTATAGAAAGGAACGGTTAAATATTTGCACACTCTCTTACTGATGTTAAGGTCTAAGGTTTGATTCCCGTGACCTGCTATCATGAAAGGTTGGCCAGGAGAAATATTGATTAAAAAAAGTCGAATTCTATAGATAGGAATGTTTAAATAGTTGCACACTCCCTTACTGATGTAGAGGTCTAGGGTTCGATTCCCGCGACTGACTATCATGAGAGGTTGACCAGGAAAAATATTCATTAGAAAAAGTCGAAATCTATAGAAAGGAATGGTTAAATATTTGCCCACTCTCTTACTGATGTCAAGGTCTAGGGTTTGATTCTCGTGACCTGCTATCATGAGGGGTTGACCAGAAGAAATATTGATTAGAAAAAGTCGAAATCTATAGAAAGGAACGGTTAAATATTTGCACACCCTCTTACTGATGTAGAGGTCTAGGGTTCGATTCCCGTGACCTGCTATCATGAAAGGTTGACCAGGATAAATATTGAATAGAATAAGTCAAAATCTATAGAAAGGAACGGTTAAATATTTGCCCACTCTCTTACTGATGTCAAGGTCTAGGGTTCGATTCCCGTGACCTGCTATCATCAAAGGTTGGCCTGGAGAAATATTGATTAGAAAAAGTCGAATTCTATAGATAGGATTGGTTAAATAGTTGCACACTCCCTTACTGACGTAGAGGTCTAGGGTTCGATTCCCGTGACTTGCTATCATGAGGGGTTGACCAGGAGAAATATTGATTAGAAAAAGTCGAAATCTATAGAAAGGAACGGTTAAATATTTGCACACCCTCTTACTGATGTTAAGGTCTAGGGTTCGATTCCCGTGACCTGCTATCATTAAAGGATGGACAGGAGAAAGATTGATTAGAAAAAGTTGAATTTTATAAATAGGAATGGTTAAATAGTTGCACACTCCCTTACTGATGTAGAGGTCTAGAGTTCGATTCCCTAGACCTGCTATCATAAGAGGTTGACCTGGAGAAAGATTGATTAGAAAAAGTTGAATTTTATAAATAGGAATGGTTAAATAGTTGCACACTCCCTTACTGATGTAGAGGTCTAGGGTTCAATTCCCGTGACCTGCTATCATGAAAGGTTGGCCAGGAGAAATATTGATTAGAAAAAGTCGAATTCCATAGATAGGAATGTTTATATAGTTGCACACTCCCTTACTGAGATAGAGGTCTAGGGTTCGATTCCCGTGACCTGCTATCATTAGAGGTTGACTTGGAGATAGATTGATTAGAAGAAGTCGAATTCTACGGATAGGAATGGTTAAATAGTTGCACACTCCCTTACTGATGTAGAGGTCTAAGGTTTGATTCCCGTGACCTGCTATCATGAGGGGTTGACCAGAAGAAATATTGATTAGAAAAAGTCGAAATCTATAGAAAGGAACGGTTAAATATTTGCACACCCTCTTACTGATGTAGAGGTCTAGGGTTCGATTCCCGTGACCTGCTATCATGAAAGGTTGACCAGGATAAATATTGAATAGAATAAGTCGAAATCTATAGATAGGAATGTTTATATAGTTGCACACTCCCTTACTGAGATAGAGGTCTTGGGTTCGATTCCCGTGACCTGCTATCATTAGAGGTTGACCTGGAGAAAGATTGATTAGAAAAAGTTGAATTTTATAAATAGGAATGGTTAAATAGTTGCACACTCCCTTACTGATGTAGAGGTCTAGGGTTCGATTCCCGTGACCTGCTATCATGAAAGGTTGGCCAGGAGAAATATTGATTAGATAAAGTCGAATTCTATAGATAGTAATGGTTCAATAGTTGCACACTCCCTTACTGATGTAGAGGTCAAGGGTTCGATTCCCGTGACCTGCTATCATGAAAGGTTGGCCAGGAGAAATATTGATTAGAAAAAGTCGAATTCTATAGATAGGAATGTTTATATAGTTGCACACTCCCTTACTGAGATAGAGGTCTAGGGTTCGATTCCCGTGACCTGCTATCATTAGAGGTTGACCTGGAGAAAGATTGATTAGAAAAAGTTGAATTTTATAAATAGGAATGGTTAAATAGTTGCACACTCCCTTACTGATGTAGAGGTCTAGGGTTCAATTCCCGTGACCTGCTATCATGAAAGGTTGGCCAGAAGAAATATTGATTAGAAAAAGTCGAATTCTATAGATAGGAATGTTTATATAGTTGCACACTCCCTTACTGAAATAGAGGTCTAGGGTTCGATTCCCGTGACCTGCTATCATTAGAGGTTGACTTGGAGAAAGATTGATTAGAAAAAGTTGAATTTTATAAATAGGAATGGTTAAATAGTTGCACACTCACATACTGATTCAGAGTTCTAGGGTTCGATTCCCGTGACCAGCTATCATGAAAGGTTGGCCAGGAGAAAGATTGATTAGAAAAAGTTGAATTTTATAAATAAGAATGGTTAAATAGTTGCACACTACCGTACTGATGTAGAGGTCTAGGGTACGATTCCCGCGACCTGTTATAATGAGGTTGGCCGGGAAATATATTAATTAGGGGAAGTCGAATTCAATAGATAGAAATGGTTACATAGGTGCACACTCCCTTACTGATGTAGAGGTCCAGGGTTCGATTCCCGTGACCTGCTATCATGAAAGGTTGACCAGGATAAATATTGAATAGAAAAAGTCGAATTCTATAGATAGGAATGTTTATATAGTTGCACACTCTCTTACTGATGTAGAGGTCTAGGGTTCGATTCCCTAGACCTGCTATCATAAGAGGTTGACCTGGAGAAAGATTGATTAGAAAAAGTTGAATTTAATAAATAGGAATGGTTAAATAGTTGCACACTCCCTTACTGATGTAGAGGTCTAGGGTACGATTCCCGCGACCGGCTATCATGAGAGGTTGACCAGGAAAAATATTCATTAGAAAAAGTCGAATTCTATAGATAGGATTGGTTAAATATTTGCACACCCTCTTACTGATGTTAAGGTCTAGGGTTCGATTCCCGTGACCTGCTATCATTAAATGTTGGCCAGGAGAAATATTGATTAGAAAAAGTCGAATTCTATAGATAGGATTGGTTAAATAGTTGCACACTCCCTTACTGATGTAGAGGTCTAGGGTTCGATTCCCGTGACTTGCTATCATGAGAGGTTGACCAGGAGAAATATTGATTAGAAAAAGTCAAAATCTATAGAAAGGAACGGTTAAATATTTGCACACTCTCTTACTGATGTTAAGGTCTAAGGTTTGATTCCCGTGACCTGCTATCATGAAAGGTTGGCCAGGAGAAATATTGATTAAAAAAAGTCGAATTCTATAGATAGGAATGTTTAAATAGTTGCACACTCCCTTACTGATGTAGAGGTCTAGGGTTCGATTCCCGTGACCTGCAATCATGAAAGGTTGGCCAGGAGAAATATTATTTAGAAAAAGTCGAATTCTATAGATAGGAATGTTTATATAGTTGCACACTCCCTTACTGATGTAGAGGTCTAGGGTTCGATTCCCGTGACCTGCTATCATTAGAGGTTGACCTGGAGAAAGATTGATTAGAAAAAGTTGAATTTTATAAATAGGAATGGTTAAATAGTTGCACACTCCCTTACTGATGTAGAGGTCTAGGGTTCGATTCCCGTGACCTGTTATCATGAAAGGTTGGCCAGGAGAAATATTGATTAGATAAAGTCGAATTCTATAGATAGTAATAGTTCAATAGTTGCACACTCCCTTACTGATGTAGAGGTCTAGGGTTCGATTCCCGTGACCTGCTATCATGAAAGGTTGGCCAGGAGAAATATTGATTAGAAAAAGTCGAATTCTACAGATAAGAATGTTTATATAGTTGCACACTCCCTTACTGAGATAGAGGTCTAGGGTTCGATTCCCGTGACCTGCTATCATTAGAGGTTGACCTGGAGAAAGATTGATTAGAAAAAGTTGAATTTTATAAATAGGAATGGTTAAATAGTTGCACACTCCCTTACCGATGTAGAGGTCTAGGGTACGATTCCCGCGACCGGCTATCATGAGAGGTTGACCAGGAAAAATATTCATTAGAAAAAGTCGAATTCCATAGATAGGAATGTTTATATAGTTGCACACTCCCTTACTGAGATAGAGGTCTAGGGTTCGATTCCCGTGACCTGCTATCATTAGAGGTTGACTTGGAGATAGATTGATTAGAAGAAGTCGAATTCTACGGATAGGAATGGTTAAATAGTTGCACACTCCCTTACTGATGTAGAGGTCTAAGGTTTGATTCCCGTGACCTGCTATCATGAGGGGTTGACCAGAAGAAATATTGATTAGAAAAAGTCGAAATCTATAGAAAGGAACGGTTAAATATTTGCACACCCTCTTACTGATGTAGAGGTCTAGGGTTCGATTCCCGTGACCTGCTATCATGAAAGGTTGACCAGGATAAATATTGAATAGAATAAGTCGAAATCTATAGATAGGAATGTTTATATAGTTGCACACTCCCTTACTGAGATAGAGGTCTAGGGTTCGATTCCCGTGACCTGCTATCATTAGAGGTTGACCTGGAGAAAGATTGATTAGAAAAAGTTGAATTTTATAAATAGGAATGGTTAAATAGTTGCACACTCCCTTACTGATGTAGAGGTCTAGGGTTCGATTCCCGTGACCTGCTATCATGAAAGGTTGGCCAGGAGAAATATTGATTAGATAAAGTCGAATTCTATAGATAGTAATGGTTCAATAGTTGCACACTCCCTTACTGATGTAGAGGTCAAGGGTTCGATTCCCGTGACCTGCTATCATGAAAGGTTGGCCAGGAGAAATATTGATTAGAAAAAGTCGAATTCTATAGATAGGAATGTTTATATAGTTGCACACTCCCTTACTGAGATAGAGGTCTAGGGTTCGATTCCCGTGACCTGCTATCATTAGAGGTTGACCTGGAGAAAGATTGATTAGAAAAAGTTGAATTTTATAAATAGGAATGGTTAAATAGTTGCACACTCCCTTACTGATGTAGAGGTCTAGGGTTCAATTCCCGTGACCTGCTATCATGAAAGGTTGGCCAGAAGAAATATTGATTAGAAAAAGTCGAATTCTATAGATAGGAATGTTTATATAGTTGCACACTCCCTTACTGAAATAGAGGTCTAGGGTTCGATTCCCGTGACCTGCTATCATTAGAGGTTGACTTGGAGAAAGATTGATTAGAAAAAGTTGAATTTTATAAATAGGAATGGTTAAATAGTTGCACACTCACATACTGATTCAGAGTTCTAGGGTTCGATTCCCGTGACCAGCTATCATGAAAGGTTGGCCAGGAGAAAGATTGATTAGAAAAAGTTGAATTTTATAAATAAGAATGGTTAAATAGTTGCACACTACCGTACTGATGTAGAGGTCTAGGGTACGATTCCCGCGACCTGTTATAATGAGGTTGGCCGGGAAATATATTAATTAGGGGAAGTCGAATTCAATAGATAGAAATGGTTACATAGGTGCACACTCCCTTACTGATGTAGAGGTCCAGGGTTCGATTCCCGTGACCTGCTATCATGAAAGGTTGACCAGGATAAATATTGAATAGAAAAAGTCGAATTCTATAGATAGGAATGTTTATATAGTTGCACACTCTCTTACTGATGTAGAGGTCTAGGGTTCGATTCCCTAGACCTGCTATCATAAGAGGTTGACCTGGAGAAAGATTGATTAGAAAAAGTTGAATTTAATAAATAGGAATGGTTAAATAGTTGCACACTCCCTTACTGATGTAGAGGTCTAGGGTACGATTCCCGCGACCGGCTATCATGAGAGGTTGACCAGGAAAAATATTCATTAGAAAAAGTCGAATTCTATAGATAGGATTGGTTAAATATTTGCACACCCTCTTACTGATGTTAAGGTCTAGGGTTCGATTCCCGTGACCTGCTATCATTAAATGTTGGCCAGGAGAAATATTGATTAGAAAAAGTCGAATTCTATAGATAGGATTGGTTAAATAGTTGCACACTCCCTTACTGATGTAGAGGTCTAGGGTTCGATTCCCGTGACTTGCTATCATGAGAGGTTGACCAGGAGAAATATTGATTAGAAAAAGTCAAAATCTATAGAAAGGAACGGTTAAATATTTGCACACTCTCTTACTGATGTTAAGGTCTAAGGTTTGATTCCCGTGACCTGCTATCATGAAAGGTTGGCCAGGAGAAATATTGATTAAAAAAAGTCGAATTCTATAGATAGGAATGTTTAAATAGTTGCACACTCCCTTACTGATGTAGAGGTCTAGGGTTCGATTCCCGTGACCTGCAATCATGAAAGGTTGGCCAGGAGAAATATTATTTAGAAAAAGTCGAATTCTATAGATAGGAATGTTTATATAGTTGCACACTCCCTTACTGATGTAGAGGTCTAGGGTTCGATTCCCGTGACCTGCTATCATTAGAGGTTGACCTGGAGAAAGATTGATTAGAAAAAGTTGAATTTTATAAATAGGAATGGTTAAATAGTTGCACACTCCCTTACTGATGTAGAGGTCTAGGGTTCGATTCCCGTGACCTGTTATCATGAAAGGTTGGCCAGGAGAAATATTGATTAGATAAAGTCGAATTCTATAGATAGTAATAGTTCAATAGTTGCACACTCCCTTACTGATGTAGAGGTCTAGGGTTCGATTCCCGTGACCTGCTATCATGAAAGGTTGGCCAGGAGAAATATTGATTAGAAAAAGTCGAATTCTACAGATAAGAATGTTTATATAGTTGCACACTCCCTTACTGAGATAGAGGTCTAGGGTTCGATTCCCGTGACCTGCTATCATTAGAGGTTGACCTGGAGAAAGATTGATTAGAAAAAGTTGAATTTTATAAATAGGAATGGTTAAATAGTTGCACACTCCCTTACCGATGTAGAGGTCTAGGGTACGATTCCCGCGACCGGCTATCATGAGAGGTTGACCAGGAAAAATATTCATTAGAAAAAGTCGAATTCTATAGATAGGAATGGTTAAATAGTTGCACACTCCCTTACTGATGTAGAGGTCTAGGGTTCGATTCCCGTGACCTGCTATCATGAAAGGTTGGCCAGGAGAAATATTGATTAGAAAAAGTCGAATTCTATTGGTAGGAATGGCTAAATAGTAGCACACTCCCTTACTGATGTAGAGGTCTAGGGTTCGATTCCCGTGACCTGCTATCATGAAAGGTTGGCCAGGAGAAATAATAATTAGAAAAAGTCAAATTCTATAGATAGGATTGGTTAAATATTTGCACACCCTCTTACTGATGTTAAGGTCTAGGGTTCGATTCCCGTGACCTGCTATCATTAAAGGTTGGCCAGGAGAAATATTGATTAGAAAAAGTCGAATTCTATAGATAGGATTGGTTAAATAGTTGCACACTCCCTTACTGATGTAGAGGTCTAGGGTTCGATTCCCGTGACTTGCTATCATGAGAGGTTGACCAGGAGAAATATTGATTAGAAAAAGTCAAAATCTATAGAAAGGAACGGTTAAATATTTGCACACTCTCTTACTGATGTTAAGGTCTAAGGTTTGATTCCCGTGACCTGCTATCATGAAAGGTTGGCCAGGAGAAATATTGATTAAAAAAAGTCGAATTCTATAGATAGGAATGTTTAAATAGTTGCACACTCCCTTACTGATGTAGAGGTCTAGGGTTCGATTCCCGTGACCTGCTATCATGAAAGGTTGGCCAGGAGAAATATTAATTAGAAAAAGTCGAATTCTATAGATAGGAATGTTTATATAGTTGCACACTCCCTTACTGAGATAGAGGTCTAGGGTTCGATTCCCGTGACCTGCTATCATTAGAGGTTGACCTGGAGAAAGATTGATTAGAAAAAGTTGAATTTTATAAATAGGAATGGTTAAATAGTTGCACACTCCCTTACCGATGTAGAGGTCTAGGGTACGATTCCCGCGACCGGCTATCATGAGAGGTTGACCAGGAAAAATATTCATTAGAAAAAGTCGAATTCTATAGATAGTAATGGTTCAATAGTTGCACACTCCCTTACTGATGTAGAGGTCAAGGGTTCGATTCCCGTGACCTGTTAAAATGAGAGGTTGGCCAGGAAATATATTAATTAGGGGAAGTCGAATTCAATAGATAGAAATGGTTACATAGGTGCACACTCCCTTACTGATGTAGAGGTCTAGGGTTCGATTCCCGTGACCTGCTATCATGAAAGGTTGGCCAGGAGAAATATTGATTAGAAAAAGTCGAATTCTATAGATAGTAATAGTTCAATAGTTGCACACTCCCTTACTGATGTAGAGGTCTAGGGTTCGATTCCCGTGACCTGCTATCATGAAAGGTTGGCCAGGAGAAATATTGATTAGAAAAAGTCGAATTCTACAGATAAGAATGTTTATATAGTTGCACACTCCCTTACTGAGATAGAGGTCTAGGGTTCGATTCCCGTGACCTGCTATCATTAGAGGTTGACCTGGAGAAAGATTGATTAGAAAAAGTTGAATTTTATAAATAGGAATGGTTAAATAGTTGCACACTCCCTTACCGATGTAGAGGTCTAGGGTACGATTCCCGCGACCGGCTATCATGAGAGGTTGACCAGGAAAAATATTCATTAGAAAAAGTCGAATTCTATAGATAGGAATGGTTAAATAGTTGCACACTCCCTTACTGATGTAGAGGTCTAGGGTTCGATTCCCGTGACCTGCTATCATGAAAGGTTGGCCAGGAGAAATATTGATTAGAAAAAGTCGAATTCTATTGGTAGGAATGGCTAAATAGTAGCACACTCCCTTACTGATGTAGAGGTCTAGGGTTCGATTCCCGTGACCTGCTATCATGAAAGGTTGGCCAGGAGAAATAATAATTAGAAAAAGTCAAATTCTATAGATAGGATTGGTTAAATATTTGCACACCCTCTTACTGATGTTAAGGTCTAGGGTTCGATTCCCGTGACCTGCTATCATTAAAGGTTGGCCAGGAGAAATATTGATTAGAAAAAGTCGAATTCTATAGATAGGATTGGTTAAATAGTTGCACACTCCCTTACTGATGTAGAGGTCTAGGGTTCGATTCCCGTGACTTGCTATCATGAGAGGTTGACCAGGAGAAATATTGATTAGAAAAAGTCAAAATCTATAGAAAGGAACGGTTAAATATTTGCACACTCTCTTACTGATGTTAAGGTCTAAGGTTTGATTCCCGTGACCTGCTATCATGAAAGGTTGGCCAGGAGAAATATTGATTAAAAAAAGTCGAATTCTATAGATAGGAATGTTTAAATAGTTGCACACTCCCTTACTGATGTAGAGGTCTAGGGTTCGATTCCCGTGACCTGCTATCATGAAAGGTTGGCCAGGAGAAATATTAATTAGAAAAAGTCGAATTCTATAGATAGGAATGTTTATATAGTTGCACACTCCCTTACTGAGATAGAGGTCTAGGGTTCGATTCCCGTGACCTGCTATCATTAGAGGTTGACCTGGAGAAAGATTGATTAGAAAAAGTTGAATTTTATAAATAGGAATGGTTAAATAGTTGCACACTCCCTTACCGATGTAGAGGTCTAGGGTACGATTCCCGCGACCGGCTATCATGAGAGGTTGACCAGGAAAAATATTCATTAGAAAAAGTCGAATTCTATAGATAGTAATGGTTCAATAGTTGCACACTCCCTTACTGATGTAGAGGTCAAGGGTTCGATTCCCGTGACCTGTTAAAATGAGAGGTTGGCCAGGAAATATATTAATTAGGGGAAGTCGAATTCAATAGATAGAAATGGTTACATAGGTGCACACTCCCTTACTGATGTAGAGGTCTAGGGTTCGATTCCCGTGACCTGCTATCATGAAAGGTTGGCCAGGAGAAATATTGATTAGAAAAAGTCGAATTCTATAGGTAAGAATGGCTAAATAATTGCACACATCTTTACTGATGTAGAGGTCTAGGGTTCGATTCCCGTGACCTGCTATCATGAAAGGTTGACTAGGAGAAATATTAATTAGAAAATGTCTAATTCTATAAATTCGAATTGTTGAATAGTTGCACACTCACTTACTGATGTAGAGGTCTAGGGTTCGATTCCCGTGACTTGCTATCATGAGAGGTTGACCAGGAGAAATATTGATTAGAAAAAGTTGAATTTTATAAATAGGAAAGGTTAAATAGTTGCACACTCCCTTACTGATGTAGAGGTGAAGGGTTCGATTCCCGTGACCTGCTATCATGAAAGGTTAGCCAGGAGAAATATTGATTAGATAAAGTTGAATTCTATAGATAGTAATGGTTAAATAGTTGCACACTCCCTTACTGATGTAGAGGTCTAGGGTTCGATCCCGTGACCTGCTATCATGAAAGGTTGGCCAGGAGAAATATTGATTAGATTAAGTCGAATTCTATAGATAGTAATGGTTCAATAGTTGCACACTCCCTTACTGATGTAGAGGTCTAGGGTTCGATTCCCGTGACCTGCTATCATGAAAGGTTGGCCAGGAGAAATATTGATTAGAAAAAGTCGAATTCTATAGATAGGAATGTTTATATAGTTGCACACTCCCTTACTGAGATAGAGGTCTAGGGTTCGATTCCCGTGACTTGCTATCATGAGGGGTTGACCAGGAGAAATATTGATTAGAAAAAGTCGAAATCTATAGAAAGGAACGGTTAAATATTTGCACACCCTCTTACTGATGTTAAGGTCTAGGGTTCGATTCCCGTGACCTGCTATCATGAAAGGTTGGCCAGGAGAAATATTGATTAGAAAAAGTCGAATTCTATAGGTAGGAATGGCTAAATAATTGCACACATCTTTACTGATGTAGAGGTCTAGGGTTCGATTCCCGTGACCTGCTATCATGAAAGGTTGACTAGGAGAAATATTGATTAGATAAAGTCGAATTCTATAGATAGTAATGGTTAAATAGTTGCACACTCCCTTACTGATGTAGAGGTCTAGGGTTCGATCCCTTGACCTGCTATCATGAAAGGTTGGCCAGGAGAAATATTGATTAGATTAAGTCGAATTCTATAGATAGGAATGTTTATATAGTTGCACACTCCCTTACTGAGATAGAGGTCTAGGGTTCGATTCCCGTGACTTGCTATCATGAGGGGTTGACCAGGAGAAATATTGATTAGAAAAAGTCGAAATCTATAGAAAGGAACGGTTAAATATTTGCACACCCTCTTACTGATGTTAAGGTCTAGGGTTCGATTCCCGTGACCTGCTATCATGAAAGGTTGGCCAGGAGAAATATTGATTAGAAAAAGTTGAATTTTATAAATAGGAATGGTTAAATAGTTGCACACTCCCTTACTGATGTAGAGGTGTAGGGTTCGATTCCCGTGACCTGCTATCATGAAAGGTTAGCCAGGAGAAATATTGATTAGATAAAGTCGAATTCTATAGATAGTAATGGTTAAATAGTTGCACACTCCCTTACTGATGTAGAGGTCTAGGGTTCGATCCCGTGACCTGCTATCATGAAAGGTTGGCCAGGAGAAATATTGATTAGATTAAGTCGAATTCTATAGATAGTAATGGTTCAATAGTTGCACACTCCCTTACTGATGTAGAGGTCTAGGGTTCGATTCCCGTGACCTGCTATCATTAGAGGTTGACCTGGAGAAAGATTGATTAGAAAAAGTTGAATTTTATAAATAGGAATGGTTAAATAGTTGCACACTCCCTTACCGATGTAGAGGTCTAGGGTACGATTCCCGCGACCGGCTATCATGAGAGGTTGACCAGGAAAAATATTCATTAGAAAAAGTCGAATTCTATAGATAGGAATGGTTAAATAGTTGCACACTCCCTTACTGATGTAGAGGTCTAGGGTTCGATTCCCGTGACCTGCTATCATGAAAGGTTGGCCAGGAGAAATATTGATTAGAAAAAGTCGAATTCTATAGGTAGGAATGGCTAAATAATTGCACACATCTTTACTGATGTAGAGGTCTAGGGTTCGATTCCCGTGACCTGCTATCATGAAAGGTTGACTAGGAGAAATATTGATTAGAAAATGTCTAATTCTATAAATTCGAATTGTTGAATAGTTGCACACTCACTTACTGATGTAGAGGTCTAGGGTTCGATTCCCGTGACTTGCTATCATGAGAGGTTGACCAGGAGAAATATTGATTAGAAAAAGTCAAAATCTATAGAAAGGAACGGTTAAATATTTGCACACTCTCTTACTGATGTTAAGGTCTAAGGTTTGATTCCCGTGACCTGCTATCATTAAAGGTTGGCCAGGAGAAATATTGATTAGAAAAAGTCGAATTCTATAGATAGGATTCGTTAAATAGTTGCACACTCCCTTACTGATGTAGAGGTCTAGGGTTCGATTCCCGTGACCTGCTATCATTAGAGGTTGACCTGGAGAAAGATTGATTAGAAAAAGTTGAATTTTATAAATAGGAATGGTTAAAAGGTTGCACACTCCCTTACTGATGTAGAGGTCTAGGGTTCGATTCCCTAGACCTGCTATCATAAGAGGTTGACCTGGATGAAGATTGATTAGAAAAAGTCGAATTCTATAGATAGGAATGTTTATATAGTTGCACACTCCCTTACTGATATAGAGGTCTAGGGTTCGATTCCCGTGACCTGCTATCATTAGAGGTTGACCTGGAGAAAGATTGATTAGAAAAAGTTGAATTTTATAAATAGGAATGGTTAAATAGTTGCACACTCCCTTACTGATGTAGAGGTCTAGGGTTCGATTCCCGTGACCTGCTATCATGAAAGGTTGGCCAGGAGAAATATTGATTAGATAAAGTCGAATTCTATAGATAGTAATGGTTCAATAGTTGCACACTCCCTTACTGATGTAGAGGTCTAGGGTTCGATTCCTGTGACCTGCTATCATGAAAGGTTGGCCAAGAGAAATATTGATTAGAAAAAGTCGAATTCTATAGATAGGAATGTTTATATAGTTGCACACTCCCTTACTGATGTAGAGGTCTAGGGTTCGATTCCCGTGACCTGCTATCATTAAAGGTTGACCTGGGGAAAGATTGATTAGAAAAAGTTGAATTTTATAAATAGGAATGGTTAAACAGTTGCACACTCCCTTACTGATGTAGAGGTCTAGGGTTCGATTCCCGTGACCAGCTATCATGAAAGGTTGGCCAGGAGAAAGATTGATTAGAAAAAGTTGAATTTTATAAATAGGAATGGTTAAATAGTTGCACACTACCTTACTGATGTAGAGGTCTAGGGTACGATTCCCGTGACCTGCTATCATGAAAGGTTGACCAGGATAAATATTGAATAGAATAAGTCGAAATCTATAGAAAGGAATGGTTAAATATTTGCCCACTCTCTTACTGATGTCAAGGTCTAGGGTTCGATTCCCGTGACCTGCTATAATGAAAGGTTGACCAGAGAAATATTGATTAGAAAAAGTCGAATTCTATAGATAGGAATATTTAAATAGTTACACACTCCCTTACTGATGTAGAGGTCTAGGGTTCGATTCCCGTGACCTGCTATCATGAGAGGATGGCCAGGAGAAATATTGATTAGAAAAAGTCGAATTCTATTGATAGGAATATTTAAATAGTTGCACACTCCCTTACTGATGTAGAGGTCTAGGGTTCGATTCCCGTGACCTGCTATCATGAGAGGATGGCCAGGAGAAATATTGATTAGAAAAAGTCGAATTCTATAGATAGGAATATTTAAATAGTTGCACACTCCCTTACTGATGTAGAGGTCTAGGGTTCGATTCCCCTGACCTGCTATCATGAGAGGTTGACCAGGAGAAATATTGATTAGAAAAAGTTGAATTTTGTAAATAGGAATGGTTAAACAGTTGCACACTCCCTTACTGATGTAGAGGTCTAGGGTTCGATTCCCTAGACCTGCTATCATAAGAGGTTGACCTGGAGAAAGATTGATTAGAAAAAGTTGAATTTTATAAATAGGAATTGTTAAATAGTTGCACACTCCCTTACTGATGTAGAGGTCTAGGGTACGATTCCCGCGACTGGCTATCATGAGAGGTTGACCAGGAAAAATATTCATTAGAAAAAGTCGAAATCTATAGAAAGGAATGGTTTAATATTTGCCCACTCTCTTACTGATGTCAAGGTCTAGGGTTTGATTCCCGTGACCTGCTATCATTATAGGTTGGCCAGGAGAAATATTGATTAGAAAAAGTCGAATTCTATAGATAGGAATGTTTATATAGTTGCACACTCTCTTACTAATGTTAAGGTCTAGGGTTCGATTCCCTTGACCTGCTATCATGAAAGGATGGCCAGGAGAAATATTGATTAGAAGAAGTCGAATTCTACGGATAGGAATGGTTAAATAGTTGCACACTCCCTTACTGATGTAGAGGTCTAAGGTTCGATTCCCGTGACCTGCTATAATGAAAGGTTGTCCAGGAGAAATATTGATTAGAAAAAGTCGAATTCTATAGATAGGAATGGTTAAATAGTTGCACACTCCCCTATAGATTGTATAGGTCTAGGGTTCGATTCCCGTGACCTGCTATCATGAAAGGTTGGCCAGGAGAAATATTGATTAGAAAAAGTCGAATTCTATTGGTAGGAATGGCTAAATAGTAGCACCCTCCCTTACTGATGTAGAGGTCTAAGGTTCGATTCCCGTGACCGGCTATCATGAGAGGTTTACCAGGAGAAATATTCATTAGAAAAAGTCGAATTCTATAGATAGGAATGGTTATATAGTTGCACACTCCCTTACTGATTGTAGAGGTCTAGGGTTCGATTCCCGTGACCTGCTACCATGAGAGGTTGACTAGGAGGAATATTGTTTAGAAAAAGTCGAATTCAATAAATAGGAATGGTTAAATAGTTGCACACTCACATATTGATTCAGAGGTCTAGGGTTCGATTCCCGTGACCAGCTATCATGAAAGGTTGGCCAGGAGAAAGATTGATTAGAAAAAGTTGAATTTTATAAATAGGAATGGTTAAATAGTTGCACACTACCTTACTGATGTAGAGGTCTAGGGTACGATTCCCGCGACCTATTATAATGAGAGGTTGGCCAGGAAATATATTAATTAGGGGAAGTAGAATTCAATAGATAGAAATGGTTACATAGGTGCACACTCCCTTACTGATGTAGAGGTCTAGGGTTCGATTCCCGTGACCTGCTATCATGAAAGGTTGACCAGGATAAATATTGAATAGAATAAGTCGAAATCTATAGAAAGGAATGGTTAAATATTTGCCCACTCTCTTACTGAAGTCAAGGTCTAGGGTTCGATTTCCGTGACCTGCTATATAGAAAGGTTGACCAGAGAAATATTGATTAGAAAAAGTCGAATTCTATAGATAGGAATATTTAAATAGTTACACACTCCCTTACTGATGTAGAGGTCTAGGGTACGATTCCCGCGACCTGTTATAATGAGAGGTTGGCCAGGAAATATATTAATTAGGGGAAGTCGAATTCAATAGATAGAAATGGTTACATAGGTGCACACTCCCTTACTGATGTAGAGGTCTAGGGTTCGATTCCCGTGACCTGCTATCATGAAAGGTTGACCAGCATAAATATTGAATAGAATAAGTCGAAATCTATAGAAAGGAATGGTTAAATATTTGCCCACTCTCTTACTGATGTCAAGGTCTAGGGTTCGATTCCCGTGACCTGCTATCATGAGAGGATGGCCAGGAGAAATATTGATTAGAAAAAGTCGAATTCTATAGATAGTAATATTTAAATAGTTGCACACTCCCTTACTGATGTAGAGGTCTAGGGTTCGATTCCCGTGACCTGCTATCATGAGAGGATGGGCAGGAGAAATATTGATTAGAAAAAGTCGAATTTTATTGATAGGAATATTTAAATAGTTGCACACTCCCTTACTGATGTAGAGGTCTAGGGTTCGATTCCCGTGACCTGCTATCATGAGAGGATGGCCAGGAGAAATATTGATTAGAAAAAGTCGAATTCTATAGATAGGAATATTTAAATAGTTGCACACTCCCTTACTGATGTAGAGGTCTAGGGTTCGATTCCCCTGACCTGCTATCATGAGAGGTTGACCAGGAGAAATATTGATTAGAAAAAGTTGAATTTTGTAAATAGGAATGGTTAAATAGTTGCACACTCCCTTACTGATGTAGAGGTCTAGGGTACGATTCCCGCGACCTGTTATAATGAGAGGTTGGCCAGGAAATATATTAATTAGGGGAAATCGAATTCAATAGATAGAAAAGGTGCACATTTCCTTACTGATGTAGAGGTCTAGGGTTCGATTCACGTGACCTGCTATCATGAGAGGTTGGCCAGGAGAAATATTGATTAGAAAAAGTCGAACTCTATAAATAGGAATGGTTAAGTGTTTCACACTTCCTTGCTGATGTAGAGGTCGCGGGTTCGATTCCCGTGACCTTTTATTTTGAGAGGTTTGCCAGGAAATTAATTAATTAGGGAAGTTTGGATTCAATAAATAGGAATTGTTAGATTGGTACACACTCCCTTGCTGATGTGGAGGTCGGGGGTGCGATTCCCGCGTTTTATTATAATGAAGCGTTGCCCGGGAGAAGTCCTGGTTCGTATTTTATAAATAGGAATGGTCGGAAGAGTTCTATCGCCCCAGTAACATTAGCTCGGTTTGATCGACTGTTAGTAGCCTCATAGTGTTTCTCAATTGAACCGAGCGATAGGGATTTTGTTGCAGGTGCCACCGTCGTGGGACGATTGGTGGAATAGGAATGTTCGTGATACCGAGGCCAAATAGTCCAGGCTCTGCCAATCGCGGTATTGAGTGTACCAGCGGCGGTGTGGAGGGTGGTGCTCTGAAGAAACTCTTCTAATAAACGAAGAGGGAGAGGACTAACAAAAAGCAAACATACAAAGCAATGCGTACCCAAAGTGGACCCTCGACTGATGGGATTATTATTATTATTAGCTAGTTCCATAAAGCTCATATTCCCTTATTCCGCCTAGCACACGATTTATGAAATTATATTTCTCCTAGCAGAATCGGCTGGCGGAGGCCCTACGGCCATATCTATACTTGTTCTAACTCTAGTGTACTAATATTCACTTCCCCTTAGTTCTGGAATCCTGCCCTCGATATCTTCATCCGACCCTAGCGCGCTACCTCCTTCTTCATCCGGTACTTCGTCAACTATCAACTGTCGGCACGGGCGCCAGTAAGATGGCTCCATCTCACCCAGTCACTTTGCTCTTCTCCAGTCTCGACTGGCAACTCTTCTTTAGAGAAGTTCGAGCTGAAGGGATGTAGGTGCAACCGCCGCCGCGTGTTTTTAATATCTGCCTTTAGTTGCTCATCTTCTTCTTCCTGAGCTCAATGCTGAGACTTGTGGATGCTCGATCCGTCCGAGGCGTGGTGCGCGGCGCGTCTCCACGGGGTTCGAGTCCCGCGATCTATTATCATGATGCGCTGGCCGGGAGATATATTCAATAAATAACTAGGTATGGTTAGATATGGTGGTCGAGGGTTCGATTCCCGCGTTCTACTATCGTAAAGCACCGACTGAAATATGACAGATTGGCCAATTATTCTCAGGTAAATAAGCTGTCGAGTGGTTATGGGTGTCAGAGTTCAGAAGGGGCGACTCGGCACTTCGCTGTATCTGGTTACAATGAAGCCCTGCTCTGTATAACTCTGTATTGTTAACATTACTTAAGACATACTATTTCACCGTCAGTTGACGGTTATCTCGATTGAAGAGAGTTCATTTATCTTAAACCGTAAACCTTTATATGGTAGACATTTGAGTGTATTAATGTAGTACTTTGACGTGATCAGTTCCTTTTCTATACTCTGAAGTTAGAATGGAAACTAGTTGGTTATGGACAGAAAGATGTATGTAGCTTTGCGTTGTGTTCCCAACCAGATTATAGCGATCGTAGTTCACTATAATAATAACGGATTTGCTGACAAACTGACCGTTATCTGTCTCGGGATACCCGACAGCCAATCAGCTGATCTATCTAAAGCGAGTCAGTCGAATGGAAGCTTTAAACCGTGTACATGACCATTTTATCGAGGAGAACATATTTTTTGTTCTCACTTTGTTCTGCGTTATTTGAATACTAATTAAATTCCCGGCAAGGCAGAGATAGATATGTGTCTAGGTGACTAATCGACTCAGTATTAACATTCAGAATACTCATTACAATGGTCCCGCGGTAAAAGGGAACGTGTCATCTAATCAATAAATTTGAGGTATTTCTGCAGCAGTGTATATAAAATGTAACGAATTGCGGGGTCCCTTGCCTTGTTTTGTAGGGCGTGTTCATTATTTCCCAATAAGAACACTGCATCTGTCAGCGCGGGTACGATGACGTAGAGAAATGTCCGCACCTACAGAAAGGAGAAGAATAATTATTCGTCATAATGAAACGGTAGATAGAAATGGAAATGTGCGGATCGGGAGTGACTTGATCAGTTCGATGTGGCGGTGGCACTGAGTAGTCTGCGGGGTCTCTAATAAGATTCTGAGCGGTCTTCATTCTGACATTCATTTTGTTCCTGTGATAATAGAGGAAACTATACCAAATAGTTTAAAACATCTGATGATCTCCCCGCGACTGAAGCATTCAACTTCTCCGCTACGTTCTTCAATTCATCGACACGTTTTCAAGTTCTGTTTCTTTTCAGCAACTTAGTCAGCTCAGTGTGACATTTTATAAGGAACAGATATTAAACAATCGAAACCTCGAGTAAAAGAGCTCGCTCTCATTGGAAAAACAGCCCAAAAGATAAATAAATGTCACATTTGTATGGCGTCAGATAGATCGTACATAATATTAGAGACGTTGTGGGGCAATGGAAGAACTTTTTTGAAATAGTAAATGACAAATTATTTTCTACGTTTCAGATTACATTTTCAAAAGAGATGTCAACGTTAGAATCTAGTTGTCTGTTTCAGTGACACTCGGCTAACCTTTCATAGACCGAAAGGGTAAATGTCTAGGGGTAAACTAGTCCTCGTTCTGACATCACCGACCTCATCGGTACTATTAATTAATCTAATAATGGTTTTAGGACGAGGTGTCATTTTTTCAGAAAATAATGAGGTGCAAAGGCTGCTTATTGTACCTCTGGAGTATAATCGTTCCCCGGAGCGGGACGCATTATGTTCTCCAGAAACTAGATTTGTATAAAAAAAGATTATTTCAACGACAGTTAGATGACCTTCAAACTGTACAGTATTTAAGCTTTTAAATTAATATTTGACATTTTATAAATTGTAAAATCCTCGTACCAAGGACATCATCCAGCGTGCCGTAGGTTCGCCACCCCTGCTATAGCCTTTAGCCCGCTGTGATATATTCTCGGACTAACAATCATTATCTCTTGTTGCAGAGTTCGATCCGGCCACTGCTTCTTCAGTACCCAGCCTGTACATCATCATGGAGGTGGATTCCGAGCTACAGCTCAGCTGCGAGCAGTTTGCAACGACGCTGCTATACAGTGAGTCTACTTTCGACCGTGATAACTGGATCCTGAATGACGCGGACCACGCCATGTGGGCCCCGCACCCCAGCGCAGCCGTCCTGGCGCAGTTTGCCAACGTCGTTTACACCGAGATGGAACAAAATAAAGATCAGTTACAGTTTCCCACCGGCTGGACACTGTTGACGACTGCCCGCAACAGTTCCTTATCAAACGGCTACTTCGGGGCCGCTTTCTACCACTCCGCCTCTCAGCAGGTGGTGCTGGCGCACAGGGGAACGGATCCGTTTAACCTGGAATCCGTGCTGGCCGATGTGAATGGAGTTGTTTTCAAAAATTATTCAGCTCACATGAACTCCGCAGCCACGTTTGCCGACAAGGTGAAGCGCGCGATACTCGAAGCCGACCGGCAACCCGGCAAGCGCTTCCGGCTGTCCGTCACGGGGCACTCCCTGGGCGGCTGGCTGGCGCAGACCAGCGGGTTCAGCGTCCAGTTTCTGCAGGCGGCGGACGGAAAGTTCATCAAGATCTGCGAGCGGCCGAGCGGCCTCCGCGCCCACGTGGTGGCGTTCGATAGTCCCGGCTGCAAGGACATGTTGGAGGAAATAGTCGATACCTGTTTCAATAGACACGAGAGAACAGCGTCTATAGAAGCGCTGGATATATCCAGCTACTTGTCTGCGCCCAACCGTATTAACACCTTCGGCCCCCACGCGGGAACCGTATACCGTGTTATGATTGATGTGTCAAAAATTAATAAAAGACAACGTTTTTTTAACTATACCTTAAAAACCCACGAAATGCAGAATTTCGTGAAAGCATTTGCAGAGGGAAGAAGAATACATGAAATGAAGGATTGGCCCTTAAGCAAGATTAGTAACCTGCTCAAAATATTCGGTAAGACAGAGTACACGAGTTTTCATGAGAAAGTGAGTCACGCAGATGAGTATCACCTGGACCCTGAGGATCGCAATGAACGCTTTATGAAAATACGTTACAAAACAAAAAGATTTAACGAGTCCGGCAGTCTGAGGATGTTTTCGGAAGACGAGTTGAAGTTGCTCGAATTTTGGATTATCTTTAGAAGAGAAAATCTAAAGATCAATAAAATACAAGAATTTCTTACTAAACACAACATGGGAGGGTGGAAGGATTTATTTGTCAAATTTTCTATCGATAGAGATAATCGCACTATCACTTGTGACTCCGAGGAGGATCTGGACATGCTGGTCAGGCGGACCAAACTGTTGGTGCGCTGGTTCCCCGCGGAGCTGATGGCGGCGGTGGATCGACAGAGCAGAGAAATACCCGCGATTATATACTCCATGGTAAACCAAAATTACCTCGACTCCTTGCCGGAGTGCGTTTTGGACTTTACGGACAGCTGGCTCGGAGAGTTCTTACAATCTCACCACCGAATCAAGCAAGTTAAGACCGACGACTGTGACTTGGAAATGCTCCGACTGTTCAGTATCGGTCGTCAGTTGCGGGGACAGTCAGCGTATGCCGACCCTGGATGTCAAACGTTTCTACGTTGGACAGATATGGTTAACTTAGAAGACGCCGTGGACATTGAAAACCTTCCAGAGAATGATTTTACCAACGATAATTTATTAGTTATTAATTGCGCATCTATGGATATACCTCCAGATCTCGGGAAGAAACGAATAGCTGAACACTTTCTCGATAACGGCAAAAAGAAACTCATCCTCGTGTCTGATGAACAAAAGTCTGATTTATCCCATTTTTTGGATGTCCCGGTGTCCGTTGTTCGAGTCAGGCCTTTCGAATCGACCCAACTGACGGAGGACTCTCGAAAGAAACTCTTCCAAAGGAAGATACTGCAAGTTGGAGATGCAATTTTGAGCATAGCAGACTTTATGGGAGAAACTAATTTCGACTCTTTTTCATCTAAGATTAATACTTTAATAGGCTCGACAGATCTCAAAAATATTCTGAGGAAAGAGAATAATGTTATGAAAATAGAAAACTCGTGTCCAAATTTTGATTACGGTGTCAACTTTTCCACAATCAACAGGGAAATGAGTTTAGAAAGCTTGGCCAGAAGAGTTTCGGCCGGTGCGCAGCTGGTGGTCAGCGGCGACTCTCAAGGGGAGACAAGGGAAAAGCTCAAGGAAGCCGACCCGAGGACGGACTGCAGGGTCATCTGGGTGTCGGAGAAGGGACCGGCCGGGGAGAAGACATTTAAGCAAACTATATTAAAGAAGCCGAATGACAAAGTGTATTGGGTCGAAGCGAACGGCTCTTCTACAGCTGCAACCGTTAAACAAATTTACAATAAAAGCTTATATATGAGAAGGCGGTTCCATCAGGTCGTGTTCAGGTTAGACCTGTTCGAGGCGTGGTGCAAAGTTAAAGATATATTTATCTTCCAGGGTGTCTCGAGCAAACTGAGTCTGGCGAGCTTGTTAAGATTACCCGAAACAGAGAGACGCATATTTCTGGAAAAAGAAAACATCCTCACGGCGGCCTCGGATGAGGAAGTCAATCGTATTTTGAAGGAAACATATCAAAAGTCCGTTCATTTGCTGAAGTTTGAAGAGCACGGCGAGCGGTTTCTGTGGAAAAGTTCACTAGAGTCGTTAGAAAATCTGCGCTCACACGTATCCGACGACACAAATTATGCAATCGATGAGAGAGAGCTGTGTAACTTGAAGCAGAAGGTGGTGATCATCGCGGACGAACCCGGCATGGGGAAGTCCACCAGCCTGGCGAGCGTGTCTCGACTGTTGCACTCTGATCCTGCGAACTGGCTCGTTTGGATAGATCTAAAACACTTTAAAATTCCCACTGAAAATGTACCCACTGACCGGATACAGCGCTGTGAGCTCCTGCTGAGAGTCAATCTTACCGGAGACAGTTTGCCGCGCGACTTGTTGCAACTCTGCCTGCATCAGGAACATCCGAGGCAGGTTTACGTGATGTTCGATGGTTTCGACGAGCTAAGAAAAGATTATTCCTCGGAGGCGTTGGATCTTTTAACGTACCTCGGTAAAGAAACGAAAGCGAGAGTCTGGGTGACCGCGAGGTTTCACGAGAGAATCTTGCTCGAGAATATTTTGTCTACGTTTGCTGTGACGTTTGAAAAGATTAACGGTGAGTTCCAGCGGGACTACCTCGAGAATTACTGGCGCACGCACCTGCTGCTGGAGGCGGGCGGCGGAGACGAGAAGCTTCAACGGTGCGCGCGAGACTTGTACGCAGAAGCTGAAAAGGTTCTCGGTGGAAACATCCAGAAATTCATGGGGATACCCTTGCAGCTGCGGATGTTGGCGGAGGTGTTCCTGGAGGAGGTCAACAAGTGTGTCGAGTCACCAGATGAATACGAGAGAACTTTGGAAGTGAAGAGCGTGTTCTCCTTGTACGAGCAATTCATCCGTGTGAAATACAATATTTACTGCAAGGGGAAGATTCAACTGAATGTCGATACAGATGATCGTATTTATAAGATAATCGTTGACGATTTTACAAAATCTCACAGAAAATTAGGCTTTTGCGCGCTTTTTCCCAAATCAGCCAAACTATACCACGAGGAGAGCGAGAGTGAGGGGGGAGCTGATCTGTGCAGAGTGGGGCTGGTCCAGGCGTGGGGCGGGGGCGAGGGGGACGCCGAGTTCATCCACCGCACGCTGGCGGAGTACTTCTGCGCCGATCACATCGTGCACAGGCTCAGTATGAAATGCCGCTGCGAAGATTGGGCCCCCACGGTGAAATTATTGTTGACAAGTATCCTAGTGCAGGACCGCCATAAGGTCATCAGAATGTTTATAGACAATTTCCTCCTGCTGCGACCCACACCGGACACCGCGCGAGCTGACATTACTTTACGAATCTTGAAACTTTGGGGTACATCACCAGCTGTATTAACTAATCCTAAAACACGGCAAACCGCACTCCACGTAGCCGCTGAGGAAGGTCATACACGGATTGTACACTTTTTGATCGGCGGCGAGGATTTATTATCAGAACCAAACCAGAATAGTTTAATCAGCTTTATAGCGGCTCGCGGAGAGAACGGTCGTACCGCACTGCACTATGCCGCCCTCCAGGGACACCTCCCGATAGTGCAGTGTTTAGTAGAGAAGGGAGGGGATATTAACTCGATTGATGAGGATGGCAGCACCGCACTGCACTATGCAGCCCGCGAGATACACCTCCCGATAGTGCAGTGGTTAGTAGAGAAGGGAGGGGATATTAACTCGGCAGATAAAAGAGGCAGCACCGCACTGCACTATGCAGCCCGCTGGGGACACCTCCCGATAGTGCAGTGGTTAGTAGAGAAGGGAGGGGATATTAACTCGGCAGATAATACAGGCAGCACCGCACTGCACTATGCAGCCCGCGAGATACACCTCCCGATAGTGCAGTGGTTAGTAGAGAAGGGAGGGGATATTAACTCAGCAGATAAAAGAGGCAGCACCGCACTGCACTATGCAGCCCGCTGGGGACACCTCCCGATAGTGCAGTGGTTAGTAGAGAAGGGAGGGGATATTAACTCGGCAGATAATACAGGCAGCACCGCACTGCACTATGCAGCCCACCAGGGACACCTCCCGATAGTGCAGTGGTTAGTAGAGAAGGGAGGGGATATTAACTCGGCAGATAATACAGGCAGCACCGCACTGCACTATGCAGCCCGCTGGGGACACCTCCCGATAGTGCAGTGGTTAGTAGAGAAGGGAGGGGATATTAACTCGGCAGATAATACAGGCAGCACCGCACTGCACTATGCAGCCCGCTGGGGACACCTCCCGATAGTGCAGTGGTTAGTAGAGAAGGGAGGGGATATTAACTCGGCAGATAATACAGGCAGCACCGTACTGCACTATGCAGCCCACCAGGGACACCTCCCGATAGTGCAGTGGTTAGTAGAGAAGGGAGGGGATATTAACTCGGCAGATAAAAGAGGCAGCACCGCACTGCACTATGCAGCCCGCTGGGGACACCTCCCGATAGTGCAGTGGTTAGTAGAGAAGGGAGGGGATATTAACTCGGCAGATAATACAGGCAGCACCGCACTGCACTATGCAGCCCACCAGGGACACCTCCCGATAGTGCAGTGGTTAGTAGAGAAGGGAGGGGATATTAACTCGGCAGATAATACAGGCAGCACCGCACTGCACTATGCAGCCCGCTGGGGACACCTCCCGATAGTGCAGTGGTTAGTAGAGAAGGGAGGGGATATTAACTCGGCAGATAATACAGGCAGCACCGCACTGCACTATGCAGCCCGCTGGGGACACCTCCCGATAGTGCAGTGGTTAGTAGAGAAGGGAGGGGATATTAACTCGGCAGATAATACAGGCAGCACCGCACTGCACTATGCAGCCCACCAGGGACACCTCCCGATAGTGCAGTGGTTAGTAGAGAAGGGAGGGGATATTAACTCGGCAGATAATACAGGCAGCACCGCACTGCACTATGCAGCCCACCAGGGACACCTCCCGATAGTGCAGTGGTTAGTAGAGAAGGGAGGGGATATTAACTCGGCAGATAATACAGGCAGCACCGCACTGCACTATGCAGCCCGCTGGGGACACCTCCCGATAGTGCAGTGGTTAGTAGAGAAGGGAGGGGATATTAACTCGGCAGATAATACAGGCAGCACCGCACT
The DNA here is from genome assembly GCA_022840565.1 of Eubasilissa regina. Lineage (NCBI taxonomy): Eukaryota > Metazoa > Arthropoda > Insecta > Trichoptera > Phryganeidae > Eubasilissa > Eubasilissa regina. Next base: position 1,104,203 of record JAINEB010000026.1, read on the forward strand.
GCACTATGCAGCCCACCAGGGACACCTCCCGATAGTGCAGTGGTTAGTAGAGAAGGGAGGGGATATTAACTCGGCAGATAATACAGGCAGCACCGCACTGCACTATGCAGCCCGCTGGGGACACCTCCCGATAGTGCAGTGGTTAGTAGAGAAGGGAGGGGATATTAACTCGGCAGATAATACAGGCAGCACCGCACTGCACTATGCCGCCCTCCAGGGACACCTCCCGATAGTGCAGTGTTTATTAGAGAAGGGAGGGGATATTAACTGGATTGATGAGGATGGCAGCACTGCACTGCACTATGCAGCCCGCAAGGGACACCTCCCGATAGTGCAGTGGTTAGTAGAGAAGGGAGGGGATATTAACTCGGCAGATAATACAGGCAGCACCGCACTGCACTATGCAGCCCGCGAGGAATACCTCCCGATAGTGCAGTGGTTAGTAGAGAAGGGAGGGGATATTAACTCGGCAGATAATACAGGCAGCACCGCACTGCACTATGCAGCCCGCAAGGGAAACCTCCCGATAATGCAGTGGTTAGTAGAGAAGGGAGGGGATATTAACTTGGCAGATAATACAGGCAGGACCGCACTGCACTATGCAGCCCGCAGGGGACACTTCCCGATAGTGTAGTGTTTATTAAAGAAGGGAGGGGATTAACTCGGTTGTTCAGGATGGCAGCACCGCTCTGCACTATGCACGCGAGGGACACTTCCCGATAGTGAAGTACTTAGAAGTGAAGGGAAGGAGATTTTAACTGGAATGACCAGAAGGGCCGGACCGCACTACCCACAAGGCTGGCAGCGAATGATTAGTATTAGCGCTCCTCAGAAGCCAGCGTACTTCACCAGTGAGTCTTACCTTCCATCAGTTATTATCCGGGGAGCCACTTTAGTGTTCTAAAGATAATATTTTGTTTAATTCCTAACATTGGTATTTGTGAACCTAGGGGTGGATTTCTTTACACATTTCGCTGCGTATGATCATCCCTACCGTTCGGTGTCCACCCCATCGCTCTACCCCTAATATTAACGTAGGATTTACATTTTTAACATTTTAATTCTACGGCCGGCCCGCGTATTTTACATTCAATTATTTTCTGACTGTTTGATAAACATTTCCATTGTTTTTTTAATACATTTTAGTGTATAACGTTACTGGCTGCTGATTGGTGGTTGTTTGAGCCGCGTAAGGCAGTCGGTCATTACGCCATCATTAATTTAGTGAAGCTTGGCGGCCGGGCACGCGCGGCGCACGGCGCACGGCGCACGGCGCACGGTGCACGCCGCTCGCGCTCTGCTCTCAGTGGCTGGGCGGATCTATTATTGAACTGTTCTGGGGTGGGGAAGGGTTTCAGTGAGATTGAATTATTAATTATATTTTATTAAAAATAATATTCTTTGTATTTGGAGTTCATTAATTGTTGCTAGTGGTGCTATCATCCCCAGTGTTTCATATTTCTTCATAAGTTAGAAATGGATATATTCGGTATGTGTGTCATAGTTAATAACGTGACTATTTCTTGCTACCTGAACATGCCTAACTAGGATCATTGTCTTCTTCTGTTGTTTTCTACTTTCGTGTAATATTTATTTATTTTTAATATTAATTAAATATATTAATTAGAAAGATATACATATAAAATGAATTTTATCGAAAAATGTTGTTGTTGAGCCACCGGGTCGCTAAAAATATCGTCGCTGTAGCATAATTGATTAGTGCACCTTCCCCGGTGTGGAAATAGATCCAGGTTCGTATCCCGGTAGCAACAATAATATTGATTTTGTATGTATATCTTTCTAATGAATATATTTAAAATATGACAGAGCGCCTGTTCTGAATAATAATGTGTTCTCCTAATTTATTTATTTTGCATTACTACAATAATTTCTTAATTCCTATAACAGAAGCCCCGGCCAGCCATCTCTCCCCGGACTCTTGCCATCTCTCCCCGGACTCTTGCCATCTCTCCCCGGACTCTTCCCATCTCTCTCCGGACTCTTGCCATCTCTCCCCGGACTCTTGCCATCTCTCCCCGGACTCTTGCCATCTCTCCCCGGACTCTTGCCATCTCTCCCCGGACTCTTGCCATCTCTCTCCGGACTCTTGCCATCTCTCCCCGGACTCTTGCCATCTCTCCCCTGACTCTTCCCATCTCTCCCCGGACTCTTGTCATCTCTCCCCGGACTCTTCCCATCTCTCCCCGGACTCTTGTCATCTCTCCCCGGATACTTCCCATCTCTCCCCGGACTCTTGTCGTCTCACCCCGGACTCTTGTCTTCTCTCCCCGGACTCTTGTCTTCTCTGCACGGACTCTTGTCGTCTCACGCCTCAGCCGAGACAGCACCAGCGCGGACTCTCCACTGGACAGTAAATAGCAAATGTCTCCCAGCTGGGGAAGCGACTCGCATTTATAACTGCACGAGGTGAGTTTTGCTCGTCGTCACTCCGGGAGAACTGCCGCTTACGAGACGCCTCACCAGCCTCTCCAGCAGGTCCGCCGAAGAAACTTCCGCGGCTGCAGCCCGCGCGTCCGGTCCATCCAGTCGGGCCTCGTCTCGCTCCTGAACAACGCGGGGCGCGGTTTTCTCTGTCACCAGACTAGCTGAGCGAGAGCTACCCCAGTTCGAGTGCAGAGACGTCACCCCACCCCCGAAGGAAGCCGACAGCGCCATCGCTCCAGCCAGGTCGTTGAACATTATTTTCTTCGACGTGGGTGGGCTCCGTCGACCTTACCTGATCGCGAAGCGTGTGCAGTGACATGTGACAGTACCGACCGCGCTCCCCTCTTTGACTTTACCTAGTCGGGAGGCCGTCATCCGCCATCCCGTGCTCATATCGGGTCGCATAACGATATATACCTGCGGGCAATGTGGTTTCGAGTGAACAGTTCCTTTCCAGCATCGCTCTTATCGGGTACCAGTGGCGTGCCCTGACCGTTAGTACCTACATGTGGCCTGGTCCTCCGCCTGCATAACGGAATAGTGCCTTGAGCTCGATATCTGCGTCTGTCAGGGAATTGTTTACAAACATTTAACCTCTTAACAGATAAATGTTCGTGTTCGTCTATAGTAGTAGTAGTAGTAGTATTAACTACAGTGCGACTAAACACAGTCGAGGCGATACATATCGGTACCGCCATAGATAAGTTCTATTAATAATAACCATAGATAACAATCTGTATTTAAGCTTGCTCCCTTAAGTGACAACCTGGACTTCGGTTTCATTTTCCAATCCGAACCGGTCCATTGACTTTCTTCGTTTAAAATCTAGTATCTGATATTGCTGCCACAATATCTGGTGGATGTGAACTTGGATGGTGATTGGATCAGTTTTGGATTCTTGTGACATTCAGCGCGAGAGAGTGACTCTGGCTCGTGCAACTTCTAGCGAGTGACTCTGGCTCGTGCAGCTTCTAGCACTTCATTTTTCAAACTGGAAAATTAATTTTATATTTTATTTTGATTCCAAGCTTCTGTACCATCCTTGCTGTCAGCTCTGTCAGCATCCTTGGACCTCGTCATCATCTGCATCACCGATGTGTCACCACCAGCGCCAGCCACGCGAGACCCCGCTGCCGCTGTTGCGGTCAACACCCCGGCCCTTCTACTCGAAGATCTGCCTGAAGACCTGGCCCCTCCGGATCGTCTAGCCCGCTTTGCTCTTTGATATTTTTCACTAATTGCTGTTGTTTTTTTTAATGGTCTTTAGAACCAGACGACTGGAGAGCGGCATCAGTGTCGGACAGAGCTTAGACACTGAGGAGGACACGCAGGAGGCGTCCCCCGCTCGTCACGCTACGCCACTGTTTGCAGATCCCTCCACACTCCCGACTGGGTGCGCAGAGTAATAACACAGCCGCTGCATTTTCTAGTGCTATTCTACACGTATGGCCTTCCTGCATTGTATCTAGTAATAAACATGTTTAAACTGAGCCATGTTTCACTGAAGCTCCCCCCCTCCCATATCACATATTCTCCATATCCTACAAGAATTAGACATTTAAAAAATTACTAATCAGAAAAAGCGCTGCGATAGAATTAGCTCCCTAGCTTGCAGTGTCACATTTAGCTTGCAGTGTCACATGTGAAACCACCATTTTGTTCGCGGACTTGCGAATTTTGATACCAGAAGTACAAATGATTATTATTTATATAGTTTCTCATAAAATATCCACTTTTAATGTATCGGGTTTATCCTGTTACTAGTAATATTGAACTGCTTCTAAATACATACTGAACCCTTTAAGTTTTATTCACATCATTCCCAAGACGATAATGTACCAACTCCATTACGAACTAATTGAGCATAACTACACTTCACGACCGGAATTTAAATACACCGCCATCTCAGTCGGCACCGATGCTAGCGACAGCGCTGCCGGCTGCTGCTACAAGCCTGGCTCAGAATTCACCGCTAGGCAGTCTCTCCAGTTTCAGCGTTTCACAACGGCGGTCTTGCCGGCTCGCGAGAGCCGAGCGAGACCGCCAACCCGCTTCACTTCATTTCATTTCACATTCATTCATTTTATTCTATGTCTCTATTGTTTATATCTTAATGCCACAATAAACCGCCACACGCCAAATCACATATATTTCATTTAACCACCGTTCTAACCCCCAAAAATCCATCCAAAACAGAATTACTATGGACAGCAACACCTAGAAGGCAAAAATTAATACAGGAATCATTGTCTGGGAATGCAGTTAAGTTGTCGGGCGTGCACATTCATTCTGATCTTTCCATCAATACACTAATCAGTAAAACTGTCAGTGCATGCAGTGCCATCGACTGAGACAGATCAAAAGAGGCAGCCCGTCCACTCATTGTGGTGTCACGTGTGGACTATAGTAACAGCATCCATGCTGGCCTGCCAGTGCTCCAGCTGGATAGATTGGAATCTATTCTAAATGCGGCTGCACGGATAATATATGGAGTTTCCAAATTCTCTCATACAACATCTCTTTCACATCAGCTACATTGGATCCGTTCTCTTGAAAGAGTTGAATTTAAATTGTCCTGGTTGATGTACAAGGCGACACACAACATGGCGTCTCTATATCTTCAAGAACTTCGTATCCCTGACAATTTGAATGGTAGACGTTAAACTTTCAGGTCAGTCTCTACTTCAGCTGCAGGAAGGGTTGTAGAACCGACCAAACGTTGCCAGAAGTTTAAATTTAGTGAACGGGCATTTGCGGTGGCAGGCCCAAAAGCGTGGAACTCTTTACCCTCCGTCACAAGGAACAATGAATGCATCAGAGACTTTATTTAAGAAGACACTAAAAACGCAGCTTTTCAAGAATTCATTTCCATAAGTGGAAATAACCATTTTTAATCTTAATGCACAAAGATAATTGTAGAACTATAAATAGTTGATGTGTAAAGCGGCCTTGAGGTGAAAGTTTTTACGAAAATGGCGCTATACTAATTATCCATTATTATTATTATTATTATAGTATTTAGTTTTATTTGTACAGATTTTCTGGCTGCATCAGGGCTGTCGCTGATGGCATCAACCGTGATGATGCTGGACCAAGACTTCTTCTTGTTAAAGTCTCCAAGTGTCTTCTTACTGTTCGCATAGGAATTTTAATCTTAACTTCCTTTTCACTTCTCCAGTGAGTTTATAAGAACCTTTATTGCGATATCTCAAAGACATTGATTTGGCTACTATGATCTTTCTTTTTATTCCCATTTTTGGACATAAATGGCTTTATTTATTCCCTTGCTATCCATCCATATGGCTGTTCAACTTGTATATGGATAATTGTGCGAAAAAACTGGAATATATGAATGTAGGAGCGAAAATGTGCGATTTGATTGTATGCTGTTTGTTGTACGCCGATGATGCAGTACTAATGGCGAATAATGAACAAGAACTACAGAGTATAGTGAGTAGAATGTACGATGTATGCGAGGAAAGCGACCTTATTATGAATGTTAACAAGTCGAAAGTAATGGTATTCGAGAAGGACGAAAGCAAGACACCGTGCTAAATACTTGAAAGTAATAAATTTTTGGATGAAGTAGATGAGTATGTGTATTTGGTAAGTATGTTTGATAGAAACGGAAAGGCTAAGAAAAATATCGAAAGGAGAAAATAAAGTGAACGGCGCATTGAACGGAATTATATCTAACGGGCAAGACTAGCGGTACACAATGGAGTGAGGTCTGGAGCTGGCAGAAGGGGAACGAGATGAGATCACTTAGGCGTATATGTGGCAAATCTATGCATGACAGAGTAAAAAATATAAACAGAAATATAGGACGTCCGCGGAGACTTGGCACGACCAGGTAAACCAGATACTGGAGGATAGTTCTGTCAGAAACCTCTACAATCGGCGAGCTTGTACGAACGTGAATGAGGCGAGAATCGTGTCATTACAGAATGTGTAAGTTAGCAAGAATCACTCACATTGTACTGTATGTCTTGGAAATGTAACACCCATAACTGATCCCTGTCCTCTGAACTCAATCCCATTATTTTTGATATTTTTAATAACAGTAGATGAACTTTATTAAATAAAAACAAATAAATACAGGAACCGCAACCATTAAAATAACCAAATTGTATAAAAATGACTATTTAATCTTAAGACAAAATGGTGGTAAGCGCTGTTTCAAAAGCTGTTGTAATTTCGGATCTCTATCCATGGCTAGTCCATCTACGTAATTGATGACCTGAATTTTCCGACGGGCGAGGGCATCCAGTAACATTACTCCCATTGTATCGAGACGTCTGATTGATTTCTTGCAGTCTTCACAAGTAAAGAGCTTGACTCCGGAATGCGTTCTCAAGCCCAACATACAGAAGTGGAAATAAATCAACAAGTCAACGAGACAATAGGCAACTTTTCTGACTGAATATTTTTTTACATTCTTCACAAATAAACGATTTCTCGCCCCGCATGTGTTTTTAAGTGATTCGTCAAGTCATACCTCCGACTGAATGATTTCTTACAGTCTTCACAAGTAAAGGGCTTCTCTCGGGTGTGCGTTGTCATGTGTGTTCTCAAATGACTTTTGTGTCTAAATTTTTTCTTACAACGTTCACAAGTGAAGGGCTTTTCGCCTGTGTGAATTTTCATGTGCCTACCCAGAGAACTTTTTGTATAATATATTTTCTCACACTTTTCACAAGCAAAGGGCTTTTCCCCCGTATGGGTTTTCGAGTGATTCGATAGCTCGTCCCTCCGACTGAATGTTTTCTTACATTCTTCACAAGTGAATGGCTTTTCTCCGGTGTGTATTCTCATGTGCGTTTTCATATGACTTATATTACTAAACGTTTTCTTACACTCTTCACACGTAAATGGCTTTTCTCCGGTATGTGTTCTCGAATGTATTATCAAGTGAACTCTCTGTCTGAATGTTTTCTTACATTCTTCACACGCAAAGGGCTTGTCTCCCGTGTGAGTTCTTAAGTGAATGACGTATTTACTTCGTGTAATGATTGTTTTCTTGCAGTATTCACAAGAAAATGAATTTTTTGGTGCACTGGTCAACACATTGCTTATTTGATCGGACGCTTTGGTGGAATCACCGTCAGAAAAGATCCGCTTACAATAGTGAGGTCGTTTTCTATTATCCTGGTACGCGGGTAATTGAACTTGTACAACTGGATTTCTTGGATGTTCCAACACTTCAGAGATGTCACTGCTTGTCACATGTGAAGACCTCTGTCCGCCAGTTTCTACAGTGCAGCCGGTGATGCCACTCTTATCTGAAATACATTAAAAGTACAATTAAGCCTGAGTATGTCATCGGAACGCTGTTATATAAAGTAATCATACACAACAATGTGTGACCAGAAAACAAAATTAGAACTGTGCCATAAACAAATGCGCGTCATTCAAGAAACTTTTAAAAATACTCACCGAGGATCAGCTGAGAGTCATTACGCGAAGCTTCCTGTAACCCTTCAGCGCACTCCTCCTTGATGTCGGGGACCCAAACGTCCACGGCATAGTCGGGGGGCGCGGGGCTGCCGCTCGGCCCGGACCAGGGGTCGGCAGCTTCCGCTTTGACGTCGAGATGATCACCAGGAGAATCCGGCTCTCGCTTCACTTCCATATCGGCGACCTGGATGGAAGAGAAGTCGCGTATTATTTTGGTGACTCCCGAATCACTAATATGTTTTCCTTAATAATATATAAGATGTATCAATGCGTCCAAAATTGAATAAGAATGTTAAATCTGGCGTCTCCTATCGGATTACCAAAATGTATTTGAGATTTCGTAAAAATAAAGTAGATGGGTTTCAAATAATGGAACGATAGATGTATCGATGTTATCATATAGGTTCCAAAATTTGTCGTCAATATACTGTGTGTTTTAGCATAATCGGTTAATGCACGTTCCCCGGATTGGAAGATCTCCAGGTTCGTATCACGGTAGCAACAACAACACTTGTCGATAAAATTGATTTTATATGCATATCTTTCTAATGAATACATTTAATTTGTATTATAAACGCAGTTCACTGAAGGCCGAGATGCGTGCGATGTGTCCAAGGAGCTGCACAGGAGAAGAGTGGTCGGTTCTAGGTTTCCTCGGACTGGTTGCGGCGCGACGTATTGTTGTTTGAAATTTGGCGGGTACCGGTCGGACTGCACGGCCGTCAAGTGATTTATTTTATTTATTTACATTAATAGTCAATTTCCCACTCGCTATGCCTGACCAGGGAAATCGCCTAACAATTAATTATATTTTCTGCAATTTAGAAAATAGTAAAAATAGAAATATCGTTGGTATAAATTTAAATGTAAACATCGATAGCTCACAAATAATAACAGAAATTGAAGTGTCTATCCCTTTTATTGGCATATCAGCACGGGGGCAGCTCTTCCTCATAGTTTCTCATCAGCGACTTTATTTTTGAAAAATGTAGGTGATATAATTAGCTTTGTGTCAACAGTCAAAAATGTTATAATGTTCGAGTGTATTTGTCCAAATGTAGTATTTGTATGGAATAGTTGTAATGCTTTTGTGTTTGGAAGGTGATTATTAAAGTCCGACCGAAGCCGCCTTCGGCTGCACATTCGGCTCCGGCTAAAATCTACCGAAGGATTGGTCGAAGCCGAAAAGTACCGAAAGCGCTCGAACTATTACGAAAGAAATAAAATTCAGTTAAACATTTCTGGAAAACTGCAATCTATTTATTTAATGGATACATTTACAATTATTATCAACACAACGCAGAAAACTGAGTAACAATGCTCTGTATACTTTCTAGTCGGTGTTCTGAGATTTCGATCGGACACAAGTGATTATAAATTATAAGATGACATGTTGAATGTGTCGGATGCACCACTATGGACCTTTAGATACTCCCATCAGATGCAAGACTAGACTCGAGCCTGATCGCTACAGAAAAAATAACTCTGATCGGCAATTTAAGACCCTTCACTGGTTGCCCGTACATATTTGGGCACTTACCTATGAGCCAATGTTCCCATATCAGTCTTTTTCTCATTCACCGTCAAGTTGGCATCTTTGTAATGTTAAAAGGCAACCGAGTCGTGCGTAACAGGACGGCGATGCACGACTACCAGACAAAATAGACGCATCACTGCCACCCCGGCAAGAATTTTTTTTATTATGTGTCACAGGACAGCCGAATTCCCTTCCCACTCGGTGGCGAGGGCAGTACGGGCTCTCGCAAGTGCAATATTATCACTCACCTTCTTTTAACAGCTTCCCTTTGTTCAACTGGCTGTGCGGTCTGTCACCAACTAAACTGCGCCACCTGGCGGTAGAATCGGGAACCTCGAGTGTCGTTTCACACACTCCAAAATACAATATCGATTCACTGACATGTACGTAATTAGTACTTACTTACTATCACGCCGTTTCTGCGGGGGTACGCAGAGACGGTAGAGCGCCGCACTCTTCTGTCGCTCGACGATTATTGAGGCTTCTGAGAACCATCTGGTTAACCTTTCGCGTACGTCCTCTACTTCTGGTGCCATCAACACTTGCGTCATGTATCTTTATTATCATTCTCTTCATTCATCCGTTCCATATGACCAAATTACCTAAGTGATCATTTCTTAATTTTACTCACTATACTAAGATCAGCTTTAGATTATTTCCTTATTTATTCATTCTTTACTCTGTCATAAATAGATTTGTCACATACACCTAAGTGATATCATTTCCACTGCTTTCCTTCCTCTTCTGCTAGCTCCAGGCCTCACTTCCATACATCAGTGTCGGTACCAGGACTCTATTGCGAACCACTAGTCTTGCTTCAAGTTGACAAGTTCCCATTCGCTATAAATTTCCATTCAAAGCGCCGTTCACTTTATTCCCTGCAGTCACCCTCCTTTCGATATCTTTCTCAGCCTTTCTGTTTCTATCAAACATACTTTCCAAATACACAAACTCATCTACTTGTTCCAAACAATCATTACCTACAAGTATTAAGCGTTTCTCTTTCTCAAATACCATCACTTTCCCCTAGAGCAGTGATAGCAAACCTATGACATGCGTGATAAAGGTGACACTCCACAGCGTTTTGGGCGACACGCCAGCGTTCACTAATATCAGAGTTATCAAAGAACACGTGTCCTGCCACCAGACGTCTACCCGACAACAGCAATGGAATTGATCTCTACGTACATATATATTTTTATCGGGTCTCACTTATGAAAATTGTTGTTTTTTATTATATAATATTCTTGCATCTAATAAATACTACATATTTAGAACTTTACCTGGTGTTGTATTTCCTGGATAATATCTGCCGGCAGTGGTGCTCGGGTAGAAAATCAATTCACTTCTTGTTTTTCGTTGGGGAGTGATTAATGTACTCCCCTAGTTGTCCCTCGATTGTCACCTGAATGTTATTACTGTATCTTTGTTAATATTGTATTATTATTATTCAGTGCATTGTATATCTTAAGCAATAGAGATTTATAAATGGGGTCGATGCGGTTAATGTGAGGAATGTTTTCGTTGCTTGGACGCTTGTGCGCTAGATATTTGCACAGGCGTCATTTGTGAGGTTACGCGATTGTGAATATATCTGACAAATGTGCGTCGATGTCGAATCAGAAGTTTGAGTTATGAAATGATGTAGTGTTTGATGAGATAGGTTATAAGATATTATATAGATAAAAATAGTTATGGTTGTAGGTATTTGCAATGTGTGTTCAGGTTATGGATGTAAAACAATTATATGTGCTGAATATACTAACTAACTTACACAGGACTGTAGGGAACAGGATTTAATATTCACCGTCGTCTCAGCCGTCATCGATGCTAGCGACATAGCGCTGTCAGCTGCCGCTACAGATCTGGCTCGGCGACACCTCACGGACGACCTCTCATCTGTTTTCACCGCTCCGCACCGGCGGTCTTGCCGGCCCACGCGCGCCGAGCGAGACTACCGACTCGCATCATTTCATAATACACGCGCACCTTCTGCATTTCTTCGTTCTAAGCGTAATTTTGTATTCTTTGTTTTATCATACTGTCACGATAAACATCAACACGACAATCATCTCCATCAGTCTTTCATTTAACCCCCAAAGAACCATAAGAGCTCCGTCTGTGAGGATTGTAAGTTATTATCATACAAGAGTATAAAATCATTCTAAGAATGAAAACTAATTTGGTCAAAGATTACTGAGTTTCTTGGTTTATAATAATGTGCACGTGTGTGTGCGAGTATTGCCTCCCTTTTTTCAGTAGTTAAGAAGACGGTAACCGACAGGCGTCATTCAATTACACCCCATGATTCGACCAGTCCAGCGGACCAAATAAAACAGTGCGCGCTTCGGTCGGTCGAAATCTAAAAGACAACCCAGCTAAAAGAACAACAACGTCGGACCAGAAAGACAGCAAAAATAAAAGGTTAGGTTAGGTTCATATCATATGTGTGCTTATTGTTAATCAGAAACCTGGGAACCAGCTATCGAAGGCATTTACATAAACACCTCAAAATAGGCTCCCCTGGTGAGGCAATGCAATCATCATTCAGAAATGCCTCAATGGATGGATACTCACAGATCCCAATTGGTAATCGCGAGGGTGTATTGTGTATCTAGAGTGTAGCAGGCAGCGGGTTATGTGAAGGAATGAACTAATTATATTTTGTAACCTGATTTATTGTAAAGCGCAAAGTTACTTCATTCAAATAGCTGCCGAGAGACGGCTTTTCAGAAGGTTGCGGGCCGCATTAATATTGCAACCTGGTGTCGGTACTGGGAGAATTTTGGACTGCTAGGCGTTTAATTTCACGCACCGTTATGTGTTGGGTACGTTCAGTAATGCCGACCGATGATAATAGTTGGGGCGAAGAACTTCTCCCCCGTACCGACGCTAATTGACATGGCGAACTAGACGGTACGGCATAAACGGAGGGATGATTGATACTGGAATGATGGCCGCTTTGTATGAATGTGATGCTAATCAGGGCCAGGCGGAGAAATAGAATGGCTTCAAACCCTCTGGCGCTTGCTGGACTATGCCGAGTTGATGCTTAACGCCTTCAAATAAAGGGTTTTTCTCCAGTGTGCGTTTTCGAGTGAATCAGCAAGTCACCCCTCCGACCGAATGTCTTCTTACATTCTTCACACGTAAAGGGCTTTTCTTCGGTGTGTGTTACCGAGTGACTCAACAAGTGATCCCTCCTACTGAATGTTTTCTGACATACTTCACAAACAAAGGGCTTTTCTCCGGTGTGTATTCTCAAGTGCTTCACCAACGAACCTTTTCTACTAAATGCTTTCTGACATTCTCTACAAGTGAAGGGCTTTTCTCCCGTATGCGTTCTAAAGTGTTTCAACAAATCATTCCTCCGACTGAATGTTTTTTTACATACTTCACAAAAGAATGGTTTTCCTCCTTTGTGCGTTTTCGAGTGACTTAACAAGTTACTCCTCGAACAAAATGATTTCTCACAGTCTTCACAAGCAAAGGGTTTTTCTCCTGTGTGTGTTTTCACATGATAAATCAAATTACCCCTCTGATTAAATGACTTATTACACTCTTCACAAGTAAAGGGCTTTTCTCCGGTGTGCGTTCTCAAGTGCACTACCATAGAACTTCTGTGTCGGAATATTTTCTCACAGTATTCACAAGAAAGTGAATTATGATATCTAGAGTGGGTCGATAAAATATTTCTTTGATCGCACGCTTTGGTGCATTCATTGTCAGAAAGGATCCCCTTATGAGGGGGAGATGGTGGCAGGGCTTGCACAACTGGACTTCTTGTGTGTTTCAACATTTTTAAGCTGTCCCTGTACGACCTTTTTAAAAATCTCTGTTCACCAGTCTCTACAATGCAGCCGAAGACGTCACTCTCACGAGGGTTACCTGAAATTAATCAAAATTTCATTAATTACTAGTAAGGAGTATCACTATTAGGTGTCGCAACCTAAAGTTACAAGAGAAGTTTGAGGAAGATCTTCGGTATAATATGGGAAGAGCGCAAAACAAACTTGATCATGTACCTTGGAAGAGACAAACAATTTCGGTGTCGAACGACTAACACACCCACACCAGCAGGAATCTCCCCTCTCAGTAGCTCCCAGCGCGATACCTATACCCTAATAAACTCCCTAATTAGTTCGATGTTACGCACGATATTATATATATATATATATATATATATTGGGTATGAAGGTAAACAATTAAATGTATGTCGTTGCAAATCAATTTCCACATACCGAGATTTGAATCTTGTGAAACTGTACTAAAAACAAGAAGCCATTTGGATATAATTCTGAATAAGTTTTTAGATCCTTTCAAGTGTTCGATATAAGACAACTTTATAACAGATCAATACCAAAATTATTTTTAAAAAAAACTTAACATCACCATCCACGATAAGAAACTAAAAGCAAAATCTTCGGAAACTTTTAGTACCAAAAATGAATACAACATTTGGTCAACGATCTCTCTTATTCTGTGCACCGCGAATATTCAATAAATTGCTACTACTAGATCTCAAAGGGTTAAAAGTGATTAATGTATTTAAAACAAAAATAACGAAGGGATTGCTTGATGTGGGTAAAAAAAAATTGACCTACACATTTTTGTTTCCAACTGTGTAAATATAGCTAAAAGTATTTTTTTATAACTTTTGATTTGACTTTACAATGTACAGGTAATTGCTTTGGAACAGACCACGTCTAGTAAAGCAATTACCTTTATTATAAATTTACTATGTATGAAATGGAGAAATGTTTGACTCTATGGATTGAAGACCAACATCAAGAAGGCATGTCTCTGAATTGATCAATTATTCAAGCTGCGGCTCTAGTTTGCCTGAAGATTGGAAGAAACGATTAAAAGAAGATTCTGCTACGGAATTTAGGGCAAGCAAGACCGGTTGAGCAAATTTTAAATAACGTCTTCTTTACATCATATTAAATTCACTGAGAAGATTTGAGAAGAAAAAACGGAGCTGATAATGAACTCACTGCTGAGACTTTGACAACCAAGAATATGAACGAAGCCTTTATGCATCTTGACAAATTTTTGACCAATGGAGGAATGTGATCGTAATGGAGAGCGTATATCTCATCAACATAGAGCAATAGAAAAAGACAAAATTCTTTACCAAGAAATGAAAAAGAAATGTGCTATTCAACTAATTCTTGATAAATGTACAATGAATACATGAGACAATAAGGGCGGACCCACCTCTTACCCAGAACCGATACAATAAGCTCAATCTTGGTCCTACTCATTCACCGCCTGGTTGGCATTTTTTTATGCTACTAGGCAGCTTTAGACAGGGCGATACAGCACAGCTGGCAAAACAAGATTTGTCCTTATTGCCCTCTGTTGACTCACTTTAATAGTAAATAAATAAATAATATTTACAATACATAACACAAGATAATACAATAACACAATTAACAATCTGCTCATGCGTGGCAGGAATCTGGAGTTGTTTAGGGCCTTTGTTCTCGTGTGGGTCTCCAGATGGGAAAACTGCTGCTGCTGAGTACCTTCTTCATTATTATTTTGTGCCCAAATATGATCTGCGACGTACTGTTCTAGTGGGTTAAATCTGCCGGCAGTGTTGCGTGAAGGGTGAGTCTCTTACATGTTTTTCTTTTGCACCGTCTCGTTTCCCGAAAGAGAGTGCCTATTCACTTCCTTTCTGCTCACCGGCCTCGTTAATGAATACATCAGATACTTATCAATAAAGTGTTATTCACCTCATTCTAAAATAAATATTACATTTCAGGAATCAATCACGTGCGAAAGTCGAGGACCGCCTGTATATTGTATTTTCTACTAAATCTAATTTGTATTACTGTTTTAATACATCGTCGCACTGAACTGCAGAACTGCCGTGAACGTACATCATTAAAGCATTTGAGACATTACAAAATACAATTACCGCAAGTCAGGTGAGAGTCACCACTCGGAGTGGTCTGGGACCCTCCAGCGCACTCCTCCTTGATGTCGGGGACCCACACATCCACGGCATAGTCGGGGGGCGCTGGGCTGCCGCTCGGCCCGGACCAGGGGTCGGCAGCTTCCGCTTTGATACGAGGAGCGTGATCCTCAGTAGAGCCAACATCTGGCGGAGCAGAAGGGTAAACATCTTCAACTGAAGAATCTGGTTCTCGCTTCACTTCCATATCGGCGACCTGGTTGTAAGAGACGAGTGTTATTTTGGTGATCCTCATTCAGAGGACTTAGCAAACCCAGCGATGAGGTTTACTAATAATTTTACTTCAATTGTGTAGTAAATTTGTGTAAAGCGGTGTAGTTTATATATACCCTAAACTAGCGGTTCACAATGGAGTCCTGGTACCGACACTGATGTATGTAAGTGAGGCCTGTAGCTGGCAGAAGAGGAACGAAAGCAGACCGAATGCAAAGGAAAAGTGATCACATAGTCGTTTATGTGGCAAATCTATTTATGACATAGTAAAGAATGAAGAATATGGAAAAAATGTAAATCTGATCCTAGTGTAGTGAGTAAGATTAAGAAAGGATTACTTAGGTAGTTAAGGAAATAATGTGTAAGAAAGATATATAGCCCAAGTGTTGATGGCAACAGATATAGAGGACGTCCGCGAAATACTTGGGACGACCAGGTAAATCAGATGGTCCTATTAGAAACCACAATAACCGGTGAGCTTGTATGATAAGATGTATGAATATGGATAAGGCGAGAATTGTGTAGCGGTATATCATCTCTGCTTATTCCCGCGAGGAAACAGCGCGATGGTAAGCAAGTATTGCGATCATCCATATACTGTATTTGAATATTTGAGTCAATTCTGTACGTAGCATATTAGATCAGGCATAACTTTTGTATTTCAGATTTAGACTTATATGGGATGAAAAAGAATGGGATATGTGCGGGTATGAGTGTACATGTCAAAAATATGGCCAGCGAAACTATTCGCGTCTCCTATATTTGTTGTCACTCAAATCAGATAAACAGAAAGCAAAATTTTTAGTACATAACTGTCACAGCACTAGCGGTCGCATCGAAGATCCGTCCCATAAGAGTGCACCCCTGGAACCGAGACGAAGACCAGGCTGATTGAAGAAGGCTGGAGGGAACCGATCGTTGGTACATAACCTCTCTGCTATCCGATATAACGTCCCTCATCGGCTGTCTAAGAGAGCGGAGATCTGCTTTACCGACACACTTCGGAAACGTCAGAATGCGGTGAGTTTATAATTATTTGAAAAAGACTCGAATGGTATTCGTCACGGCTAGAGGCTGCGAACTTACTTACTGAACAAAACAATAATCGCATACCTATTTCGTAGCGGAATAACTTAAATATTATTGAAATAATGATGGCAAGGCTGGTGTCGATAGCGTCTGTTTTAGCACGCTTCACGTGTTTGTATGTTGGGACAAACCATAGATAAATTCAATCGTCTCGATACTTGCACGATTAAATTGAAGTTATCCATTTACGATTCCGACAAAAGTTTAGGTAATTAATATATAAAATAATAGCTTTAGACGAAATAGACGATATCGATATCCAAGCGTTATTTCGCAGAATTTAAACATTTTTTTACTACATAGTAAACAATATATCCTTCAAAATAAAATAACGCGATCTCAACCTTGGTACTAGGATATCCAACTAGCGTCCGATACTTGGGCAATCATGATGATAACGGTGGGGCTTTTGTGGATGACAAGAACACTATTATCACAATAGACTTCTGCAACCATTTATTTATGGTACAATAAATGTACGTATAGATACAAAATAGTAGTGGCGAGTTCTGATTTGTTCCGTATATATATGAAAAGATAGTATAGTAATAAATATTTAGTTAATTAATAAAATAACCAAGATTTAGTATGTTAATTAATAATATGGTCGGGCTCCATGGCTGGTACAAGGAAGTTAATATTCACTTTATTAACATTGGTAAGTGAAGTTAAGTAATGATAAATAGTAACTAACATGTACTCTGGTTTGTAGATAAAAGTAAGTTGACGATACGACGTACACCTTTACACTATTGACAACTGACAATATTATATGTATAATTCAACATTGAATTATTATCTTTCTTTCTTCATAATTAAATTACAACATATTTACAGAAATATATTACTATTGGTGTTTTCACGTTTCATGTTTCGCAAGCTGGTCCTCGCGTGGACTCTGATATTACAAAGGAATCGATCAATCGATGTCAAAATATCGGAAATGTTCCCAATCCTGATATATATGCCAAAATTTTGACAGAACCTCTAACTATTCCAAATTTTGGCAGAACAAAATGTGAAAATCCAGTAATTGTGTGTTCTTGGACATACTCAAATATTATTAATAATAGCTTCGTCTCTGAGATATCTACTCACTTACTTACTTACCATCACGCCATTTTCCCGTGGGGGTAGGCAGAGGGGATAGAGCGCCACACTCTTTTGTCCTGACACACAATTCTCGCTTCATCCACATTCATACATCTTGTCATACAAGCTCGCCGATTGTTGAGGCTTCTAACAGAACCATCCTCCATTATCTGGTTTACCTGGTCGTGCCAAGTCTTCAACATCACCATCAACACTTGCATCATATATTTTTCTTACCATTCTCTCCCCATTCATCCTTTCCATATAACCAAACCACCTAAGTGATCCTTTCTTAATCTTACTCACTATACTAACATCAGCTTTACATGCTTTCCTTATTATCTATTATTTCTTTATACAATTTTCCGTAACGGTGCAGAATTTACACATTGTTGCACGTTGTTTGCACAAGGGGTGGGAAGACGGGATGTACGAAGAGCGACAGGATAATAAAGACTCGAGGACCAACCAGGAAGAACACGACTCACCAGAATTTTCTCTCCTTTTAGTCACAGCTCCTGAACTTCAGGAACCTAATGTAACCGTAATTATAGATTAATTATTTTGTTAACGATTATTATATTAAACTAAACAACAATCACTTTGTATGAAACCACTGAATTTATTATACGTCAATCGGTTTCGCTTATCTCAAGCTTCATCAGGACGTGTTTGAAACTAATCAATTATACTTAAAGAAAGAGAACATACAATTATGTGCGAAAAAGAGAGACAGAATACATATGCAGATAGACAAAACATTAAGGGAGGGGAAAATACAGTGTTGATTGATGGGACCGGTTGACGTATAATAAATTTCGTGGTTTCATACAAAGTGATTGTTATTTTATTTAATATAATATGTCAAACCACAAAGTGATTGCTTTCTACGAACATATAATGATCGATACTCCTTTATACTAGATTTGAGCGGTATTTAGGCGCTATTTATTAAGAAACAAAGAGATTGGTTAAAGTTGAAAGCATATTGAGACATTTATTAATAATATAATAGGTATATTGAAACATTAATCAGTAACACATTAGAACAAATATTATTATAAGACAGTTATCCAAAGTATATATATCATATATAGAAAATAAGACAGTAAGAAGTAACTTATTAAATAGATTTACACTAAGATTTAAAAAAACAAAAAATATAGAGATGCGTACACGGAATACGTGTCACAACAATATTCTAACTATTTATAAATTCGTAACACCACAGTGGCGACATGCTGCACAGCACGACGGAGGCGTGGCACGGACACCAGACCGACTCCATTCGCTGTCCGATTCAGCGCCCAACGGTATTTATTAATTTTACACTTACATAAAAAAAGAAAACATGTCGCAGTGCTCAGAAATAGATAGTCTATCTGTCTGCGAATAGCACCAGATCCGAGCACGCTTATTGGTGTTAGTCCATTATGGCGGGGGGAGAGGCGCGCTGTGTTGGATTCCGCTGCACGTAAGCGCAGTCAGTAATAGAAGTGTAGAGATTTCCCAAACTAGTTCCTATTTGTATGTCACTAAGTAGCCCCTCCGATAGATATGAGATACGTCACATATTAAGAACTTTTCTCGTGTGTATTTTCAAGTGCGTCACCAAACAACCTTTAGTACTGTACGCTTTCTTACATACTTCACAATGAAAGGGTTTTTCTCCGGTGTGCGTTTTCAAGTGCGTCACCAAAAAACCTTTATTACTGAATGTTTTCTTACATATTTCACAATGAAAAAGGTTTTCTCCAGTGTGTGTTTTCAAGTGGGTCAGCAATAAACCTTTAGTACTGTACGCTTTCTTACATATTTCACAATGAAAGGGTTTTTCTCCGGTGTGCACTTTCAAGTGTGTCACCAATGAACCATTTGTACTGAATGTTTTCTTACATATGTCACAATGAAAAGGTTTTTTTCCAGTATGTGTTTTCAAGTGGGTCACCAATAAACCTTTAATACTGAATGCTTTCTTACATACTTCACAATGAAAGGGTTTTTCTCCAATGTGTGTTTTCAAGTGGGTCACCAATAAACCTTTAATACTGAATGCTTTCTTACATATTTTACAATGAAAGGGCTTTTCTCCAGTGTGTATTTTCAAGTGTGTCACCAATGAACCATTTGTACTGAATTTTTTCTTACATATGTCACAATGAAAGGGTTTTTCTCCAGTGTGTGTTTTACGTTTTGCCCTGAATGATTTTTTATATTTATTGAAAGTAAAGTTTTTTCCTATGTGTGTTTCAACGTGTATCAGCAAGTCACTCTTCCGACTAAATGATTTATTACATACTTCACAAGCAAGGGCCTTTTCCTCGGTGTGTTTTCTCAAATGTACTCTCATTGATATTTTTTTGTTACAATATTCACAAGAGAATGTGTTTTCTGATTTCTTGTGGGTATAAAAATGATTTTCCTGTCCCCATGCTTTGGTGCAGTCATTGCCAGGGAGCTTTCTCTTGCGATGGGGAGGGCGTTTTACATTATTCTGACACGCAAGTAATCCGGGTGGTATATTTGAACCACTTGCACATTCCACCGCTTCTGGGGTGTCACCGCTTGACTCATGTGATAGTCTCCGTCCACCAGTCTCCACAACGCCACTTTTACGAAGGTTACCTGTTGAAAGTTTATTTATTAATTATAAAGTATAGTAAGGATATTGTTTAATACGTCGATATGTTACTGTTTACGCGGTTTTATACTTCGATAGATAGGCCTGATATAAAATGTTGAATATGTGTGTTCTTTTTGTGTGGATTTAAAATCAGAAAACAAAAGCGAAGCTGCTTCTGACGCACTTTTACGGCGGCGATAATAAAAACATTTAATATTATATTTTTTCGGATTATCGGTTGTGTGAAGGTTTTCGGTGGCTGACCGGCATATTTAAGGACCATCAGACTACAAGGAGAGCGACGTCGGCGTCTACCAGCACAAGTTCACAAAGGTTTATTTTGGATTTGCATAGATTGAATTCAATTATATTCAACATTACCTATCCAAAACCCAGAACTAGCTATCGAAGTATTTACGGCAACAATTGCTCAGTCAGCCATAAAGGATGGAGATATACCATACACTCTCTAAGAGAGAGGAAGACGAGCACAAAAAAGGTTTAAGTCACGCTACGCACAAAGAACCAACGGTATCATTTTTAGCACAGTAAACTCCAAATGTCGTCTGCATATAAAGATATTTCTTTCGAGCACGTGAATCAAATTTTTTTAAATATACTCACCACCCACCAGATGAGAGTCTACACCCAAAACGGCCAGCAGGTTGATGTCAAAGGCCCAAACGTTCACGGCGAAGTTGGAGGGCGTGTGTCTATCTTTTGGCCTTTTGCAGGGATTCGGATGAGAAGCGCAGTCATCAGCCAATCCAACATCTGGCGGAGCAGCGGTGTGAACACCTTCATCCGAAGAAGCTGAATCTTGCTCCGCTTCCATACCGACGACCTGCAGATTGTGAATACTCCCACTACATATACAAACAACATCTCGATACCGTTCATGTTTTTGGTGACCTCGTTATATGATGAAACTATCAGAGTCAGCTATAACTTTAAAATCAGCAAAGGAATATATAAAACGTATTATGTCACGAGTGTCAAAGAACATCTAAATGTTTAAACAGTAATGGTTTCTCAGAATTTTCCAACCATATTATTGAAAAAGACCATTCTTTTAATAATAGCACGGGGGTAAATATCCTCCATAAAAACGGGTTTGGCCTCCGGTTGGACAATTTAGAAGCCCTCGAAATAAAAAAAGGCGATAAAAATTCATTTATCCATAAGCCCCATATGAAGTATTTTTCCTTTAAAATCAATTTAATATCCATCAACACCTTCCTTAATGTTCCGTCTATCTGTACATGTATTCTGTCTCTCTCTTTCGCGTATCCTTTTATATTATATCTCCCGCTTTGTGCACTCTTTTTGTATTTATGATCAGTTTTAAATACGTCGTGATTAAGCTTGAGATGAGCGAAACCGGTTGACGTATAATAAATTTTGTGGTTTTATACAAAGTGATTGTTATTTTATTTAATATATATAACATAATAATAATAGTACGATGATACCATGACCAATTGTAATGGGGAGATAGAGCACCACAAAATTAATTTACTAACTACCGGAAATGAACTAATATAAAGGTATCTTTGAAGATTCTGTTAATTCATTCATTTGGTTCCGGGATAGGGTGGGACCCTTTCCTTCAAATAAAATAACATCCAGAAATAATAAAATGATCGCAAATCATCGGCTCACATTTCCAGGAGACGATCCGTTCCTCTCCTCCACAGCGTGTCATGGGAGAAACAGTTTATACAATGTAAGCAGACAGATGGATAGAAATAATAAACCAATTATTACGTACCTCCGCTGTGCGTTCTTTCAAATACACATTATAAAGGTTTGAAGTGTAGTTATTGTCGAAAATATAAAATTGTCACTATATATCACAACGTTATAACTTAAATCCATTTGATGCTCGCTGCATTCACTTCACACTTGTCCGTGAACTGCTATTTTATAATTGTTCTGAATGAATTCTCACAAGAAGACTTCACAAATTCACTAAAATTTAAAACCAACAAACAAATCGACCCCTCCTACGTAAAGTATCGTGAGTGAAAAATGTAATTTTTAATCAGTCTAGTATTTCGCATGTATTTTATACTAAATTAGGTGGCAGATTTTTCAAAAAAATGTATTATATTCTGTGATATAGGTGCTGGTGCGTATAAGCATCGATGCCGGGAGAAGTTCTGGATATACGGAAGGAGTTTGGCACTTGTCACAATCCAGTTCTGTCTAATGTGGACTGTCTAAATCACTACTTTCGTCTAAGTTCCTTTAGACGCGATGTCTCAAATATATAATATTGTAATATTTAATATGTACCGCACTCGCTCAAGGTCTCAAATCGGGAGGCAATGCAGTGCATTATTTTCGTTCAAGAATAAATATATGTCCCAAACGGGTGCTAATAAACACACTATTAAAAAAAATTGCAGCCATTTTAAAATATATTAAATAAATTAATGATTAAAAATGTAATTTTTTACTTACGAAAATTTACGTAGAAGGGATCAAAATTATGGAATATAAACAGAATAATTAACAATTCACATTAGCAAACCAGAATTTTCGGATACAATTGCTGTTTGTAATTCCACACAAACTAGACATGAATTGTAAACATGGTAAATCATTCACCAATTTATTTGCATATTATTATTTATGTAGTTAGGAAAACAAAAACGAGCGATTAGAAATAAGAGTCTTTTCGCATATTTTGTGTTGAAGGCTCTACGTAAAATTATATGTAGACTGTGGGAGTAGACTGCCAATTGTCAAAAAGTTGAACCGTCTATTATTTCCGCGTTTGAGTACAAAAATAGCCTTCTCCAAGGGCCACTGGCCACATGCGATCCTGAAACGTTCCGGTAGTGCTACACTGTGTCGAAGATGAGTGATGAGTGAATGGACCCTGCACTCCCGAGTACCATCGCGTATGAGAAGACTAGATCAACTGATGGAGCCGAGTGAGCGACACTTAACCTCTCTGCTACCTGATAAGGCGTCCCTTAGATGCTGGATTTAGACGGGCCCTCCGGCCATTAGATAAGGGAAATCTGCTTTACCGACACACTTCTAAAAGCACAGTAGGCGGCATTGTTTGTTTACAATTATTTAAAAAATGCGAATTTAAATTCGCAGAGCTGTGAAATAATGTTGGCCAAACTGATATTGAGTGTTGACAGCTTATTCGATTGCGTTTTTGTCTGCATGTGCACTCGTGTTATGTGTGGGATAACCTTTGTTCCAATCCATAGATAATTCCAAACACGTACGTCGGTCAACCAATACTCGCACATTATTTCGTTTTGCGATATCGACAAAACTCCAGGTAATTAATATTTAAAATGGTCTCTTTTATCGAAATATTATACTTTAAAGGAAGATATTAATCCGAGTGTCATTTCGCACCAACTTTTTTGAAACTCGAAGCAAACCGCACAACATAACCTTCAAAATCAAATGACGTCATCTAAAACACAGCCTGTCAGTTATCACGCGTGACTATTGGAAACTGACATATTGAAAATGTTCTCTGGATTTCCTGAAACATTTTTAAATTTACGTACCTAGTCACACTTCAGGGAATAATGATTTTTTCTTTCTTCATAAAAGGCTTCAATAGAAACAAATAGGAACACAAAAATGAGTTTTTAAATTATGTAGGAATTTTGAAAAAATGTATTCAAATTCAATCAGAGGCATATTTCTAGTAATTATTAAAAATATATGCGCAAGATGGTATAAATTATAAGTTATTAAATTTTTTTTTTTTTTGAATATTGTAATTTTAAGAGACCGATCGTAAATTTTGACTTTTTTGAAAACGATATATCTAATAATCAACGCGATAATATTCATTTGTGAAAGGCAATAATATCTGTGTGAACCTTTTACAATCAATTTATAAACAAAATGTATGGTCTTTGTATGGAAATATTTCGAGATACGGTGTACTAAAGGTAATTCTATTCTATTGCGAGAAAGATTAAGTCCAATTCCTGCCATTATATTTTTTTGTGATTATGAACAGTAATGCCTGGATCTTGAATAATAAAATTGATTCAAAGCAATTATTTTATCAAATTTTTCTCTTATATACAGATTGGCGATATGGAAGTGAAACAAGAACCCCATTCGTCAGACGACGGAGTTTGGATCAGTGTCCCACCGCTAGATGTCATTTCTAATATCAAAGTGGAAGCTCCCGATCCCTTCGAAGAACCGAGCGGCAGCCCCGCGCCCCCTGACTATGCCGTGGACGTGTGGGTCTCCGACGTCAAGGAGGAATGCGCTGAGAGATCACAAGCAGTTTCAGGTGTTGACTCTCACTTGATCTACGGCGAGTATTGATATGTTCTAAAAATTGGCTCGGGCGATCTTTGGCGGTCTACCGTGGTTATCGATTGTGACTGAGGAGCCCTATTCTAACCCTTCCAAATGTCCACTTATTCGGACGGATCTTCCTACTTTTCTTTCCTCTTTCTCCTTTTTTCGGTAATTGCGTCAGCCCTCTTCAGTTCGTAAGTTTTCTCTGCGCAATGTACTTTTTGACGCCATTGTCCTCGGCACATCTGCTCAGATTAACCTTCAGGGTCTTTGTCTTTGAATATTTTCCTCGGCTCATTCTCTATTCTCTAGCCGTGATATAGCTGCACAAACATAATGTGATAAAAAAGAAAATGCCGCTTAACTTAGAAAAATATGCAGTTTAATTGAAAAATAACAGAGCGCAGAATTTTTGGGGTGTTAGACTAACAGAGAGGCCAATATATAAAAACAAAAATTACCTTAGTGCCAACTCAAGAAAAAAACGATACGCGCTTTCAATGTAAAACATTTTAACACGTTTATTATTTTTTCCCTTGAACCTTTATTTTTTAAAGTTTGTTTTGGTTATTTTTTCATTTATATTTTTTCTTTTTATATGTTTTTTATTATGTTTTATACTAAATCTATTTTGTGAAAGCCGATAAGGACGTTAATAAATTAATAAATAAATAAATTACTTGTTTTGGAAGTCGTGATGACCTACCCATCGTGGTTGGTGCTAGAGGATCGTAATTTTAATATTGGGAATGTTAGCCTCTTCCAGGATACTCAAGTTTGTTCTGCGCTCTTCCCATTTTATACCTAAGATCTTTCTGAAGCATCTGTTGTGATACTTCTCGAGGGATTTAAAGTTGCGGCTATATAACACCCGTGATTCTCATCCATGTAGTAGTGTGGGCAATACTATTGAACGATAAACACTTTAGTGCTTTTGCCCAGCTCCCGTATATTTAAACTTTTTATTTAAAAACTTGGTTTCTTACGATGAATGGCGATAAAGATGATTGCGCCTATTATCTGCGCGTGCTTTGGCAACGCTGGTATCCAGCTCCACTTATCTACTGTGCGTTATGAGGTTATACGTGCGCATTTCGACAGTCACTGGTTTACGACTAATGAAATGAATATCATCTGCTTATGCTAATGACATATCTACGATCGAACCATTCATTGTAAATGCTTTGAACTGATTTTAGCCTCAACTAAATGTATAATTACTTTTTTATTTTGCAGGACTCGTAAAAGAACAAGATTCTGTTTTAGCAACCGGGACTGTGGCTCCACCTATCCCTGGAAAGGAGCCAGAATTGGAGTCCGTTTTAACCGCTAAGCGATCCTCAGGCAGACGCAGGATTACATCCGGTGTGAATTCATTTTCATGTTTAAAGTGCCCGTACACGTGCAAAAGGAAGTCATCATTAAAGATTCACGATCTTTCGCACACTGGAAAGAAACGGTTTTCATGTTCTCAGTGCAATTATTCGTGCAATAGAAAACCACATCTAAAAAGGCATGGACTCACGCACACCGGAGAGAAACTATTCTCATGTTCACAGTGCAATTATTCGTGCAATGAAAAAGCATCCTTAAATATGCACATTCTTTCACATACCGGTGAAAAACTGTTCTCATGTTCACAGTGCAGTTATTCATGTAATCGAAAATCAAACTTGAAAATCCACACGCTCATGCATACTGGAGAAAAACTGTTTTCATGTTCACAGTGCAATTATTCATGCAATCAAAAGTCACGCCTAAAAATGCACGGGCTTACGCACACTGGAGTAAAACTGCTTTCTTGTTCACAATGCAATTATTCTTGTAATGAGAAATCATCATTAAAGAATCACTTACTTTCGCATACTGGGGAGAAACTGTTCTCTTGTTCACATTGCAGTTATTCGTGTAATCGAAGATCAGACTTAAAAATGCACGTGCCTACACACACTGGAGAAAAACTGTTCTCATGTTCACAATGCGATTATTCGTGCAATCGAAAGTCAGACTTTAAAATACACGTGCTTATGCACACTGGAGAGAGACCCTTTTCATGTTCGCAGTGCAATTATTCGTGCAATCAAAAATCACATTTAAAAATACATTTGCTTAAGCACACTGGAGAGAAGCCGTTTTCATGTTCACAATGTAATTATTCTTGCAATCAAAAGCCACACTTGAAAATACACGAACTTACGCATACTGGAGAGAAGCCATTTTCATGTTCTCAGTGTAATTATTCGTGCAATCAAAAATCGCGTTTAAAAATGCATATGCTTACGCATACCGGTCAGAAACTGTTTTCGTGTTCTCAGTGTAACTATTCGTGCATTCAGAAAAAATACTTAATAAATCACGAGCTTTCACATATTGGGTAGAACCCGTTGTTTTCTCGGTGTTATTATTTATGCAATTGAAAATCAGACTTTCTATGTACAATACTTGTGTACGTGTATTGATTCTTAAAGGCAACATATGACTGTTGTGATCTTGGACTTAGCGCCATATATCGGCTAACTAGGACTGACACAGACTTTAGAGATGAACGACAGAGGTCCGCTCTTTCGATGGTGCTGGCGCCCCAGCCTCCGACCTAACCAGTCAGTGGAAATTACGAATGCTAATATTATTTTTACAATATTTGAGTATGTCCAATGACACACAATTACTGGATTTTAATCTCAGAAGGCATTGTTATTAAACAAAATATAGATATCTCGTAGAGACGAAGCTATTTTTATCTTATATTATATTTATATGAGAAAATATTAAATTACATTAAATGAATATCAAATACCATAGATGGCGACAGCGTAGTTGTACTTAAATACTCGAAGTGTTTCTTCATGGTCACATAAATACAAATTTGATTGATATGGAGATTGATTAATGGGTGGTATTTTGAACGTTACATTGTGTAAAGTGATCACCTAAGTCAGCCGAAGGCAGGTCGTGAGGACTGTAATTATACAACATCCATATTTTCCCATTTAAATATATAAAAATAGCTTCGTCTCTACGAGATATCTATATTTTGTTTTATTGCTAATATTATTATTACCTTACCGAGTGAAACAAACCCACTGTTTACATTGCTCCTAGACTGTTTAACTAACTGCCAAAATCAATTAAAATAGTAAATATAAATTAATATAAAATATATCCTAAAAGGTCTTTTAAATAAATAAATAATTATGTATTGAACATTTTTTTATTACAAATTTAAAATTTGATCAATTCAACATTTAAAAAAAAAATTTTTGTTTAAATTTCACATTGTATTGTTATAGATCTTGATTGTGTATTTAAATAAATGTTGATAGCCACCCCCATCACTCTAGATCTGTCTTATTTAAGGTTTCATAACTCTGCTGTGTACAACTCATATATTTTATAAGTATTAAAATCAAGTTGTTGTTATGAATGAAATTAACACTTTTAAACCTTTTTGAATGACTTATTCAATTAATTTCATATTTCCTTCGATAATTGGCGTAGAATAATCATTTCTTTACCCGAGAGCGGCGATTAACACGACGTTTCATTCCTATAGCTAAAATTATAGCAAAGCACGCCTTTCGTCGCATATTTATTCTTCGATGAAGAGAAAATCGGTCCACTCTCCCAGGCGACCCTACTGCTACTGAAACAAAATAATGACATGATTTATTTGGCAGTCACGTTGTGATTTAAATTAAGAAAAATATATCATTTTTATTTCCACTCACACATTTCCACACAAAATATTTTCTTCTAAATTCTAAAACAAAAATAGATATTTTAGAGAAAAGCGAGATATATTAAACAACTTGTAAACAAACCGGGAGAAATTTAAATACGCGAATTGGAAAACATCGAAGCTGTCTGAAAAATAATAATTTCTCCAAATCATTGTCACCAACAATTTGGGATGTATTTATTTGTGTATATTTATATTGTAGGAAAATAACGCACTGTGCCCTCTCGGCCTCGCCGCCGACCAGTCAATCGGCCACCTTGTACTAGTAAGTATACAACGTGTACGGAATAGCTGACAATGTTTTCGCGTCTATACTTTGTGGGAACCCTTGTCGAAAATAATGAGTGAAAAATATATAGTCCACATCTTTAGAGGTGCCAGCAGAATCCGGATTGTGATGAGTGCCAAATTCCTTCCGTGTCTGAATTCTTCCGGCATCTATGCTTGTACGCAACACCAATCTAAAATTACTCCACTCGGTACCATACGGGGAAATAACCTTAAAATGATAGAAATACAGAAAAAATTGAATTCGGAGAAAACATTAATGAACAATATCACATGTTCAAATCCTTCGCCGTTTGTCAATTAATGTTTCCTAGAAACGATAAAGCCACTTCCACCCTTACGTGCCCGACCACCCCAATAGCCAACTGTATTTAATTTTTAGTTCAATTTACACCAAGGTCTGCTCTTCCCGAAACTAGTAATACAACTCAGAAAATATCCGTGTGTAGTACGAAGTAAAAATAAAAATTGGTCTAAATATGAAGTTAAAAATTGAAAAAAATTGCCTTTTCAGACGTAATATAGTATATATATATATTAATAATTCGCATGAATTTCCTATAAACACTAAAGGATTATAGCCCCGTACGTCAGAAAAAAATAGTCTCAGCTTCAGCGACATCTATACTGTTTCGTGAGAATGAATAGCAAATTTTCAAAAAAATCCGTAGATGGCGACAGTATATAATAATTGAAATGTTCTAACACGTTAACATATGAACAACTTCCTAAAATTTGATATATGTGGTAGCGTGGGTAAATAAGTGAACGTTACACTGTGTGAAGTGATCACTTAAGCCAGCCGATGACAGGTCATTAGCCCTGTAATGCCCAAAACTTCAATACTTCCCATGTAAAAATAATATCTTCGTTTCTGTAAGACATCTATATTTATCTTAATGAAAATTATATATATTTTTAAATTAATCTAATTAACAAATTATTAATGTGGGAAAACAGCCATAACAGTAATCTACAGAAAGCATATTACATACATACATCATTCGGGCATCGGTTGACATTTTTAAAAAATAAGCTCACCACAGGTTAGGTCTACAATCGAAGCTGCCTGTGCCTTCCCGGAACACTCAGACTTGATATCAGGGACACACACGTCCACAGCATACTCGGGGGGCGTGAGGCTGCCGGTCGGCTCTTCGCAGTGGTCGGGAGCTTCCACTTTGATACAAGGAACGTAATCCTCAGTCGAAGCAACATCTGGTGGAGCGGAGGAGTAAACATCTTCAACTGAAGAATCCGGATCTCGCTTTATTTCCGTATCAGCAACCTGGATGCAAGAGGGTATATGTCATTTGATTAGGAGACACTTGCAGCTGATCATGGATCACTTGCAGTGTAATTTTAGTAGAGTGACGCAGCAGAGCGTAATTGATCTACCTACTAAACTAAAGAACTGCTTTTAAACTAAATCTTTTAAAATTGTGTTTAAAATGCCGAAAAGAAATTACAAATTTACGAATGAATTGCAGTATACTACCCATTTATAAAAAAAGTGCTATGGTTAGGACAGCGGAATGAAGAAATAGAAATAGTATATTTCTTTTAAAAAGTTAAGATAGTCCAGAGAACAAGAAATATGACAGATTTGAATAAATAAAATAAGTATAGTTTGACATAGAGCAAATGGCTGCGACTTCCTTTTAATGGATCTAAATTTCAATTCAGTTAACAGAAAAATAATCAGGAGAACTATGCAAAAATTATGAAGTTTATGTCTCTCCAAAAAAATCAAAACATTTAACAAATGGGATTCTGTCAAAAGAAACTAAGTTATTATATTAGATTAAGTTAAAATGAATGCGTATTGGGATGCTTGAAATATGATTTAATTGATACATCACTCCTTACTGATGTCCGACTCAATTAGGGAAACATTTAGATTTGACTTCAATAATAATTAGTTCTATGATCACGTCACGCATGTCAACGTGACCCTGCACGGACGATATGCTTATCAAATACCTTGCTCCAATACAAAATACATATAATAAATATTTAGTATACTTTCGTGAGAATCTCACCTTCATTCACTCTACTATTATTGAGATTATTTCTAGAACTCCTACGGTAGTCCGGCTCTCTCTCGAACTGAACTAAACTTTGACTAGCTGTCGCGCTCCAAATCTGTCACAATCTAAATTGCGTCCACCTAGCGACAAGAATTGGGAAGCTTTCTACAAAGGACGTTTCACACGCTCCAAAATTATAACTCAAAATTTAGCCAATGCATTCATGACCTACAATCCATTTAGAATCATTATTTTTGCGAGTAACGATATCTTTCGCAGAGTTTGATGTAAACGCAACGTTCTTGTCGTTGCGCAAACAACATTTGTAGTGGTCACGAGGAGATGGAGGGAGGGTTAATTAAATTAATACGAGTTTTTATATATAAATTCCCACATTTATTTGCAACACAAGGAAATATGAAAAAATAAACATTCTTATTGCTACTTATATCTAACCTTAATTAAACGCAGGCACACTAATTGCTTAAATTTTTTTCCACTCATTTTGTCTGTTTTTTTTTTTTTTTGTGGCAGATTGCATGGTCACGTATGGCCCGTCGCTGGCGTGTGCGACAAGCGGCATTTGGAGCCCGTCCTTGGTCCAGTTCACGGACGCGAGCTTCGCTCGCCGTGTGGTGCCATCCGGTCCTTTGTTGTAAGCAGTAGGAATATCCGCCACTTGCCTCTTGTACAAGGGCTCGGATTCCTTCCAGGAGACACATCGT
Organism: Eubasilissa regina; assembly: GCA_022840565.1. Lineage (NCBI taxonomy): Eukaryota > Metazoa > Arthropoda > Insecta > Trichoptera > Phryganeidae > Eubasilissa > Eubasilissa regina. The sequence goes on from JAINEB010000026.1 coordinate 1,135,732, forward strand.
AGCTTCCTGGTGGCTTCGTCTCGAGGCAAAATGGCAGTCGGTATGGAGCTGCCCGGCGGCGCCTCGAAGCAAGTCCGGCGCGTTCGACAGGCGTAGAGCGAGAGAGAGCTTCAGCTTGGCAGAAACCCACCCAGGCAATGCGCGGGGGAGGGGGTAGCGACCCTTCGTCCGATGTGGATGCATGTTGGATTGGAAAATAATATTCGTAATACATGAACGTCACACTTGAGATGCGACCGTAATAAATTAATAAGTGTTCAGAATTCGTAAATACACTTTTTGCGCGTCTTTTAATATGTATCGGCCAAGACTAATGTTATTGACACATATCCGCGTCCAAATTTTTCTCAGTCGACACTAGCGACATAGTGCTGCCGAAGCCGCTGATCTCTGATCTCTCACCGACGATCTCTCTTCTGTTTTCACCGCTCCACAACGGCGGTCTTGCCCGGCCCAAGCGCGCCGAGCGAGACCGCCAACTCGCTTCGGTACATTTTCATAATTCACACTCACATACTGCATCTTTTCATTCTATCTGTCTCCCTTATACTATACAATTCTGTCACAATAAACATCAACGCGCCAATCATTATCACTCTTTCACTTAAACACCGACCCGAACCCCAAATATATACTAACACATAAGAAAAAAAAGATTATTATAACTATCTTACATCTAACCCCTTATCTAAGACGCGAACGTAGTGATTTTTTTTTTGTCTATATGGTTCTAATCTACTGTTTATTTGCTTGTACTTTGTGTGGTCACGTGCCACTAACTGCAGATTTATTTAATTATTAACATAATGCATACATAACCACTCCTATATATGCTCTAATATAAACAAGATCTTTTACTAAAACTTATCTTTTACATATTTGGTCAGTTTCACTTTAAATCTATTCAATTTCTCCTCCTTTCTTATGTTTTCTAGCATTTCATTAAAAATCTTCATCGCACTATACATCATCAATTTCTGAGGTTTGGTCTTCTTCCTGAATGACAATCTCAGTCTATTTCTTCCTCTTGTACGATGCTCGTGCTCATGTTGAGTTGCATCAATTTTTCGTGTAAATTCCGCCGATATTTTCTTATTGAGGATTTCAGTATTATTCTCAAAGTTTTATTTTGTAGCAGCAACTGCTGCAATAGTCGATGTGAGGAATAATAACAGAGTTGTAGACTATTTGACAAGACTCAGTACTAATGAATCTTCTGATCCTGCCCAGAAGTGAGATTTTTCTTTTATTTAGTCACGTGTCTTGTATTTTGCAATAGATTCAATTTAGAATCTATTATGACGCCCAAATATTTTATTTCAGTCACTTCTTTCAGACTTTCACCGTCTGTGATAATTGCTGGTGTGATTGGTATTCTTATATTTCTAATATTCATGAAATTAGTTTTGTTTACATTTAGTTTTAGTTTATTTTTCTTCAGCCATATTGCTATAATATTTAAGTCATAGTTTAATTCATTTATTGATTGCCACCGCCTCACCACGTGGCGTCCGGTCATCTAGCGTTGGTTAGCCTCCGATCCTCTGTCTCTATCTCATGTCCAAGGCGAGGTCTCGGAAGTAATGGCGGCCGGCCCGGAGCTATCCCAGCCTCCATGAAGCGGATGCTTGGATTTAAATGCTTCAGATGATTCAAAAGGCCCAGGATTAGCGTTACCCGGCTCGCAATACATATATGACTTGTTTTAGTAATTTTTAAATGTCCCGCCAAACAGGATAATAAACGCGATACTCAAACGTCACCTGCATGCCGCGGTATCTAACACCATAGACACCATAGATGCAAATGTCAAAATGGCCACAGATAAGATACTTTGACAACAATTATTGACAAGTAAAATGGCTTCCGAAGCGTCGTTTTAATTTTGTTCGCATCGTCTGCGGTGTTCAAAGCAATCCCGAATCACTTCAGGTAATACACACGAGTTACGCGAAGGGTGATGTTAGAAAAGTTTGTGTTCTTGTACAAACATTTATTTTTTTCACGGTGTTACATACAGAAATACCTATTTCCAATTGTAATGTTTTTCTGAGCTGGTTTTTGTCAAAATTCGTATGATTTAGTAGACTTGGATTTAGAGGTATATGACTGATTTATTGAAGACAACCGACTTAAAAAGTATTCAGTATGTAATTTGTATAGATTTTATGATGAACAAACGTAAATGTTGAATAAATTACCATTTTCTTTTGTATTAACCCGCGCACTACGCGCCAATTCGAAATTGATGCTATTCGAAAAGGAGCAAATCAAGATAACGTGCAAAATACTTAGAGCTAATGAATATATGGAATAAGTAGGTGACTTTGTGTATTTGGGAAGTATGTTTGATAGAAACGGAAAGAGAGAGAAAGATATCGAAAGGAGGGTGACTGCACGGAATAAAGTGAACGGCGCATTGAATAGAATTATAGCTAATGAGAACTTGTCAACTGAGGCAAGACTAGCGGTTCTCAATGGAGTCCTCGTACCGACAGTAATGTATGGAAGTGAGGCCTGGAGCTGAATAGTAGACTGGAGAAAGTAGACTGAATGCAGTGGAAATGAGATCACTTAGACGTATATGTAGCAGATCCATTTATGACAGAGTAAAGAATGAAGAAATAAGGAAACAATGTAAAGCTGAACTAAGTGTAGGATGTGGTTTGGTCATATGGAATGGATGAATGAGGAGAGAATGGTAAAAAAATGTTGATGGCAACAGAAGAAGAGGACGTCCGCGGAAGACTTGGCAGGACCAGGTAAACAAAACGAAAGTAGACTGAATGCAGTGGAAATGAGATCACTTAAGCATATGACAGAGTAAAGAATGTAAAGCTGATCTTAGTACAGTGAGTAAGATTAGAAAAGGATCACTTAGGTGGTTTGGTCATATGGAACGGATAAATGAGAAAAAAATGGTAAGAAAAATACATGACGCAAGTGTTGATGACATCAGAAGTAAGTAGAGTACGTCCGCAGAAGACTTGGCACGACTAGGTAAACCAGATGATCCTGTTGGAAGCCTCAATAATCATCTAGCTTGTATGAGAAGATGTATTAGTGGGGATAAGCCCAGAATTGTGTGTCAGGACAAGAGTGTGGCGCTCTATCCTCTCTGCTTACCTCCGCAGGAAACGGCATGATGGTTAGTAAGTAAGTACTTCTAGAACCTAAACTATTTTGTTGTGGCTCGAGAATACTGAGATGGAGAGTGGTCCTTTATTACATTAAGAATAATATATTTCACTTATGTCTTTTATTTGTGTTCATACAACGCGGCTACGATAAGTTAGGATGCCATTTTTATTGGTGTATTATTTCGGTCCCTTTCACACACGTTAGTTCTGATATTTTCTGTATAGGTGCAGTTGTACCTCGTTATTCGACAATTAGGTGCTATCTAGATCAACCCGGCAATCCGAACTCTTCCACATTCCCAGAAGTAGAACATCTTACATACATAAAATTCATTCATTCACCGGTCATGCAAATACCATAATGAGAAATTGACAGAAATTGACTTGTTCAACATTAGCCTTACTACACTCAAAGGGTTCTTCTTATGAACCACCACAATCTCAATTTTGGCCATTCACTATACCTATAAAAACTCATGTTGCTCTCCCTTTACCGCAATATTAGTTGCAACTTCCCCACCCTTCTCCTTCTTTCATCTTCATACTTATGTATCCAAATATTTTCATTATTAGTATCGCATGTTAAATAGTTATTATGTTTATTACAATATGTTTTTACTGCCAAAATCCCTTAATAAAATAAATTTAGTTAAGCGACGTTCAATCAATCTGAACTCTCATATTATGTCATGAATTGGTGAACGTTATATATGTATAAAGTGATCACTTAAGGCAGACGAAGACAGGTCGTAAGTAGTGATGTGATTGTGAAATTTGTGTTCGATAGTAACGATGATTAGTAACCGATTATTCATAATTCGGCAAGCAGTCACTGATATACTGGAAACAATCACAGTTACAGTTACGCCTAGCTCATCACTAGTCGTAAGCCCTGTAATTACCCATATTTCCATATATTTTTCATTAAATATAATAAAAAATATGTTTAATGGAAATATATATATATATAAAGATCATTTAAGCCAGCCGATGACAAGTCGTAAGCCCTGTAATACCCAAGACTTCCATACTTCTCATATAAAAATAATAGCTTCGTCTCTGTGAGACATCTTAATCTTGATGATAATCCCCCAGGGGATAAAACACAGTAATTAGTTCCTACAAAGATTTGGATATACTCAAAATATTGTAATAAAAAATAGGTTCGTCTCTATGAGATATTTATTATTTGTTATGTAAATTTTGATTTAATAGACTTTTTAATAAATTATTTATATATTTATATATATATATATATATATATATATATATATATATATATATATATATATATATATATATATATTCGTTTGTTAATCGACGGAATTTTGTGGAATCAATTAACGATTGACTGTACCAGAACCTGTGCATGTACAATACTAACATTATTTACTAGCTCACTTACTCATATATTGTATGAAAGCGATGCTGCATCACAAAACTGCTATCCGCATCTGGCACTTTGCCAGGTGTTTATCCCGGGCGGTAGTGACTTGAGTGCGCGACAAATATATATACATTATTTTCTTATTTCCTCAGGTTATCAACATGGAAGTGAAGCAGGAGCCTGACTCCTCGATCGAAAAGATTTGGATCTGCGTTCCACCAATTAGTTCATCTGAGAACTGTGCTCCCGACGTCAAAACAGAAAAGGGCGACCCTGATGAAGATCGAAGTGTTGGGCGTTCGAGCCCTGATTATTCCGTGGATGTTTGGGTTCCGGACATCAAGAAGGAGTGCGCTGGTACAACACCTCACCAGGAATGTGGTGAGTGTTCACATTCAGTGTATTTAGTAAATAATATATGTCTTTAAACGAATCTGCATCAGCTAACGCTAGGAGTGACTTTAGAGTAATGTACTTTTATTCCGTATTTGTAATTATTATTTATTTTAATTGGTGAACACGTATATCTACTTCAATAACTTGAAAGAAATGTTATTGTAAAATGTAGTGTTATTGTCACCAGTCTTAATTTTATTCCTACCACTTAGCTCATTCCCAATCAGTACACATTGTTCCTTTGGTTCGTCTGGTTGTTTTTGAATTTGAGGAGAGGAAGTGTTCTCATGTTATTATGTGATCATTCGTGTTGGATCACTAGTTCATATACCGCTGTGATTTTGGTGTGTTATGAAGGTTGAAACTCATCAGAGTTTATTTGTGCCGCGGCAGTTTCGTACATTGGGTGAACTTCCGGAAATCATAGAGACGGCGTCATCAAACAGTAATTTCGTGAGTCCATCCTGGTACGGAATCGAAGGAAGTCCCTTTCCCTATTTCCATTTCGTCATTTCCGATTCCCGATTTCCAAATTGTGATTGGCGACTTGCATCGGTCACACCTTTATTTATTTTAATTTTTTTTAATTTTAATAATTCTATTGGATTACGAGTTGCCACTGAATTCTTACCCTGTCCAAACTCGCATTAACTGCAATTACTATTTTGTTTCAGACAATGTTGAGGCATACAAGGATTGTAACTTCTGTCTTTCTAAACCTAGCGGGCAGCCCGCTGAGTGCCCCACCGACCAAAAGCAGGATAAAATACGACATTCTTCAGCAGGAACAGCGGACCTCGCAAAACCATTTTCTTGTGAAGAGTGCAAGAAAACTTTCAACTGGAAATGTAACTTGGTAAATCACAAGAGAATTCACACGGGCGAGAAACCGTTTTCTTGTGCAGACTGTGATAAATCATTTAGTCAAAGTGGCGACTTGTCTAGACACTTGAGAATCCATACAGGCGAAAAACCTCACGTTTGCGAGTACTGCACGAAAACGTTCAACCGAAGAGTTCTGCTGTCAGTGCACCTGAGAATTCACACCGGTGATAAACCATTTGTATGTGAAGACTGTAAGAAAGCATTCAATAAAAGAGTTAACTTATTGAGACATTTGAGAACCCACACGGGCGAGAAACCGTTTTCTTGCGCAGACTGTGACAAATCATTTAGTCAAAAAACTTCACTTGAGTCGCACGTGCGGACGCACACGGGTGAGAAACCGTACGCCTGTAAACACTGTAAAAAATTATTCCGCCAACGTGGTGCTCTGGCCATGCATACGAAAACACATACGGGTGGAAAACTCTTCGCCTGTGAAGACTGTAAGAAAACATTTACTCAACGAAATGCTTTATCAATACATGTAAGAAAAACGCACACGAGAGAGAAACTTTTTGCGTGTGAAGACTGCGGGAAGACCTACTATCAAATGCACAATTTATTACTGCACTCGAGGACTCACACGGGCGAGAAGCCCTTTGCGTGTGACCACTGCAAGAAAACGTTCCGAGGTAAATCTACTCTGGTGAATCATATGCAAATACACACAGGACTGAAAAGCTTCGCTTGTGAACATTGTAAGAGACGTTTTAGTCAGAAATTTAATTTAGTGAGACACGTAAGAACTCACACTGGTGAAAAACCCTACGCTTGCGGAAACTGTATGAAGACATTTCGCCAAAGAAATACTCTAAGGATTCATATGAGGACACATACTGGAGAAAAACCCTTTGTTTGTAAAGACTGCGCTAAATCTTTTAGTGAAAAAAGATCTTTAAGGAAACACATGCGAAGCCATTCTTATGACTAATTATATATGGTGTTCCAACAATTTTATACGCATGAAAATGAAGATATTTCCACAAAATTCGATTTAAAAGAGGTTCAGTTGTTGCACACTGCGTCTGATGGAGATATTGTCGTCTGCAGCCACACTTTCATGCACAGTGTATATAACACACCTAATTACCAATTTTACTATTAAACGCAGAAATGTTAGATGGTGACCGAAATTGCAATAAGTACCCAATATTGATCAAATTACTTTCATAATGAGTAATCGTTTCTAGAGCAGTGTAGAGCTCTATTTTGTAACGGTATACTGTCTACATGATAGTTGTCAAGTATCAAATTCCAAAAACAATTTTAATTCGGCTACTTTTTGGAACACCATATATTTTTTTCTCTTCTTATATCACTAGTAACATATATTAGCTTCAATCAGATGAGACTCAGCTCTAATGAACCTTCATAAGTCTCGGTCTTGTGTCGCCGTCACAGCTGCCGCCAGGTTTTCTCCAGCCAGACACATTAATGTAGTTGTTTTTAGATTGAAAAACTGACTACTCTCAACGTGTCCCGTTCCTAAACTACGATAATATTTTCTGACAACGTTGTACAATACATTAAAACTGTTAGAAGTCACGTGGACAAATCATTTACTCGTGAGAATCAAATATCATACAAATAACCTTGATTACAAATACCCTAGTTTAGTATCGTACGTAAATTTTGCGTGTTAAAAAAAGCATTTGCTCCGCCCACTTGCCAATTCTAACTGTTGGTGCAACACCTCACAGCTCAGTCACCTTGTCACTCTTGAAGCCAAGGCAAAATATCTCTAAATTGAGCTGATTGTGAATCTTACCGGTGAGCAAGATACTCCGATCACAAGGTCAGTAAAATACTAAAAATTTTCTACATCTGTAAAGAAAAAAATGACCACTTACTGCAAATGTGGAATGCACCAAACAAAAATTTGCCCAGATTGTATTAACTAAGTAATAATTGTTTTTTGAACGTATTTTCATTATTATTTTTTAATTGAAAAATGTTTTTTTTTAAAATGAAACATGTTCCTAAACTAATTATAATGTGTTTCTTATTTAAGCTCAAGTACCAAATGTATTTATACCCAGACACATCAATTTATATATGGCTAGCAACTACGTCATATTTTTAAACGATAATAATCTAGAGTTAAAGATAGTTCACAGTATGTCCAAATTTTTGTAAGAAAATAATTGGTGGATTTTGTCCCTAGAGGGATTGTTATCAATACATTTTATAGATGTCTCATAGAGACGAAGCTATTATTTTGTATATGGAAAGTATGGAAGTCATGGATTACAACAGGGCTTACGACCCGTCCTCGGCTAGCTTGAGTGACCACTTTACACAATTGTAACGTTAACCAATTCTACCCATGGGCGACCACCACACTAAATGAAGATGCTCATTATAAACATCTCATGTTTGACATCGACGATTCGACGATTTCGCCGTAGTTGTAAGATATACTTGAAAGGTTTTCAACGTGGTAAAAACATATATACAACTTCCAAAAATTAGATAGATGTCTCTAATGAGAATCTTGTGTGTTTATACCATATGGAGTTATTGGAGAGAGAGGCGTGACGGTATGATTATAATTAGGGGAGAGAAATAAAATAAAAGCAGGTTCTCAAATAAAATCGAGAGCATTATAAAAGGTATATATTCATTATAAATTCTTATTATAATTCTAAATACGTCGTACTAATGTGACTGATCATTATCATCCACTGGTGAGTGAAGACCTTTATCACTCCAGCTGGTTTAAGGGCGACCTGTCGGGCTCTTGAATCCCCTCGGATGTGGTCTGCCCATCGCCATTTTAATTCTTTAGTGTACATATGACTTCTTCGGCGGTCCCTAGTTACGAGAATGACGTCTGCCATGGTTAACGTTTGTGAATCCGAGTGTGGCTGAGAAGTCCTATTCTCGAACCTATTACATCGACCATAGCAAAGGCCTATGGGTGGTATTGTTTAAGGTGTTGGTGATATTGCACAGTGACACACACACGCACTCTTGAAATAATGGAGGCAAGGGTGCTCCGTTACTTAGCAGCCTTTTTCAGTCTATGCACAGGACTTTGTACAGACCTCAATATGCGTACAGGGCAGTACTGCCGCCGGGTGACTGATATAATTAAATTAAGTATTGGTGGGATAAGATCCCGTGGACTGTATCTATTAAAAGTATGGCTTAGTTGACGCAATCCGAATTGGATTCAGAAAGGAAATAATGACAGATAGATCTGGCCTACCTTGATCAAACTCCTAGGTTGGACGACAATTTTCACCTCGAAGAACGGAGATCTCACTGCACTTCCGGATGCTGCAGAACACCGTTTCTTTTTCGTGGTCCGAATGTTACATGTATGTTGACAGCCCGGCGTCGAAATGCAATCTATTCCCGAGTCGCCGAAATCCCTAAGTAATTAGTTGGCCAGAGCGGGAAGGGTATATTAAAGTTTATTGGATGGACGTTATGCACAAAGAGCCTTGACTTGCGTCAACGAGTATACTCCAAATAGCCATTGACGCCGAAGATAAATATACAGTGAGCAAATAGTATGCCTCTATAACCTCTTCGAAATTCAAGTTGCCCAAAGAGCAATGTAGAGGGTTATTTTCAGAATATCTCTGGAAATATTCTAAAAATTTGACAGAAAACAAAGTAAACATATGCGGCCCATAAACCTACACAATCAAGTGTAAATGAGAAGTAAGATCTTGGAATGGAGAAGAAGTATTCTGTCCAATATCCAGAAGTGGAGAGTTTAAGAAATTCCAACCGGGCGGGGAATGAGAATGACCAATATGGGAGATGGGTGGTGGAGCATCTCTCACTGATGTAGATGATATAACCTGCACTGCATCATTCTTTTAAATTGCAACAAGCGAACTATTTCCTTCATCGTGGGTCATCACGTGTCTCATCAGCGACCTTTTTTCACTGAATGATTTCGCACAGTATTCACAAGTGAATGGTTTCTCTCCCGTATGCGTTCTCATATGAGTTCTTAATCCGCTACTTTGACTGAATGTTTTCAAACATTGTTCGCACTCGTACGGTTTCTCTCCCGTGTGCGTTTTCACGTGTCTCAATAGATTAAACTTCTGAGTAAACTGTTTGCTGCAGCATTCACAGGGAAACGGTTTCATTCCCGTGTGAGTTTTCAAGTGATTAACCAGGGTACCCTTAACGCCGAATGTTTTCTTGCACATATCACAAGTATAGAGGTCCTCGCCCGTGTGTGTCTTCAAGTGCAGTAAAAAATAACTTCGTTGTCGGTACGTGTTCCCACAATCGTCGCACGTAAAAAAGGTCGTGTGGGTTTTCACGTGCTGGGATAAATTCCCTCTATGACTAAATGATTTCGTACAAATTTTACATGAAAAGGGTTTATCTTTTATGTGTGACTTAGTGTGATACAGTAGTTGAGTTCGTTGACTGAATGTTTTACTACACTCATCACACGAAAAGGGCTTTTCTCCGGTGTGCGTTTTTATATGAGACTGCAGCGTGATTTTTTGAATAAATCCTTTCTTGCAGTATTCGCAGGTAAACGGTTTCTCACCAGTGTGAATCATCATGTGGCGTAAAAAATTAGTTTTCCTATTAAATCTTTTGTTACAGTATTCACAAGAGAAAAGGTCGCATCCGGTGTGGATTCTCAGGTGCAAACGCAGTCGATCATTTCGAATAAATGTTTTCTTGCAATAGTCACATTGGGGCTTTGCTTCCATGTGCGTTGAGGAGTGCGCCAATAAATCACGTCTTTGTCTGAAGGTTTTCTTACATTCTTTACAAACGAAAGTTTTCTCAGTCGGTTTTTCTCTCGAGTGCGATCTGGAATGCATCAGCAAATTATATTTGTATTTAAATACTTTGTTACATTCTTTACAGACGAAAGATGTCTCCGCTCTGTGTGATCTCATATGGCGCATCAAATAATCTTTCAAACTGAACGTTTTCTTACAGACTTCACAAGCGTAAGGTTTTTCTCCCGAATGCGATCTGGAATGTGTCAACAAATTATACCTGTATTTAAATACTTTATTACATTCTTTACAAACGAAAGACTTCTTAACTCTGTGTGATCTCATATGCTGCACCAAATATCTTTTCCAAGTGAACGTTTCTTTACAGACTTCACAAGTGAAAGGTATTTCTCCCGAATGCGATCTGGAATGCTTCAGTAGATTACGTCTGTGTTTGTATACTTTATTACATTCTTTACAAACGAAAGAATTCTCCGCTCTGTGTGATCTCATATGCTGCACGAAATATCTTTTCCAAGTGAACGTTTCTTTACAGACTTCACAAGTGAAAGGTATTTCTCCCGAATGCGATCTGGAATGCTTCAGCAAATAACGTCTGCGTTTGAATACTTTATTACATTCTTTACAAACGAAACACTTCTTTGTTCTGTGTGATCTCATATGCTGCACGAAATATTTTTTCCAAATGAACGTTTCTTTACAGACTTCACAAGCAAAAGGTTTATTGGCTTTGTGATTTCTCAAGTGTCTCAGTAAACTGCTTCTACAACTAAATGATAGTTTGCAGTCTTCACACATGATATTGCTCTTATTTGATGAGGATGCCGCAGCAGCGAGAGTCGACGCAATCTTATCTTGCTCGTGGTCCACCGAGCAGTCTGGTTGCGCGGCCTTTGAGAGGCACTTTTTAAAATTCTTGTATGAGCCAATATTATCTGAAAATCAACAAAACTTGGTGAAAATAAATATCTAGAACACGCAGAAAACCGTGTTTATTTCAACAGCAGTTCTGAAGTAAATAGATAAAATATGTAATTGGTTCATCGTTGTGGTCTGAATACGTTCTTCATCTGCGACAGGTGCAACTACTATCCACAGTACTCCTGTCGATACTTCGCGAACAGCAAACTAATACCACGTTGACCTAACACTACAATATTAACGGACGATTTAATCAACAATCAACAAATGTATTAAACTCTAGTTGATTGAACTTGGAACTACAAGCACAACAAAAATATTGTGTGTTTAGCACAAAATTTTGATAATTTTAACCACTCCCTTACGAAGCTAAAATAAAAACACGCGTTCCGGTACTGTAAACTAAGTGTACATGTAGACTGCGATTTTTAAGCCGGATAAATATGAATATTATATATATCAATTTTTGTGTAAAAGTGCTAAAAATGAGAAAAAACATTGATCATCACGAACGACAACATAATGCACGTCTAACTCGGCCAGCGCACGCTCTGCCACTAAAGTGACGATCGGCATCCGGCACACCTCTCCGCACAGTCTGACAAATACATGACAGGTTCTTCGAGAAAACATTTCTTATTGTTGCGTTTGTACTGTTCTTGTGGGTTAAATCTGTCGGCAGTGGTGCGTGGAGGGTGAGTCTCTTATATGTTATTTCTTTTGTGCCGTCTCGTTTCCTGGAAGGGAGCCTTGAGCTTATTGCATCGGTCCTGGGTAAGTAGTGGGTCCGTCCTCATCGTTGCATTAGAGACAATGTCAACTTAGTTTACATCATCGGAGAGGAAAGGTTAGAAAAATTAAAAAATATAAAAACAGTGTTGCAAAGACTGAGGGAAATAAGCAGGGAACCGACCACATTAGATAGGTACAATACAAACATTACTATGATTGGCGGTGAATTAATATCTTCTATCACCAAACTTACCGATGACCAGGTGGGAGGCACCCTCTGAATTCGCGCATTCCTTCTTTATGTTGGTAAGGAAAACATCCACGGCATAGTCAGGAGGCTCTTCGCAGGTATCGAGAGGATCCGGTTTGATGAGAGTCGAATCAACAAGTGAGGGAACATCGATCCACTCCTCTTCAAATTCTGGTTCTTGCTTCACAGCCATTTTGGTAGCCTGGGTATACAAGACAGATACGTGGTATAGTGGAGTCTGTCACTCGAGAAACCCACACATGAAGACAATATTTATACAGAATGGACGGTGAGTAGTAAAAGGTGCGTACCGAGACGACTGACCACTCTCTGCGAAGCTTACCAGGATCCAGAACAATCTCCCAGATGCGGTACAGTCTCACCTACATTATTGTCACGAATATGCTCGTTTAATATGTTGTAACTTGTTAATTACGAGGCGCGTTTTTTAAGCAAGTACCAGATTTTTTTTTAAAAGAAACACAACATCTTCAACGTGGTTGTCACCATTATTAAGGCACTTGTCATAACGGGGCACAATTTTTGTATGCCTTGGTCATAGAACGACGTCGCCTGGGATGGAAACCATGTATGTACTCGTCATCGTAACGCTTGCCACCGAGGAACTGCTTCAGACGAAGGAACATATGGAAATCACTTGGCGCCGAATCAGGACACACTTAGCGATGAATGCCAGCTGGTTTCATGTTTCACGGATCACGGACCGCATCTCACAATCGGCGGGCTGATCTATTGTCTTGAATATTTCAACCACATTACGTGAATGTCTCTAAAGCTGCATATAGTGAGTCAACAGATGAAGGAAACATCGCAACCGCAGCGCTACACCGGGAGCATCCGGCAACTCCGGTACTCACTTAAAAACGCACCTCGTATTTTATACTGTAACATCAGTGTTTAATAAATAACAAGCCTATTGTAAATACGCCATATTTTAGGTATGCCCAACCGATAGAACAGGCCTGCAAAGCTTGTAGGAGTTGCTTATGTTAATGGTAACACAATTTAACAATAATAACCTATGTAACCGCGCAGAATGTTAGCTTACGCAGCTCTCGACCAATTCCATTCAGGATCTCATCATTAAATAACTCTTCTGTATAAATAAAACGACTACTGATAGAATTTGGGATACTATTGTGTGATACTGTGAATATTGAAAGACCTCACTACTTTATCAAACCAGTTTTAGGAGCTGGTGTTCCATTATTAGTTTAACTAGGCAAAGTGTCACGATATAGTTATTAAGTGCGATGTCCTTGGAATGGTGGGATGGTGTGTGTATGTGTGTATGTGTGCCGCACCGTCGGTGCGGGTATGTGTGGCTATAAAGACGGCGCGCAGGAGTGCGCGCGTCTCTTATCTGCGGTTCATCGGCTTAGTAGTTAGATATACCTTGTAGTAAATTGTAGCTTATTGTAATAAAAGATTAATTGTTACAAAGTCCATTTCTTGGACCTTCACATTACGAGGTGTACACTAAAGACGCACTAAGAAGTCAAGTACGTATTATTAAGTTTTACTGAAGTGTAATTTCAATATCGCTTCGCATTTGGTTCAAAGAATTTTGAGATCAATTTGGACGATTGGAAGCTCATATCATACATCCCGATCGCCTATCCATACAGCATACAGTGTCATACAACACACAGGTTTCATAATTTCTCCGGCGGCCATGTCATACATGCATCAATAATCATTTGTACAAATAAAGAAAATTATAAACCTAACCTCTTTTATTTCACGTGTCTAAGATTGACGCTCGTAGGCATCGTGTCATCGCTTGTCTGAGAAGTGTAAATTAGTAAGAAAACAGCCCGTGTTGACACATTGACATTTATCTATGATGTCATATCGGCTGTGTTGCCATCGTACAAATACGAGAAATTTCGAAAATCTGTAAACGTGAGCCTACACAATATGACATGTTTTATGAAGTGATTAATAGAATCGTTAGTTGAGAGATTTTCAGAAATTGCTTACTTACTTACCATCACGCCACACTCCTCTATCCTGACACAATTCTCGCCTCATTCACATTCATCCTATCATACAAGCTCGCCGATTGTTGAGGCTTCTAACAGAACCATCCTCCATCATCTGGTTTACCTGGTCGTGCCAAGTCTTCTGCGAACGTCCTCTATTTCTGGTGCCATCAACACTTGTCATATATCTTTCTTACCATTCTCTCCTCATTCATCCGTTCCATATGACCAAACCACATAGGTGAATCCTTTCTTAATTTTACTCACTATACTAACATCAGCTTTACATTCTTTACACTGTTATAGATGGATTTGCTACATATACGCCTAAGTGATCTCATTTCCGTTGCATCATTCCTCTTCTGCCAGCTCCAGGCTTTCATGCATCAGTGTCGGTACCAGGACTCCATTGTGCACCGCTAGCCTTGCCTCGGTTGGCAAATTCCTGTTAAATATTCAAAGCACCATTCAGTTTATTTCCTGCAGTCACCCTCCTTTCGATATCATTCTCAGCCTTTCTGTTTCTATCAAACATACTTCCTAAATAGTCATCTATTTGTTTCAACCATTCATTACCTCTAAATATTGAGCACGGTGTCTTGATTTTCTCCTTCTCGAATATCATCACTTTGGACTTTTTAACATTCATCATGCTTTCCACATACATTGTACAATCTACTCACTAGACTTCAATAATTGCTAAACGAAGGAATAAAGTTCCACAATTAAAACAATTGGCTGTCGAACAAATATGGATAAGATTAAGATAATGGTAAACTGACAAATTCCTAACTATCATGCTCTTCCTCCTCAGAGATAGATAGAGACAAGAACGTCACACTTTTATGTCTTGACATACATGTCATCATTCAAATAATACATATGGAATTTTTTTTAAATTTAATATTCACTAAGTGATCACTTAAGCCAGCTGATGACAGGTTGTAATGCCCGAAACTTCCATACTTCCCATGTAATAATAATAGCCTCTAAATTTGTCTTACTGACTGTGGAGTATGATCCTTACATACTTTATTTCCTAATGTTTGAGAGTTCGTGTCGCATAGTAACATTAGACAAATATAGCAATAAGCTGTAATATAAAACAAAGTACATTATCAATTTTATCACTATAGAGTGTGCAGTTTTCGCATCAAATAATTGTACAACTTCTATGTACCTCTCATATTTTATTATTGTTACACAGATTTGAATTCTCATCATTCACTACGATCCTTCATGGTTGAGGACCGCGATCTGCATCAACTCTCCCGCCCTCTTGAATGGCTGGCACTAGAGAAGTGCCCGGTGCCAGCACAACTCGGTCAGTCCAACAAGTTCCCACTCATTAAGAGGAAGAAGATGATACCCGATTTGTCCTTCGACGTGGCCCACCAAAAGAAGGTTCTCCAAGTTATCTTTCCTTCTTGCAAGATGCTCAAAAATGAAAGAATCTACCCTTGATATTCAGTTCCTGCAGAATAGACATTCATGAGTCTTGCCATCCATGAAATATTCCGTTATTTCGCTATCTGTAGAAACTTGAATTTTTTCATCTTTTACATTTCTAATTTTCTTACTCCTTAATACAAGAAGTTGTCACTGTTTTATATGGCATCATATTAGTTTTCTACACAAAACATACCCAGAATCTTTTTTTAAAAACATTTTATTAATTGAATATATTGTTAAAAATACTTCTTTACCGCGTTGTATATTTTCCAAAAAAAATTGTAATTTACTTGATTGATTATTGTGATCAAAAATCTTACATCGGGGTACTTCAGGGTTCTGTTCTCTGACCACTATTGTATATTTCATATACGAAAGATATAGAATATATAATATCTTCAGGGTTATGGCCCCACTGTTATGCGGACGATACGCATATTTATTTTTTCTGTAAGCCGGGCGAGACAAAAGTGTTAAAAAGGAAAATTTCAAGATGCGTAGATAAAATAGGATACACAGAATAGACTTACATTGAATCCATCTAAAACAGAATTACTATGGACAGCAACACCTAGAAGGCAAAACTTAATACAGGAATCAACGTCTGCAAACGCTAAATCTGCAGTTAAGTCGTTGGGCGTGCACATTGATTCAGATCTTTCAATGAATACACAAATCAGTAAAACTGTTAGTGTAAAAGTATTCGGAGACATCTTCCTCTTGAGGCAGCCCGTCTACTCATTGTGGTGTCACGTGCGGACTATTGTAACAGCATCTACGCTGGCCTGCCAATGTTTTAGCTGGATAGATTACAATCCATTCTAAATTCTCTCATATAATATCTCTTTTACATGAGCTACATTGGCTCAGATTCCCTGAAAGAGTTGAATTTAAATTGTGCTGGCTGATGCACAAGGTGACACACAACATGGCGCCTCTCTGTATCTTTGAGAACTTTGTATCCCAGACAAATTGAATGGTAGACGTCAAACTCTCAGATCAGCCTCTACTTCAGCTACAGGAATGGTCGTAGAACTGACCAATTATACTTATTATTCATTATTATTATTATTACTATCAGTGTATCACTCTGAACCATTAAGAGCTATGCAGGCTTCAGAAAAATCTAATGACTTCAGTTTTCCAACTCGGTGCCATTTTGACAAATTATATTAGGACCACCTATCGGCAATAAGTTTGTTAGGACTACTTATAATGAAACCATTTTCTTACCTCACAATGCCTACTCACCCCCACAACATCGAGGATATATAATAATAATAATATTGGATAATTCGTATAGCACTATTTATGTAAAAACTTTCACCTCAAGGGTGCTTTACACAAACTGTTTATAGTTCTACATTATCTTTGTTTTTAAAATTAAAAATGGTTATTTTAACTTATGAAAAGGTACATTTTTAGTCCAGTCAGTGTTAAGTGTGTTGTACAGTTTCGCAACTAAAAAATATGGAAACCAATAAATAAATAAACTCACTATTGAAAGTCTCAGAATATTATTATTTTGATAAAGCACAATATTGATGTGCCATGTCTCGCTCGCTGCGACCACGAAAGTAAATACGTCTCCGGCCTGCGCTTGCAAAAGAGACGTCACAAACAAATGTCTGAAATATTTCACAACACTACAACGGCGCAAGCGACGTGAATCTTTTTAAACGAAAGCATTCTTTTTGTAAAATATTTGAATTACTCAAAATAATTGGTTAACTACAAATTTTCGAAATGATTATATCTTTTGACACGGTCGAGATTGGACACTAAAACACTGTGTTATACCTAACGTATGTATTATATATTTACACATGCGATAATAAGAATAATGTTTTTAAATCCAATACCTAAATTAAATTAAACAAACAAAAAATGTTAAAAAAACTTCTGATTTTACATGAGTTATCTATATATATATCAATATGTTGTAGTAAGGTTTAATTGGTTTCAATAAAGACAATACCATTTTTTCTTTATATATTTATTAATGATGTATAAAAAAAATAATAGAGATAAGAAAGTGACGCTATTATGGTTAGGAGAGAAGGAACATGTGAATGAAGATGGTGACGAAAATTGGTGATGTTGGTTGCTGGAGGTAATACATGAAACAAATGAACTGGTGTAAGGTGTAAACTAGGCGAGATTATCACTATATACAGTCATATAATTGATTCACAAATTAAGTAAAAGTAAATGAATCTATCTCCACAAACAAAGATGAAATTAAAATATTGATCCAAAGTTTAAAACTAAAAACATATCTTGGAATAGATTTTAATCTCATTGTTTAAATTTTTTTAAATGCCAGAACAATTTAATTAAACAAGAAATATATGTTTAATTTATCATTTTTTTCCTGATGTCTTTAAAGAAGCAACAATATAATAACACCTATTTTTAAAAAGTGGAAATTCTGAGAATCTTACAAATTATAGACCGATTTCTCTGCTATCTAATTCGGTAAGATATTTGAAAAATGTATAAAAAATCCATCAGAGAGCTCTTTTGGTAAACATAGTGTCATATCAACTAATCTATTTGATATTCAAAATAAAATGATTACTTCGGACGCTATCTACAAATTAAGTAAAAAAAAAAAAATTAGCGATGACTTAGATAATCACAAAAAATTTCTAACTATATTTGTAGATCTCCAGATAACCTTTGATACAGTAAGTCATGAAAAACTGCTATCAAAACTAGAAAAGTATGGCATTCGAGGTGTAGCGTATGATCTACTACGGAACTGTTTGATAGGCAGAGTTTAGGACCCTTATCTCTATCTATATAGATGACATATATAAGATAAATAGTTTTTCAGGGGAGATAATCGGTTTCGCAGACGATACAGTTATCCAAATCAGCGGAGATACCCGGGAACAAGATTTTAAATAAGCGAAATAAGGACATAAAAATTTATCCATTGTAAGATGCAATAATACTAATTAGGGCAACTGACTGACGAATATAAACATATCTTACATTCCTGTGATTCCGATTATGTAACAAACTCTATTTGTCAATGTAACTGTAAAACCAACATACAAAGAACAACCGAGTACAAAAATATTTAGAATTAATCCTAGATAATAATTTAAACTTCAGAGAAGTGGGCGATATGGTGATCGTGGCTGACTGTTTAGTTGGTGGCGGACGCAAAGATATCAACCCCTCCCTCTACAGGGAAAGTTTGAAGAGTCAACTAGATAGATGTCAACGAGATTTTATCTCGAAAACAGCTCAAGAAGAAGTAGTGAAACTCTCCCTTGAAAGTAACCCTTTTAAATAATAAATTACGTAAATTTTTATTCTACTTTTATATCCAAGGACAATATTGTAATTTGCAAACTCTTAAAATGATATACCACGCATTGATTGAATCAATATTACAATACGGAATACTAGATTTGGGAGGAACTTGTCCCATACATTTCAAACCAATAATTACAATTCAAAAGATAATACAAATTACCAACCAAACAAGTTTTTAAAGAGGATAAAATAAAAATTCACCACAACTCTCAGACAGCAAAACTAACGAACATGTTATTTTAAAAATATCCAAATTAAGAATAAGACAGAGACACACGTACATTGCTCCTGGACAACCAACTGACAAAATCAATTCAATTAGCAGCAAATGTACAAATGTACAAAAAAGAGGTTCTAAAATGGCTTTAAAGGTCTTCAAAATTATTAAATAGTTATTTGACCTTTCTCATGTTTTAATCTGATCAATTTCTTAACATTTTGTTAATTTTCACATTGTATATATATTTTTTATAAGTTAACAATTTCTTACATCTAGTAGATATTGTTTTATATAAATGTTGATAGTCACCCCCATAATTCGAGATCTTTCTTATTTGGGGATGCATAACCCTATTGTTTGTTTTACAATGTAGAATGTCTGAATAAATAGGGGTGTTCTATCCATCTCTGCTTCACCTGAGTGAACACGGTGGTAATTAAGTATAACAATGCCAATTTCAATTTCAACAATTTCTCACCGAGATACTTAACACATCTCTGGTGACTTACTAGTGATTGAAGAAGAACCTCTTGAAATCCAATCTGGGTATGAATAACGAGAACCAGACAAACTGTATTGACTCTTCAACAGTCAACTGTTAAAATCAGAGAAGGCAGTTTTTATCTCAGTTATACTTCTCTTCCATGATCCACGGACACGCAAATAAACCCATTCCATTAGCTTCACTAAAACTAGAAGAGAGTGGGGGGAGGTCGTCTTTCTGGCAATGTTCACTGGGATCTTTAGAAGGTCTGCGACGACACCGATTACCGACTTGACGAGTCAAAGTAAAATACGGTGACAGTCGCACAATTGAACCCGGCACGGGGAAGTCAACCAATCTGACGAGCTTGTCGCAAGGATTGCACAACAGCTGGGTAAACAACCCACTGAGATTTTTAAACATTTTTACTGAGAGAAGAATCTCGTCTACACAACATATGTAGGTAGGTGGCCCGCAAGGATTATTACAAATCTGTCTATACCACGAACATCCGAGGGAAAATTTATTTAAAGAAATAAAAATGAAGAATGCTACAATATCTGAATAACGAAACCGCAGCGAGAATATGTGTGATTACGCGGTAACACGAGAGAGAATTGCTCAAAAATACTCTTTCCACGTTGGCGATGACGTTTAAAAAGATCGATGAGCAACAACAGCCGCAGGAATACCGGCGCTCGCACCTTCTTCTGGAATCAGGAGACTGTAGAGATGCGACGCAGATCAAGCTATCTGAACTTAGAAGGATATTAGTAAAGGCATCCAGAGATACCCTTGCAGATGTGGATGTTGGTTGAGGTGATTCTGGAGCAGATTTGAGCTATTTGTCTATTGTCCATTGGCATTGAGAGCAAGCAGTAGAATCGAACTGGACAGTCAGGTGACAACACTCAGTTCATCCACCTTACTTTAGCTGTATACTTGTGTGCAGATCAAACTGTCCAACGGCTCAGAGGAGTGCTGCAGTCAAGTCGAGCGGAGACGAAAGAGACAAACACTAAGTTTATTCATAACACATTTGCCGAGTATTTTGGCACAGAAAATTTATACCAAATAAGCCCCTTCGAGATTGTTGGTTCATCTGTTGGTTTACCAACAAACACAACCCTCGCTCATAGCTGGAGGGAGAGACATGAACAATGCTCTTTGCACTCTCCATAATCCTGCTCAAGATAAAAACCATAACCATTCACTAATATATAGTAAAGATTGAACGCTGACAAAATATTCCTTCAACAGAAGTGGTAAATGCTGCCCGAGTTCCACCACGGACTCTAACGGATCCACCACCATCATATTTGCGCGGAAAGTGTTGTAATAATTATTACAACGTAATTTTATTTATATATAAAATATTCCTTCAGATCAAACTGTCCACCGGCTCAGAGGAGTCCAGTAGTCCAGTGGTCCAGTGGTCCAGTTGAGCGGAGATGAAAGAAACAAACACAGTTTATTCATCACACATTTGCCGAGTACTTTGACACAGAAAAATTATGTCAAATAAGCCCCTTGGAGATTGCTGGATCAACCATTGGTTTACCAACAAAAATCTCATTAATTAGGACCAAGAACATAACACTTCCTCGGCGAGAGCTAGAGGGAGAGCTTTCTCAAATACCATATAGCAAAATGGAAACACTGTAACGTTAACAATGTTCTTTGCGCTCAATGAACGAGATTCCGCTCTCCATAATGCTGCTCAAGATATAAACGATAACAATTAACAAATAGAAATTGTTAACATTATACGCTGCCAAAGTATTACTTCAACACGGGCGGCAAGTGCTGCCTAAGTAAACCGATACGGACTCTATGGGAGTCACTATTCAATAGTGCAATATTTAGTACAGAAAGGAGTGGACTTTAACTAAACATACGTGAATAGCCGTATCGCATTGCCGGACACTCTATAATGAACCACCCATTCTTCACCAGTTCAAGTATTCATTCAATAATTACGTTGCCAAACATTTACGAGAGCTTTCTCACGACTCTTTTGCAATATAGAAATTAAGGAATACGTTCTAGAAGGGTCGGATTCTCATCATTCCACCGAGACACCCCCAGAACTTCGATGTGTTGGCAACTGCAGAACGGGTTTTTCATGATCAGATGAAGATAATATATTTAAAGAAATAAAAAATAATTATCATTATAAAAACGAGGTTTTAAGATTGTTATAATATCTGAATAACGAAACCACAGCGAGAATATGGGTGACTACGCTGTTACTTGAGAATTGCTAAATAATACTCTGCCCACGTTTTCTATGACGTTTAAAAAGATCGATGAGCAACTACAGCTAGAGGAATACCTTCTTCTGGAACCAGGAGACTGTAGAGACGGGACGCAGATCAAGCTATCGGAACTGAGAAGAATATTAGTGAAGTTAGCCAGAGATACCCTTGCGCATGTGGATGTTGGCTAAGATGATCCTGGAGCAGATTGAGGATTATGTTAAATCAGAAACCGACATCGGAAATGCCTTCGACGTGAAGAGTGTGATCTCTTTGTACCAACGGAAGAAGATTATCATCATGAACTGATCTGAATGCTGGCCCTTCTCACACTCTACCCCCAATTTGGAGACGGGGGTGACAATAATGAATATGTCCACCGCACGCTCGCTGAATAGTTTTGCGCTGTACGTTGGCTCAAATTTTGAGAGCGAGTTGGGAGGAATTGATGTCAGTAGAAACAGACCGGAATGTCAGATGAAGGTATAAGTGACAACACTATGTTCGTTAAGTACTTTTGTGCTGATTTAGTTGTCCATTGGCTCAGACATTGAGAGTGAGCAGTAGAATCGGACTGGACAATCGGGCGACAACACCGAGTTCATCCACCTTACTTTAGCTGTATACTTGCAGATCAAACTGTCCATCGGCTCAGAGGACTCCGGTGGTCCAGTCGAGCGAAGATGAAAGAAACAACCACTGTGTTTGTTCATCACACATATGCCGAGTACATTGGCACAGAAAAATTATATTAAAAAAGCCCCTTTGAGATTGCTGGTTCAACCATTGGTTTACCAACAAAAATCTCATAAATTAGGACCAAGAACATAACAACCCTTCCTTGTAGCTGGAGGGAGAGCTTTTTCAAACACCATATAGCAAAATGGAACCATCATAATGTGAACAATGCTCTTTGCACTCAATGAACGAGAATCCGCTCTCCATAATACTGCTTAAGACATAAATGACAACAATTAAGAAATGGAAGTTATTAACATTATACGCTGCCAAAGTATTCCTTCAACACTGGCGGCAAATGCTGCCTAAGCATAATACCCAAATGGACTCTAAAGGAGTCACCAAACAGTGGTGGAATATTTAGTTGAGAAGGGAGTGAATTTTAACTAAACTCAGGCGGCAAGTGCTGCCTCAGCATCATACTCAAATGGTCTCTAAAGGAATCACCATCGAATGGTGGAATATTTAGTAGAGAAAGGAGTGGATTTTAACAAATAACAAAACCACAACGAGAATATGGGTGACTAGGCGGTTACACGAGAGAGAATTGCTCAATAATACTCTGTCAACGTTTGCTGACGTTTAAAAAGATCGATGAACAACGGCTAGAGGAATACCGGCACTCACACCTTCTGGAATCAGGAGACCGCAGAGACGCGACACAGATCAAGTTATCGGAACTAAGAAGAATATTAATGAAGGCATCCAGAGATACCTTTGAAGATGTGGATGTTGGCTGAGGTGATCCCGGAGCTGATTGAGGATTATGTTAGATCAGAAACCGACATCGGAAATGTCTTTGACGTGAAGATTGGATCTCTCTGTACCAATAGAAAAAAGGTTCTCATCATGAAAACATCATCAAGTTCATCCATCTTACTTTTGCTAAGTACTTTTGTGCTGATTTAGTTGTCCATCGGCTCGGAGGACTCCAGCGGTCCAGTCGAGCGCAGATGAAAGAATAAACACTGAGTTTATTCATCACACATGTGCCGAGTACTTTGGCACAGAAAAATTGTATCAATTAGGCTACTTCGAGATTGCTGGTTCAACCATTGGTTTACCAACAAAAACCTCATTAATTAAGACCGAGAACATACCAACCCTTCCTCGTAGCTGGAGGGAGAGCTTTTTCAAACACCATATAGCAAAATGGAACCATCATAATGTGAACAATGCTCTTTGCACTCAATGAACGAGAATCCGCTATCCATAATGCTAATGCATAAGACATAAATGACAACAATTAAGAAATGGAAGTTATTAATATTATACGCTGCCAAAGTATTCCTTCAACACGGGCAGCAAGTGCTGCCCAAGTAAACCGATGCGGACTCTATGGGAGTCACTATTCAATAGTGCAATATTTAGTACAGAAAGGAGTGGATTTTAATTAAACATGCGTGGATAGCCATACCGCACTGCCATACACTTTAAAATGAACCATCCGTTATCTTCCATCACCAGTACAAGTATTCGTTGAAGAATCATATTTTAAATTTTTGTGAGAGCTTTCTCGCGACTCTTTTATAATAGAGAAATTAAGAAAGATGTTTTAGGAGGGTCGGATTCCCATCGTCTCACCGAGGCACCTCCAGAACCTCGCAGTTTCGGCGACTGCAGAACAGATTCTACAGGTTTTTACACACCAATCACACACTTGACGAGTTAAAGTAAAATACGGTCATTATCGCACGTTTGAACCCGGCATGGGAAAGTCAACCAATCTGACGAGCGTATTGCAAGTATTCCACACCAGCCGCGTAAATAGGATAGATATAAAACTATTTATTTATAGGTTATGTGTACAATGTGAATTCCCGCCTTCTGGGCCTTGTATTCTCCAACTCTAAGGGTGTTAAAGTTCAGCAAGCTGACGAATGTATCTTACCTGTTGACATCCATCGCCCTCCCTTGAAATTACATGTAAATGTTCATTTAGTAAGACGTCTAGAGTTACAGCTACAAAATTTAAAGGTGACTATGTAAAAATGAATAATTATTTATGGACAGTTGATTGGAATTTTTTAAACTCAACCGACAATATTAACTTGATTTATTTGACTCGTAACTTTGCTATTGAATCATTTGTTCCTGTATCCAAATGTTGTATCGTTAGTCACTTTCCAAAGGAACTTATTGAGGTAAAAACCACACCACAAAAAATTGTTCATAAAAGATGTAAACTAACTAGGGATATAAATAACTTTATAAAATATAGTGAACTAAGACTTAGATCAAAAAACTTTGTTAAAATCTATATTCTATATCTATATATATATTTAAAAATGAATGTTTGTCTATATGTCCGCTATGGACTACTAAACCGCTCGACCGATTTTGATGAAATTTTGAGGGAATCTTTAGATTAGTTTGGAGATGGTTCCTGTGAAGCTTGGTGCCGATCGAACCAAAGGAAAATTTTTTAGGAGGTGAAGGTTTCTAAGTCGGTACGACCAATTTTCGACAGATGGCGCCACTGTCATTCTAATGAATTTCATAAATTGCCGTGACAGTTCACGCTGACGTGCGTTCATGTTTTTAGAATAGTTTTGTGCATTTCATTGTGTTTTAAATTAATTCTAATTTTTTCAGCGAATTGGTGATCACCGTCAATATTAACATTTCCACCCGCGTGTGAACAGCCGGTCCAATTGGATCGGATACATTGTGAGATTCGGATTGCTGATTGACATCTAATAAATTCAAATGCATTTTTCACGTCGTTCCCGTACAATTATGCCTCCAAAGCGACAAGCAATTGGCCGATCTACACCTCAAGCACGGAAGAAAAGGGCATTACGAGCCTCAGAATCAGACGAGCAACGAGCATTAAGGCTGGAAAATCTTCGAGTACACGCCGCTGAGACCCGTTCGTCTGAATCATCTGAACAACGAGAAGTGAGGTTAGAAACTGATCGAATACGTACTACTCAGGCCCGTTCGTCTGAGACAACTGAACAACGGAAAGAAGGCTGCAAAATGTTCGAATAAGCACCGCTCGATCGAGACGAACACTGCACGCTGATTTAAATCTTGGTGCATTCCATTATGACAGTAATAATGAAGTGTTGCCATTGGAAAAATGGATAAAATTTGCATGTATTGTAGCGCCCTCAAATTTAAGAACGAAACGTCAGGAATGTGCTGCGCCAGTGGAAAAGTTAAACTGCCAGAATTACATTCACCATACGAACCACTATCAACGTTGCTATCAGCTGTTACACGTGAGTCAAAGCATTTCTTGGAAAACATCCGCAAATACAATTCATGTTTCCAAATGACATCGTTCGGTGCGACGAACATCGTATGTGAAAATTACATGCCAACATTCAGAGTTCAAGGACAAATTTATCATCGTGCCGGATCGCTTCTACCATTGCCGGACGCAAATCACAAGTTTCTTCAAATTTATTTCATGGCAAACGGTGATGAACAAATTGAACAACGATGTCATTACAATGCGGGCACTAGTGCCCCGTCTAGACGAGAAATCGTGGCTGCGTTACAAGCCCTTTTCGATCAACACAATGAATTAATTCAGCTGTTTAAAACCGCCATTCGACGAATGCCAGTCGATGACTGCTCAGTTGCAATTCGAGCAGACAAAAGACCCGTTGGCCAACACGAAAGACAGTTCAATGTACCACCAATCGATGAAGTGGCGATCGTGATAATTGGCGAAGAATTCAAATCGCGCGACATAATTCTTCATCGCAGAAGTGGTGACGTTCAGCGAGTCTCCGAAACTCATCGCTCATACGACGGATTGCAGTATCTGATTCTGTTTTGGCGAGGAGAAGATGGATATCATTTCAACATCAAAATGAGAAATCCACAAACAGACGAGGAAACGAATAAGAAAGTCAGTGCCATGAATTATTATTCGTATCGATTGATGATTCGTCAAGACGCTGAGAACCACATTCTGAAATGTCGACAATTGTTCTATCAATACATTGTCGACATGTATGCGCAGATTGAAACTGAACGACTTCTATATATTCGATTGAATCAAACTGAGTACATCCATTTACGAGATGCAATAGTTAATGATGGTAACGTGAATCCAAACGAATTGGGAAGAATGGTCATATTACCGTCTACATTCACGGGGAGTCCACGGCACATGCATGAATACGCACAAGATGCGATGGCATACGTTCGCACATATGGTCGTCCAGATTTGTTCATAACATTTACATGCAATCCAACATGGAATGAAATTTAAGAACTTCTGTTAGCTGGACAATTATCTTCCGACCGCCATGACATTACCACACGCGTATTTAAACAAAAATTGAAAATTTTAATGGATTTTATTATCAAGCATCACGTTTTCGGAGACACGCAGATAAGAGGATTGCCACATGCACATATTTTGGTTTGGTTAATCAACAAAATTACGCCAGATCAAATTGACCAAATCATCTCAGCAGAAATACTTATTCGACGTCGTTACCAAAAATATGATTCATGGTCCATGTGGCGCATTCAACAAGAATTCACCATGCACGTCTGATGGGAAATGCACGAAACGATACCCAAGAAACTTGGTTTCTGATACCATCACTGGCAATGACGGATACCCACTGTATCGTCGAAGATCAGTTGAGGATGGCGGCAATCCATCGTTCTGAAAGTACGAATCGTTGATGTCGAAGTCGATAATCGTTGGGTTGTGCCATATTCACCGTTGCTCTCGAAGACCTTCAAAGCACACATTAATGTCGAGTATTGCAATTCAGTTAAGTCGATCAAATACATTTGCAAATATGTCAACAAAGGAAGCGACATGGCAGTCTTCGGAGTAGGGAATGTGGCCGCACCTCTCGATGAAATCAACCAATACCAACTTGGACGCTACATTAGCAGCAATGAAGGAGTATGGCGCATCTTATTATTTCCAACCCATGAACGACATCCAACGGTGCATTTCGAGAATGGACAGCGCGTGTGCTTCACAGCAGATAATGTACGTGCAAGAGCATTGGTTCCACCCGCAACAACTTTAACTGCTTTTACTCATTGTGCCAAGATGATCTTTTTGCAATGACTACTTTATTCTGAGGTGCCGTTATTCTATACATGGAATGCATCGGTTAAAAAGTTTCAACGTCGCAAACAAGGTAAAGCAGTTGAAGGACATCCCAATTTGTATTCCAGTGACGCATCGGGTCGTCTGTACACTGTTCACCCGAACAATGCAGAATGCTTCTATCTGCGATTGCTATTAATCAATATACGTGGACCGACATCCTTCCAAGATTTAAGAACAGTCAACGGTCAGCTGCGCGCCACTTATCGCCAAGCTTGCCAGGAACTAAATCTTCTTGAGAATGACGCACATCGGGACACTGCAATCGCTGATGCATCGAATACTGTTCGACCACAGCAAATACGCATGTTATTTGCCATAATATTGACAACTTGCTTCCCATCTAATCCAAAAGATCTTTGGGGAAAATACAAGGACTACATGAGTGAAGATATTCTACATCGATTGCGCGCTGCAAATCAAAATCCGGACATTCAATTCACACCAAACGTGTATAATGAGGCATTGATTTTGATTGAAGACATATGTTTGGCAATCGCTAACAAGGCACTGGTGCAACTGGGAATGCCTGCTACGAACCGACTGGCGAACGACCTTTTCGATTGTGATTTGCAACGAGAAACACACTTTGATTCTGACGAACTGGGGACATTTGTTCAGTCGGTTCCAGAACAACGCATTGCGTATGACAGAATTATGCGTGCAATTACAGAACAAAGCGGTGGACTATTTTTCATAGATGGTACAGGTGAGACTTTTCTTCTTTCACTCATTTTGTCAAACGTGTCAAATTATCATATGGGACGAATGTACAATGTCTCACAAGAAAGCATTGGAAGCGCTTGATCGTACACTGCGAGATTTGAGAGGAAACGCACGGATCGTCGGTGGCGCACTCATTTTATTATCTGGTGATTTTAGACAAACACTGCCGGTTATACCACGTTCAACACCCGCTGATGAACTCAATGCATGATGTTATGAAGCAGTTTCAATCATCAGCGCTGAGACAACTGGAATGATCATGCTGTTACGCAGGCGCACACGAGTCACGTGCACAAACACGAGCGCGCCCGTGGAAGAAAAGACAGTGGCAGTCACCGAAGGGCAAGGAGCGTGGGTACACGCATCTGCGACAGGAATACGTATCCTTCCCAGGAGATAGTGACCAAAAGTAACCGATACAACACCTTCGTAGCTGTGCGCCTGACCTGTTATCAACCTCGACTTATTCTCTCCACCACTACGGCGGCGCTTCGTCTCCCATCGACCGTCGCCTTGACAACTTGGCCAGGGACCGGACCATCCATCTAGGAACGGCACCGTCTCCCCGGTGAGTCGCCTATCGATTTGTACCAGCATTCATTTTTTTAGTGGCAACCGTTAAATCAAGATTTAGTTCATTCAAGTTTAATTCATACCAAAAGACTGCACCTGTAAATTATTTAGTATGTAAGCTCATTTGTCTTTGATACGCAATGTATCACCTTGCCAGCAAACTTCTGCAAGATCACAGAAAGCACAGACGAATTGATGCAAAAAGCTTTCCCAAACATTGCACAGAACTACAAAAATCATCAGTGACTCAGTACGCGTGCTATATTAGCGGCCAAAAACATCAATACCATCAACTTCACCATTCAGAATGGAATACCCGGCGAAACAACAACATATAAGTCCATCGATACTGTGGAGAATCAAGACGAAGTTGTCAACTATCCAATTGAATTTTTGAATTCGCTTGATTTGCCGGGCATTTCACCGCACGATCTTACATTGAAAATTGGCGTACCCATCATTCTTCTTCGAAACATAAATCCACCACGACTTTGCGACGGAACCGGACTCTCGGTCAAGACGTACTGTCGTCACGTATCCCAATGATCCCGACAGATATGCCATTCGAATTCCAACGTTTGCAGTTCCCGGTGCGACTCGCTTTCGCAATGACTATCGACAAAGCACAAGGCCAATCGTTGCAAGTGTGCGGATTAAATTTGGAGAATCCACGCTTCTCACACGGGCAGTTCTATGTGGCCTGCTCACGCGTCGGAAAGCCTTCTGATTTATTTGTTTACGCACCAGATGGAAAAACAAGAAATATCGAATTGAAACGAAACGCTGCAATGTCACAATTTTTTCAAAATGAACAAAATCAATAAATTGACTCAAAATGAATTGAATATTTGCGTAATGTCTTTCCTTCAAATTTATTTTAGTTGCTGGCGTAGCAACTTACTTTAGCGTAGTGACTTTATAAAATGTAGTGAACTAAGACTTAGATCAAAAAACTTTGTTAAAATATGTTATAAAAATTGTATGAGTAATTTTGAACAATTAGCCATCTCTAATCCTCAAATACGCTTAATTAGAAGGATACTAGAATTCCCTCAACAATGTATTATAAACACACAATGGCTGATGACCCCTTTAGGGACATCTCGATGTTGGAAATTTATTTACCAAATGCTTTTCTGAAGTCCACGATACTGGAACCGATTATCCACTGCGCAGTGTGAATAATAACTTTCAGATTGAATTTGATGATTATACATTTAGCGAGGGTGATATCACAAGTAAGATATCATCAAATCTCTGGATCCAAACAAATCTGTCGGACCAGATAATGTGCTCATAATTTTTCTCATGGAATGTATCTCGGTATTGTTTGTAAAACTTTTTAATCTCTCACTGAGAACTGGAACTTTTCCCGATCGATGAAAACTTTTCCCAATCGGGTAGTTCTACCCGCGCGCCTGACTGTATAAAATGGCGCTATAAAACGGGCGTATTGTTTAGCGGAATATAATTACATTACTTCTTTTTAAACTCGAAAAAATGACTTCAGAAAATTATCAAAGTGATGAAATGATAATTTGGGGATAGTTTATTTATTTCTAGCTATTATTTGCCTGAATTTGACAGTGATAGTTAGGACACAAGTGACAGTGAAGAGTTCCCTCGCAGGAGGAGGGTGCCAGTGATGCTCTTACAATTCAGTGATTCTGAAGAAAGTGATGCAGAGGAAGAGGAAATTACGGAATGGTCTGAAATAGATAATCCACCTAATATCCAACCATTTTTCGTTCGTGTACCACCAAGCGATCCTGAAAACGTAATGGACGTAGTAAAACTGTTAATCGGAGATGATTTACTTGAGATGATGATAGAGGAAAGCCATCGATACCGCACACAAAATGAATCACAGATCAAATAAATGAAGAAATCCATCAAATCCAAGCCATAGGAAGTCCAAGCCTTGTAGAGATGAAAAAATTTTTAGGACTGATTTTGCTTATGGGACAAGTTCGCAAAGACACAAGAGATGATTATTGGTCAACAGATCCGTGCATCCAAACACCTGTTTATTCAAAAATAATGAGTCGTGATCGTTCTAGACAGATGTGGCAATCGTGGCACTTTTCCAATAATGAGAGCATCACGAATCCCAGCGATCGACTTGAAAAAATTAGGCCAATTATGACATACCTTATACCAAAGATTTCTTCTGTCTACAACCCTCAAAGGGAACTGTCTCTGGATGAAAGTATAGTACCGTGGCGGGGAAGACTTTAATTTAAAAGTGTATAATGCGTCTGGAACTGGAAATCTAAGAAAGATGTTCGAATGATCTCAATAATACATTCGTCTATTATCCTAGAAAGCCACATCGATTGGACTACAAGACAACGTATTTGGAAACCTCACTGTGTAATAGAATATAACAAATATATGAAAGGCGTTGATCGTGCAGATTAGTATTTATCGTATTACTCTGTATTACGAAAAACAAAAAAATGGACTAAGAGAGTTGTGATGATTTGTTGAATTGTGCCTTATTTAATTCTTTTAAAGCGTACAAAACATTAAATCCAACCAAAAGACTAACATACAAACAGTTTTTGCGCACCGTTGGAAAATTTTGAATAGCCGACCGCGCTTGCAGAACCGACCATCCACATCTCAGTTACCGAGAAATGTAGTCAAAAGCGATCCTCCAGGGAGGTTATCACTCGACATGAAAAAACATTGAGCGACTAAAAGTATTACCGGCGGTAAAAAAAAATATCCACAAAGACAGTGTTGTGTGTGTTCTTGTACACGAAAAAAAAAGTCTTACTAGTTATATGTGTACATTTTTTGACGTACCCCTTCACAGGGGTGAATGTTTTTATAAATACCATACTTTATCTAGATATTAGAACAATAGTTTCTATGTATATTTTTATATCATAGTGAACATGCTGTAAATATGAGATTGCCTCATTGAACTTACAAAAATATAAGTGATTTGTTTCCAAAAAGTATACAATATCGAGGACCATACTGTGGTGAGTATTCCAAATTTTATTAGAGAATTACTAACGGTTTGGAAGATAGAGCATTTTTTATAAAGTTAGATTTTTTATCACATTCCGATGGTTTTCGCCCGCTACATGTACTTGCGACCCGAGAGCGGCACCCCGCACAAAAAGTGTTAAGATGGTCGATTACGATACCTGCCCGTGCGATGACACAAGCAAACAAAATATAATGCATCTAATGATGACACGCCCGTTCTACAGCAATCAAAAATATTAAAAATAACAATATGTCGCAGACACAATGTAAACACGGAAAAGTAATAACCCGTAAGGATATAACACCAAGGGCAAACGAAAGAATCAAAACAGCCTGCACCGTTGCAAGAATATTGGTATTTCAGGAAAGAATAGAAAAACGCATGGAACGAGCAAAAAGACTGGACCTCAAACGAGACCCCACGTGCAACACGGAGAGCAACATTTTGGCAGCAATACTGTGGTTGGAGAACTTCTTGACAAAGAACAATTCGTGCAACAATTCGCCACGGCCACGCACAATCATTGCAAGAGACTGAATCGTAAGAAAAACAACTTGTTCTTCTATGGCCGCCCGTCGACGGGCAAAACGATGATTGCCAAAACGCTGGTGCAATGCCATTAAAATTACACGTGCGTGACGGGCCTGAACTTCAATTCAACATTCAACTTTTCGTCGCTGTGTCACTGCAACGCGTGCTTCATGGACGAGTGCAAACTGACCGAGAACCGTGGAAACTGGTAGCCGGCGGCAACACAATGTCCACAGACGTCAAATACAAGGAGAAACAAGAGGTGGAAGACTGCGTGCTGTACACATGCTCCAATTATCCCATCGATACGTATGTGACGGCGCCGCAAGCTCACGAAGCGATCGCCTCTCGCACTGTTCAATTCAACTTTCACGTTGAAGTTAAAGAGAAATTCGTGCTCAACACTTTTGTGTGGGAAAGATTTTGGCAAAAATATCAAGTCCAAACATGACAATAATATGTGCCTTTTTTATCAGTTCGCAGAAAACGTTCTCACACACAGACAAGAAAATGGAAAATGACGGCCACACCTACACGTTGCCTTCCAGCAGCTGACCACCGCAACACCCAAATGTTTTTATCACATATTACAATATGCCGACGGACACCGTAAATCCGATTGACAGTTTCCACGTGATTGTGACAGGACGAGCGAAGACATGCGATGCCGTAACACCCACAAAAATTTTATGCATTTTGTGCGCTAACGAACAGCTGCTGCCGTACTACGACGTACAAATTCATTATTTACTCGACGATGACTCGAGCCCGGCCAAAAGAGTCGATCTATGCGCCTTGTGTGATCGCCAACTGTACTCGATGCACTTGTACGAGGGTGAATCAAATATAAACGAGACTTTTGGACCTGCGCGCGCAATAGTGATGGAAGAACGTTCCGCTGTTATTGGCTATTAGGTTGGTTTGTCAGGAGTGGGGGAAGCATGTGACTCATCATCATAGACTCGCTCAGTGTCCATCGTTACGATGTCCGAGCAGGAGGTACCTCCCTCTATTGCGCAACGTATTGTTATCAAGTTTTTAGCTGCAGAAGGTGTAAAACCAACCGAAATCTTGAGAAGATTGACTGCACAGTTCAGGGAAGAGACGCTGTCGCGAGCTAGTGTTTGCTTGGCATAAACAGTTCGTGGAGGGCCGTGAACGTGTTGAAAATGAGAGCCATGACCGCAGACCCCGCACCAGCATTACAGCGGGCAACGTCGACAGTGTTCGTCAACTTGTTGAAGGTGATAGGCGTCTAACAACTTCGGATATTGCAATTGAGGTTGCAATAAGTTATGGGAGCACTCACTCTATACTCTCAGAGGAGCTAGGGTATCGCAAGGTGTGTGCCAGGTGGGTTCCTCGCCTTCTCACAGTTGACCAGAAACTGAATCGTTTTCAAGTGTGTGAGCGTCTTCTTGCATGATTTCGGGAAGAAGAAGACCCATTTCTTTCTCACATTGTCACCTGTGATGAAACGTGGGTGCATCACTACACTCCTGAGTCGAAACAAGCGAGTATGGAGTGGAGGAAGAAAGGAGAACCCGGACCAGTGAAAGCCAAGTCACGATTATCGGCTGGCAAGGTTTTGGCTACTGTTTTTTTTGACCAGCGTGGCCTGCTGCACCTTGATTTTTTGCATGAGCGCAGAACAATTAATGCGGCATACTACTGCCAAATTTTGACTGAGGTCAGACTTGCATATCGCCGCAAAAGACGAGACCTTCCGATGAGAAAAGTGATTCTCCTCCATGACAATGCTCGCCCCCATACAGCAGCCCTGACCGTACAAAAATTGGAGCAACTGGGTCGGGAGACACTGGAACACCCTCCATACAGTCCAGACCTGTCTCCCTGCGACTTCCATGTCTTTGGTCCTCTCAAGGAAGCTTTGGGAGGGCAAAAATTCCACAGCGATAATGAGGTTGAAGCATATGTGCGCAATTGGCTATAAACACGACCTGACTCTTTTTACGTGGAAGGAATTAAAAAATTACCTATACGCTGGGAAAAATGTGTTTATAAATCAGGAGATTATGTAGAAAAATAAACTATGATTGTTTGTGCGTTTAAAATCAAAATAAATATTTTTTAAAATAAGTCTTGTTTATATTTGATTCACCCTCGTATGAACAATGCCCATTCTGCAACATGCACACCACCATTGTTATACCTTATACACAAATGTAAAACACACACACACATGTGCAACTGTTTTTGTTGTATTACAACCTGTGTAACCTGCTTTTAATAAAAAAAAATTTAATATATTTCTGCATTTAATTTACACAACCCAAAGTTTCCACATACGCACGCGCATTTGTTGAAATCACTCACACACGCACTTGACAACATTTTCATCCACCATTGTATCCATTTTCATCAAAAAATTGTATCAAATAAGCCCCTTCGAGATTGCTGGATCAACCATTGGTTTACCAACAAAAATCTCATTAGGACCAAGAACACAACAACCCTTCCTCGTAGCTGGAGGGAGAGCTTTTATAAACACCATATAGCAAAATGGAAGCAATATAAAATGAACAATGCTCTTTGCACTCAATGAACGAGATTCCGCTCTCCATAATACTGATCAAGATACAAACGATAACAATTAACAAATAGAAATTGTTAACATTATACGCTGCCAAAGTATTCCTTGAACACGGGCGGCAAATGCTGCCTCAGCATAATACCCAAATGGACTCTAAAGGAGTCACCATCCAATGGTGCAATATTTAGTACAGAAAGGAGTGGATTTTAACTAAACCTTCGTGGATAGCCGTACCGCACTGCCACACACTCTATAATGAACCACCCGTTATCTTCTATTTTTATTCGTCAAAGAATCATGTTTCCAAATATTTGGGAGAACTTTCTCACGACCCTTTTGTAATAGAGATATTACGAAAGACATTCTGGGAGGGTCGGATTCCCACCTCCAGAACCTTGCTGTTTCGGCGACTGCGGAACAAGTTCTACAGGTTTTTCACGAACATCTGAGGATAATTTATTTAATGAAATAAAAAATTATTATTATTATAAAAATGAGGTTTTAAGATTGTTATAACATCAGAATAACGAAACCACAGCGAGAATATGGATAACTATGCGGTTAAACGAGAGAGAATTGCTAATGAATACTCTGCCCACGTTTACTATGATGTTTAAAAAGATCGATAAACAACAGCTAGAGGAATACCGGCGCTCGCACCTTCTTTTGGAACCAGGAGACTGTAGAGACGCGACACAGATCAAGTTATCCGAACTAAGAAGAATATTAGTGAAGACATCCAGAGATACCCTTGCGCATGTGGATGTTGGATGAGGTGATCCTGGAGCAGAATGAGGATTATGTTAAATTAGAAACCGACATCGGAAATGTCTTTGACGTGAAGAGTGGATCTCTTTGTACCAACGAAAAAAAGGTTCTCATCATGAAAACATCTGTACGCTGGCCCTTCGCACACTCTGCCCCCAAGTTTATCCATCTTACTTTTGCTAAGTACTTTTGTGCTGATCTATTTGTCCATTGGTTCAGATACTGAGAGCAAGCAGTAGAATCGGACTGGACAGTCAGGCGACAACACTCAGTTTATCCACCTTACTTTAGCTGTATACTTGTGTGCAGATCAAACTGTCCATCGGCTCAGAGGACTCCGGTGGTCCAGTCGAGCGAAGATGAAACAAATAAACACTGAGTTTATTCATCACACATATGCCGAGTACTTTGGCACAGAAAAATTATATCAAATATGCCTCTTGGAG
The DNA here is from genome assembly GCA_022840565.1 of Eubasilissa regina. Lineage (NCBI taxonomy): Eukaryota > Metazoa > Arthropoda > Insecta > Trichoptera > Phryganeidae > Eubasilissa > Eubasilissa regina. The sequence continues at coordinate 1,172,364 of JAINEB010000026.1, forward strand.
ATAGCTGGTTCAACCGTCGGTTTACCAACAAAAATCCCATTAATTAGGACCGAGAACATACCAACCCTTCCTCGTAGCTGGAGGAAGAGCTTTTTCAAACACCATCATAACGTGAACAATGCTCTTTACACTCAATGAACGAGAATCCACCCTCCATAATGCTGCTCAAGATATAAACGATAACAATTAACAAATATAATTTGTTAACATTATACGCTGCCAAAATATTCCTTCAACACGGGCGGCAAGTGCTGCCATAGTAAAATACCGATGCGGACTCTACGGGAGTCACCATCCAATGGTGCAATATTTAGTAGAGAAGGGAGTGGATTTTAACTAAACATACGTGGATAGCCGTACCGCACTGCCACATACTTTATAATGAACCACCTGTCATGTTCTATCACCAGTCCAAGAACCGTTCAGTTTCGGCGACTACAAAACGGATTCAACATCCCCCAGCTTCATATTGGGTGACCCGCTGGGTGAAAATTCATTGCGATCATCGTCTCACTGGTATTCTGATTAGATGACAAGCCTTCCACACAGTTTCTCTTGTAGAGCTGAATTCAAAAAAATATTATCTCGAGCGAGTTGCAAAAGTATTGACACGCTGCGTCTCGAACACAATCAGTACAACTCAACAAACTAAGGACCCTTCAATGTGAGTCGACACATATCCAATCGGGGATTTTTGTAAGACCCCAAATACTTCTTTGCAATGGGTGGGACTTTTGTGCGAGTTACGGAGTGCACCAACAGATACCATCATTGATACCCGCGTGAGCTCTCTCATGACTCACAAAAACAACCCAGCTGGCTAAATGTTTTCTAACAATTCTTACAAATGTATGGTTTATCTCCGGTATATTTTCTAGAGTGCGACGATAATTCGTAATTCTGAATAAATACATCGGTACGATCTTTAGAGGCAAACGCACTGTCTCCGCTTGTGAGATCTCGTGTGCTGCACCAAACATATTTACCAACTGTATATTTCCTCGCACACTTTGCAAAGCATTTTGCCCGTTGCGGCTTCTAGAATGTTGCAAGAAACTGCTGCTGGAACTAGATGATTCGATAAATTCCACTGTATACTGCTGTTATTTGAGAACTCTTCAGGTTGGTAACTCGTTCTTCTGCACGTGGTCCGCCGAGTACGCCGAGCCGAAATCTGGAAATAAAAACTGATGTAAACATAAAATGAAATCATTGAAAGAACACGATAATCGTATACGAGTGATTTGGTTTTGTTTAGTGATTGTGATTTAGGTTCTAGTTGAACAGTGATTTCTCACCGAATTACAAATAATAATCAGTTATTTGCATGTTACATCTTTCATAACAAGTCAATTATCTTGTTTAAACAAAAATATCTTCCATATTCTATTATGTAAGATTATTTAATTTGTATTTTTTGGTTGAAATTGTGTAAACAATTTCCCTCTCCAAACTTGAGATTTTATCTTATGTAGGCATAAAAAAAATAATTGAATTAAATTAAACAAAATTCGGGACGTGGCTGGATGAGCGCTTTAATGGATCCCTTTTAATAATAATTCTGTAATAAAATGTCGGTTTTTATAATTAACTTATACATTGGATTAGACTTTTTAAAATTATTACATAAATAGGAACTTTAAACTAATGTACAACTAATAATTTAATATTATTTTCCATGATTAAGATAATACAGACATAAGAAAGATTGCTTAAATTGATTTTCAGTGTGCCACAAAATTGTCTAAATGTAGAAAATTCTCATATATACGAAATATCTTATGATCTTGAAGCCAAAATTGTAGAGGCAGATTTGGTTTTACAAATTAACAAAATGTTGAAAATTAATGGGGTTATAAACAGAAAATTTTGTCCATTTTCGATACTTTATTATAGTAAAAACAAAGAATTTTAAATGATATATTGTATTTAGTTGTATCATCTACTATTTTAAACTACGTTTTGTATCAAAAACACAACAATTTCTTACTAAATAATATTAATATCGATCTTATCACACTAAAATTAATTAGTTAATTCGAAAATCAATATAATTCTAAATGTTCTAACACTTCAAGACCCAAATTGTCAGTTTCAAAAATGAATCCGAAAACCCGGGTAAGTCGCAGTACGAAATAATTTTCAGGCCCTCGCGTCAAGAATCAATATATTTTTAACGTCACACAATTCGAAAATTTACAGTAAGTTATAAAAAATTAAATTTAAAAATATGAAAATTTGTTCTTATTATTTGTGGCATCTTTTGAAGAACCACCAGATTCCCTCGGGGGTCATTTATTACAACGTATTTACGCACGCACATTATTATTTGATCACAAAACTAGCAAGGATAAGCACATTACATAGTCACCACATTCCTCCTTCATGGTTACAGGAGCCAGGAGCCGGGAGCCAGGAGTCAGGAGCCAGGAGCCAGGAACCAGGAACCAGGAACCTCCGCTTCGATGTCGAGAGATTTCCCCAGCAACCGGGGGAAGATATATCTTCAACGCCTCTGTTTACTTCCATACAGTTAACCTGGGTGCAAAACATTAAAAATTATGATGGATTGTTCTCGAACGGAACGGTAGACGAGGTAGGATTGGAGTTAAACACGTAAAGTACGGTGATGTAGTTTCAGTAAGTAAAAAGAAATTGAATCACTGGTGTACATTTAGCCAATACAAGTGAACCTCAAAAATTTCCGACCTCAAGATAAAGATGGCAGCACTCGTCAACAAAAGTTGAGGAACTCGTTTGCGCATGCTTCGATAAGGACTCACCAATCATATAAAATCAATTTAATATTGTTGTTGCACTACCGGGATTCGAACCTGGATATCTTTTCCAATCCGGGGAAGGTGCATTACCAACTATGCTACAGCGACAGTACCTTTGACGACAAATTTTCGAACCCATATGTTAAACTTTCTATCGTTTCATTATTTGAAAGCCATTTACTTTGTTTTTACGGAATAGTAAACCGATAGCAGACGCCAGAATTGACAATTCATTTTTATAAAATTTTGGACACATTGATACAACTTACAAATATATAATAATAATGGGTAGATATTATTGATTTTATATGTATATATTTCAAATTAATACATTTAATTAGTATGTATGACGAGACATCTAGAGAAGTGTGAGATCCTGCACCTCGTCGAAGAAAGACGTCATGGCTGAAGACCAGAGCCAATGGTTTTGATAGTCAATGGTTATGATAGTCAACGTCCGTTGAACGAACAGAGGTAGCAGTGTTGCTCGAAGAATTACGAATAGTCAGTTTCAGATTTAACCAACGTGATAAAAGATAATTTTTGTTTGTTTGATTTTCAGGTAAAAACGTAGATATATAATTATATCGAATGACAGTTCAAATCGGATATCATTTTCGGAACAATTTAATTATAAATAAATACCTTTTTTCTTCAATTCCACTCGTCCATGGACGCTGATGAATAATTAAAAATTCTTCATTAGCGTCGCATTTACGTCGCGAACGTTAGCTAACACTTGGCAAGAGAAGCGATCGAATATATAATAATATAATGTAAGTAAACACTAAAAAAATGTCAATGCGCGACGACGCCACGAAAATGCATCAGCAGAAATTGCACGACCAAATAGATGCGTCGACATTATTTGCAACACTGCTCGTTATTTGTCGTAGCGACGAATTTCTAAAAATGTTCTGTACGCGTTTGAGGAAACCATAAAAACGCCACACGGTGGGGTGACAACATTTCAGATTGTTCGCGAGTGCAAAGAATCTCCCGCGATCAATACTCCCGCGCGCAGCCGCAGTGACGGTCGACTCCGTGAATTGAGCAACTTCGTCGCTATCAGCACAAGGCCATTACCGCGACTAAACTGTCGAGTCGAAATCGATGAATAACTCAATTTTTACTCAACCGAACTGCGCTTGTAGTCAATCGGTTGCCAATAGTGATGAGAAAAAATGCTACTCTTGACTCACTGGCGCAATTGCGATTGGTATTTGATAATATCACTGATTGGTATTCGATAATATCACTGATTGGTATTCGATAATATCACTGATTGAAAAATGTGACTGTAATCAGTTTCATTACTAATGCGCACGCGCCGCACGATATCACAATATACGAAATAAATAAATTAACATATTCTAGCATAAATAATGAAAACGCCTTAAAAAATGTGAGTTTATTTTTCGGATCAAATGCGTAAAACGTTTTGGCAGAATCTTACTAGATGGCACTGATTACGAATTATAACGTCATTCCTTCATGAATATTTTCGTCTCAAATGCGCATGCGCCAAACCGCGGTTCACAATCAAATATAAATAAATTTAAAAAAAATGAATCACGATATTCCCTGATATTCAATCACTCATAGTGAGTGTGATTGAAAGGTTCGTAATTTTGATTTTTTTCGCCGAGCAACTGTCGTATCGATAATATGCGCCCCGCCCCTCCCATATGATGCAATAGCATTTTGACATACAACCAAATAGTTAAGCGATTGAAAATTATATATATGCGCGAATTATAGCTAGTGGGAATTTGTCAACTGAGGCAAGACTAGCGGTTCACAATAAAGTCCTGGTACCGACACTGATGTATGGAAGTGAGACCTGGAGCTGGCAGAAGAGGGACGAAAGTAGACCGAATGCAGCGGAAATGAGCTCACTTAGGCGTATGACAGAGTAAAGAATGTAAAGCTGATCTTAGTATAGTAAGATTAGAAAAGGATCACTTAGGTCAGTGATGGCGAACCTATGACCCGCGGGTCAGACACTGACCCACGCGTTGATTTTTATAAACTTTTTTTTATATCATAAAAGAGAGACTGAACAATCAAAAATATTAAAAAAATAAAGTATATATATCTAATGTCAAATTTATTAAAAAATATTTCCAAGTGGACATTGGCTAGCTGATTTTCTATCGAATCACTGCACCTGTGTATGGCGTACATACATGGTTGTAAAACGTCGTGTTTCGTCAAACAATTGAAATGAGAAATTAATTATCATGGGGTGAGGGGGAGGGGGGGGGGGTGACACGCCAGCAAAGTTAAGATAGATTTTCCGAAATTTTGACACGCCGAGCCCCAAAGTTTCGCCATCAATGACTTAGATGGTTTGGTCATATGGAACGGATAAAAGAAGAGAAAATGGTAAGAAAGATATATACGTAAGTGTTGATGGCACCAGAAGTAGAAAACGTCCGCGGAAGACTCGGCACGATCAGGTAAACCAGATGGTCCTGTTAGAAGCCTCAATAATCCGTCGAGCTTGTATGAGAAGATGTATGAATGTGGATGAGGCGAGAATTGTGTGTCAGGACAGAAGAGTGTGGCGCTCTATCCTCTCTGCCTACCCCTGCGGAGAAATGGCGTGAAGGTAAGTAAATATCTCACCATTTTAGTGATGAGAGTTCGTCCGATGATGACCTCGTTGTTTTAAAACAGTCACTTCTCGACTTATGACGGGGTTCCGTTCCGAAACTTCGGATGTAAGTCGAGTATACAATACAAAAAATAACACCAATTGGGTTTTATTTCTGATTAACGTTAACAAACATATAATTAAATGGATAAATAATACCGGATAAATAATTTTAGATTATCTTATTCATCAGTGAGTGCAGTGTTAGTGCTTCTATTCTCATAAACGTGTCCATTTGTGACGTACACTTGGTGAATTTCGCATTGTACTTTTGAAAACCTGTCATTGTCTGGCTTGGTATTAAAATTTTTTTAATTGCCTCATTTGTTTGGCTAAAAGCTGCAACCATTTCTTTCTTTTTTTAAATGATTTTTTAATTTGTTTCCGTCGTAAGTCGAGACGAAACTGTACACATTCATTGGCACATAATGCGAAAAAATTTCACCACCAAAGATACATATTCGAACGCCTGGGCGAAATGTGTAAAATAAAGCATATTTCATGATTATTTGTCGCGCATATAGTCATCTCCATTTATGCTTTGATAGTAGTAAATTTGATGTATCAGCAACCCGCAAACGGCTTTAACCACGGGCGTTAGTAAAAAGTTACTACTGTTCACACAACCGGCCCTGATTATCTTGGAATGTGCAAAGGCATTATTTTTTTGAGTGGAAGGATTTGGTGCTGCATTTTCTTCAAAATGTTCTAAATACATTGCGAAATGTGTGAATATTATTTGTTAAAATATTTTATATACTTACGCAACTGTGAAAAATGTTGATCGCGGAACTAAATACGGATGACGACAAATTGATCAGTGGCCACCTATTCCGATTAGTGGCATTTCTTGAGTATTGTAGGAGTGCTGTTGGTGAGCTTCCACGGAGTCTGGTTCATTGAAAATTTCCTCGTGTCACAATTTTTTTCATGGCGTCCGCATCCAGAGTAGTACAGTTGAGAACAGACGCTCCTCGATGTTTAATTAATTCATAATCGGAGTATGCGCGTCGTGCGTTCACTTCACACAAAACACGGTCAAATTTCACAAATAATTGTGAATTTATTTAAAATAAAATATCGGCATCGTCCGCCATTATGCTCGTCGTACCGAATCGCGCACCGCCGGCTGTCGCAAGCGAACCATGCAGCCATAGATAAGAGATATACTCATGCAGCTGCTCGATTTAGGACGCTCGCCAAAGCGCGTACAAAGCATTCAGATAGAAAGAGATGGGACACGTTCGAAATTTGAGACAATTATACATATATAATTATTACAAAATTAGCACATTCAGACAACGTTGAAATCCTGACAACTGGTTACCCTAGTTGGCGGCTTACACCTTCATGTTGTTCCGAGAGAATTGATTAATGTGATGTCATTGAATGCCGACTAAATTTATCTCTGAATAGCGACGTTTGTATGTAAATATAAAACGTAATTACTGATAAAACTGCAGACTTTAATAATCATTTTTATCGAATTCGAAATAACGAACTGAAACTGCAAATAAAAGAAATTACACTTCACACAACTGCACTTTTGTAAACTCCGCGACCGGAGCTATATTTCTGAAAATTTCAGTTAACTGAATTAATTCCAGGAACCGGAGCGAATTTCCGGTTCGCTCCGGTCCATTTCGAAATTTGGATCGACCTTTGAATCTGGAAATGACGTATCTACAAGAATAGCGACGCCACCATGACGCCACGCCATGAATGGTCGCCATTTCCTTTTTCCATGACGAGGCAAGTTTTTTTCTTAAATGGCTGTTAAATGTTACGTGTTTATGGCATTACAGCTTCATTGAAGGTGTTACCATAATAGTCATCGCTTCACTTATACGCACCGAATAATCATATTAGTAAACGTGATCTTGCAAACTAATATAAATATTATTATACCACGTTCGTAATATATTACAGGTACGTGTTGGTTTAATTCTATAATAATTGTATGAATTAACTGCTTAATTATGTATTACGCTACGTCAGCGGTGTTATGTTAATTTTTTCGCCGGTAATAAAACAATTGATTATTTTTGTCATTAAATATGCGAAATGAGATGAAAAACCAATGTGCAAAGCATTTAGGTTCAATATTAAAACGTTTAATGTTTTTGAATCCTGATATACAACTGCACTGAAATAAATATGCACAGAAAAATATATATTCAGATCCATATTTTCATAAAATAATTTTTTCAATAATATATCCAACATTAACATTCAAACTAATAACTTGCCCCCGACCACTCGATCACAAAGTAATTGTCTTACCACTAGACCAACAAGCAAGTCATAATACTTTTATAATATACAAGACTAAATAAAAATATATACCCACGAACTTGATTTTAAAATATATGTTATATAAATTTACATACCTCGAACCTCACACGATTTTGGTGTACCAAAAATGACACTGTAGCGACCGGAATTCAAATCCACCACCATCTCAGTCGGCATCGACGCTAGCGACAGCGCTGCCGGCTGCTGCTACAAGCCTGGCTCGAAATTCACCGCCAGGCAGTCTCTCTAGTTTCATCGTTCCACAGCGGCGGTCTTTCCGGCCCGGGAGCGCCGAGCGAGACCGCCAAATCGCTTCACATCATTTCATTTCGTAATATACACGCACCTTCTACATCATTCATTCATTCATTTCATTCTACGTCTTTCTTGTTTTCATCATACTGTCACAATAAACTTCAACAAACGCCAATCACATATCTTTCATTTAACCACCGTCCTAACCCCCAAAACACTATCACGTATAATTCGCGAAAACACGTCCACACACCACAACGCCCTGCAGGAAATGGAGAACACAGAAAACAACAACCGGGTTATGCCCAACATATAAAAAAAAAAAAAATGTTTTAATAGGAAGATTTTAAAATCACGCCTCGGTACTTGTGAATAATTTGTTTATTGATATAATAAATGTGATAACTGTCACTTTGTATGTATGTATGGGTGTGTGTCATGTGAGTGAGTAGAGGAGTGGTGGGGGTAAAACATTATAAGAGGCCGTCTCTGGGAGAACAGCTCTCTTCCAACTAGTCATCATTGAAGTGTGTAATTAATAATTACTGTAAATACGTTATTGTAATAAACTGAATATTGTTACCCGAACATATTGAGTTTCACTACAAGAAATCGGAACCCAAGAAACGAGTCCCTAATCAGAAGATAGGGATAACATTGGCGCAGCCTGTAGGATATAAAAATATACAAGGTATTGTGTCCACGGAGATGTATTGAAACGAATAAACTTTCAGTTCTTTCTCGTTTGGATATTAGATAAGATCTAACCGTTAAAGGTTTGTGCTATAGCTTATGCAGGCAAATGTTGAGATAATGCTCCTCTGGGAATAATTACACGATAAGTTGATACTCTGAGTCCGGGTTCTGTAACGGGTAAACAAAGTCATTAATTCTGTTAGGGATAATCAAGTGAACCACAAGAAATAAATGTGGAGGAAGAAACATAATGACACAGTACGCAGTAACTACCACTCACCTTTTGAAGTCCCGCCTCTGTCTCCGCGCTCAGTAATGTAGAATCCCTTGATGGATGGTGGAGTCACCTTTTGAGACACTCGTAAATCATGTAAAAGGTACCGTCGGCCACTTTACAGGTAATTCTCGGTGTAGGTAGGTGACCGACGCGTATTCGAAAAAATACACCGGTTTTATTGTTTACAGTAGTGATGAGCTCAAAATCACGAACTGTGAGTCAATCACTGATATTTTGAGTCACATTCACTATCAGTGATTGAATGTCTCGGAATATCGTGAATCATTTAAAAAATGTATATATATTTGGTTGTGAACCGTGATTCGACGCCTGCGCATTTGAGATGAAAATATTCATGAAGGATTGACGTTATAATTCGTGATCAGCGCCATCTAGTAGATTCTGCCAAAACGTTTTACGCATTTAACCTGAAACGATGAGAATTTTACCCGAAAAATAAACTTACATTTTTTAAAGCGTTTTTATTCTCTTTGTGATGATATTAAATATTAGATATAAATATATTCATTATTTATGCTAGAATATGTTTTTTACGCAAATGAAGTTTTAATAATATAAATAAATATACTCAAAATTATGTTTTAATATTTATTTAGTTTATTGTGATATCGTGCACCGCGTGCGTATTAGTAATTAAACTGTGATCACAGTCACAGTTTCCAATCACTGATGTTATCGAATACCAATCACGATCACGCCAGTGAGTCAAGAATAGCTTTTTTTCTCATCACTAGTTTACAGTACGGCGACCAAATGAATACTGATTGCGCCGCCCTAATGGCCGAGTAAGTAGATACCAAGTATATGACTGGAGGTTGAAAGGAATTTGTACCGAGATTAGGAATTATCTCTAACAAATTCAGTGATGTCAATAATTATTTCAATGCACATCCGCTTACAGAAAACATAAATAATAATATAATAATAATATGGTACTCTTAAAATGATTAACATATAAATAATTCATTATTAGACACATAATAATTAAAAATAATGGCTCCAACTCATAACCCTAATCAAATCAAGAAATGTCAAAAGTTGATAAACTTAAATATAGGAATGTGGCTTCGGAGTGTAAGTACATACATAACATTTGTGTAAATTGTGAAAATATCAAAGTAATAGGGTTATCTATCCTTGGCTCTATTTAGACTCAACTATTAGTTATCTAATTACACGTGACGTTAGATTAAAAAATACACGATGAAACAGAAGAATATTTTATATCAATACTTTAAACTGAACTGAATATCAAGGACAGACTGTCAACCAATGGCGGGCACTTATTTTGACAATAAAAATATTACAAAATATTCTACATATAATTTTGTACATCAAATGTGCAGCGGACGGATATTACGAGAATGCAAAAAAACAATATTTCAATCAATCATTATGTTAAATTTTATACAGATTGTTTTCGGAAAGATTGGATCATCTGCGCGCGGCTGTATCCCGTTCTGTCAACCATTAACCACATGCACTTGGAGACAGACGAAATATGTGAACTCAACGTAAATAAATAGTCATCCCGAAATAGTATTGTTATAGCTCGATAGTTTAGGCGTTCATAAAAGCTAATTTATTGCCGGCTAAAATATTTTTTATTTATTTTATTTTATTAAGAGATTTTGACAGTGTAAACATATTGTAATAAACGTAAAAATATTTTAACATGTGATACTAATAATGAAAATCCACTAAAATATTTAGATACATAGGTGTGTTTAGGTGCAGGAGGTAAATGGTAAGGAGGTTGCAACTAATATTGCGGTAAAGGGAGAGCAACATGAGTTTTTATAGGTAGAGCGAATGGACAAAGTTTAGATTGTGGTGGTTCATAAAAACCCTTTGAGCGCAGTAAGGCTAATGTTGAACAAGTCAATTTCTGTAAATTTCTCATTATGGTATTTGCATGACCGGTGAATGAATGAATTTTGTATGTAAGATTTTCTACTTCTGGGAATGTAGAAGAGTGCGAATTGCCGGGTTGATCTAGATGGTACATGGAGAGATATTAATTCCAATTGGCTGGGACAATCAATCAATCAATGGCCTTGCAATAGTTTGAAGAGAACGTTTCGTTAAAAACGAAAAATGGGGGATCAATCTTATTTGATTGGTTTGCTGTAGTGATAGTGATGGTAAACCGTTACGTGAGTGATTGTATCAACGATTGGTAGCTAAGATTTAACTTTTACAGATTTATTTTTTAGCGTACCAGTCATTGCTCGAAGAATTACGTTAATCGGTTACCAATCATATTTACAATCGAACACAATCACAGTCACAACAACAGTCTAAATAACAGTTTAAGTAACAGTTTGAATAACAGTTTAAATAACAGTTTGAATAACAGTTTGCATAACAGTTTAAACAACAGTTAAAACAACAGTTTAAATAACAGTTTAAACAAAAGTTTAAATAACAGTTTAAATAACAGCTCAAATAACAGTTTAAATAATAGTTTAAATAACAGTTTAAATAACATTTTAAATAACAGTTTAAATAACAGTTTTAACAACAGTTTAAATAACAGTTTAAACAACAGTTTAAATAACAGTTTAAATAACAGTTTAAACAATAGTTTGAAAAATGATTTTACCATCATTAGATTTCTGTCTTTTGTTATCGTATGCACAAATATATTTTGTTCTTTTTTATTTACATAGGACATATATTTATTTGTGTAAATACCTATTTATTCTTTAATGAAAATAATGTGCCGTGCCTCCTCCCCCCTTCCATACGTTCTTCGGCGACCTTCGGCGAATCCATTGGCGACCTTGAACCAATACGGTTATACGTTTACCTAAAAATTTCAATATTATTAAGGGAACACGTTATTATTGTGAAGTTGTAATTATTCAGAACAAAGCTCTGTGATCTTTTAAATACGAATTTAATGTATTAATTATAAATATTGTTTGTTTTTGTTTATCCCGGTAGCGCAAAAACAATATTTTTCTACAAAATTGATTTCATATGTATATATATTTATAATTAATACATTAAATTAGTATTTAAAACATCACAGACCTGAATATCTGAATAATTACAACTTCACAATAAGAATGTGTTCCTCTTAATAATATAAATTGTATCAATGAGACCAAAATTTAAAAAAAATGAATTGATAATTCTGGCGTCTGCAGTCGGTTTACTCAAAGGTATTTGAAATTCCGTAAAAACAATGCAGATGGCTTTCAAATAATGGAACGACAGATGTATTAATTTGAAAAAGTGTAACATATAGGTTCAAAAATTTGTCATGAAAAATACTGGCGCTATAACACAATTGAGAGTGCACTTCCCCGGATTGGAAATAGAGATCCAGGTTCGTATCCCGGTAACGCAAAAACAATATTTTTCGACAAAATTGATTTTATATGTATATATTTATAATTAGTACATTAAAAAAAAAAATTGATTACAATGTTATACTGACTTGGACTTAGCGTCTATACTGTGTCGGAACCTAAGAGGAAATAGTGATTAAAAATACAGTCCACATTTTGAGATGTCTGCAGAATCCGGTTTATGGTTAGTGCGTATTCCTTCCGTATCCCGAATTCTTCCGACATCTATGCTTGCACGTAACATATTGTATAAAGCTATTTGGCACTGTTTTTGGATATTGAATGATGCGTTTACTAACCAGGCCCTGCTGCATTGCGATACAGCACGGTCTGAATTAGTGTACAAGTAAAAATGTTAACCTGGCGGCTAATGAGTGGGACCGATATGGGAGCTTTTGGTCATAAAACGGTCCTAGTCAGTCCTCAGGAAATGTATATGTCTTGCATTCAAGGAAAATTGTTGGTCTATCAATGATCATCTGTCTCAATCTTTAATTTTCTACTTTATTTTCAATACGACCGAATAGTGCCTGGCCTGTTGGCTAAGATCAAATTGTAGTGTGGTGCAACCGCTTCTTATAAAGTTATGCGTGTATACAAGCTGAGATAAATTAGTTCCAATTAATTATTTGTCAATTTTAACGAAGTTTCTCTGTAAGGGCGAGTATCTACACATGTCACCCATAAATTTATAATTATTTATAATATTTTTATTGTTATGGCAACATAACGTAGGCACATAAATTGATAAAATCCTTATCTATGATAAAATGTCTATATTTAAAAGGCGTTTTCAGTGCCGGATCCACAGATAAGAGATGCCGGATCCAAGACGGGCGCCCAGCCATAGACAAGAGATATAACCCATATAGGACCCGATGTGTCACGTGCGCATGATATTTACAATAATTTAATCCTCTTTTGTTTTATAGAAATCTCTAGATTTATTTAATGAGACATTAGAATATTAAATGACACCTAGTTAAGAGTGCAAGCAGTAGTCTAGCTTGAACCACGTGAAGAAGTGAAGCGCTGCCTGCGCAGCGGCGCGCGCATCATGCCGCGGAATGGCGTGCAACTTTAATTTTATAGATGCCACTCTGGTGTCCAGCACACCATATATTTTATTAGTGTAGATAACTTTATAATAAAATAACTTTATATATTTGTATGCAGGACCTAGCTCATTAGGATTAAAGACACTTATTCAACACTTTCCAACTATTCATCACTCGCGCGTGCTTTTGGTTAGTCAAATACGGCTTTAAGTAAAGTCTTGATGTAGTTCTCTTCGTGAGTACGTTCACGAGAATGATCAATTCAATTCAGGTTACAGAGTAGAAAAATTTAACTTGAACCTTTTTTTTGTACTGTTTCTTATAGGTAGGTTTGTAAAATTTCATAACTACATATTTGGGGGTTAGGACGGTGGTTAAATGAAAGAGATGTTTGTTTGCGCGTGTGTAGAGGTTTATTATGACAGTATGATAAAAACAATGAAGTCATAGAATGAAATGAATGAATGGAGATGTAGAAGGTGCATGTTGATTATGAAATGAAATGAAGCGAATGGGCGGTCTCGCTCGGCGCGTGGGCCGGCAAGACCGCCGTTGTGAAACGTGATGAAACTGGAAAGACTGCCTGGCTGCCTGAATTCTAGAGCCAGGCTTGAAGCAGCAGCTGGTAGCGCTGTCGCTAGCGTCGATGCCGACTGAGGTGGCGGTGGATTTGAATTCCGGTCGCTACACATATGAGAAAATTAAACACTTGTTTTTTGTTATTAATTTATTAAGGGTTAGATTGCAGTTAAATGAAAAATTTATGATTGGCCTGTTGATGTTTATTATGACAGTATGATAGAAAAAGGAAGACGGATATTACAGATAGAATGAAGAAATGAAGAGCTCCAGAAGGTGAGCGTGAACTAAATCTCACTCGGCGCGCATACGCCGGGCAAGACCGCCGTTGAGGAGTGTATAACAGAAGAACGATCATCGGTAAAGGATCGGGCCAGACCTGTAGCGGCAGCCGGCAGCGTTATGTTGCTAGCATCGATGCCGACTGAGACGGCGGTGAATATGAAATCCTGTCCCCTACAAGGGCATTATCAATCTAACAATTTGAATAATGGGGGACAGCCATACAATTTATTTACATGATATGAAAAGGGACAACATTATTCATTGTAATTCTAAGGATTTCCATACGTATTTTAATGTCATGGGTAATTTGTAGTAAAGGACAGCTATTTTTGATATTCTGGAATTTATATAATTCCTAGAATCATTCAAACTTGAACCAAGTGTTTATTTTAACATATGTGACCATTTTTTTTTGTTTTTAGATGACTGAAACTGATCTGAAATATAAACCTTGTTATTCAGCAAGTCAATATGGAGGTGAAGAAAGAACCCCGCGATCTCGGTCTTGGTTGTGGAGTTTGGATTTGCGTTGCACCACAGCAACCAGTTGCGGAATCACCAGAAAAATATCCTTTCGACATCAAAGTGGAAATTTCCGATCGCGAAGACGGGCTAAACTCATTTTCTGACTATGCTGTAGATGTCTGAGTTCCTGGCATCAAGCAGGAGTGCGCAGCTTTGCATGATGTCTCTCTTCTGGCTAATGGTGAGCTTATCTCCTAATAAATTGCAAATATCGTGGTATGTGATTGTCTAAAAATATTGTCAATTTAATTTGACATTAATATTTTTAGATAATATATTTGTCTATTGATGTGTATTTACAGTAGGACGCTCAAAATAAGCTGGATGGGTAGAGTTACGAATGAAGATGTTACGATTCTTTTATTTTTTGAACACAGATGGTATTCATTTTATAGAACTCCATTGTTAACCCTTCCCAAACCATGCAGTAACACAAGTCTACCATCATAATTAAACCTGTCATATTTCGGTAAATATATGCAACATAAAATTCATACTTTAGATAATCCTGAAGAAAATATTAGCGCTTAGGAATGACTAGTGAAGAACCAATTGTGAAAAGGGAATCGTACAAAAACAATTATTTTTTCCATTCAATCCGTTATAAGATTAATACGTTGGTAAAAATACCATTTGTGATATGAAAGACAGAGATCACACACTATTTTCGCAGTAAAAAGAATAATAAACGTGCAAATATAATTGTCTTTATTTCACTAATTAAATGACGAGAGATACGAAGGGAGGACACATTGAAATGACTCTAAATCATAATTTTAATCATTTTTTCAAAATTGAATGCTCAATATTTAGAATAAATTCTTGCCATTAAAGCCATTTAACCTAATAAAAACATTTTTTCTAACAGTTATATACGGTAACACCAGTTGATAGCATGGCTGCGATCGCGTATGGTAAGGGTCAATCAACACGTCACTTTGACGCACAATTTAGCCAAAAAATTGGAATAATTTAGCAACGTCCGAAT
Organism: Eubasilissa regina; assembly: GCA_022840565.1. NCBI lineage: Eukaryota > Metazoa > Arthropoda > Insecta > Trichoptera > Phryganeidae > Eubasilissa > Eubasilissa regina. The sequence continues at coordinate 1,188,141 of JAINEB010000026.1, forward strand.
GTGATGTGATATTGTGCATGCGATCGTGCCATCAAATATAACACGAGAGACAACAGAATCGACATATTACAATAAATTATATTTTAACATTTGTCTCCAAAGTTTGTTAATTTTCAACGTTTATGTGAATATTGACAGAACACGAGATCCGGGCAGCTGTGCTAGGTTTAGAATGCTTATCATTGTGTCAGTGAGCCGCGCGTTGGATTTGATCTTTGTTTACAATATTTTAGAAACATTCGGCGTTCACTTGTTTATTTATCTACGCCAAAACATTATCTTCACGAGAGTCGTAAAACACTTTAAGATAAATAAATAAATCATTAATCTGTCGCTTAATAGTCGAGTAATAAACGTTTTAAATAATCATTTACGATCAAAAAGCACGCCATATCCAAGATTGGGTTAAAATGATATAATTTATCAACTTGTTGTATATTCATTCGCGAAAAAGTAGTCGCGAAAAAGAGCTATTTGTGATAAAGAAATTGGTCGTGTGATACGTTTGAACGAAGAGAGGAAGTTAAACTTTCTCCTACGGTGCTAAACTCGGTGTCCATGTAGACTCTTGCGATTTTTAAATCGAATAAATACGAATATTTCATATTTATTACTCATATTAACCATTAAAATAATAGTTGATATGATACATATCGTTACGTACTTAAATTCTCAGTACGTCTTTAGTGTATACCTCGTAATGTGAAGGTCCAAGAAATAGACTTTGTAACAATTAATCTTTTATTACAATTAGCTACAATTTAGTACCTACAAGGTATATCACTAGTACAGGTCAAACTACTAAGCCAATGAACCGCAGATAAAAGAGACGCGCGCACTTCTGTGCACCGTTTTTATAGCCACACATACCCGCACCAGCGGTGCGGCACACATACACACACACCATTCCAAGGACATCACACATATGTATAACTCGGCAGTACATGCTCTGCCACTAGAATGACGATCGGTATCCGGTACCCTGCGTCCCGCGCACCGCGCCTTTCGCTTGAACACATACACGTATTGACAAATTCACGTCAGGTTTTTCAAGGAAACATTTTTTTATTGTTGCGTATGGTAAATACTTATATATTGTAATTATTTTATCCTATACGTAAATATATTACGGAGGAGTACCTAAAATGTGAACTCTATATTTAGTATATCTATAGAGATATTCACATCATTGGAAGCAATGTCAACTCAGTTTACACCATTGGAGAGGAAACGTTAACGAAGATATACGAGACGAGTGTTGAAGGCATTAGGAATGCTCGCGAAGAACCTGGCATGGCCAGATTAATCAAATATTGTAGGATGGCCCTGTTAGAAGCGTGAACAATAGAAGGGGGATGAGACAAGAGTGGTGTGTTAGAACAGAGAGGACCCACCCTTTCCTGCCATATTCCTGCCGCCTACAACGAAGAACCGGAGGCCGCCCACCACGAGACAACCGGACGCGGCTACGGAAACCACATGGCGAGCAAAGCTGCGGAGCCCGTGTCCGTGAACTGGACCAGGGGTGGGCTCCAGATGTCGCTTGTCGCACGCGCCCGCTCCGGGCCACACGTGGCCGTGCGATAAGCCACAAATGTGAAAACAGATAAAAGTGAGTGGGAAAAATAATTGAACAATTAATGCGCCCGCATTTAATTAAGGTTAGATATAAGTAGCAATAAGAATTTTCCTTTTTTTTTTAAATATTTCCTTGTGCTGTAATAAATGTGTAAATTTGTATATAAAAGCTCGTGTTAATTTAATTTAACCTCTCGCCATCTCCTCGCGACCACCACAAATCTTGATTGGGTAACGACCACAACGTTGCGTTCATATCAACCTCTTAAGAAATTAAAGGATCTCGGACATTTTCGGGATTGTTTAGGGTGTAGGTTTCTTGCTAGGATGGACGATGCCAGGAAGAGCAGTGGCTAGAGAGATCTAACAGAGCATTCCGATGACTCTTGCGATCTTCACAGGGTGAATTTCTGCCGAACTGTGACCGAGTTCCGCGACTGCAACACATGTGACGTCTACCCTCTTCTTTTGGGGGTGCGTGATTTTTGTAGCTTCTTTCTGGTTGCCCTCTGAATTGAATGTGATAAGATTTTAGTAACTGCCGGAACTTATCTAACTGCTGTAAAAATATAGTTCAAAAAAAGCTTTAAGATTTTGTAAAATATCCACGCGTCGTTTTGTTCGTTACATACTTATCATCAGGAAGTTTAATTATAATCCTAATCTCAATTATCATCGATCATCATATTCGTTAGGCAATTACTAAATTCGCACTCATCGCTTCAAAACGCGTTCTGCAGGATCATATTCGCGCGTTAAAACAAATTATTTATTCTAGGTGATTAAAATAAAGACTGAATCGGCGGATATGTTATTTCTTTCAATATTCTAGGCTCTAGGAATACATTTATTTACATTTCGAACCGAGCCATGCGGAACAAAAGAACTGCGTCTTTTGTTTTCATCACGTTTCGACCCTGAATGAAATAGCTAATGGGCACGTAACGGTGCGTTCCCAAATCTTTCTTCGGAAATCGATTGTCTTGCCGGTACAACGGGTCTAGCTTTAATGGTCCTACGTTCTTCGGTTTTATCTGTCGGCAGGGTGCGTCCCCTCGAAATAAAGCACGACCTTACAGATTTGTTATCGCTTCTCAAGAAACCTTCATATTCCCGGTATTTTTGTCCCCTCGTCTTAATGTGCATTGCACAACACTTGGGCTGGAAGTCACTACGGTCGTTACTTTACGGTACGGTCGTTATTCGCTTTTGAGCGAGCCGTTAGGTATTTTTTTGTCAAGAGGGCCAGACGTCAGCGACCTGCTGCATGTACTTGCAAGACGCGATTTCCTGCCTTTATTTTATTTCATTTTTACGGCTAATTAATATGATAACTTCGCAATTTTTTTTTTTTTTCCAATTCCTTAGAGTCTACGATACTCTGAGTGCTCTGTACGCGACTAGACCGCCAAATCTACTGCTACAAGTGCATCAGCGCTAATCGCTTTGACACTTTTACTAACTACTTATTGTAATAAACATCATATGTGTTTTATATTAATACATGAATTGGAAGGGTAAAAAATTCTGATAAAAAACCCTCTAAACAATTTACTGGAAGTTAAATGCTTCAAATTAATTAGGCGCGACACTTTATGTACAGTGCCGCCTTATTCTATCATAATTCTTATAGGTAACTAAAATAAATTACAACTACACTTAAGAATATTGTTTTATTGTTTACAAAGTCATGGATTGGAGAGTTCAGTCGACGCTGTCCGCTTCTGTGTGCGTCTCAGTCCGGAGGATCGAGCGCGTTGGTTCGCTTCAGGAAATAGTGCCTGGGCAATCTATGTTTGTATCTGAAAGGCATTAAACTGATGTTGTGCTCGTACGAGCCGAGAGCTCGGATGAGGGGATTATCTTGAGAAGGATGAGAGCAGGATTTGTGGAAGCTTGCCGATAATTTATCAAAGCATTGTATTATTGTGTTCACCTTGTGCTGGTGGTGTAGTCTAGATAGATTTGTTTTGGGTGAGGCGTTGTGTATGATTTTAAGTGCTTTGTTTTGAATAACTTGAAGCTGCGTATATTTCGATTTGTGTATGCTGCTGAAGGCAGGCGCTGCGTAGGTGATAGTAGGCAGAACCATACTGTGGTATAATATTGATTTGTTGTGAGTGGATAGTGCGCCTGTCCTGTTGAATAGGGGGCGGAGCGCGCCAATTGCTTGGTTCGCTTTCAGGCGTGTGTTCGTCACATGACGTGTCCAATTCAAGCGCCGGTCGAGTGTCAGTCCGAGGTATTTCACCTCGGTCAGCCACTCCACCTCGCTTTCATTGACTAAGATTTTGACTCTCGGCGTCGCCTTCGCGACTCTGTGAGTAAAGAGAATGGTCTCGGTCTTGTCTTCGTTCAGTTTCAGCTTCCACTGGCGGTAGTATGCCACCATTAGGGTTAACGCCCTCTGGAGCTGTCTGGCGGCCAAGTCCGGACATCTGGATGTTGCAAAGAGCGCGGTGTCGTCTGCGAAGACGGCGCGCGAGCAGTTCTGTAATGTATGATAACTTCGCGTCACTTCACGCCAAGGTATATCAAGTGGTCTAAAAGTTAGAGGGAAATGCCCTTTATATTAGTGAATCGTGACGATACTAATATCGAGAAGGGTCTTGAAAAACCATAGACAAAAATAAAAAGTAAAAAATGTTGACATTTACACTGTCACTTTGACAGTAAGATTTGTAGTCTGCTGTTGGGAGGACCTTGCTTTAGGAACTGGCGATTGGCTTCGCGAGACCCGTGTAAAGTATGTAATAATTTGTATGAAACATGTTTTTTTTTTTAAATCTTATGTCCAACATTTATTTCGGTCGACCAAATCTTCGCCACCGATCCTAATGGATAAAATACAGATTTAGTTGAGATCTTGATCTGGATATAAACTCAGAAATCAACTTGAGATTGGTAGAAAGAGATAAAAACATAAAAAAAAAGAGTGACACAAGCGTAATCTAAAACCAATACAGATCCCTACGTCTATATATTATGTAAAGGTAGAAATAAGTCATTAAACTGTAATATTTAATGTAAGGCGTTCATTTTAGGCATGAGAAAAAATGCTACTCTTTGATCACTTGGTGTGATTGTGATTGATATTTGATAATATCAGTGATTGAAAACTGTGACTGTGATCACAGTTTCATTACTAATACGGGTGCGCCGCATGTATCACAATACACGAAATAAATATAAATACATAATTTTATGCGTATTTACTTATATTATTTAAACTTCAGTTGCGTAGAAAACATATTCTAGCATATATCATTCATACATATAATTTAATATCATAACAAAGTGAATTAAAATCCTTTAATAGTCTATTTTTCGTTCCAAATCTATTAGATGGTGCTTATCACGAATTATGGCGTCATTCCTTCATGAATATTTTCGTCTCATAAGCACGTGCGCCGAATCACGGTTCACAACCAAATACAAATTAAATAAAAATAATGAATCACGAATCACGATGTTTCCAGATATTCAATCACCGATAGTGAGTGTGACTCAAGATATCAGTGATTGACTCACGGTTCGTGGTTTTGAGCTCTTTACTAGTTAAATTCCAAACATTTATTCCGTTATATAAATAAACATCCAAAAGTTATATCATTTTACAAACCTACAATTGGCTATGGTGAGCTCAAGAATAGCCTACAACGGAGAATTTTATAAAAATCATTAAAAAGTATCCTTTTAGTAAGAATTTTCAAACTGTGGATAAACCACGTCCAATCGATTTATTTAAATGATTTTAGTTACCCCTTCCTCTATGGGTATTTAGGCGGTTTCGGTGAAGCCGATGCATATTAATATTCTTTTTCTCAAAGGCACTGCACGAATCATAAAAAAATAATTTTTTATATTAATAATATCTATTAGCTAATAGTTTTATTATGGTAAAATTTTATGTAAAGCTCAATTGTCCATTTTCCCCGTTTCTGTAAATGATTAGTTGATATATTTTGTATGCGCCATAAAGACTCATAACTGATCCAAAACTGATATGCAGTGTTGTTACAGGGGTGATATCACTTCTTCTACTTCTAGTGTTAGTCTATCGTGCTATGGTATTCCTCACACTACTATATGGACGCAAATCATGGGTGTTATATAGCCGCTACTTCAAGTTCAAACACAACAGATGCTTGGGGAAGATCTTGGGTATAAAATAGGTAGAACTCTAAACAAACTTGAGTGCCCTGGAAGAGGTTAACATTCTTAGTATAGAACTACGATCTTGAACCACCGACTGCTATGGACAGGGTATGGATGACTCACGACAAAAGAAGACAAGGTACATTCTGTAGGGAACACTTGCGAACAGAAAAGGACCAACTCAATTACCGAAAAAAGGGCGATTTGAGAATAGCCACACTCGGACTCACAATTGTTAACCATGCAAGACGTCATCCTTGTACCGATGGACGGCCGAACAAGAAGAAGAAGAAGAAATTGAGTGGCCTTTATTCCCTGATCGTATTTTCGTACCATCCATCATCTCTTCGATTAATATGTCCAGCCCACTATTTATTACATTGATTCTCTGACGAATTTCTACGTTAGGTATTCCATCTCTCAGAGATATTTCAAGCGTAGCCCTTTCCATTGCTTTTTGGGCAATTTTTCATTGACGGTAAAGGTCCGCGTCACAGCTCCGTACGTAAATAATTGGAGCATTCGCTGGTTACAGGCTAATGTTCTACGGCCGTCCATTAATGGCCAGCTGCAGAGTTCTGTTGATTTATACTCCTCTGTCAGTTGACAATTAACATGGATTCATTCACACAAGTGTACGATAGTATTTATGACAGGATAGTACACTAATAGATAGTACTAATTCGCGTCGGAGTCTAGAAGAAAGAGCCGGCCATCCTACGCGCCCGCTTATAAACTATCGCTGATATATATACGCACACACGCCACATCTCTTTATATCGCACTGTCGCGGTACATACACACACATATAAGCAACCCACGGACATTACACTAAACATGACCTTTCTTACATCCAGGTCGCCGATATGGAAGTGAAGCGAGAACCGGATTCTTCCGATGAAGGAGTTTGGATCAGTGTCCCACCGCTACACGTTATTCCTGATATCAAAGTAGAAGACCCTAATCCCAGCGAAGAACCAAGTGCCAGACCCACGCCCCCCGACTATGCCGTGGACGTGTGGGTCCCCGATGTCAAGGAGGAATGCGCTGGGAGGTCACAAGCAGCTTCAGGTGTTGGCTCCCAGCTGGAGCATGGTAGATATATATTTTTTAAACATGACAGATATGAAATAATACAAACACGTATGTAAATGTATATAACGGGTTATTTTCTAGGGGTGCCCGCGTAAAATAGCCACAAGAATGACTTTTATACTCCCGATGTTTCGAGTAAATATCATTACTCATTCTCAAGGGTCTTATCCTGAATTCTGATCTAAACTGTCGAGTAATGCAAGAACATCTTAGTTGGCGCTTAATATTATTAGTTGACGTAGCTATTAACTGAATCTAATGATAACGAAAGGTAACTTGTAATTTCGTTATTTGTTTAATATCCGACTTTGTGCACGCGTAATTACCTTGCTAAGTGGTTCTTTGATTATTGTATTTTGTTGGTTTATTATTAATAGTGGGTTTTTTGATCGATGTATTTCCGTAGACGGCTGTGTCTAAGATATTCGTCCAGGTGTGTGGAATTTTATGGAGTCGTTTCTACTGTTCATGTTAATTTTATGTTTGAACATTTCTATTGCTTTTCTATATATACGGGATAATTCTGTGTTATGGTTAGCTAAGGTGTATTAAGGAATATTTACCGGAATCATATATAATCGGATGTTTGATAATCAAAATATGTCCCGGTAAGTAAGTAAAATAACTTATTTACGATTTCAGGACCTATGTGGTACTTACATAAATATTTGAGTTTAAAATATAGCTACTACCTATACATAGCACGATGCTAAGTAACCGTTTTAAATTGTATTATTTTTCTTTTTATTTCTTCTTCTCGTGCCTTATCCTATTATATTGGCTATCGACACATTGTTCACTGCGGCTCGGAAAAGCTACAGTAGACTGTTCAAACCGCTGGCTCAGGTTCTTCAGCTATGATGTTCTGATTTGATAATTTCGTGTTGACAGCTGTGCGGCACCGTCCTGTCACTATGTGCGGGACGTTGTTGTCATAGTAGCATTAACTAAATGCCAACGTGGCGGCGAATGAACAGGAGCTTTTGCTTATAAACGGTCCTGGGTAAACGGTGGGTCTGCCCTTATAACCACGATGTTTTCCTCTTTCGAGGGCTCGACTTCCAGCAATGTCTATCTGCATTACGATCTCATACTTTTTCGGAATTTTATTGTTTTATATTGTACTTTTTAATCTTTATTCATCTGAACGATAACATCTTCATTTAACATTCGGGTACAGGAAGATCGAAAATAGGATCGAGGGCCGAAGCGGGGTACAAAGTGACACCATTCAAATGTTCGTTTTAATGAAATATATTGATTTGATCATGTTCTATAATATTTTTAATTAAATGTCTTATACAATGCGAATAAGATATTACTAAATTTGTCATCACTTTATAAGAAACCGTAGTATTTTGAAGTGACATCACTCATAAGCGTCCGGCCGACTGGAGCTATGCGAGCAGAATAACGCAGCCGGACGTGTCGCGTTGCGAACACACCGCGCAATTGCATGTCCTAAGGCAGCGAAGAGATCTAAAACACGACTCAACCAAATACGTACGTCATGTCTGCCGTTACCTAATAAGGGGAATTAACTTATAAAATGGTCATGATTGACTATGGAAAAACAAAATTTTCTCTTCTTTTTGCTCTCTTACTATATATTGTTTTGTTTTTTTTTTGCATTGCATTTTATAGGATATTTAGGAGGATTAAAATGAATATCAGCTCAGTACTTATTTTGAGCTTTCTTCTGTAGATTCACATCTTGAATGCACAGTTTAATAACATTTTATATTTGACAGGATCGTTCTGGAGCAGGGAAGTTGGCGACCCGGCTAACTCTCGACTACCACCAGAATACAATGACCCGCGCGCTACAAAAGAAAACTCAAGCGACAACGTGCTAAATTATTCTAGAGTGATACCGTTTTCCTGTTTACACTGCACTTATACATGTAATCAGGAAGAAAATTTAAGAAATCATATGCAAACACACACTGGACCGAAAATGATGACGTGCCCCCATTGCAACTATACCTGTAATCTGAAAGGACGCTTGAAGATACACTTGCTCATTCACAATGACGAGAAATTATTCTCATGTCCTCAGTGTCCTTACGCTTGTAATCGGAAAGCTGATTTGAAAAATCATATTCTTATGCACACTGGAGAGAAACCGTTCTCATGTTCACGCTGTACTTTCACATGTAATCACAAAGGTAACTTAAAAACACATATGCTCACGCACACTGGAGAGAAACTGTTGTCTTGTACACATTGCGCTTATAAATGTAATCGAAAGACAGACTTAAAGAATCATCTGCGTATACATACCGGAGAGAAGCCGTTCTCATGTTCACAGTGTGCTTTTACATGCAATAATAGAGGGAATTTAAGAACACACATGCTAACGCACACAGGGGAGAAACTACTATCATGTTCACACTGTAGTTATACAAGTAATCACAAAGGAAACTTGGGAATCCATTTGCTTTTGCACACTGGAAAGAAACCGTTCTCGTGTATGCATTGCACTTATGCGTGCAATCGTAAAACGGACTTAAAAAACCACATGCTTGTACATTCTGGAGAGAAACAATTCTCCTGTCCACACTGCACTTATACTTGTAATCACAAAGGAAACTTAAAAACACATATGCGAACGCATACTGGAGAGAAGCTGTTCTCGTGTGCGCACTGCACTTATGCGTGTAATCGACAAGCATACTTAAAAATGCATTTACTTACGCACACTGAAGTGAAACCTTTCTCATGTACACACTGTACTTATACGTGTAAACAGAGAATTAGATTTATACGTCACGTGCTTACGCATACCGGTAAAAATTCATGAACACTAAAATATATGCCATTAATATCTCCATCCTATTATAATTATCGATACATTTATTATTCGTCTAAGGTTACATTTATGATACTCCTCGATTAGTCTATTTACATACAAGAGTAGCGCACTTCGTCTTGTGTATATTTAAACTTAAGTAATCATTTATTGTTTTCTTAGATGTAGAGCTTAATATAAGATAGTGTTAACATGTTCCTTTATATACATTAGAAATAATATAGAAAAATATATTGTGATTCGCTTTACAGCGGTGGTTTGGAACGTAATTTCCCGTAAAAACACCATTATCAGTGGCGCAACAGCCCCGTGTGAAACTTTTGCCACTCCGATCTTTCCTACGCTGTCCTTTTCTAGTTCGCTATGTCAACGGTAACTGCGTCCTACGCAACGCCAACCACCGCAGTTGGACTCTGCCTACACTTTTTTTGCTGATCGTTCTGAATCAGTGCGTTGAACAGTGATCGGCTCACCTGTCTTGTTATCTTGGACAATATTGAGTTGACTAAATTCTGCACCTAATTTGAGGCTGTACGATTCATTTAATCCAAAACAAAATATTCTCGAAGTACTTTATACGTTTCCAATACTAGAATATTAATTTGGCCACAACAAAGTATTTTTAATTCAAAATATATATCTGTACCTCTGATAATCATTTTCATCGCGAGAATTCCAGGCTACAATAATTTCGAAAAACCATACTGCTGATTCTGCAATTAAAGTCAATATTATATTTTTATCTCCTGATAAAACCCTATACCGCCTGCGCTGATTTATTATGGCTTGTTGGCTCTGAAGATCTACCAGATGCGTCCTTTGTTGGGGTTGGATGTGGTGACGAGAATAAAACGCAGTTTGTAGAATGTGATAATTTACAATATTTATTGCCGACTGACAATATTACAAATTATCTTAGATCAATATTCGGAGAGTGACGCGGAGCGAAATGAGGTCGAGCTTGCCGGTCCTTACACATGCTCCCCTGACAGGCGTCTTCACACACGTTTGACCGGAACGCGCATGCGTCTGTCACTCGATCATCAATTCGCAGACATTGCATTACAGTGATAGTTTGAAAATCAGTATGTAGGTGAGCATACTGCTAATAAAGTAGCTAATGTCACCAGGAATTACAGTTGTTTCAATTTTCCCCTTCCTGTCCCCGAGCTCGTTTTATATCATTTACTATTGACAGAGCCTGACTTTTACAACTTAAGCTGGGCCTGCTCTAGGGATACCACTTCACATTTTCAAAGGGATCCACAGAAATTCCGAAAAATACAAAGAAACATAGAAATATGTTACAATACCTAACCCTTTCAAATCACTGTGGTTTATAAGCATTGGAATAACTTCGTGTTACGAGTCTAAATTGTTAAAAAATTTAGGTGCTAAGCAAAGCATGTGCGCTTGTCCGAATGTAGTCTTCGTGTAGGGTCCTGACATTCCCATGGTAAGTGCAGTTCCGATAGAAACTGATGCCATATGTTAACGAAACCCAAATCGGACATCACCCCATCTTCTAAAATCCTTCCATCTTAAGACACAGCGCACTAGGAAGCGCTCTATCATCTACGCGTCAACTTTTATTTACACCCTATCCCGGAATCGTTTTGAGAGTTGTTTACTCTCGTTTTGATTCTTCAATATTACATTTAGTTATTAACATCGTAGTACCATCATAGGTTGGCTCCGGTATCATGGTACCAGAGCCATACCTTTACAATTTGACGTGAGACTCGTTATCACATTTAATATAGAGGGCAGGCAGAGAGAAGCTATATAAATCATACACCTTTAAAAGGGCAGGGTAGACGTCACATTTTTGTGTTGAAGTTGCAGAAATTTACCCTGTCCAGGTCGCAAGAGGTGTGATGGAGAGCCAGTAAAATGGTCCGTTAGGTCTTTCTTGCCACTGCTCTTCCCGGCAGCGATTATCCCAGCATCCCCCAGCGGGAGACACATACCCTAATAAAGCTTTTTCATCTTTTAAACACTTGCTTTAGATGTAACTATTGTATCAATCAATGTAGGTACCAATTACTATTGCAATAAACCAAAAAATGTCCAGCCGAACGAGTTTAATTGCTATACATCCTGACCAAGTTAAGTTACACATGATACAAAGCAGAGGATAGGACACCAAGAGTTATCACACTTAGTAATATTATTTCGTCTTCTATTAAAGTGTCGAAGGGACCAAAAAGGGTGAGTCGAAAGGTGCAATGTAAGATTTTAAAGAATAAATTTGTTTTTATACATTAAGATTTATTTTTCTTAAAGTTAGAAAAAAAACAAAATCTTATACAACATTTTAAATCAGTGTAGTGATTTCGAATATAGTACTGTACTGAATAAATCAATGAGTAGCGTAGAGTGTAAGTGAGACTCACCTCACACACTCGTGTCAGGTGCGCGCGCAGCGCCGCGAGCTGGATCGGCAGTAGGTGCGATTACCGCGGCAATAACTAACTGGGTCGGCGTCCGAGATAGAGGTAGATAAGTGCCCATTTTGTGGCAGTGTAATATTTATAATTAAGTCTTGAAGAACCTGCAGAACGTGTTATTTTTATGAAGATCCCTGCACCACCAAATAACATACTTAATACACAGTAACGTAATTTTTTTAATGCGGCCCAAAACTGTTATAAATGCTTACGTCATCTTTTACTCCTTGTTCTAAGGACTCGAGGTCTCAATTCAAAAGTCTCTGACTTCCATTGTTTTGATATTTGCAGACGAAAAAATGCTTAGGATTTGATCCCACCGCCATTTCTAAACGCACCCAACGATACGGTACCTAGTCGTCATCCCCTACCGCTCGACCCGCACCGACTCCGTGTGTTCTTGATCAATAAATATTTGCACAACTTTTGTACAAAAGGTAAATTAAATTGAACGCGTTTTTCTTGAATTCATCTTTACTGCCTCCCGACACTCATACTACACTCAAGCAAGACTTCACACACCAGCGCGAGCGTATTGCTAAACTTTGGAAGCAGCCTCAAATTTAAATCCATCTGACATCATAGTCCAAGTCAGGTCATCCGGAATTATTTGGTCTAAATCATAAATTTCCCTGTAATATTGTTTGATAATCTCTACTATTAATATTATTTTATGTTATTATTATCCGCGCTATTCACAAGAAAATGGTTTTTCTCTAGAATGCGTTCTTGAGTGTTTCAGCATATTACTCTTCTCAGTGAACGTTTTCTCACACATTTCACAAGCGAACGGCCTTTCACCGGTGTGCGTCCGCTCGTGCTTCAACAGATTACTTCTTTCGCTAAACGATTTCTTACACACTTCACACGTAAACGGATTGATATCTCTGTGACTTCTGAAGTGCCGCAACAAGTTTCTCCTCCGACTGAATGTCTTCTTACACACTTCACAAACAAACGGTTTATCTTCCGAATGGGTTTTCAAATGCCTCATAAAATTGACTTTTTGATTAAATGTTTTCTTGCAAATTTCGCAAACGAAGGGATTATCTCCCGAGTGCATTTTTCTGTGCCTCAACAGATTACCACTTTCACTGAATGTTCTTTTGCAAATTTCACAAGCGAACGGATTTTCTCCGGTGTGGGTCCTCAAGTGCCTCAACAAATTACCCTTTTCACTGAATTTTTTCTCACATGTTTCGCACGGAAACAGTTTTTCTCCACTATGTATTCTCATGTGCCGCAATAGTTTACCGCGTGCGCTAAAAGATTTTTTACACTCTTCACAAGTGTAGGGTTTTTCTCTTGTGTGCGTTCTCATGTGATGCGACAAGTTACTCTTGTCGCTGAATTTTTTCGGACATTGTGCGCAGACGAAGGGCTTCTCACCCGAATGGATTCTCATGTGCGCTTGCAAAATACTTTTGGTGGAGAATTTTTTTTTACAGTCTTCACACCCAAAGGCTTTGTCGCCATTGTGTGTTTTCAAGTGCGCCAGCAGATAACATCTTTTTGCAAATAATTTTTTACAGATTTCGCAAGCGACGCTTAGCCCTTCCGGGTGCTGTGTTCCTTCAGAAGACGATAGCATAGTATTCTTCAGATACCGAGTCTGCAGTGTCCCTGATTTGAGACTGCTTGTTACCGCTGAAGAACTACCTCCTCGCATTCGGCCGATCTTTGAGAGACCCGAATTAAAATCCTGTTTAGCTCCAATACCATCTGAAATAAAATTAATTATATTTTACAATAATTTACCGCAGTAACAATTATAGCGGGAGTTCATTATGATATGGGTTTTGCGCTGGGTGTTACCGAGAGGGAAAATTTTCGCTGGTGTGGGGGTATTAGTCGGTATTATTATCCCGTCTGCCATACCCTCCTAGGCTGTTGCTTTTTCTGCACCAGGGTGGGTTTCTGACGATCGTAGGCTACTGGTGTCTAGACTTATCCGCTTTTGTGCTGTCTGAATTCTCTTAAGCGGAGAATTTTTTTCTTTCCAATGCTATTTGAACAATGCTATCTGCACCAGGGTGGGTTTTTGACGATTATGGGATACTGGATAAGCGGAGAAGTTTTTTCCTTCGAATGCTATTCCAACATCATTAAAAAATCGAAAGAGATAATTTATCTCGGATTAACTATTGATGAAAATTTGCGATGGGTTCCTCATATCGATCGAGTAAGCTTCAAAGTGAGAAAATTAATTTAATTTGACGCAGCTTCATGAATACTACTTCATTAAAGATGGTATACTATTCACTTTGTCAAAGTCTAATCAGTTACGCAATATGTGCATAGGGTGGTGCAGCTCTTACTTCAATGGATTCACTATTTAAGACTCAGAATCAGAGTAATAAACGAGAGGCCATTCAAACGTAACTCTGAAGAACTATTTAAATCCTTTCATGTTTTGGATATAAAACAACCGTTTACCAGACCAATCATAAAACTATTTTAAAAATAAATTTTACTTTACTTCCTCGATTCTATCCAAAGAAAACCAGCAGCAAAGCCTTAGGATACTATTCAGTGGCAAAATTTAATACTAAATTCGCTCAACGTACTTTCTTATTTTGTGCTCCGAGAATATTTAATAAGTTGCTACTAGACCTTAAAGGGTCTAAAGTGATCAATGACTTCAAACCAAAAATAACAAAGTGGTCGCTTGATGTGGGTAGAAAAAAAAAATGAAACTAATTTGTCATTTGTATTAATCTAACTACCCACACATTCTTGTCACCATCAATTTTTATACCTTATATCTTTTTATAACTTCTGATAATACTTATAACTCATTTAATATTATACTTACTTACCTATTAACATTAACAGTTTTTAAAAACTCTACAGGTAATTGCTTTAGAACAGACTACGTCTAGTAAAGCAATTATCTTTATTTTTTCATATGTACTATTTATGCCACAAAAAAAAAAATGAATATCCTACAATACGCTTTAACCACGTTTCGTCCTGTGTTTGTGTATTGTGTCTTTTTGTTTTGTGTTCTTTACGTAAACATCTCTACTGTCTTTATGTTAAAATATGTTTTGTTTTATTTAGTTTATATTGTTATTAAATTATTTAATAAAGCGATTTGGCACGGCTTTCGGACAGTAATTGTCATTTGTTACTAAGTCCAGCTGCGATGCAGCAGACGGACGATTAAGATAAATGAACACATCTCAACACTTACATTATTTAAAATCACAAAAATAAAAGAGAATAAAGCAGCCATTTTGGAAAACATGGATGCTTCTTTTATGCAGATCTCTCTCTTGCTCGGATACGTGCTATTGACTAATCATCGCGGTCTCTCATTTTGCTTCCACTCTTCACAATCTTTGGCCTTGTATAGTGTGACGTGTAGCGAGGCAATCATGCCTCGGATTTAGCGAACAAACATATAGTAAATATTTATCATATCGTTGAATTAATCAGATCAGGTACAAGTCATGCTCACCACAAGCCAGGTAAGAGCCATCATCTGAAGCCATCTGTGACCTTTTAGCCAACTCTTCTTTAATATCGGGCATCCAGACATCCTCGGTATAGTCAGGGAGCGTGTGTTCATCGCTCGATCCTTCTTCAAAGTCAGCAGTTTCTTGCTTGACGTCAGAAGCGTAGTTTTCAGTCAAATCTACGTCTAATGGTGGAACATCGATCCAAACACCTTCGTCGGTTGGTTCTTGCTTCACTTCCATGTCGGCAGCCTGGGTGAGAAAGGTTACATTTATAATGGTGTTTACAGTAGCGTGCAGTAGACACAAACTCAGGTTATGCTGCTACTGACGATGGTATCGAAAAAATGTCAGATTTTTAAATAAATTTTGAGAACAATTCTATCAATTTCAATTTAATATAAATATGTAAATTTATTACTTTAAAACGAGAAAGTCATAACAGAAATAATTGTATTTTGACATATTATATTGAAAATAATAACTCTTCAAAGTACCAAAAATGATACATTTTTCAAAAAAAAAATTCAACAAACATAATTTTTTAAATGAACAATAAATTAAATATTAGAAGCGAATTCTGATCTACAAGATTTAGAGATCAAATTGATATTTCAAAACTAAAATACACCGCAAATCAAAATCACTATATTTATCAAGGCATCAAATTTTTTAACAATCTTCCTATCATAATTAGATAAATTATAGAGTACTTTAAATTTGTTTGATTTTTAAGTTGCATTTTTATTAGCTTTGATGAGTGCGACCGACAAGGGAGCCCTAGCATCTAAACCGGTTCCGGGCAAGGGTGGGTCCTCCACCCCACACATACTTACCAATCTAACATTTCTACTAGTCATACCGTCAGTAGAAAGATTATTTAAATCACCGAACTGGTGTATCATAACGTTCGTTGGTCCGCTGTCGAGAGCTTCCACTCGAGCGTCGACAAAATCGATTGATTGGTTTTGTCGCTCGCGAGCTAAGCGATGAGCTTCGGCATCTGCGTCACGACGCGCTTGGGACTGTTCCGGAGTTTCTAGTTTAATGCGGAGCCGACGGGCAGCAGTGTTCGCCGCACGAATTCTGTCGAGCGACTCCTGGGTTTGTTTTGCTAGCCATCTTGCCTTCCGTTCGTTGGTCTTCCGACGTTTTCTGGCGACGGAATCTTCGTCCTCGTCCATTATCAGCTACTGCGCAATCCTAGGAGTGATCAAGAAGGACAAGGTTAAAGAAATGTAATTTCTATTAGTCTTGCTAAAGATATTCCTCGAGCTTTAAATTGGAGTATATTTTTTACCACAATAAAGTGGGGCTTTTTATTCATTTATATAAAATGTTAAGTTTTAAAATCTGTTAATGCCTCGAGTTACGTTAGATGTCACTAGTAGAATCTAACCAACAATATATTCATAAGATTAAGGAACATTCTAAGTATAAATAATTTAAAAAGGGTATATTTTGCTATTGTACACTCACTACTCCAGTATGGAATAATTGGATGGGGAGGAGCATACAATAATATAATGAACTCAGTAAAAATAATACAGAGTACAATTATTAAAGTGATATTAAAAAAAATCAACTTTTTCAATACAAACACTTTTTGCGAAATTCCCAGTCCCCAAAATTGAAAACATTTACAAAGAAATAAAGGATATAAAAGAGTTTAAAAATAAACTAAATGAATATTTCAAAAACACATAAACAATATTACAGAATTCTTCAAAAGCACACAAATGGACAATGAAGAAAATATGTAAGGTATTATATAAAATAATTGTAGTGTAACTCCCTCTCCAAGCACAAGAGCTGGTCTCTTTTTTGGAGAGGTAAGGGAAAGAAACACCATGATGTATATAACCATATGTATGTTTGTAACCATGTATTTTAAAAATTGAATTTAAAAAACATGTTTTATAACTCCCCCTCTATTTTTTTTCCGTGTATTTTAGCCAGCAAAAAACAAGCTTTCGTAAAGCGCTAAAACCATGCATGTGTCAAAACAACTATCGAGTTATAACGCGTAAATCTAGGGATAACTGTTTATTTAAGTTGAGTTCACCTATTTCCAAGTGCATGTGGTCAATGGTTGTAATAATGGGATACCGCCACGTGACTAGATGATCCGATTCTTATCAAAATAAAACGATACATTTCCTCTTAATGACCGTCCGCTGCACGACATTTGCGGAATATTTAAATGTACCTATTTGAAAGTTTTATGTCAAAAAAGTGTCAGGACGCCGCCCTAGCCCCACTATACCACTGCTTATGAATGATATAGTGAAGCTTGTGTGTTGGCACCGAGTTTGAAATATACCTAATATAAAAACGTATATTATTTCATTTTTCACAAGATTAAATTAAAAAAACCGTTAAACAAATGCTAACGATGACTGTTATTTTTGTCAATAATCTGATACGAATACAGGAATGTATAGTATTTATGCTGTCAAGTCTAAATTTAGACATACAGTGTACCCGTGTTCAGGGACATTCACTATTTCAGAAATTTACGCAAATAGTATACTTAATTGTCTACTGCAACGAAGTCTACATAGCCAAGCGGTCGGATTCTGACGCAGGGTTCTCCAAATAGCAAATCTAGGACAGATAGTTTCTTTTGAGAGCTGTCATATCACCAGTTGACACATTGCCAGTGAGAATTATTTTTCATTGTCTTTTGTCTATGATATTGAGTACCTACCTGGCCTGGAGGATGAGTTATTGTTATGTCAACTGTTCTTATTCGCAAAGGAGTAGAGTAATTGCGAGGGCCCTCGCTTATCAGACTGTCCCCGAATCACTGATACTGACGGCTGCTCTGCGGAGTTCATGGCTCCAGGCTGGTTTGTTTTGTTGCGTCACGATATTGTCATTTTGACAAAGGGCCCCTAAGATACATTTTTTGCACAATAAAATTGTAGGGCTAATGGTTCAATTTTTTTTTCTTATAGTATGGGTGTGACGTTTTTAATGCTGTATTGGGACAATGGCTTAATTGATGAAGGTATTTAAGCCTGAATTTTTATTTATTTTATTAACAATGCTTAATGAAAACTATTTAATACAAATCAAATGAATCAATTAGACAGACGTACAGAAAAATCCACTTACCATCACGCCGTTTATTCGCGGGAGTAGGCAGAGAGGATAGAGCAGCACACTCGTCTGTCCTGACACACGATTCTCGCCTCATCCACATGCATACATCTTCTCATACAAGCTCGCCGAATGTTGAGGCTTCTAACAAAACCATCCTCCGTTATCTGGTTTACCTGATCGTGCCAAGTCTTCTGCGGATGTCCTCAATTTCTGGTGCCATTCAACACTTGCATGATATATTTTTCTTACCATTTTCTCCTCATTCATCCGTTCCATATGTCCAAACCACCAAAGTAATCATTTCTTAACCTTAGTCACTATACTAAGATAAGGTTTACATTCTTTCCTTATTTCTTCATAAATAGATTTGCCACATATATGCATAAGTGAATCTATCTATCAAAAAATATTTAGTTGCTACCGAGATACGAACCTGAAACCCTTTCTATCCAGGGAAGCGCGTTCTCTGATTTCGCAATAGCAACCAAAAACATTATCGACAGATTTTTGAACTTATATTCTGTAATATTTCATCATTATTATGTTCAACTTCTTAATAAACTATTAGACTGTTTATATAGGAATATTGTGTATATTGATACGCTGTGTATTAATGTAAAAGCCCACGAAGGTGTTGATTAATAAAGTTAAATAATAAAAATGATTTTTACAAATATTGCGAGATTAGAACGAAAACAAAATATGTTTCTTCGATATCTTAATGTCAGATCTAATATATCATTAAACTTCTATTTAGATGCAGAAAACTTCCACGATATGAAAACACTAGTACATTGAAGAACACGCGATGACCAAATACTTCCCTTCAAACTACTGCAAGGCCATATAGACTGTCCCACCCAATTAGAATTAATATATCACCAAGTACCATACTAAATTCATTCATTCACCGGTCATGCAAATACATCATTTTTATGAACTACCACAATCTCAATTTTGGCCAATCATTTTATATACAAACACATTTTGCTCTCCCTTTACCGCAACAAAAGTTGCAACCTCCTCACCCTTTCCACCTCTTTTTTCTTTTTATTTAACTTCTGCACCTAAAGATACTTATGTATCTAAACATTTCTGTGGATTTTCATAAATAGTATCACATATTAAATATTTATTATGTTATTTATATTAAGTTTACACTGTCAAAATCCCACAATAAAATAAAATTAAAATGTATTTTAAGGTACAACTTTAACAAAACATTTGTTTACAGTATCCACAAGCGTAGCTTTATCTCTCGTGTGGATTTTCATGTGTCTCACTAAATTAACCCTCAGACTAAATGATTTCTCGCACCCTTCACAGGCAAAGGCTCGATGTCCCGCGTGTCGTCTCTTATGTTTCTTAAGGGCACTTTTACAATCGAATGAATCCTCACACTCTTCACAAGAAAAAGGTTTCTCTCCAGTATGCATTCTCATGTGTTTCACCAAATCCCGTTTATTATAAAAAGATTTCTCACAGTCTTCGCAGCTGAATGGCTTCACTCCGGTGTGCGTCGTCATGTGATTCACCAGAAGGCCTCTTCGGCTAAAAGTTTTCCTACACTCTCCACAGGCGAAGGGTCTCTCACCCGTGTGTATCGTCATGTGTCTCAACAAGTTTGATCTCTGGCTGAAGGATTTACTGCAATCTTCACAAGTGAACGGTTTATCGCCTGTATGGGTCTTCATGTGGTTCACTAGAGTGTCTCTTCGGGTAAATGTTTTCGTGCAGTTTTTGCAAGGAAACGGTTTTTCTCCCGTGTGGCTTCTGGCGTGCACTAAGAGATCACGCTTTTGACGGAACGATTTTCCGCAAGGTTCACAGGAGAATGCTTTTAGTACCGCATGCGTCTTTAAGTGAGTCAGCAAGTCCCGACTGTTTGTGAATGTCTTCGTGCAGTCTGTACAAGAGGAATGATTCTCATCTACGCGCGTTTTATGTTCTCTTTCCAGGTCGTGTTTCACATCGCGCGCTGATGGCTGGGCGGTGACCTTTAGCAGGGACATATTGTGGGTACTATTACAATCTGAAATTCAAGGAATCTTTATGAATAACTAATAAAATAAGAATATCTTCAATTATATGGTTCACACGGTTGCCAAATTACTTGGACGGGTAAAATAATGCAGATTATTATCCTGTCAGGAGAAATAGTTACCAATTACACTACCTTAACTATTTTTTTAAACGCAATATTTACAACTTTTTAAAATTAAATTAGTTCCTTTTAAAGGCTTTTACAGCTAATAAAGCTATCATCTTGCAATGCAATGAATCTTAAATACCTTTGAAAAATGCTTGTGGGGGGATGTTTCAGCGGTGGTTGATATCGAGTCGTTTATTGTAATCAGGGACGGGAAAAGAACAGTTATGTATGAAGAATAAAAAGAGCGAGCCGGGGGCGCTCGGTCTCAGTCCGCACGGCAGTCAAAATCTGTTGAGTAGTACACGGCTTCTCTCCACTGTAGCATGGACCATAAATGCAGTTGTCGCTCACGTTGTTGGTTGGCTAGGGACAGCGACGAAGGCGGTGAATCTGAATCGCCATCACCATACACATGCTAATGACATTAGTAATTTTAAAATAAAAATTGTCTGAATAACAAAAATAAAAGACAATTTTGATCAAAACGTCGATGACACCACAGGTAGTCTTTATTTTATTTTATTTTTTTTTTTTTTGAGAAACAAACAGTGTAACAATAATAACTGATAATTACATAATATATAAAAATAACACCAGTGAAGTTTCTTCGGAAATTAAATACATAGTACATAATAAATTAAAAAATAGTAAATAGTACATAATTAAATACATAGTACATAATAAACTAAAAAATAGCAGACTGATAAACAAAAATGCTTTTACATAAAAGTAAACATAATAAACTAAAAACTAGTATATATTAATAAAAAAATAATAATATTAATAAACTAAAAGAAGAAAAACAAAAAAATAAAAGAGTGATTTTAAACTGAATATACGAAGAGGAAAGGGTAAGGTGGGGAGGGAAATGGGATGCAATATATACAGTTTATGTTAATAGTTATTGAAAAGTTGGCGTAGTTTAAATTTAAAAGGAAGCAATTTATCGTTGAAAATGTCAATGTTATTAGAAAAATTTACGGCATTATATTTTGAGGTAGAGCGGATAATAAAACAATTTTTTATGTAATTAGTTCTACTCAAATTTGGGTAAAAAAGATTATTTGATCGTGTTTGTCGCGTTGGACAGTTGAAAGTTATTTGTTCTAATAAATAGGGCGAGTCAACTAAGTTATTTAAAATTTTATAGAGGTAGGATAAATCTTGAGTGTTTCTTCTATTTAAGAGGGGGGGTATTTTATGGTAACACTCACTTTCTGAATGAGATTTAATGTCTAAGCGAGCACGTGAATTTAATATATTAAAAAATTTATGTTGGACATTTTCAAGTCGGTCGCTGTAGGTGGAATAATGTGTGTTCCAAACTACCGATCCGAATTCAAGTTGACTGCGTACAAATGAGAAATATAGGATGATAAGAGTAAAAGGGGATTGGAATGGGTTAGACGTTCTAGCAATGAAACCGAGGAGTCTATAGGCCTTAGCGTCCTTTGATTCATAGCGCTGCTGATGACGATAAGGACTTACATTAAGAATACACATTTGTCTTCAGAATAGTCATGATGGTAGTACTCTTGCATAAAAAAAATCCGGATATTTTACTATCACTCACCACACCCTACACCTGAAGAGCATTCCATCTTCACGTCAACAGACCGAGCATCGGGCACGGCATATTCAGGGGGCGTGTGTCTGCTGCATGACCCATCTTCTGAGTCAGAAGCTTCCTGTTTGATATCAGAACTAGCATCTAGTGGAGGAACGCAAATCCAAACTCCCTCGTCGGAAGAATCGCGGGGTTCTTGCTTCACTTCCATACTGACTACCTGAAAAAATAAATTATTTATTGAATATTTAGTACTTTCATGTTCACCTTTAAATGAAAAAACTTTCTGTTGACATAAAATGAGGCATTGAGCAAGTTCGTGTAACTCGCATGAAAAATATATTCTCCTATGTCAGACGCCACAATAATAATATTGTGTTCATTAATGCGTGATCGGTTTTTTTTCACGAAAACCCGATTCGCACATTGAAAAAAATACGTAGGTCCCGCGTCGAATAGGATCTACCGAACGAAATTGAGCAATCTTCGAGTCGCGCGTCCCGCGAATTGGAATACGACGATTCCGGTCGTAAATCGGAATCGACGATGGGGGCCGGTAAAGGAAGGAAGGAAGAAAGGAAAGAAGAAAGGAAGAAAGGGACTTGAATTAACTAGCCGCGGTTCACACAATAATCACTGAGCGCAAATCACAGGATCGCAATACAATGCTGACGCATCGGAGTTGAACAAATTCACACCACTAATACGATCGCGGTGTAGCAACAGAATAAGTATCGCATCGCGATGACGTCTGCTGACATCAAGGTCACTATTCACACTAAAATAAAGTAGTAGGGAAAAGGATGGGTGGGAATTTGAACGTGGAAAGGTGACCAATTCTCAAGAAGCGCCAAAAATGTGTTCGATGAATACGGAATACATATTATATAATACATTTAAGTTACGAAATATTATTTATGCTTTAAAAAATATATATATTAAAAAAATGTAGATACAAAATACAGATACTACATTTCAGTCACGGCCTTATTGTATCTGTAGCTATTGTGTAGTCGTTGCTATTCTCTAGTCAGGGAACCAGCTTTCCATGAGAGCGTCGCTTACACTAGAGAGTTGGTGCTGATCTCCAGATGCAGCTTTACGCCAGCAACTCGATGTCTCAAAAGCGGAACAAATCCATGTATACGGTCTTCGGTAAACATTGTAGATGCGTTGCAATAACGCGCAAATCCGAACAGCATTCTGTATGAGTTGTACTAAATTCAGAGACGGTTGTACGTCACTTGCTTGTATTATATTTCAATAAAAGGTCCCAGGTATACATGGTGGTGAAGGATTTAAACAGGATCCTCTTCACCTCCTTACTGCATCGTTAGAAACGCCGTGACAACATATTTGCACGAACGCTAAATTGTCTCCTATGCCGTTCTATGTCATGTGTTCTCGATATTATTTAATGAAATCGAATAATGGACACTTACCGAAGAAATGGTAAGGCGACTTTGCAGCATGTGAGATGTGGATCTACAGAAGAATGGTCAAAATAAGGTGGATGGACAGAGTTACAAGATGTTATGGTTCGGATGAATAAAGGAAAATAAGTATTTATAACAATAAAAATCTAAAAACTTCTACATCTCGGATACCGTGAAATGCTCCAACATTGCCCGCTTTTTTCACAAAACTTGATATTTCTCGAAAATATATTAAGGAAGGATATATTTTTTAAATGACAAGAGACAGTAACATGATCGCAGAATTGAATTTTTGAATTCAAAAACAGGAAAAATACAATAAAAAAGGTCAAAATTCGATTATTTTTATGTACTAAAATTACCTGCAATTTTAGCCAACTTTGCCCACTTCTTATTTTCATCGTAATACGGCCTTTACGGGCCTATAAATAATATATATTGTAATTGTCCAGGAAAAGACTACGTTGTAAATAAATACGGAAGTTTAATTAACAATACGTAAGCCAAAAAATTATTGGGCAATGTTACCAAGCCATCTATCTCCAAATTGTGAAACACAAAATTGGCACCACAAAACGACACCCCGTCTGCACAAGCTTTAACAGGCGACCGACTCACATTAGAAACAAAGCTGATTTGTAATATTGCCAAAATAATGTTGAATTTTCTACCACAGGCGAAATATTGTTACCATATTCAATACTTTTTTTAATATTTCAAGTTGAACTTAAATCTTCCCTTTTGGGCAAAGATATCCCGCGAGGCAAAGTTGGCGCATTTGACGGTATGTAATGAAACATCCGGAGAATTTGAAATCTTGCATCTCATAATGCAAGGAAAGATCGCAGAATGCTACTCTTGACTCACTTGTGTGATTGGTATTCTATAATAACTGACTGTGATCAGTTTCATTACTAATACGCATGCAACGCACACTATCACAATACACGAAATAAAAAAATAACATTTTTTTGAGTGCATACACTTATTTGCGTAAAAACATATTCTAGCAAATATAATTAATATATATCTAATTTAATATCATCACAAACATAATGAAAAGCCTTTAAAAATGTGATAAAGTATTTTTCGGGTCAAATTCTCAGCATTTCGGATCAAATGTGTAAAACGTTTTGGAAAAATCTACTAGATGACGCTTAATCACTAAGAGTGAGTGTGACTCAAAGATATCAGCGATTGATTCACAGTTCGTCATTTTGGGCTCATTACTACTTGTGACTGTGGATGGGAGAACGCACACTGTAGTTTTATTTTATTTTTTCATAACGATGATTCCATACAAAATGATTCAGTTATTGGGACCAAAGAGGTCACATGTGCTTTTCATACAACGATGCATGATATAAGCTTCAAAAGTTCTGACTGTGCGTCCAAATTCATCTCAAAACTCTTTGAACCAAATGCGAAGCGAAAATTGTCCCGATTTATAGCTTCATTACTTACTTACTTATTTACCATCACGCATGAGCAGAGAGGATAGAGCGCCACACTCTTCTGTCCTGACACACAATTCTCGCCTCACCCACATTCATACATATTCTCATACAAGCTCGCCGATTGTTGAGGCTTCTGACAGAACCATCCTCCATTATCTGGTTTACCTGGTCGTGCCAAGTCTTCCGCGGACATCCTCTATTTCTGGTGCCATCAACACTTGCATCATATATGTTTCTTACCATTCTCTTCTCATTCATCAGTTCTATATGACCGAACCACCTAAGTGATCTAGGGCTTCACAATTATGTTAAGCCTATCTCTGATATAAAACAAAATATGTCAATAAAAGCGCTGTTAAGATAGTCAATAAGATAAGACGTGTAAGCGTATTTAAAGTAGTTATGTTTCGAACCAAAAAATATATTCTGCACAAGGTATAACACATAACACATATAACTGAAACATTCAATTTGTTTTTTTTAAGCATGCGATGAATTAACCAGTACATACGTGTCAATACCGCACCTCCTTCAGGTCTGTAAAGCCAAGAACATGGCACCAGGAGGAACCAGACTTCTTACGATGCAAACAATACTGTTAATTCGCCACAAATAAACAAAGAACTCCACACATCAAGCAAATTATTGAAGAAATGACATTTCAGACGCCATTTCATTTTTCTGTTATTGCCAGTGTCGCAACTTATCTATGAAAATTATAAATATTACTTTTAATAATCTATGGATTACACAGGTAGGAACAGCAAAAGATACCTATTATGGGATAGTCCTTGGTGTGCACCATGTAAAATAGATCTTGGAAGAATTGAGATTCTAATAGAAGTCTCAACAATCGATGAGCATCTTTGAGAAAATATCTCATGCATGCTCGTCAATTAAAGCTTCTTACTAGACATGACCAGGCAAACTAGATACTGGAAGTCTGTGTTGTTAGAAGCTTCAACAATCGGCGATCACCATTGAGAAGATATGAAACTGGACAAAGCAAGAGTGGTACTGTGGCGTTTTTCGGTGTACAGTAAATGGTTATTGATTGGCGGCGATGCCATGTTACATTACAGAAATGCTAATCTGGCAGAGAATGAATAGGACCTGTGTGGAAGCTTTTGCTCATAGAACGGTTCCGGGTAAGAGGATTATCACCATTCACTACTCCTGCGTAAATGACGTGATGGTAAATGAATTTATTGTTAGATGATTCAAAATAACAGATATATTTATGACATATAATGGATTGTTGCCATGATAACTCCCTTAGTTTCTATCAGATTTCGATCAAACTTTTGTGAAATTTGAACCAAGTGAATACATTGCCTAAGTTTGCTAGTCAGCCTGATCTACTTTGTTGATATTGTTACGTGCCAAATAATAAAATTCGCAACACTGGGTAGCCACTATTAGAGATAGCAAATATTGCCGCCAAAGGAATGGTCGTGCACCAACTTCAGAATTATGTCTCTTCTTATCGCCTTGCATTGTAATGTTGCTTGGAAATAAAACGTGAAACTCCAAGCAAATTGGTGTTCTTTAATCTAATTATCTAATATTATACTTAAATAACTTTTGAAATTTAATTTTTAAAGAAGACCCTGACATCCTTGTCATACTCAAATCATTGATTATTTCTTACAAAGCCTTGATTAACAAATACTTAAAAGGGGTAAATTTAGATAAAATACGTGTATTAATTTAGTGCTTTTATAGATATCATGTTAAAAACAAATAACAGTAATATCGAAAAGTACCACAATATTACTGGTATTACTGAATCTCTCCAATTGCATACTTAGTCCAATGAATAATATAATTATGTGCATTTTAAAGTATACACATATAAAACAAATTATATGAATCAACTAGAAAGACTGACGTACAAATTTATCACATAACCAAGATAGCAGATGTTGCCCAAATGGCAATGGACTTGTCGACGAGATGATAGATGGCTCTGGAT
Source organism: Eubasilissa regina (assembly GCA_022840565.1). Classification (NCBI taxonomy): domain Eukaryota; kingdom Metazoa; phylum Arthropoda; class Insecta; order Trichoptera; family Phryganeidae; genus Eubasilissa; species Eubasilissa regina. Next base: position 1,215,390 of record JAINEB010000026.1, read on the forward strand.
TGGGACCTCGCACTGGAAGACATGTTTTTCATCCGCAAGCTCGTTGGAGCGACGACATCAGAAGAGTGGTGGACAACAGATGGATGACAAAGGCCGAAAAATAGCGAGTTGGTGATTTTTGAGGGAGGCCTACATACAGTAGTGATTAGAATATACAGAAGAAATCTATCTATCGAAAAAATATTTGGTTACCAGCCAGATACGCACCCAGAACTTTTCCAAGCCGAAATAACGCATTCTTGATTTTATAGCCGCAGTATTTCTAGAATGAATTATCATTATCATCATCACCAGTTGAGAGAAGCGGATATCGGCGAACTACCCTTGTTTTCTTGTTTCCTATACGGAATATTAACCATTTAAGTTTACGACATTTTTAGTCATTACAATAAATCAGGAAAATCTATGATGCAACATTAATCAGCATTTATTATTCATAGATTTTTGAGCATGAAAAGTTGTTAGCTTTTAAAAATTGAATGCGATATTCGTTTATAAGAGTACATATGTAATTCTCAAATTTGTCGTAAACTGAACTTTGCGCATTTACCCCGCAAAGAAAAGTTCCGGGTTAATTTTCCGATATTTTTAAGAAAGATAGATTTTTCTGTATACCTTTCAAAGTGATTTTTCTAATTTGTTTTTAATATCATAAAATTTTTCTAAAAACTGCAACTGAACATATTCATTGAAAAATATACATTATCCACTAATCATGTGTTTCCCATAAGATTTTCTCCCCGGTGAGTCCGCATGTGTTTCGTCAAAGAACTTTTTTCACTGAATGATTTCATGCACAGTTTACAAGTAAATGGTCTCTCGCCTGTGTGACACCTCAGATGTATCTTCAAATAATAACTTTGACGAAACGTTTTCTGACATTGTTCACAAGAAAAAGGTTTCTCGCCCGTGTGTGTTCTCATATGCCTCATTAAACTGAATCTCTGCGTAAATGGTTTTTTACACTCTTCACATGAAAATAGTTTCTCCCCTGTGTGGGACCTGACGTGCACCAATAAATTGTGCATTCGATAATATGTTTTACCGCAATCTTCACACGCGTACAGTTTCTCACCCCTGTGAGTTCTCATGTGCAGAGACAAAGCACCGCGTTGAGCGAACGTTTTACTACATTCTTCACACGCAAAAAGTTTCTCTGCCGTGTGTGTCTTAATGTGCATAGACAGAGCGCCTCTTTGGTTAAACGATTTGTTGCAATGTACACAAGCGTAGGGTCTCTCTCCGGTATGAATCCTTATGTGCGCTTCTAGTGTATTTTTTCGTGTAAACGTTTTCTTGCAGTCTTCACAAGTGAACGGTTTTTCTCCCGTGTGGGACCTTAAATGCCTCAACAAGTTGGCCCTCTTATTGAACGCTTTCTCACAGCTGTCACATGCGAATGGTTTCTGTCCCGTATGAGTTTGCATGTGGTTCACTAAATTGTTCTTCCAAATGAAAGTTTTCTGACACTCTTCACACGTGAATCGTTTCTGATCCGTTTTTATTTCATTCGCCAAAGGATTTGTTGCGACTTTACCTGAAATCCAAAAAAAATGATAAAGAAAAGAATGAATTTATTTATTTATTTATTAGTAACTATATAATACATATCAAAATTTGTTTGGACCGTGCCCGTCTCACTAGAGAAATTCTGTGTCGAATAACCAATCGTATAATATAGAATAAAATATCAATATAAAGGAATATCGTGCGCAGAAAATTTGTAATGTTAATGAGAATTGTATAGTGGACCCTCAAAAGTTTTATAATGGAATTATATCAAAGCATTTGAGATAAGGTCTTGATAATAAGTGTCATATTCACAATCCATCAATTATGGACATATCATGAAGTGGATTTTGACAATTTGTATACTCTTATTACTGAAAGACTTTCAAAAGCGCGCAGGAGATGGATCTTTACCTACTTTAGACGTGTTGCCTGAAAAAACTGGAGACCCGAGAAGCTCGTGATCACAGTATTTAGGCATTATACATGCTTTTGGTTGTTAGTCAGTCCTGGTTTTTAAAATATTGAGTACGTGCATGAGTACGTTATGTGGGTAGAGCTACAAACTTGCAGAGGCAGCAACATTAATGTACGACAGTGCACGCGGAATGCAGATTGCGGATTATTGATTGGAATATGTTCTGGAAGCTGATTAGCCGGAAATCAGAGATAAACAAGAAGATAATAAATGATAGATTACAGGGCGTGACCGCAGAAAAAGTGAGTGAATTTTCTTGGCATAATTTGGATAGACATACTCAATGAAGATAGCCAATAGAAAACCAGAGCTAGTATCGAAAGAAATTACTGATTTACACAGAGACGGTTATTGGTCATCATTTTGCATTTGAAATATACAAACGTGTGTGAACATTAATAAGGATGACGGTTTAAAATTAAAAACCTCGTGGTAACCGGCGTTCCAAAGTCAAAGTAGTCGAAGAGTTCGTACAGATAGTAATCCTTACATGAAACTTACACATAACACAACACCTGTTTTGGACACGGTATTGCAAGCCAGTACTTAAAATATTTGTATTGCGCAAGTCAGGAAATCACGAGGCTCTCCATTTAGCACACGGTGTACAAGAAGAAGCTTTACTATCAAAGTGCATACTTACCACACTCTAGGTGAGAGCCATCGCCCAAAGCTGCATCTGAACTCCTAGAGCATTCCTTCTTAATGTCGGGGACGCAGACATCTACAGTATAGTCGGGTGGCGTTTGTCTGCCGCTCGGCCCTTCACCGGGCTCAGAAGGTTCCAATTTGATGGCAGAATCGCTCAGTGATGGAACGCTGATCCAGACTCCTTCGTCTGAATCTGGTTCTTGCTTCACGACGACACTGGGTGTCTGGACAAACAACGGAATGTCCGTCGAAGGAAACTTGTTTGTTTCATCCTTTACTGGGGGATCGCTTGTGGTGCTGGTAGGCGGAACACAGCTAGTTGACGGCGCGGATGCGTCTAACGTATCACCGTGTTTCAGGCGTAACTTGAGCTGCTTCTTTCGTTCTCTCCAAGCTCTAGTGCACTCCAGTCGACTTTTGGGCGGCTTCTTGGGTGGTTTTCTTGCTCGGATTCGAGCTCGATATTCCCTGGCTCTTTCTGCGCCTGTCTTCGTCATTATTTCCTGAAAATATAATGCATCGATTTGATAACTGTACGTTTAAATGTTTGCCATGTTCAGTCACGTAGTCAGTCATGTAGAGTATATTTTTCTAGTTCACCAAGCCACATTTTGTTTTGATGTCTTCGCTGTCTATGCTGTCAGATACTGAAAAAGTTTTTTATATTGTATAGGTACGAATACATTTTCCAAGGCAATTAAATTGATGTATTAGCTCGGGAATAAACTAATTTGACGACATTAATAAGGTAATAAAATTCAAGAGATTAGATCCCTTCACCGGCAATAGAGAGATACCGGGTCCAATTCTTGGAAATAATTTTTCAAGCGATACGTTTAATTTGATTCAAATTGTCTTGAATCGTAAAAAAATATAAGTTCTCATTAATATTAGAAACAAATTGTCTCATTCGGTAGCATAAAAAAAGCGCTGTCTAAAAAATAATAAACCTACTTTCACCCTTAAAATAATTACTTTTTTTATAAAATAAGTTGATATTAATTTGTATCTGAAGATTCTATAAGATGTACAGTCGATTCCGCTCGTTTGGGCCGCCGGTTAATTGGGACAGCCGCTTATTTGGGCCAAATATCAAGAAACGGAAACCAACCCAAGGAACTAATAGTAATTTACATCGCTTAATTGGGACGACATTCCGCGTAATTGGGACAGTAAATTTAAGATTACAATACATACATTTTGAGCATTGAGGTAAATGAGGACATGTTATAAAGTTATATTGTTAATTATCAAGAGTTTTCGACGATAGATAATAATTTACCATTGTTGAAGCATTAAATCGAAACATTAAAAATTAGATGAAGAAGACGTTAATGATTAATATCCAACTATGGCTGTAAGCCAGAAGAAAAAAAATTATAGCCGGGTTACAGCGTTATTTTATGCAGAAGGCAATGAAGGAAGACCTATGTATTTAAAGAAAAATATTCATCATTTAATTTTAAGCTCGCTTCGGTTAATTGGGCCAAACTCCCCGTGTGTCCCAATAAAGCGGAATCGATTGTATTTATATTTATACGTATTATATTAATGATATTAATTTTAGATGGCTTGGTCTTCGCGCATAGGTATGAGTGAGAATGATGTACATACGAAGACACGAGCAATGTTATCGTACATTTACATTTATTTTTCTCAAAATTAGTACAATATTCAGTACAGTATTTATTGTACAGTACACTGAACAGTGACTTAAAAATCAGCAACAAACACGAGTGGCATTGCTAGCTAAAGTTGCTACGAACCAACTTATCAGAATATGTGACACTGACATAAAGCAAGCGACCCAAATTATATTGATTCACGTTTGTATTTCTAATCTTCATATGTGGGAGACTTGAACGAGTTACTTGGTGAGTCAATTAGGTACTGTTATCATTGAGTCACACTCACTATCAGTGATTGAATATCGTGATACGTAATTCATTTATATTTTGTTGTGAACTATGGTTCGGCGCATATGCAAATGTAACGAAAATATTCGTGAAGGAATGACGTTATAATTCGTGATAAGCGCCATCTAATAGATTCTGCCAAAACGTTTTACGCATTTGACCCGAAAAATATTTAATCACATATTTAAAGGGTTTTCATTATTTTTGTGATGATATTAAATTAGATGTATATTAATATTATGTGCTAGCTCAAATACGCTCAAAATTATGTTTATTTATTTATTTAGTGTATTGTGATATCGTATTTGTAATGAAACTGTGATCATAGTCACAGTTTTCAATCACTGATATTATTGAAAATCAGTCACAATCACGCCACTGAGCCAAGAGTAGCATTTTTTCTCATCACTATTACACAGTCCGCAATCGCGACAAGCTCAGACAAAATAGATGCCTTCGAAATGTATTGCTGTAGAAGGAAGTTACTCATTACGTGGACAGAACGGTGCAAGAGTGTCTCAAACTTCACAAGTGAACAAGAGATTATTCAAATTCGTTAACTACAATAATAGTCTATAAAATGAGGTTGTCTTGGGCACAACTTTGATCTGAATAAGATCCGGAAAAGTGCCACAGCAGCTGACTGTAGAGACCCTCCAGGTGCTCGTCCTCCGGTCCTGGATCGTCCTCACAGTTGACTCCAGTTAACTGTGAGGACGACCCGAAACCGTGACTTGTAGAGGTGTATTACGAGGTGAATTTTATCTGATTGAGGTCACTACATGCATGTCAGTAATGACATGAAGGAGGAACGATGATTGTACTGAATATGTCTGGCCACTGGTAAATAATTGGTCGCCGGCCTTCAATTGAAAGAGGTGCTGATTCAAGGAAGACAAATTAGTTTGTATTGATTCTACTGTAGATGGCATTCGGGTCTTACCTATATTTTCTACGAAGAGGTCTCTGATTGGACTCCTTGAAAACGTTTCTGAGTTACACAAAATGACATCTTGAACGATCTATGGCGAAGTGATTTCTGGGTTGCCAGAAAAGAAAAGGCTTCATTGCTATTTTACTTTTATGTTAACTCGGATACTCCAGACGGCAGACGAAAGAGGCATGCCGAGAATCATTTGGAGGGGAAAAATTACGTTACTAGGTAGTTGCAAAGACAGCAATCTCCACATTTTTTATTTGGAGAAAAACGTTAACAACTGATTGACTGAGCTTGAAGAATACTGCGAATGATCACCTTCTTCCAAAAACGAGCTAGTTTCCACGCTAGCGAATTGTACGGTCAAATTCTAATATAGATGGCAGCGGGCAAAGCGAAAGATTTTGCAAACTATCGCAGATTTTGATTGACCATTTTACATTAATAAGAGCTGTTACGAACGTGTAAAACCGGAAATCCGTTTACATATAACAACAAGTATATAAGACCCCATATACGACATTTTTAATATAGCGTATTTGACAGTTTAAAATAATACCTAATCGTTCGACCGGTTCCCACATTATTGTATGAATAGAAACACGTGTTTTTATGTATTTGCAGTTTTTCCATATCAGGACTCCAGATTAGAAGGGTTTGAAAAATTATGTGAATATGATATGAGGGTGTCACAATATTGACTCAAATGTCCTCGTGGTATCGCGGAGTGTGGTATATACAGGTGGCCCAAAAGAAGTGAGAACATTTCGTAAAATGTGATATAATTACATCTAAATTAGTTGAACTATATCAACACTTGCTTAAATAGTTTACTAATTGACTTATTTACCTATATTTCGTTTTATTTCGACAATTTCCGGTCGCCATTTTTTAATATTAATTTTCCCATTGTTTATATTTGGTTTTTTTAAATTGTTGCCCAGAATGACACAAATCACAGCAGAAGACCGTATTCTGATCAAAAATTTGCGAGTTGAAAAATGTTGGGGTGCTAGAAAAATGATGAAAGAGTTTTAAAACAAAGTCTGGAATATAACTAGATATTACAGCAGGACGGAGCTCCATCTCACACAGCCAGAAATACAATCAACTTTCTTCGTCATGAGAATTCAAATTTTATCGAGCCAGGCTTGTGGACACCGAACAGGCCAGATTTAACCCCACTAGAACTAGATGATGCAGTATGGGGTGTTTTGATGATTTCTGATTAGCTAAATATTGGGCAAAGAAACAACATTAAGAATTATAATTTATTATATTATGTTTTGTGTTACGAGATGTTCTCACTTTTTTGGGTCATTTTGTAGGTAGTACAAAATATATGTACATTGATATGTTGACAATAGAAATTACATAAGGATTGTACCGAATTTATTAAAGTTACGTGCTCAAAGCGTCTTCTGTAGCTAGCTGTTGCTTGGGCTAGGTTAATGGATATAGTGATGTTCGTGAGTCTGATAGATGTTGCGTTTCAAGTATCGCAATACCATCATCGAGGCTCGAGATCTTCACGAACTCCCGCCGCTGCACTTAACTATACTCCTTTGGTGACCACAAACACAGTACAGAGGGTCAATCAGGCAGCCGCACAAACCAAATCATTACACCAGAATAAGGTCAAACTGTTTTGATTTAATTACCTTTTGCCCTCTTTAAGGATTTCTAACAGGAGCAACCAGCGGAGGTGCACACGAGTTACATTAAGGATGTAGTTTATCGATTTCCTCACTTCTCTTGATTCTGGCGATAATGATATCCTAACTTTACCGATCGTTTAAACTATAAAAAAAGACCAGGGTCGTGGCGATGTTCAGGTATCTAAATCCAAAGTAGCAACAAGGTCGAAGCCAAAAGAAATAAAACAGTAGATGTAGTTAGTTTGAAGGCAGAAGCAGGATGCTGTAGGTAGTTCCGCCACCCGTATTTATTACAATTTTTCACACTTGAACATCTGACAGCCCAATCACTGGGCCAGCCCCAACATCCCTTTTTTACAATTGCAAACCCGCCCCGCTTACGCTTACACAATTTTTTAAGATGGCTCCGAATGGCAGCGATACCGAACCGGAGACACCTTTTGTGTATTCCATACATTTTTCAATCAATTTTACAAATCAACATTTATATAAAATATAATATTCAATTACATTTAACATTATTAATTCACAATAACAATTTATGTTCACTGATTGTTTTGTCCACAATATCCTAAATTTAAATGTTTTTTTTTTACCTAAAGGTGATTTTTTTAGTATCAAACGCTCACAAGGTACGTTGAACCCTACAAAATTCCACTAAAGGCCTTTTTCAGGACCCCCACAAAGTTCGCTAAATTCTGCTGTGCATTGAATAGCTACGCATGGCGCTTAAATTTTCGTCGACTCTATTTTCACCCACGCCATAAATGGTGACTAATCAACCTACACCACTGTCGTCCTCATTTCGGCATCACACAGATCTGAGTGCATCACCGGAGAAGTGCATGCTGCTGTGATCGGTCCAGCGGGTGTGGAATCATTTTCGTCTTCCGACAAGATGTCACAAAAAATTGTCAATTGCATAGTCGAATCTGTTGATATTTAACAATTTGTGTGGGTTACCATGTGTTTGACTAACGATCTTCTTCTACAAAAAGATTTAGTGCAGTCTTTACAGGAGAAAGGTTTTTCCCCCGCGTGACTCCTCATGTGCTGAACTAAATTGCTCTTCTGTCGAAACGTCCTATTTCCGCACAGTTCACACGCGAAGGGCCTCTCTTCAGTGTGGCTTTTCATATGCACGCCTAATGTAATCTTTTGACCGAACGTTTTTTTGCACACCTCACAAGAATACGGTTTCTCTCCCGTGTGAATTATGGCGTGTCTCGACAAATCCGACTTTTGGGTGAATTTTTTCTGGCAGTTTTCACAAGCATAGGGCCGTTCTCCGGTATGAGATCTCAAGTGCCTCAGCAATTTACTTTTTGAATTAAACGATTTATCGCAGAATTCGCAAGCTTCTGTCTTGACGATTTTTTGAGTTAGTGCGCGACACTTAAGTGCTGTCTTAGCTGTAGAATGATGAAGATCTTCAACTTCACCACGCGCGAACTGCAATAACTCTGCTGAAGAGTTCCGACCTTCTTCCAGCCCGTAGTCCATCTTGCTCAACGGGGAACGCTTTTTTAAGGCAACTTTTTCTGAAATACAAAAATGTTTATGAGAAATTAACTGTTATGATTAGACATGTAAAATTGTTAATCAAAAATCATAACGTGTATAGTATCATTATAACAAAATTAATAGATCGGCAATCGCGTGCGCGCGTTTGTGAACGCGACCTATATAGATAATGTTTCCTGTTCCATTACCTACCTGTTTTCCCCTCAATGTACCCAGAGCACGACTTTTTTCTGTGATTTTTTATATATGGTTCTGGATAAGTTGAGTTAACGTTTGCTATTGGGATGCGTCAGACTCTTAAGTTGACAAGCAATCGTCCTGCCGTGTGGGAATGATAAGTTGTACAGAGAAATTGACGTCTTGCTATCGAACTCGTCAGACTTGGTGAATTATGAATGGGTATAAATAAAAACAATGTTATAACTCTACTTGAGTTTACATCGACACGTAAAGTATTAAACTAAATACATACAAATATAAGAAACAAAGCTTAGGTGGTAGATATATAAGTAATTAGGTACTGTCAGATGGATTGAAAGGGGGTGGACTTACTGCTGGAGGTGGAGGAGCGGTTGCAACGGGAATATTGAGATGAGAAGTGATGAGTTCCAAAATGTAATATTGTTTAATGTGAGAACTGTCACTTAGGTCATGTGTTTATGCGTGTGTGTTAGATGAGTGGTGGGGGACAAAGGTTATGAGAGGCCAACACTGGGGGAACGGGTCTCTTTTCCATCGCCACTTCGCAATAGGTATTAGTCTATCTCTGAGTTATATAATTGTCTACTACTGTAAATAATATTAATATTAAAGTATCATTTTACCATGAGACAATAAGTTATTATTACAAGGACTCAACACAAGCAACTCGATAGTACAAGGTGGGGATAGAACCCCAAGGGAATCTTCATTTTTATTTATTTTATTACCTTTATGCGTGACGTGATGGAAAAGTTTAATGGTAAATGAATGAAAAGAATGACTATTATCCACGATGTGGTTCGCAAATTCAGAAAAATTGTTACTAGTTAGACAACAGTGATCCTCTTTTAATCTAATGTTGAGATTTCTAGAGGTTTGTCACTCCGGCCAAGCTGGTAAAACTAGGTGAAAAATATTATTTTGAGTCGATACATAGTTTGCGTGGGCACTTAGAAATGTTAGGTACCCTTCTTCTGGAACAAATATATCACTAAAGAAGATGCAACGAATAAATCAGAAGCATTTTAATTAAGTTGCGGTGTATATGAGTCCAGGGCACGTTTATCAAAAGAATCATCTCACAATAATGATATATGTACTCACCACACTCCAGAGGACTGCCATCGCTTGCATCAGCGCATTCCTTCTTGATGTCGGCGACCCAGACTTCCACGGGATAGTCAGGAGGCGTCCGTACGCCGCTCGGCCCGGAGCAGGGCTCGGGAGCCTCCGCTCCGATGTCAGGACGAACGTCCAATGGTGGAATACTGATCCAGACGCCTTCATCTGAAGAATCTGGTTCTTGCTTCACATCCATGCCTGGAACGTGGGTGTGCAAGATATTCTAGACAAAAAATGTAAATCAAGTATTCTTTAAAGCGGCATTCGTCCGAAGAAAGGCGTTCACTTTACTGAAACTATTTTTTTTTAAATAACTTCGTTTTGAAGTTGACTGAAAATACTTGAAATGACGTTTGTCAGTGATATAATGAAAAGAATCGGCACACGTCATTTATTTTTTATTTTGTTGCCAGATCGCTCTTGTTGATAATTCTCTATGGTAGGGCATAGATTTATACACCATGTCAGTAGGTACCAGAGTTGTTTATTCTCGTTTCGATTTGTCAACATTACTTTTTTATTATTTTGATATGAACGCAACGTTGTGGTCGTTGCGCAATCCAGATTTGTGGTGGTCGCAAGGAGATGGCGGGAGGTTAAATTAAATTAACATGAGCTTTTATTCATACATTTATTACAACACAAGGAAATACGGAAAACAATAGGAAAATTCTTATTGCTACTTATATCTAACTTTAATCGAATGCGCGCGCACTAATTGTTCAATTGTTTTTCCCACTCACTTTTATCTCTTTTCACATTTGTGGCCGATTGCACGGCTACGTGTGGCCCGTCGCGGGCGCATGCGATAAGCGGCGTCTGGAGCCGCCTCTGGTCCAGTTCACGGACGCGGGCTCCACAGCTTCTCTCGCCATGTGGTTTTCGTAGCTGCGCCCGGTTGTCTCGTGGTGGGCAGCCTCCGGTTCTTCGTTGTAGGCGGTAGGAATATCCGCAACTTGCCTTGTGTATAGGCGGGGCCCTCGGATGCCTTCCAGGGGCACATCGCAGCTTCCTGGAGACTTCGTCTCGAAGCAAAATGGCGATCGGTATGGAACTGCCCGGTGGCCGACCGCAAAGTCGGCGGCGCCCCGGAGCAGGTCCGGTGCGTTTGACAGGCGTAGAGCATGAGTCTCATTTCGACCCTTCAACAACCACGGATAAACGTTAGGAGCGGGGTGAGGAGAGGCTTGCATTGCCCGGCGTGCAGCCCGCACAGCAATATTTAAATAAAATTAAATAATAATTTAAAATTCGCGCTGAAAATAATATTCGTAATACGTGAACGTCACACGTGAGATGCGACCGTAACAATTTTGATATGCCCCAGCGATAATTTGTGTCGCAAGTCGATTTAGATTCGGACCATTAATTAATTATTTGATACCAGCAAATACTGGCTGTTTTTGGAAATGCATTTCGCAGAGACCCGCGACAAAGAAAAAATATAAAGATTATTAGCAAATGACATCTGGGGTATTATTATGTATTTGTTGTTGGATATCATTGTTCCTTGTAATGGTATTATAATAATAAATGAATTCTTTATGATCGACCACCAGATTTTAGTGCAGTTATCAAATTAGGATTTCGTCACCCCTGACAGGCAAAAAGGCGTCCACTGACTATGAGATATCCGAAACTCCGGCGTCGAGAAAGAGAGTGCTAGAAGGTTACTTGCAGCATCAAGTTGTAGTGACCGGAATTCAAATCCACCGCCATCTCAGTCGGCATCGACGCTAGCGACAGCGCTGCCGGCTGCTGCTACAAGCCTGGCTCGATCATTCACCGCCAGGCAATCTCTCCAGTTTCATCGTTTCACAACGGCGGTCTTGCCGGCCCACGCGCCGAGCAAGACCGCCAATTCGCTTCATTTCATTTCATAATACACGCGCGCCTTCTACATCTTCATTCATTCTTTAATTCTATCTGTCTTCACTGTTTTCATCATACTGTCATAATAAACCTCAACACGCCAATCACATTTATTTCATTTAACCACCGTCCTAACCCCCAAAAAGTGAACAAGGCAACATAATTTTTTTTTAATAAGACCTTTTGGAACAGAAATAGGTCCAGAAGGTTCTCATGGAGCGGAAACTATGTTGTGCATAGTCGCCACCAAACTCCTAGTAGTTAGAGAGATATGCTGGGAATCACTGGACACAGTTGTACACAATGGTGAAGAAGTATTTAAACAGGATCCTCTTCACCTCCTTACTGCATCGATAGAAACGCCGTGACAGCATATTCGCACGAACGCTTAACTGTTTCCTCTGTTGTTGGATGCCATTATCACCTTGTTGGTCTTCTCTCGCCTCGTCCAGCCGCACGGGAGGGATATTATTTTTAAATGGTTTTACGACCTTATTAGCGTTGTATTATATATAATATTATGTTTCACATATCCATAAAGGATAAAGCTTTCTTATCGCTTTTATAGGTGGCGCCATTATAACCATATATGAAAGTGGTCTAACTCAAAAAATTGTCAAAAAAAGAATTTTGTCAACTATTTCGCGTCACATTGTTATAAAATAATATAATATGATGCAAATTACAACAATTGTGAATAATTTGAAGCGTTATATTCGGTGTATTGTTACGACGTTCAACATTATTCCGCTAGGGTTTATTTTGATAATTTATAAGCTACACGCAACATTTATATGTTGAAATAAATTATAAATGTAGTAGATTAAATAAATTTTGAAACATTGTGTTGTATAATATAAAAATATTTTTTAATCTATTAAAACGCAAACCTTTAAATATCTCAAAACAAAAAATATATGACTTACACTACTTTCATAATACTCTTCATTTGTATAATTAATGTAGTTCACATTTGTCCCGCTAATGTGGTCATAATGAATGAGTGATTGGCTTAGCTCAGTGCGTTCTCGCCAATAAAGTAATGACATAAACAAAAAAACACAATGAAGGCAGCATTTATTTTTGTATTTCATGAAATAACAATTTCTATTATAGCTGAGCTGTTACTACATAACAAGGAATATTTATTGTCCATATCTAACTGCCTGAATTCAACACTTCATTTCATATAGCAAACATTCTGTGTTAAACCCACAGACCGTAAATTAATAGACATGCAATAAAGTGTACATATAGGAGATGGGTTCACAACATAAAGTTGCAGGACGAGGGGCATTCTACGCACATTATTTGTGGAAACATTTATGTATTTACTCTTATTAAACAAGGCGTATTTTTTACATTAATGCATATTATATTGCCAGCAATAAATTTTTTGTTTCAATCGAGTCATATATTAAAAAAAGTCGCGGAGCTATTTGATTGTGTAAGTGGTATTAACGTGATCACGCGAGTGACACCAAAATGAGCATGTTCATGTCTATATATTTGGTAGGCTGTGGTTAAACCTAGATTTTTATTGTTTGTCTTAAAATCTATTTTATCAATATTTTTTTATATATCTATTCCATGCTACTTGTGTAGAATGTTTTTTATAATTAATTTTGTAAAAGTCCATAAGGGCATAAATTCAATATAAATAAATGACGATACCTAAGTTTTCATTCAGCGAACGCCTTTAATACTACGAAGTTATGATAATTATTATTATTCTTTGTTTTCTGTATTTTAATATATCGTACCCGCGCAATCTATTTGTAAAAAAAAATCTGTATATCTTAAGCGATGCTTTTTCTGTTCATTCCTCATAACTGTCCATAAATGTCTGTAAATACATATTTGTAGATGCCGGATTTTGTATTCGAAGATCGCACGCCGTTCGCATTTAGTTGTGGCTCTCAGTGTCACCGTAGACGGTCATGATAGATCATGCGCTTTTCTGTGGGAGAATAGTCCAATTCGAGAGGCACACTCCCTCCCACATACGTCACATATGAAGCGGTCCTATTGCGCTGACCGGTTTCGTTGTCGCATGGCCGCGGCTCGGGTAGAACGAGAAGTACTCTGTTACCAGTCCTCGGGTGCTCCACACATATTCAGCGTTTCCCGGTAATCCTGCCCTCCAACTCATCGCCTGTTTAATTATGTATACATTTGTGAGTCCCCATGTGTTTGACGAGAGATCTTTTTCTAGAAAAACACTTTTCGCAGTCTTTACAAGCGTAAGGTTTTTCTCCAGTGTGAGTCTTCATGTGCTGCATTAAATTACACTTTTGTCGAAACGTTCTATTACTACACAGTTCACAAGCGAAAGGCTTCTTTTCAGCGTGGTTTTTCATATGCACGCCCAAAGTATTCTTTTGACGAAACGATTTTTTACATAACTCACAAGCGTACGGCTTTTCTCCAGTATGCGTTCTCGCGTGGTTTATCAAAGTACTTTTTATACGGAATGTTTTTTCACAGAGTTCACAAGCAAATGGCCTTTCTCCGGTGTGAATTTTCGTGTGAATCAACAAGGTACTGCGCGCAGTAAATGTTTTATTGCAATGTTCACACGCGAATGGTCTCACTCCCGAGTGGGTTATCATGTGCATGGCTAGAGCGCTACGTACTGTGAATGTTTTCTTGCAGTCTTCACAAGTAAAGAGATTTTCTCCAGTATGCCTTTTCATATGCATAGCCAAAGCGCCTAACTGTCTGTACGCCTTTACACAGTGTTCGCATCTGTAAGGTTTTTCTCCCGTATGGGTGCGCGCGTGGGCGACCAGTGATATTTTTTGAGAAAATCCTTTCTTGCAGACTTCACAAGCAAATGGTTTCTCTCTGGTATGCGTTCGCAGATGGCTAATCATGCTAGCCTTACTACTAAACCCTCTCGTACAGTATTTACAAGCAAACGGTTTATCTCCTGAATGTATTCTCATATGCGCCAGTAAAATATCTTTTCGATGGAACGTTTTCTGACAGCGTTCACAAGCGAAAGGTTTTTCTCCGGTGTGCGTTCTCTCGTGCATCGACAATGCACCACTTTGCGTGAACGATTTTTTACAGACCTCACAATTAAAGCGTCTTTGTTTCGTCTGTTTGATCAATTTACACTTCAACAATAATGTTTTACGGCATTCTTCACAATCGAAGGGTTTCTGACCCGTGACATTTTTGATCAAATTGAAATTAGCGATAAATATTTTCTGACATTTGTCACAAGCTGAGGGTGTGGCCAGTGTTTTAGTCTCTAGAGCTGGTTTCGACCCTACTTCTTGCTCGCGTCCCGTGTGGCACTCCACGGGTTGCCGGGTAATCTTTGAAAGGCAAACTATACAATCTACATTTAACCCGTTGATTAGATCTGTAATTAAAACAATTTTTATTAAATCAACAAATAATTATTTTAAGTCATTAAAGTTCATTATGAAGAGAGAATAGGTACGAATCTAATAATAAGGTGAAAAAACATCTTAAGGAAATACTATATCAGTAAATCAAGTTATAATTGAAGATAAATAACAAAATATGTTAAATATACGCGTGGTTTTGCACACGCAATAGTGTTTGACGCTCGCAACATGTGTTTAGGAATTAGTGCGGAGTTGGTAGCATGGTGAGCACGTATTACACGCTCAAACAGGATTTAACTCAGTACAGCATAATTTCACTTTTGAACCGAACCCGCATCATGAAAAATTCTAGGCAGAGGTGAGAAATAATCAATATTGCAATCATCAATCATGCAATATCATCATGCAAATTCAGTCAACGAACTTTCTTATTTTGTGCACCGCGAATATTTAACAAATTGCCACTACACCATAAAGGGTCTAAAGTGAATAATGATTTTAAACCAAAAATAACAAAGTGGTTGCTTGATGTGGGTAGAAAGAAATTTTTTTGTTAATCTAACTACATAGGTACACATTTTTGTCTTCAACCAATATTACAGAGTAAAATATTTTTATAACATACTTTACATTATACTTACCTTACTTTATAACGAGTGTACCTTAACAATTACAACTTTTTAAAACTGTACAGGTAATTGGTCCAGAACAGACCACGTCTAATAAAGTAATTACTTCATTTTATGTTACAAAAATAAATTTGTAAAGAAAATTATGCTGATAAAAAGGATTAAATAATATTTTAATTTTAAAATTTCAAGATCTGAAACGCCCCGTAATTCATTCACCAGTTCTTGTCAAGGAGTTCAACTAGCGACATCTAGCGTAGTTAATTAATTCTTACTCAGCATTTGAATGTGACGACGCAAAAATATTTCCTAAATGTCATTTTGTTATTCTTATTAATAATTCTTACTCAGTCTTCAGTCCTATCACACTTATTTTAGAATACAGCGGTATTAATATTATTGTGTTATACTATTCTCAACTCACCGCACTCGTCTTTGACGTCAGGGACCCAAACATCCGAGGCATAATTAGGAGGTGTTTGTATATCGCTCGACCCTTCTCCGAGATCATGAGCTTCAGATTTTATAAAACAACCCACATCTGGCGGTGGAACACAGATCCAAACTCCTTCAGAAGAATCTCGTGGTTCTAGCTTCACATCCATATTGACAACCTGAATGTAAGGCTAGATTATGTGTCACTCTTGTGCGACGTTTACGTATCGTCAAAAACAATAAATTAATTAATAAGCAGTTTTGACCAGTGGAACGAGTCTACAACTGTTTAGTTTGTTCATGAGTAAGTTACCAAGGATCTGCAGTCAAATAAATTAAAGTGACAATTAGGAAGCCATTTTAAATGTCAATAAATGTCGTAGATTTTCTGTGGCTTATGGCGTATATTCGTGTCTATGGATAACAATGTAGGTACCACGCCCCCGTCAAGATTCGAGTGTTCCTCTTGATACAACCGGGGCTACGACTTGTGCGTCATTCGATTCGAGTCGGGGTTCGTCTAGGGGTCATGATTCATACCATGCTCCTGGTCGCTCGTCAGAACGATACCCCGCACTCTGATGGAATATTCGCTCCGCGAGTCATCCGTCGGATATCACGCTTTCATTATTATTACCATGGTTATAGATAAGGATACAGGTGAATATCAACACGCAATGATACACAAACTATACATTTATTCAATACACAAAATGCTTATAACTATCTTAATCTAAGACTATTTCTACCTCGGGTCATCTTGTGAATTTCTCGGATCTTCTGGCCGGCGAAGTGATCTCGTGGTCAGCCGGCGTGGACGGCTACCTGCTGGGTCTACGGGTGCTCCGGCGACAGGCTATCTGACCGCTTGCTCGGGACGGGCGGGGTGGCTGCTCCTGGACGATATGCGGTGAACTGCTTCTGCTTGCTTTTAACTGCGTGTCGGTAACTTCTCTTCTGGACCTCGTTTTGACAACTCTCGGTGTTTTCCAATCTTTTTCTTCAACTCTCTTTTTCCTTCCAACTGATTACGACTGAGTTCACGATTCTTCGACTGACTGGTCTCTTTGACTTTACGACTTTCTGCTCCGGGCCTCGTTTCGGCAACTCTCCCCGTTTACCACTCTCTTTTACGTCTGACTGACTCGGTTTTCCACTCTGTTTGACTTTCGACTGACTGATCTTCACTTCTTCCTCCGGGCCTCGTTTCGGCAACTCTCCCCGTTTACCACCCTCGCAACTCTTCCCGACTGTCTGTAGCCTCTCTCCGGGCCGTGTGTAGGCCATCTATATACCCCAACAATGGGGTGTCTCCCAACTGCCGATCCGCCCTCTTCCCGTCATGGGACGGGCCACCATCCCATTGGTCCATTTGCTTCTTCTGGAGGCCACGCCCGATCCGAACCCGAACTGACTCCTCCTTCGTCTTATCGCTGACTATAATTAATCTTATATCCTAATTATTTACACTTTAGTTAAATCTAGTTATTTATTCATTTCTTACGCTACTTACAAAATCTTATATCTTGTTACATATATCATTTAATTAATTCCTAGTCAATTTAGTTTTTATTTATTTCTTATTCTACTTAACGCTAGGCCCACCGTGATCGATTATCATATGCATTATTCATTCGTACTCATCGCTTCAAAATCATGTTCACGTTAATTATTATTTACTATACTCTAGTGATTAAACTAAAGTCTGAATTGGCGGGAATGTTATTTCTTTCAATTTTCGAGCATTGCATCATATTTCGAGCCATGTGGTTCGTCCAACGTGGCATTAAAGGAGCAGATTGCACAAAGAAACTGCGTCTTTTGTTCTAGTCACGTCCCGACCCTGAACGCTCGCTAACAGACACGCAACGGTACATTTCCTATTCTCGCCAGTACAATGGGTCCAGCTTTAATGGCCCTACGACCTTCGGTTATATCCTTCGGCAGGATGCGTCTCCTCGAAACAATGCGCGCCCTTAGAGATCTGCTATTTTGTTTCTCAGGAAACCTTCATAATCCCGTTATTTTTAGCCCTCGTCATTTTCCATTCATTGCACAACACGTGGGCTGAAGGTCACTATGGGTGCAACTCGCATTTTGCACGAACCGCTAGGTTCTTTTTTTGTTGGGGGACGTCCGGTCCCGTTTATATGGGTCTGCCGTCGGAGACCTGCATGCTTTTGCGAGATGCGATTTCCCGCCTTTATTCTATTTCATTTATTCGGCTAATAAATGTGATAACTTCGCGTCACTTCAGGCTTAGGCATATCACTCTCACAAAAGAAAGGCTCGAATGGATGTTGATACCTATCTTATCACCCTCCATTAAAGTCTGACGATCAAAGTCCTCACTAGCTACGATGTAAACACCTCATACAAAATCAAAAGACCAACAAAGATTCTCCGTTGCGAATTATCCTGTCCCATTTCTCAGTAAATCTCCCCATTTCTTTTAACACCACCTACTCTATAAGCCGCGTTGATTGCTATATTAAGATGAAAGAGAGTAGTCACTTGATCCGGTACTCTGCATGATATATACCAATGACTAACAACTAAGTCAATGCGTTCAGATACACGCTCAGCATTATCTGTTTGTAGCGCTAGTCGAAGGTTTACGTACGTACAATACAACGCCTCCCTTCGCCTTAGTTACTTCCTCACCGCATTCAAGCTTGTAGATGTGATTCTAATCCCGAAGCCGGGAAAAGATCCGACCGTTCCGCAGAACCACCGCCCCATCAGCCTCCTTCCTTGTACGGGCAAAATCCTAGAAAGACTAATACCATCTAACCGAATTCACCGACAGAATCCCAGACTTCCAACACGGTTTCCGTCGCAAACATTCCACGTATCACCAGCTCCTCCGCGTAGTCGAGCAAATCAACAACGGCATTAATAATAAATCTTACACGGCAGTCCTGTCAGTTGACGTAAGTGAAGCTTTCGACAGAGTTTGGCATAACGGCTTTCCCTACAAAACAGACCTAACCGGGTTTCCGCTCGCCCTTATTAAATTAAGACAGTTTAAATTAACAACTGGAAATTTAGAGTTATACTTGACGGAATTGTATCCTCCATCAGAGCCCTATTAGCAGGAGTGCCGCAAGGCTTCGTAATGTCACCCGTCTTATTTAACGTTTTCTTCCACGACATACCACCCGCCCAAGATGCTAACACCGCGGTCGCCCAATTCGCCGATGATACCCATATTTACCCACATATACCCACGTTCAACGACAAACAACCCTTTTAGAGGATTGGTGCAAGAAGTGGTGAGTCGAAATTAATCCCTCCAAAAGTGCCGCCACTTTATTCTCAAGAAGGCGTCATTAAACCAAACGCCATAAACCCAACATAAAAATGTTTGGAGAGAACATATCCTGGACCAGCGACTTAAAGTACTTCGGTGTTACGCTGGATTCCAAACTCACGTGGAGCAAACATATCCAAAATAAATTAAGCGCTGCTACACATCCACTCTGCGCAATGTACCCACTATTAGGCAAGAACAGCAAACTTGCCGTTGACATCAAACTCCTCATTGACAAGGCCATTTTAAAGCCTATATTCCTGCACGCAGCCCCAATCAAAACAAACATGATTAAACTACAGACTTTCCAGAACAAGATCATTCGATCAGCACTGGGCGCCTCCAGATGGCTAAGAGTCACACAATTACATACCGTGTACCGCGGGTGAACTTGTGACATCGCCGTATACAAGTGGGATCGGAGATCGGTTCATCCGCGTGCCATTTTGCGCTCTCGGCGGCGACCATATACAAGGTAAAGCGAGCAGTCCTTCTGAATCTCAGTTCCTGAGTCATTGGTTCTTCGACTAGAATCCCAACCCCCTCACCGACCGAATCCTATACCAAGGTTCCCTACATTCTTTCCCTACTCTGCGGTGATTCCGATTTTGGACCGAAATCGTCGTAATTTACGCGGAACGTTAATACTCCGCGAGACTCGTGAAATTTGTTCATTAGAACCTACCGGTGTAGGAAGATGCGTTTCGAATTTGACATATTATTCATTATGTAACAGCATGCGAATAAGCATCGTGCAATCTGCTCTTTAGCAGCAAAATGACGATCGCGAAAAATGGCCCTGATAATTTAACAACCGACGAACCTGCATGAAAACATTTATGATACTGTGAACGTTGTAGAGATACAAATGATAAACAAATATTGTGGCATACTATTCTCTCTTTGTACGGTTAATTTTTAAATAAATATGATATGGCCAACCGCGGCTGGTGGTACGACCGTGCCCAACTTAGTAGTAAATATATACACAATTCGAATAATTATTGCGGGTATGTGAAAGCCACATGGTTGAATGGAGAGAAAGCTGTCACGAAAAATAGACCGACATTAAGAAAAAACTTCTTTGAAAGCATTGCTCTCTTAGAAGATATGTCTTTTCTATAGGTGAAGTAATCACTATGGTGGAACATTGCAAAATAATCTGAGGTAGAATTAATAATAGATTAAGTTATCTATTATAAGTATTTTGACCTGCCCATGTGTTAGTGTATTAGTAAATAAATGTATAATTTGTGTCTATCGTACTTTTATGTTTATTGGTCTCCTTCTATAACCGTAGTACATATAAAAATATGATACCTGGTTATCAGAGTGAGGGGTGTCTCCCTAACGAGCGATCAGGAGCATAACAATGTTAATCAATTAATACCCCACCACCTTCATCATATGTATTTTATTGTGGTACTTACTTACACGTAACACAACCATAGAGAATTATTAACAGTAATAATGGCAACAAAATATAAAGCAAATGGCGTCAGCTGTCACTCGCTTGTGGTGATCGGTCAATTTTTGAATGTATTTCTTTGACAGAGGTTAATTTCCATTAATAAAGTGAAACCTTTCCTATTGAAGATTCTCTATTCGGTGTACAGTATTATTCATTATACTGTCATTAATTTGCATTCACCCAAAATATCGAAATGGAAGTAAAGCAAGAGCCAGATTCTTCGGACGAAGGCGTTTGGATCTGTGTTCCACCACTGAACGATGGTCCTGACATCAAAACAGAAGTTCCCGACCACTGCGAAGGACCGAGCGACGGAAGCTCTCCACCCGACTATGCTATGGACGTTGTGGTCCCCGACATCAAGGAGGAGTGCGCGGCTTCAGGCTACAGCAGCCTTTTGGAGCACGGTGTGTATTTTTTAAACATAGAACATGTTTATTCGGTAGAAATTCACACAAAGACTACATGTATTGAAAGAGCGAGTTAAAAATTATTTATTGTACATATTTAGGTCTTCTGTTTATTTGCACAAACTTTACTTTGGCCAAGCTCTATATGGATGATTTGATGGGCAGAACCATGACCGATGTTCAAAGAAGACGCTACCTCGGCGATAGTAACTAACCTATTCGCTAGAACCATCTCTCGAGCTTGCTGAATCTTGTCGTCCGTGGTGGAGGTTGACTGGCGTCCTGCTCTCTCTTCATGCGTCACACTCGTCCGGCCACTTTTTCATGATAAAGCACTATCCCCGTATTGTGATACAAGTCTACGATGAATTTCAGCCCCTTTCACACCCTCCAACCAGAGAAATCGGATCACTGCTCGTTGTGCCTCCTGGGTGAGAACTGCTAGCGGAGCTGATATGTTTACACTGTAATAGCTGGAAGGCAAATAACGCGATCGGGGTCACATTTCGCACATGTGACCGCAGTTGTACGAACTATAAACGTGAATGCGCAGAATGCATTACGACAACCTTGAAGGTGTGTTATGGCGAAAGTGTAGATAATTTTTGTCTCTTGAATATTCTGTTTTATTTTTAACCTTTTCCGGTACCGGGATCAATACCAAGTGCCTCCAAAACCTTTTTGAAATCAATAATAATTTGTAGACCTCGATTACCGTCCCTCTATCATATTTCTGGTTCTATATATTCTGTATATATCTCTCTGTATATATATCTCTATATATCATATATCCTAATAGACCGTCGTGTCAACTTGTCATACGTGTTTTTTGCATATTTTTTGTGTTTTAATTTAATGCATTGATGTACTTTATTATTTATATATTAGCACTTTATATATTCTTAAAATAGTTCATACGTACGTAAATATATATATATATATATATATATATATATATGGTCTAATATAAATAATATACAAATGTTCATTTTTTACTGCAACTTATCTTGCACATATTTGGTTAGTTTAATTTAGAATCTATGTAGTTTCTCCTCCCTTCTTATATCATCTGCCATTTCATTGAAGAATGGGTGTCTCAGTCTATCTTTTCTTCTTGTATGACGTTCGTGCTCATGTTCATATAAATTCTGCCGATATTTTCTTAATAATGATTTTATTAATAAATACTATTGCATTGAAATATATTTTCTGCTTAGAGGACATCATTTTAAGATCTTTAAGCGTTGCATTGATCCGAGTATTATTCTCAAAGCTTTATTTCACAGCACTGACAAAAAATTGTTGCATTTCTTCTTCATTAACCAAAAACAAAGCTGCAGTAGTTGATGCGAGGAATGATAATAGAGCTGTATACTATTTGACAAGACTCAGTTTTGAGAGATTTTTTAGCAATATTTTTAGTCACGTATCTTGTAGATACGTTAGAGATTATCAATCAAATATGTATTCGTTGCTCTCTGGTCTTCTAAAAACTCTTGGATGAAGCCTGCTGTAAGTTGGGTATTTTTTGAAAAGTTTTATTATGTTATATTGTGGAATTTCAACTTTGAGAATAAAAATATATTGACATATAATGGCTGATCACTTAATAATAAAAATGGTGAACCTATTTTCTACGTCGACTTTTATATATTTGAACAATAGCCACGTATTTTAAAAATTTGTATTTTTCATTTTTGTTACAATTATAATTACTATTGTATTTCAGATAATATTGGCACTGACGAGGATTGTAATATTGACCTTTCGAAGTATTCTTCGACAATTAAGGCGGAATGCGTGCAGCGAGAAGCGCGTAGCTCTTCAGCGGAACCATTGCAACTCACGAGCGATGCAGTTCTTCAAGCTGAGACTTCGCACACAAACAACACCGATAAGGTTGACGCATGTGAACTCTGTAATAAATCATTTAGCAAGAGAAGTAATCTGATACGGCACATGAAAAATCATAAAGGAGAAAAACCCTTTGCTTGTGAATACTGTGAAAAGAAATTCACTCAAAAATCGGATTTGTTGAGACACTTGATCACGCATCCAGATAAGAATCCCTTCGCTCGTGAAGATTATAACAAATTGTTCAAGAAAAAAGAAGAATCGTTGTTATTTTCTAGAACCCATACGGGAAAAAAACAGTACATTTGTGAAAGTTGTAATAAAACATTCACCAGACGAAGCTATTTACTACTGCACATGAGGATCCACACGGGAGAGAAACCCTTTGACTGTGAAAGTTGTAATAAAACTTTCAGTAGAAGAAGTTATCTATTACTGCATTTAAGAACGCACACGGGTGCCAAACCCTTCGCGTGTAAAGACTGCGAGAAAACATTCAGTCAGAGAGTTAATTTATTACGCCATTTACGGGTACACACGGGAGAGAAACCGTTTCCTTGTGAATACTGTGAGAAAACATTCAGTGTGAGCAGTAACTTGGTGAATCACATTAGAACTCATACCGGAGAGAAACACTTTGTATGTGTAGAGTGTAAGAAAGCTTTCACTTTAAAAGTGAATCTGTTGAAACATATGAGAACGCACACCGGAGAAAAACCATTCGCCTGTGAAATTTGCAAGAAAGCATTTAGTCAAAAGAGCACTGTGACGATACACATGCGGACTCATACTGGTGAGAAACCCTTCGCGTGTAAAGACTGTAAGAAATCGTTTAGTGAAAAAATTACTTTGGTGCGACACATGAGAACTCACGAAAGGCTTGTGTGAGGCAATATTGAAACTGTTACATGTTGAGGTTGTACATTTATTCGCAACAATAAGTATGTTAAGTCTTGTGATACACAATAGATAGGTTTGTCTATGAAAAAATGAATTAAATAATGTTTTATAAATAGTAGTTTTCTTAACCAAATTATTGCTAGTGTGACCGACGCATGATTGAATTGGGCGGATGGAGGTCGTAGGAGAGGTGCTTTCGATAGCGGACCAGGATGGACTCAGAACCAAAAGACAGCTCAACTCATCTGGGTGATGTCACCGTCACGTTGCTCTTCCGTAATGTAAAAAAACTGCACTTCACAAAACTGATGAATGTCACGTTCACAAACAACATAATCAAAACGGTATGTGCAAAGTAGTGATTGAAACGAATTTATATGAGAACAATTCCAAAAAGACAACCAGTTATGGGGTTTTGAATAAACTAAAAACTGGTGACAATATACTACAGTTAACAATAATACGAATGAATGAGTGTTGTATGAAAGTTTACCTACAAAATAATAGTTAATTTTATTTATTACGAATGCGGAACAATTAGTATTAACTCTAATTTCTATGTGAGATTCCTCTACACGATACTACACCAAGGAATTATCTGACATTTTTATAAAATTGTATAGATAGTAATCCCTTTAAAACAATCTGCCAAATATCCTAGTAGTTTAGGAGAAAACCAAACCAATTTTAGATCAACGAATACTGATTTGAATACAGATTGTTATTATAAAACAGAAATTACTACACTTTATTGCTTTATGTTATACAGTGACATTTATTTAAATTTTATGTCATGGGTGACGAACCAAATTCAGCTAAAAAAAAATGTAAAGTCAGTACATAGGTACTTAAAACATTGAAGCTGAATATCTCAAATTCATGTTAATGTTAGATAACACCTTATTTTTCAAAAAGCACGGTTATCTGAGCTAATAGATGAATAGGATATCTCCCACCCACAAAATGTGTCGAGTAGAGATCTGGAATTCAGAATTTTAAATGAATGCACAATTTAAGATGTTCAGTATTCAATAAATTTTTTCGTGTAAATAGTTTTCTTATAATCTTTATTGTTTATATGAAAAAAAAATTAATGATTGTTACTCTAGCCAATATTTCAAAAAATGTAGTTAGCTCATCGGCGCAGGATTTTTGTCTCCTTTACATACTATTTACCTTGTTTTAATTAGTTCTCACTTCTTACTTCATGTGTATACGGAATATTAACAAATTCCCTTAGCTATTTATAATTGTTTTTAATGGTTACACCAGTACACTGTACTGCATACACCTAGCGAGGTATGAAGCGTCTAATAAGCTTTCATACAACTAATCTTTTTATTTATTGTATTTTCTAAAGTATTAGTTATGTAAAAAATGTTTATATCGATGAAAACTGTAAAAAAGTTTCTTGAACGTTGATTTATTATCGATTAAAATGGTTTAGACATATTTAATTTGTGAATGCAGTTAGAATAGTAAAAAAAATTGTTCGAATGAAATATTTGAAGATGAAAAATGTCCACAAATAATGGTCTTGTTGTATTTAACAACCTGCGAAAGTATTACACAGCATCTCCATATTTCACGGCATGTCCATATTTCTATACACACCATAGACAATTATTGACAGATGTGATCTGGCAACAAAATTAAAAGCAAATGGCGTCCGTTCCATTATTTTCATTTTATCACTGACATGAAGTATCGTATCATTGTACTTATAGTTGGCTTATAAAGAAAATTTGCCATCAGAAACTATTAATTGAAGATCTAATGTATTTATGAAAAAGTAAATTTAAAGTAAAAGTAAAAAAAAATGGATTGACGTAGTGGACCTTTCTTTGGCGTTGGTCAATTGTTTAATCTACGCTACAAATACCGACTCAATCAACCGGCTTCTTTTTAATTTGCATAATTTGTTTCAATATTATTTTACAGTTAGGCTTCTGATATGGAAGTGAAGCAAGAACCTGTTTCTTCAGATGATGGCGTTTGGATCTGTGTTCCACCGCTGGTCCTTAATCCTGACATCAAAGCGGAAGTTCCTGACCTCTACGAAGGGCCGAGCGGCAGACTCACGCCTTCAGACTATCCAGTGGACGTCTGGGTCCCCGACATCAAGGAGGAATTCGCTGATTCAAGAGATGACAGTCTTCTCGAGTGCGGTGAGATTTCATTATTATTTCATGTTACTGAACAGACATTCCAAGGAATTGATTTTCTTCCATAAAAATATAGCTGCCCCCTGGACTTGAACTCTGGACCATTCTATTCCACGGCCGCCCCAGCTGACGAAAAACGCGAGCAACATCTGCAGTCAGGATCCAGGCTTCAGAAGCTGGCTCAATCACTCTTCTTCCTTTCTACCTCGACGAACAAATGCCGGGCGGGACAGAGACCGGGCGCCGCCGACTCGCTCGTCTCACTCCATCTTCTATATTCTTCCAATACTATACCAAATCGTGTGTTTTATTCCATCACCACACAAACGTACCTATAAAGTACAGTCTATCGGACAGGAAGGACGAACTTATTAAAGCCTTTTGATTTGAGGCGTTGTGAAAGTTAGGCTTTGAGAATATGTGTAAACATTTATAGATACACTTTTCTATATTTTCAAATAATAGATCTTTAAAAATGTAGTTATTTTCAGAATGTGTTCCATTGTTTATTTGTTATTTTTGCTATAAAATTACATACTAAATTAAAATAAAAACTGTCTTGTATTTCAGACAATGGCGCTAGTGGTAGTGACAGTGTTTCAATGCAGTCTCCATTGAGAAATGTTCAATGCGGTCAGAAAGACGGGCGGAGCTCTCCAGCGAGATCATTTCAACTCGCGAGTGGTGCAGCTATGCAAGCTGAGACTTCACTTGTGTGTCACAATATCGAAAAGACTGATGCTTGTGAACTGTGCAAAAAAACATTTAGTAAAAAAAGTCACTTGATAAGACATTTGAAAAATCACAAAGGAGAAAAGCCCTTTGCTTGTGAACACTGTGCGAAAAAATTTACCCAAAAGTCGGATTTATCAAGACATTCAATGACTCACCCAGATAAAAATGACTGTGAAGATTATAACGCATCGTTCAGACAAAAAGGAGATTCATTGTTGCACACGAGACAGAAACAGCTCGTTTGTGAAACTTGTGATAAGACTTTCAACAGAAGAGCCTATTTGTTGATGCACCTGAGAACCCATACGGGAGAGAAACCGTTCCCATGTGACAGCTGTAACAAAACTTTCAGCAGAAAAGGCTCATTAATGTTCCACATGAGATCCCACTCGGGCGATAAGCCGTTCGCGTGTCAAGACTGCGAGAAAACTTTCAGTCAGAAAGTTTACTTGTTGCGGCATTTGCGGATACACACCGGAGAGAAACCGTACGCCTGTGAACACTGTGAGAAAACATTCAGTGTGAGCAGTAACTTAGCGAATCACATTAGAACCCATACCGGGGAGAAACACTTTGTCTGTGTGGAGTGTAAGAAAGCTTTCACTTTAAAAGTGAATTTGTTGAAACACATGAGGACGCACACGGGGGAGAAACCATTCGTGTGTGGAATTTGTGAGAAAGCCTTTAGTCAAAAAAGTAATTTAACCATTCACACGAGGATCCATACTGGCGAGAAACCCTTCGCTTGTAAAGAATGCACAAAATCATTCAGTGAAAAAATTACTTTAGTGCGACACATGAGAATTCATGTCGATAAAGAAATACTTGTGTGAATTAATTGAAAGGCTTTTTGTGTTAATATTTATTGTATACAAGACTTACGTTATTTCTTAGGGTGCTCATTAAATAAATACTTTGCTAAGGTGATCATAACATTATTGTTTCCATGAGTCTTACTTACTTACCATCACGCCGTTTCCCTGCGGTGGTAGGCAGAACGCAATACTCTTCTGTCCTGACACACAATTCTCGCCAATTCTACAGCGTCTATATCGGTCCTACTCATTCGCCGGTAGGTTAGCATTTTCACTCTACAAGTCGATGATACCATGCTGCATTGCAGTAATGCAACATAGCATGGTTACCAGCAAATTAGAAATTCACTGTTATTTCAGGGGAGATTTAAAAAATATATTTTTATTTAATATTCAGAGTAAGAATATATTTACAATAGAACACACCAAATTATTGGACAGACACCAAAACACTATATCCCTCTTAATCTTGAAATATTTTGATCGCAGCATTTCGCCGATTGCTTATCTGTTAGTGCATACTGTATTGTTATCCCTCCGTGAAAAATACGAACAATACATTCATGTCACATTTGACAGCGACATAGATAAGGAAATAAACTATCAATAGTGTCAAATGAGGTGAGTCTCACAGACCTGGCCGTTTAAGCAAAGACTTTACAACCTACCGAAGCAAATGAAACGAAGTAGCCACGACCGCCACATTTAATAAGTATTAGATATAGACGAGGAAGCGTTATGTGTAAGTATTAAACAGTCTTCTTATTCGCTCTCTGCTTGTCCCTATGATTACGAATTTACCCAGGTTTTCGTCGTTCTTCCTGACAACATATCCAAGGTATGCAAATATTATTCCTGCTCAAGAATGTCTTCTTACTTTTCCGTATATAAAATATTAAAACACAAACGTACCGTAACAGATACAAATTCTTCAAACCAATACAAAAAAAAAAGCGAAATAAACATTTACAGGTCAACATTATTTTTGAAAAGTTTCACATATAGGTTTAATAATATTCATTATCTAATTAAATTCTATAAAAATTGTATTAATAGGTTTATGTGAATACCACACCTCGACAAAATTAGGAAAATGAAACGCAATGCGGTGGTCTTGCTCGCGCCCAACGGACATGGTCAACAGCCATACAGTTCGACTAGTACTCACCAAGCCAGACAACAATATATCGCACCGCAACCAGTCCGAGGAAGCCTAGAACCGACCACTCTTATCCTGGCCAGCTCCTCGGACACATCTACTGGCACCTCGATGCCGCCTCCAGTGTATTATGTTAATCTTATAATTTGTATAATATAACAAACAAGTGTAAATTCAATCTTTAAAAAAACGCCAACTATCGTAAGTACTGTTTCGGACGTCTCTCAACAAAAAAAAAAAGTAGCGGCTCGTTCAAAAGCGAGTTGCGACCGTAATGACCTCCAGCCCACGTGTTGTGCAATGAACGAAAAACGACGGGGGCTGAAAATAACGGGATCATGAAGGTTTCCTGAGAAGCGATAGCAGATCTCTAAGGGCGCGCATTGTTTCGGGGAGACGCACCCTGCCGACAAATAGAACCGAAGGTCGTAGGGCCATTAAAGCTGGACCCGTTGTACTGGCAAGAATAGGAAATGCACCGTTACGTGCCCGTTGGCTAGCGTTCAGGGTCGAGACGTGACGAGAACAAAAGACGCCGTTTCTTTGTGCAATCTGCTCTTTTAATACAACGTTGGACGAACCACTTGGCTCGAAATGTAAATGAAAATTGCAAGAAATAACATTCCCGCCAATTCAGCCTTTAGTTTAATCACTAGAATATAATAAATAATATGTTTTAACGCGTGAGTATGATTTTGAAACGTCGAGTACGAATCTAGTAATTTGCTTAATGAAGATGATAATCTATCACGGTGGGCCTAGTGTTAAGAAGAATAAGAATAATTAAATGATATATGTAACTAGATATAAGGTATTGTAAAGTAGCGTAAGAAATAAATTAATAACTAAATTGACTAGGAATAATTAAATGATATATATAACTAGATATAAGATTCTGCAAAGTAGCGTGAGAAATAAATAAATAACTAAATTGACTAAAGTGTAAATAATTAGGATATAAGACTAATTATAGTCGGCGATAAGAAGAAAGAGGAGTCAGTTCTGGTTTGGATCGGGCGTGGCCTCCAGAAGAAGCAAATGGACCAATGGGATAGTGGCCCGTCCCATGACGGGAGGGGGCAGATCGGCAGATGGGAGACACCCCACTGTTGAGATATAAAAATGGCCTACACACGGCCCGGAGCTCAGTCGTAAAGTCAGTTGGAAAAAGAGTGGTAAACAGGGAGAGTTGCCGAAACGAGGCCCGGAGGAGTGAGTCGAACACGAGGTCTGAGAGGATCGAAGTTGCAGAAGGAAGTAATAGGCTCAGTCGGAAAGTCAGTCGTAAAAGTGAAAAACAGAGG
Organism: Eubasilissa regina; assembly: GCA_022840565.1. NCBI lineage: Eukaryota > Metazoa > Arthropoda > Insecta > Trichoptera > Phryganeidae > Eubasilissa > Eubasilissa regina. Next base: position 1,245,810 of record JAINEB010000026.1, read on the forward strand.
GAGTTGCCGAAACGAGGCCCGGAGCAGTGAGTCGGACACGAGGTCCGGGAGACGCGAAGTCGTAGAGAAGAAGTTGTAACCGAGAGTTGTCAAAACAAGGTCCGGGAGACGAAGTTACACGGAGAGAAGTTACCGAAACGCAGTCGAAAGCACACAGAAGCAGAAATTCAACACCGGAAAACCGATCGAACGTAATCGAGAGTCGGAGGATAGGCAGCCACAGTTCGCCGCATGTTATCCAGGAGCAGCCACCCCGCCCGTTCAGAGCAACCACTCTGATAGCCTGTCGCCGGAGCAGCCGTGGAGCCAGCAGGTAGCCGCCCACGCCGGGTGATCACGATATCACTTCGCCGACCAGAAGGCCCGAAGAAAATCACAAGATGACCCGAGGTAGAATTAGTCTTAGATTAAGATAGTTATAAGTATTTGTGTATTCAATAAATGTATAGTTTGTGCATCATCGTGTGTTCATATTCACCTGCCTCACTCTTCCTATAACCATGGTACTGATGAAAGCGTGATACCTGACGGATGAGTCGCGAAGCGAACATTCCTGTAGAATACGGGGCATCGTTCTGATGAGCGATCAGGAGCCGATAAGTCTCTCACTATTCTCCCTCTCTCTTGTGTGCCCTCCGGGGGTATCAATCATTAAACATCAAATATCCAAGCTGCATTCTTAGTACCCACACTCTACCTATGTAGTAATATGAAAATTATCTATGGATCACTCTAGTCTATGGACAAGCGCCATTTAATGAATTATCTCGTGTCGCGTTTTCGCTGGGAGAATCTATAGCCATGCACCGTGCTGACCCAGATGCTCCTGTCGTCAAGCCTGAGCCAGGGTCTCCAGCCGAGAGCGGCGATGAAGAAGATCGCGGTGGAATGCCCTACTACGATATAGATATATCGCTCCCCGACATTAAACAGGAATGCTCGGAGTACTCCAGGAATGCCGACCAGCACAGCGGTAAGGAGATGCTTTTCTTTAGGTTTACCAGACATTGTCCCGGACGTGTCTCTTTCCTTAATGTAATCTGATGACGTCCGACAAGAATTTTCGCATCTATCCGGTGATTTTGCGGAAATATGAAAAAAGTGCAGAGAGTACAGCTGCTCTCAAGTGGGATCTATTCTTGGTTGTGGTGTTCTATTCGATGTAATTATGTTAAACATTCAAATTATGTTGAGTAGTGATAACGATAAGATTTAGAATTGTCAAGCACCTTAGATTCTAAATTTTAAAGTTTTGCGTCATGTAGCTAACATTTTGTATAACACAGAACTGTTCTTAACTGTTCACTTTTTCACATTTCAGGTCTCTTGGTAGTACGAGAACCTGCCATCCCAACCGGCGATAAACTATTTTCATGTTCACAGTGCAATTATTCATGCAATTTCAAGAGAAACTTAAACAGACATGTGCTGATCCATTCTTCAGGGAATAAAATTTCATGTTCCGAGTGTAATTATTCGTGCAATCGGAAAGGAGACTTAAATATGCATATGCTTACGCACACTAAAGAAAAGAAACTGTTTTCGTGTACTCAGTGTAAGTATTCTTGTAATCGGAAAGGAGATTTAAATAGACATGTACTGATCCACACTGCAGGGAAACTATTTTCATGTTCCCAGTGTAATTATTCATGCAAACGAAAAGATGCCTTAAATACACATGTGCTGATCCATACTGAAGAGAAATTATTTCCTTGTTCCCAGTGTAATTATTCGTGCAATCGGAAAAAATACTTAAATAGGCATATGCTTACGCACTCTGGAAAGAAACTATTCTCATGTTCGCAGTGTAATTATTCTTGCAATCGAAAAGGAGACTTAAATAGACATGTGCAAATCCACACTGCAGAGATATTGTTTTCATGTTCTCATTGTAATTATTCTTGCATTAGGAAAGGAGCCTTAAAAAGTCATGTCCTTACGCACACTAAAGATAAATTATTTCAATGTTCTCAGTGTAATTATTCGTGCAATCGGAAAATATACTTAAAAATGCATATACTTACGCACACTGGAGAGAAACTATTTCAATGTTTTCAGTGTAATTATTCGTGCAATCAGAAAGTATCGTTAAAATATCATGTGCTTTCGCACACTGCTGACAAGCTATTTTCATGTTCACAGTGCAATTATTCTTGCAAACGGAAAGAAGCTTTAAATAGACATGTGCTAATCCACAATGCAGAGAAATTATTTTCATGTTCCCGGTGCAACTATTCGTGCAATCGAAAAGAAGCTTTAAATAGACATGTGTTGATTCACACCGCAGAGAAATTATTTTCATGTTCTCTGTGTAATTATTCGTGCAATAGGAAAATTAACTTAAAAAATCATGTGCTTACGCACACTGAGAGAAAATGAAGATGAAGGGAGGGGATGAAGCGGACTCGGACCAGCGAGGTACGTAAGTCAATAATTTATATTGAATTATTGTGTCATTTGACTGTTGCGGACGGTCCTCGATGGATTTACGCTTGTTCACTGCCTGAAATTATATAACTGAAATTTTTGTTTGCCATTTTATATTATTTTTATATAATTTTACTTAACAGTTCTTTTTGTGTTAGTATTTCTTATGTACTATGTTTTATTGTGATGATAATAATGATTTTGTCCCCACATTGTTATGTTTTCCTTAAATGTATTTTGGTTATTTTTCTGAATAAATTAAAAAGTCCGGGACATTGCACAGCTGCCTATTACCATTTAAAAAAACGCCAACCAGGCGGCGAATGAGAAGGACCATATTGGAGCTTCTGCTTGTAAACGGTCCTGGGTAAGCGGCGGGTTCACCCTCATTGTTCACTGCGGCCCGGAAAAGCTCTACAGTGGAGTGACCAAAGTATTGCCTTAGGTTCTTTAGCCATGCCATTCTCTTCTAAGGCCCCAACTTGCCAATTATTGAAAAACGATAATACCGGTTCATTATTATTGCTATCATTGCACTAGAATAACAATAGGTTTATGTATGTGACTGCAATATGTGGAAGGTTTTTATTGACCAATGTTAGGTAATTATTGCAATAAGATGGTCACACACTAGTGAGTATTTATAAGGAAGATTTACCATTAATAGGCGGTGTCGATATATATCGAAACGCCCTCGTTGCAAGCCGTTAAAAGAGTCGTCAAGCAGCCCGCTAGACAGTTGGTCACAGAATTAGAGGAGAATCCGTCAAGATGGTTTTCCGGGCTGGTCCCATAATTTGAAGGTAGTCCGACAGAGTCCATCGAGAACAGCCTGCCGGAAGAAGTTCGGACCACAATACGTCACAGAATCTAAGATAGTTCTGAAGAATCCTTCACAGTCCGAAAGTCCAGAAGCTAGTACAAAGATCTGGAGGTCAGTCACTTGCCGAAACAGCTATGAGCAGCCAGTCGCCAAGTCAGCCTGACACCCTATCTTCGAACCAGCTTGACAGTCAATCGCCTAATCAGCCTGACAACCAGTCGCTGAGTCGACTTGGAAGTAGCCGTCAAATCAGTCGTCAAGTAGCCGCCCAGAGAAGCGCTAACGACGCCACTTTGCCCGGCGGCAGAAGGCCCTGGCGAAGTATCTCAGATTAACATAAGGTTAAATTTAAACTAGAATTAAGTTAGCATAAGGATGTACACCTGCCCATGACGTAAAGAAGTAAATGCATAATTATATATTTGTGTTTTTTTGTGTTTCTGTCATTTAACCTGTTCTTCCTTGTGACCATCACTGGCTGTGGTTTTGAATGCACGTCAGAGAGAGCTAATATAGCCTCTCCCGGATGACAATATCACTAGTGCATATCAATTGGCACCCACGATACAGACATGCACTACTCGATATAGTCCCACACAACAAAGCTTTGGTTCGGTCTTTTATCTATCGCTATTGAATTTGAATCTGTACATGTACACGATTAAAAATAGAGTTAAGTATACTGCGTACCTGTCACATCACATTCTGATTATTATTATTTTCAAATCCAGTTCAAATGCTCTAAGCTTGTGTTTAGAGTTATGAAGAATTTTCTCAGAGTAGAAGGCTTACAGAGGCCTCTCTTCATAAGACGACAATAACTATCAGATAATTTTTTCCTAACAGGTTAAACATAATTTCTTACTTACGAAGATATGTACTTATTGAATAAATCTCATCCTAATTTATGTAATAACTTTTTCTATTTGAAAACAAAATGTCACGAAGCGGTTGATGACGTCAACATGCTTGCAAATGTGTTACAAATAGACTATATTCTAACCGAACTGATATTGTTTGTTCTAATATCTCATTTTAATTATTTTTTTAATATTTTGTATTACTTGCATGCAATTCGAGTGTTTTGGTTTTGTTTATTAAACCAAACTTTGTACTGCGCTCACAACTGAGTTGTAATTATGTCACGTACTTTCTATAGAGGCAGTCTCTCAAATGATAACTAAATTAAATACGAACTTTTCCAGTTAGGAGCGCGACGTGGAAGAAGAGTTTTCCAATAGAGATTAAAACCAATCCCTACAAGCCATGTGTTCAGTACAGGAACAAGGACTGTAGCAATCGCGTAGGGGTGGTTCGCCGGTTCACTCTAGGCTCTCGAACGTCGATGTGTGCAATGGTCCAGGGGGGTCCAAGTCTTCGTCCAGTGTAGCAGCCAAGTCGTAGAATCTTCCGGGATCAGTCCAAATGTCGTAGCCAAAAGTCAAATCCAGGGAAGAAAATCCATGTGACAGCAAGGTCGAGAGATGAATAAAAAACAGTTTTCTTCAGAGAAGTCCAGCGGTGCAGGTGAAAACGAGGCAAGTGACTTTGCAACCGCTGGACCGTTTATTTAAGCTCGAGATTTAACTCGGGGAGTTTATGGCTCCAGCAAGAAGCTGGGGACCAATCAGGAGGCACAGACATCCCCCGCGCCACCCCGATTCGGTCCCGCGCCGCCACCACCTGGCGGCCAGACTCCAAAGCTCTCGTCATTTTTTCCGCCGTCCCGTACGGGGCGGCAGAACTCATTTTGCTCCGCAAAAAGGTCTCTTATAATTTTATTGTTACATACCCAGGCATCGCGAGTATTTTTTCTTACAAATCGTGACCCTCCTCGCGATGCCTGATACATTTTACCGTGGGCGATGGCCCGGGGAATTAATTAATGCACCTTAAACTTTAAAAATCCATTTTAACAGACTAAACGATTTTTAAGGTGCATAATATTATCTCCGGGCGATCGCCCTCTCAAAACTCTCTTTATTTCTGTATTTCATTTATATACAACATTTTTTTTAAAGCAAGTTATTCAATAAAATGACATTCATGATTTTGGCTGGCGCCGGGGGCGGGGCCTCGTCCGCGGCCCGTCATCCCCCTCCACCCGGCCGGTCGCCGCGTCCAGGGGCGACGGGATTCCAGCGGCGCGGAGTTCCGGGCGAAATATTCCCGTGAATCGACTAAGATAGACTTTTCGCCCGGCGCTTTTCTTGAGCCGCGGTTAGCGCGTTCCGCGGCCACGTAGCTGTGCGGAACACCATGTCCTCTACCAAATCGATAAAAGCCTTACTAATGCTGAGTTTTCAAAAGAAATTGTTATTATATTGTCAATTCTTCAATATTAGCAGAATTACTTACTAAGATAAGATAATAAGATAAAACAATGTTGTTACCAATATTTCTTATTAAGGAGAACACATTCTTATTGTGAAGTTGTAATTATTCAGAACTGACGTTCTGTTATATTTTACGTACTAATTAAATGTATTCATTAGAAAGATATACAGAAAAATATATTGTTGAGCTACCGGGATTCGAACCTGGATCTCTTCCCAAACCGGGGAAGGTTCATTGAAAATGTAAAATGTTAAAAATCACGATATGTAAAGGGTTTTTCAATAGGGACGCTCAAACTTTCTTTCAACAGGAACAAGAAAGTACGCCATATTTCTTCAATTTTTTTTGAGGTTAACACTCGTACTTAGTTGGAAAATCATCATGGAGCAGTACACACCGGAGCAACGCTTGCAAACTATTCAAATCTACTACCAAAATTCGCGTTCGCTCACCGCAACTTTAAGAGCATTACGACCATTTTATCGTCGTCATCACTTGCCTGCCACATCAACAATTCAACGTTTGGTGCAAAAATTTGAAAGCACATTGTCGCTACACAATGTTCCAGTGCCAGTGAGACAAAGAAATGCACGAAGTGAGGAAAGTATTGCCGCCGCTAGAGCATCTGTTCTTGATGACCCAAATGAGTCACTAACACGACGTTCTCAACAATTGGGCATTTCTGTGACGTCATTGTGGCGAATTTTGCGAAAAGATCTTGGCCTACATCCATACAAGATCCAGTTGACACAAGAACTAAAGCCGCTTGACCATTTGAAGCATCGCCAATTCCTCAATTGGGCTGCACAACAATTTGAAAATGATGCTGAATTCCATCGAAAAATCATCTTTAGCGATGAAGCTCATTTTTGGCTCAATGGATATCTAAACAAGCAAAATATGCGTTATTGGGCAGGCACCAATCCACACGTGCTTCACGAAACACAATTGCATCCCGGAAAAATCACTGTTTGGTGTGGATTACATGCCGGAGGTGTCATTGGACCATATTTTTTTGTTGATGATGCTAATCGTCATGTTACTGTGAATGGTAATCGTTATCGCTCCATGATAACTGATTATTTTTGGCCTCAATTGCAAGGTATGGACTTGGCCAATTTGTGGTTTCAACAAGACGGCGCTACCAGTCACACGGCACACGCAACAATTGACTTATTGAAAACCAAATTTGGTGAGCGTGTTATTTCGCGAAATGGACCAGTTCAATGGCCGCCTAGATCATGCGATTTATCACCATTGGACTATTTTCTTTGGGGCTATGTTAAATCTTTGGTCTATACCAACAAGCCGGCGACGTTACAAGAGCTAAGAGAAAATATTGAACCCGAAATTGGTGCGATTCGGGCCGAATTATGTGAAAAAGTGGTGGAAAATTGAATTCAACGATTGGACTTCTGCAAACGTGCCCGCGGAGGTCATGCGAGGGAAATTGAATTTCATACATAATTGCCACTAAATGTACTTCAAAACATAATTTTTTTTTGGATATATTCGTTCGTTTTTGTTTTATATTAAAAAAAAGTTTGAGCGCCCTTAATGAAAAACCCATTAGTTAGATGTCAGAATTTTGGTAAGCAATAGGATTGATAAAACAACGAATGTAAATGTATTGAATATACGTTACGTATCATCGACGTTTACTGGAATCAAATTTTGGATTGATATAACAATGAATTATGTGAGAAGGCAGTGTGCGGGTGGAATGATGATTTGGTGTTTGGCTTTTAAATTAAATTCAAGATGAACAGTGATAACGTTAAGTTATTATTACAACCGACCAACGAGAATACGTCCTCACCACGGCTGATTTAAAAGGGCCAAAACGCATTATTGCGGCAGTTGAAAGTCAAGAAAAAGAGAGTTGACGATTGATGTTGGTTGTTGAATGTTGAGGCTCGACCTTGAAAGTCGGAGGAAGCGGAGTTGAAAGATAAAGCTCGACCTCGAAAGTCGGGGGGGAAGGGACAATTAAAAATCGATCTGAAAAGTCGAAGGAGGAAGAGATGAGTAAGTTCAAAATCTACATTGAAAGTCGGAAGACTCCGCGACGCTGTCATTAACATTGGGATTCGGAAGACGTCGTGAGGTCGATTAGCGGAAGCAAACGGTCAACATCGGAAGTCCGATACAAATGTAATAGGGGGTCGATGGGTAGACGGTTACAGTTCACCGCGATCTATTTAGAAGCGGCCACTCAGTCCGTTTCAAGTAACCAGCCTGATAACCTGCTGTCGGAGAAACCGCTGAGCCAGCTTGGAGCCATCAGCGAATAGCCCCCCACACTAGGTTTTAAGGGTACCAGATTCAGATCCCAGAGGAACATCGCAAGATAACCCGAGGTAGAATTAAAAATAGATTAAGTTATAAGTATTTCTACCTTCCCATACGTGTATATCAAATAAATATGTTATGTGTTTTTATGTTCACCTGTCTCCTGTAACCACGCTACAAATAAAGACGTGATACGTGGTAGATGAGTCGCGAATCGAAACATTTTATTAGAACCCTGGTGCATAACAATGTTCTATTAATCATCAATTAATCAAATGATTACCCCACACCTCTTTGTCATGTTCGAGATTTTTACGTAACCTACTGTTAGTTTTAAATGTTCACTATATTTTGGTACCTACTTACACGTTCATAACTCTATAGTCTACCATAGAAAACTACCAACATGGCAACAAAATAAAAAGGAAATGGCGTTTACTGCGATTTTTTCATTATTTCATTTGATATACGTCATGACATGTACAGGCAACTACAACTTATAAACACAAAATTCTTCTCCAGAAAACATTTAATTAAAAAGTATATAATTCTGCTAAACTAAAAAGGAAGTTTTAACAATTTTTCATTCAATAGTGGTCTTTTTTCACAAGTATGAATACTGATTCAATTGACATCTGCTGAAGTGCCCGTCTTTAATTTGTCTATTATTTGCTGTCATTTTCTTACATGTCGAAGCCATGGAAGTGAAGCAAGAACCAAATTCTTCAGACGAAGGAGTTTGGATCTGCGTTCCACCACTGGACGTTGTTCCTGACATCAAAGCGGAAGCTATTGACCCCTGCGAAGGACCGAGCGGTAGACGCACACCTCCTGACTATCCCGTGGATGTCGTGGTCCCCGACATTAAGAAGGAATGTGCGGCAAGCGTTGGCAACCATCTGGAGTGTGGTAAATACATTTTTTAAATTGTAAAATATTACATTTAATCGAATATATGCAAAATATTTCTATTGAAACTTGACCTCTTCAGTTCGACTTCTCTTCCATATGCGACACAGCGACTCAATTAACAAGAGTTAGGTTTAACTTTTGTAGTCTTGCTTTTCGCTTTAAAAAGCTTCCAATAATGTTGTAATACCCTCGTTACTGCGATAAATTCATATTTTGTTAACTACCCACAAACATACTTTGTGAATTCTGTACCAATACAATAACTAAAATTTGAATTTGATAACTTATTCATACCTTGTACAATTCTAACCAATTGTTTTCTAAAAACAGATATTTTAAATTTCAAAAATAAAATTTGTAAAATTCTATTCCTTCCTTTTTATTTTAGCGAATTGTACATAATACACAGACGTTATATACACATGTATGTACTAATTGTAGTCGATTAATTTTTTTTAAATAATATCTCACGTCTAACATTGAGCGGATAGCTAGATGGTGCCAAGTTCTTAGTCCAATTTTATTGTTGAAATATAATTTAACTAAAGTCACTTATAAGTATATTCTTTGTACTTTTTAGTGATTTTCATTATTTAAGAGAACACATTCTTGTTGTGAAGTTGGAATTATTCAGAACATAGGCCTGTGATATTTTAAATACTAATTATATTAAAAACAAAGTAGATGGCTTTCAAATAATCGAATGATAGATGTATTCATTTGATAAAGTTTAACATATAGCTCCGAAAATTTGTCGTCAAAAGTACTGTCGTAGTTAGATAATGCACCTTTCCCGGTTTTTGTTCGAATCCCGGTAGTGCAACAACAATATTTTTCGTTAAAATTGATTTCATATCTATATCTTTCTAATTAATTAATTTAATTTGTATTTCTGAATATTTTCATTGATTTCACTATAAAATAATAAAATATTCACCTCTTCATTAAATTGATTTTAATGTAGATATATAAGTATTTGATTAATGTAGTAGCAAAAAGTAGCAGTATTTACCATTCGTTAGATTTTTTACGGAGATTCTTGTATTCCAGATAACATTGACCGACACAACAAGGATTGCAACCCGAAGGTAACTTTAGAACATTCTCCACTGGTCAAGGAGGGAGCAGTGCCAAGATATTCAGCAGAGGCATTACAACTCACGAGCGGTGCAGTTGTTGAAACTTGGCATCACGCATCTGAGGAGACATCAAAGACCCATGTTTGTCAACACTGCCAAAAATCGTTCAGCACAAGGAGCAATTTGATAAGACACTTGAGAAGTCACAGAGGAGATAGGCCCTTTGCTTGTGACAATTGCGAAAAAAAATTCACCCAAAAGTCGGATCTCTTAAGGCACGCCATAACTCACACAGACGAGAAACCTTTCGCCTGTGAAGACTGCGATAAATCATTCAGACAAAAGGGAGTTTTGTTACTACACTCGAGAACTCACACGGGGGAAAAGCCATACGCTTGTAAAAGTTGCAGCAAAACATTCACCAGAAAAGCCCTTCTGCTACTGCACTTGAGGACGCACACGGGAGATAAACCATTCGCTTGTAAAGACTGCGAGAAAACTTTCAGTCAAAAAGTCAATTTATTGCGACATTTACGAATTCACACATTTGAAAAACCTTTTGCATGCGTAGATTGCAAAAAAACATTCACGCAGAATCGTAGTTTGGTGAAACACGCTAGAGTGCACACTGGAGAGAAATACTTTGTTTGTGCACACTGTAGGAAGGCGTTTAGTCTCAAGGTAAATTTATCGAAACACATGAAAAGGCATATGGGTGAGAAAGCTTTCGCTTGTAAAGATTGTAATAAAACATTTAATAATAAAAGTAAGTTAAGTATACACATGAGGACCCACGCTGAAGAAAAATCCTTTACTTGTGATGACTGTACAAGATCATTCAGGTGGAAGAAATATTTAGTGCTGCATATGAGAACTCACGCTTTTAGACAAAAGTAATTTTAATACAAATTTAATTAATTATGTGTTCAACAATAATGTGTTCTAGTGATGAGATTAAATGAATATATACATGTGATTGTGATTGATATTCGATAATATCAGTGATTAATAACTGTGACTGTAATCACAGTTTCATTACTAATACGCATGCACCGCTCGATATCACAATACACGTAATAAATGTTTATAAAACTTAAATTTGAGCCTATCATATATCATCACAAAGAGAATAAAAACCCTTAAAAAAATTTAAGTTTATTTTTCGGGTCAAATGCATAAAACGTTTTGAAAGAATCTATTAGAAGCGCTTCATGAATATTTTCGTTTCATATGCACATTCGCTGAATTACGGTTTCACAATTTACAACCAAATATAAATAAAATAATCACGATATTACCTGATATTCAATAACTGATAGTGAGTGTGATTCAAAGATATCAGTGATTAGTTCGCGCTTCGTGATTTTGAGTTCATCACTAATAGACATAACCAACAACAGATTGCAATAAATGGCGCTGGATTAGGTGATAATCGATTTGGCGACGTCAGAAAATCTGAATATTTAACATAAAAATTTAATCACAAATCACGATATTCCCAGATATTCAATCACTGATAGTGACTATGAAGTCAAAAATATCAGTGATTACCTCACAGTTCGTGATTTTGATTTCATCATTAATGTGTTCTCTTTAAAATAAAAGTAATTTTATTCTTTAACATTGTTTTATTAATATTATTGTTAGATTAAATACAAGGTTATGTGTGTTGTCTTATGTTTTAAAGCATCACACCCTAAAGTAGCAAACATACTAAGACAACCACAATTAAACTGTAAAATTGGATAATCTTTTTGAACACGCCTTTTGTAATGTAAATGTACATATTATATTTTTTATCACTGTCAAAAACAACATTGTCAGCATAATTGTGAATAAATATTATAAAACGTGCTGTCTCTCTCTATTGGAGATAAAATCTCGTGCTTAGAAAGAGATAACGTTCAGATTTTTGAAATATATAATATAACATTTAAATTTGAGCGGCGGCGTCGAGAATGATCTACTATACCGACCCCGAGAAGACGCGGTGTCTGATTGGTAAGAGAGCTATACGAAGGGGACGAGGAGTGGGTTTGTGGGAATTGGGAGGAATTTCGCACGGGCATGTGAGTGGGGCTAGCGCCGGACAGCAAAAATTATCGCAACAAGGCATATTTAGACTCGGTGAATTCTGGAGATATCTGGACACTGATTCACCCGCGTCAAGGAAGGATCACTTGCTGGGCAAGGATTTTGGCCCGGGGGCGTGTCGGCTTGAGGACGGCAACCACCACAACCTTTTAGATCAGTAAAGTATCCGTGAAATCACTAACCTCGTAAAGTGTCTCTCTCTCATTTAGAAGTGGCAAACTTTGTTTGAAAGATCTATTATTTATTGAAGATCTGGAACTCTACGTGCTTACAATGTCGGGTTTCTCATGTTTAATGTGATTAAAGTGATCAATGTATAAATCAAGTGTCGTTATTGTTTGAGACTATTCCCATTCATCTGAGTTAGCCATACCGACACCACACGCACATACACCCACAGACTGAGCCTAGACGGTGACGTTGCGAAATGCGTTCGATTCACCAGAGCCAGATCGTAACGTAATCATATTATAATAATACGGCTAAATAATCTTATACCTTATATATATATATATATTTGCTTAACTATAAACAAGATAAAAAATTTCCTTTTTACTATATCTTGCACATTTTTACTTAGTTTCATATCGAACTTATGTAATTTCTTTTCTTTATATCATCTGGCATTTCATTGAAGATCTTCATCGCGCTGTACACCGATATCTGATATTTAGCCTTCTTTCTGAATGGCGGTCTCGGTCTATCGCAGACACAGACTACATTTAACAGGTAAATTTCATTATACCTAGTCCATACACGCTTATTAGTGTAATACAAAATTACCTGGAAATACTGTCATGGTTGATTTTTAACCAATTACTTTCAAGACACCGAGTTACCGATATTGTAACCAGTTCCGCAGAATCGATTAAGTATCGTAGGATAATCAGCAGTACTGGTCAAAGCTGATGTTTTAGCAGATTTACCGATGCTATATAATACGTAGTCCACGGATGAAATATAAAATATATATAATTTTAAAAATATGTGTCGTACCTACTTATGTAGTCAACAAATCGATACAACGCCATAGACACGAGCCAGCAGTGGAGATCTGGCAACAAACGAAAATTACAAATGGCGTCTACATTGTTGTCATTTTTTCTCACTAAATGACATTTTTGACGATATTTTCCGTTTTCAAACGGAAAATTGTTTAAAACCTGGTTCCAGCCATCTTTAGGGTGATAGGAATGGACAGAATTGGTTCCAGTAAAGAATTCCGGACGAAGAATTGACCGTATACGTAGTTTTTATTTTATTAAATTTAATCTTTTAGTTGTTGTCAATGTTTGTGGTTACTTAATTATTAATACATTCTAGTTCAGAGCAATCGCTGACGCGTTCTAGTTCGGATTATGCTGCTTTAAGGTCATATGTAACTCATCGATGGGAAAACATAGTCGAGAGTGCGTTCTTTAATACAGAAATATAGTAAAAAGCCGATTGGTTGTGAAAGGCTTACGTGCTTTTAAATTAGTATTGGTTATTTTTCAGGCTTGTCTACTACCACTTCGTCTCGTATTGTTAGTGGCTGTAATTATACAATATTACACCATTCATAACTTGTAGATGTTCGATTTTACGGTTATAAATACAACGTTCAATAATCGCAATACTGTTACTTTTGATATAATATAAGTACTCCTTTAACATTACCGTTGGTTCATAGATATCTTTGCCAAACACTTGCAATATAATGATGCAATAAGTATGAACTGCTATTGGTTAATTAAATTAATGTCCTTACCCAATATTTACACCTCTTGTATCTAGACTGGCGCTATGGAAGTGAAGCAGGAGCCGCACGTTCCTTCGGATGAAGGAGTTTGGATTTATGTTCCGCCACTCGATTCCACAGAAAACCATGACCCCATTATCAAGGTGGAAGTTCCCGATCTCGAAGAAGTGTCCAGCGGCGGTCAAACGCCCCCTGACTATGGCGTAGATGTTTTGTACCCCGATATCAAGAAAGAGTGCGCTGCGTCTGGGGACGACACTCATTTAGAGTGCGGTGAGTGTTTATCTTTGATGTGATTCATTAAAAGTGCTGCAGCACCAATATCCGTTATTAATTTATTATCTTTTTCAATCCCAACCATTCGTATTGATGATTATGATGATATGCTAAAGTCAGGAATACTATCGCAAAGTCTATCTTGGTTGCGTATGAGTGTAGGAAAGCAGTAAATAAAATGTAGTTTTCGCTTCATTTTCTTTAGAGATTAACACTGTCAAACAAAATTTCCAAAAATGAGCGGTGAACAGATGCAATCGCCATTCATCGTAAGAGACAAAGCTTTAGACTCAATTAAATAGTTTATATATCTAGGGATAAATGTGACAAGAAATAAATAGCACGATAAAATCGCTGTCGTCGAGGTTGTTCATAGTGTGAATTTAAAGATTAAGCTGTATACAACAATGATACTATGATGAACTTCCAAATAAAACAATAATATGTTATTGAAATTACGTTATCATAATGTGAATATAAGCTTTGCGAAACAAAAAAGCTATAAACTACATCAACCTGTTTCATTTTGACAATTTATTTTAGATCATATTTGTTTAAATTTCAGATTCAGACGGCACTCGCAAGTTCAGTCAAATCTACATCCCAAAAATTACAAGGAAACGTGCAAAGGTGCCCCGGGTGTGCGGCAAGCAGACGAAAAAACAGAATTCTCCAGTTGAAACGTGCAAAACAATTTCAGAAGTGAAGACCGGTACTTGTGCAGACTGTAATAAATCATTCAGTCGAAAAAGCCTGTTGAGACACCTTAGAACTCACACGGGAGAAAAACCGTTTGTTTGTGAAGAGTGCGAGAAGGCATTCCTCGAAAGAGGAGCTCTGGTGCGACACATGAGAATGCACACTGGAGAAAAACCTTTTTCATGTGCGCATTGTACGAAAACTTTCATCGGAAAAGGCTCTTTGGTGCGACACATGAGATCGCACACCGGTGAGAAACCATTCACTTGTGATGAGTGTCAGAAAACCTTCAGTTTTAGACATACATTGATGACTCACATGCGAACTCACACGGGAGAAAAACCCTTTGCTTGTACAGAGTGTAAGAAAACGTTTAGAGTCAGATACGGTTTATTGTTGCACTTGAGAACGCATATGCGAAACAAACCCTTTGAATGCGAGAGCTGCAAGAAAACTTTCAGTCAAAGAGGACATCTGTTGAGACATACGAAAACTACTCACATGGCGGAGAAACCATTTTCTTGTGAAGAGTGCAAGAAGACATTCAGTATCAGAGACAGTTTGGTTATGCACTTGAAAACTCACAAAGGCGAGAAACCTTTCACGTGTGAAGTCTGTAAGAAGTCGTTTAGCCAAAGAAGTTATTTGATGGGACACATGAGGACTCATACGGGGGAGAAGCCGTTTTCGTGTGAAGTGTGTAAAAGAGCCTTCAGTGCGAAAAGTAATATGGTAAATCACATGAAAACTCACATAGGACAGACCTTTGAATGAATTCTGGTGTGGACATGAAGCCTTGAATTGGCAAAATGAGAATAAAAATACACTGAACGCGCGAATGTGTGTCAGGTCAAGCGTACGTGTGGAATATCTCTGTCGATGTGCTCGTGACTGAGTATCGTGGTCCCCTAGTCTGCTTTAACAGCATGAACCTCTTGCCTACACTCTTCGCGATCCTGGGTCTCGTTGAATGCGACACGTAGTGAGGCTCCCGCTCATGTATCGGACTGGGTTTTTCCCGATAGCATTGAACATACTAATTATTTGTAAATAAATATAAATATTAATTTTACTAAGGTTTTATTTTGTATTTCTATCATCGTCACTAATACCATACACTCTTGATACTGCGAAGTAGAACGCCAACAGCGCACTATATATATATATATAAGAGAAGAAAATAAGGACAGGTGTCTTCCCAAGTGATGAATTACATAGAGCTTAATCCAAGATTGAACTCTTCAGTCGCCTATGGACCTACACGTATGAAAGACAGTCGCTGATTCATGACGCCTCTTTGGCTGACAAAATGTTATCTGCGGTGAATACATGCGCTTACCTGGACATAAAGAAAATAACTTGGTAAAATATGTAATTGTTGACTTAAACGTGACGATTCTACTAAAGGTCTTGTACTAGTGAAGTATATTTTATTTATTTGTAAGTGTAGGCAGGCAGTAAAATGAGTAGAAACGCATAGTACGATTTTACCTTGAATTTATTTAAGTTACATTATAAAAGTTGGTTGGAATACAGGTATTATAAATTATGCGGTAGAAACGGAGATAGGAAAAAATACTGCAGCTTCCAGAGACGAAGAAAGAGTAAATGTGAGCGGTTTGGACGCCTCGCGCAGCTGCCGATGGCTGCGTTCAAGTGTACGTGCTAATGTCTTAAAGTGATGAATGAACTGAATGCATTCATTCATGTACACTGACATTTACATCACATGAAACACACCTCCCTCAGAAGTATTATTTAATTTAGATTAACCAGTGTCACTGTCACATAAATTTATTTGCGCATATTTTTCTGTACCGTTCGCCCTTCCAAGACATTCTCTTAAATGTAAATACGAACCTAGAAACGAACGACAAACGACATCACCTTAATGTATGTAGATTATGTAAAACGAAGTGTTCAACACGCGCACTCACATACACACACATGCTATATTATAATTTTCTATGAAGTGTTAGAAGAAGTTCCTTATCCCGGAATAGATCCTTTCAATTTCCAGACACACACTTGTCACTACTTGTTCATTTAGCGCGGCGCAATCAGTGTTAATTTGGACGCCGTCCTGTAAACAATCAAACTTGTATACCTTTTCGAGTACGCGTCGGTCATCTACCTACACCGAGAAAAACTTTGCAAAGTGGCCGACGGTATTTCCTACAACAATTTTGTGACTCCCAGTATCCAGCTAAGGATTCTTCATTGTTGAGCTTGGAGAGAGAGGCGGGACTACAAAAGGCGAGTGGTAGTTTTCAAAGCACTGTGTCATCCCGTTTCTTCCTTCATATTATATTCATACAGTCTATTAGATTATCCCTAACACGAAACATGAATGCTACTAGCACTGATGTAATCGTGACAAGCTATCTGTTACTGTGTAGATAGTGTACTTGATGGCGTTTCTTGTAATTTTTCTGCCAAATTCTGTCAATATGACGCACATTAGAAAAGAAAATTATTCTGGATGCAACTTTAGGCCGAAGAAGATCTGGAAGAGTCGTTGACATTAATTGCTGGCTGCCACTGCTATCCTATTAATTCTGTTTCGCTCCCAGGTATCTGTTTTAGTGTGGGCTTTAAAAACTATTGTTTGTCTCCATAACCAAAACGGTACAAAAAGTACAACCTTCACAACATACAAGCTTCATTTCACTGCCCCGTGTGGGTTATCAAATGAACAACCAAATGACTTTTTCGACGAAATGCTTTCTGGCAAATTTCGCAAGGAAATTTATTTTCTCCTACATGTGTTTTCAAATGCACAGATAAACCGCTTCTTCGGCTGTATCTTTTGTTACATACTTCACAGGCATAAGCTTTCTCTCCAGTGTGGGTTCTCAAGTGCAACAAGTGAACATCTCTCCTACTAAATGTTCTGCTGCATACTTCGCAGACGAACGGTCTCTCCCCAGTGTGCGATCTCAGATGCAACGATAAAAAACTTCTTCTGCTAAAACTTTTCTTACAGACTTCACAATGAAATGGTTTTTCCCCAGTGTGGGTTCTCTTGTGCATTGACAACTCACATTTTCGGCGAAATGATCTCTTACACTCTTCACACGGAAAAGGTTTTTCGTCTGTGTGGACTTTCGCGTGCAGCAAAAGATCACCTTTTCGACTAAAAGATTTATTACAGATTTCGCAAGAAAATGGTTTGTTTCCCTGTTGAGATGTCACAGACTGCAACAGCGTATTACTTAGAACGAATGCTGCATTACGTTCTTCAAATGGTTTTTCTGTCGAATGCATTCTTGAGTGATTCGACAGACTACTTTTACGGTTAAATATTTCGTTGCAGACTTCACAAACAAAGGATGTCTTTCGGATATGGGTTTTCGTATGCACTACCAAAACACGCTTTTGACTAAATGTTTTCTTACATTCTACACAAGCAAAGGGTTTTTCTCCCGTGTGGTTTCTCATGTGGTCCAACAACACAACCCGCCGACGAAATGATTTCTTACAATCTTCACAAGAAAAAGGTTTTCCTAAATGTGTTTTCAAATGCAATAATAAACTATCCTTTCTATTGAATGATTTCTTACAGACATTGCAGTCGTGTGGTTTTTCTCCAGTGTGCGATTTCGTGTGCCTCGATAATCCATCTCTGTTACTGAATGTTTTGTAACATTCCTCACAAGCAAGTGGTTTTTCTCGGATGTGAGTTTTCATGTGCTTCAACAAAATGCTGTTATGACGGAATGATTTCTTACAATCTTCACAAGCGAAAGGTTTCTCATCCGTGTGCGTTCTCGCACCATGTGCAATTGAACTACTTGCGAGTTTTAGTGTCGCTGGGTAAGATGTAACTTTTGGCTTCTGCTCCTGTTCTTCCTGAATGCCTGCGTGTTGTTGGGTGACCGTGGTAAGACATGCCTTGTGATCTTTGTTCTCGGCAATATCTAAAAGTATAGTAAAATTGAATTTAAAATAAATTGGTAATATTAGTTTTTCTGCAGTTTTAACTAATGATACTTTCTCTCTTAAAAAAAAAATTCAAAAAAAAAAATCACCTTAAACATATACAAATTGGACAAATACAGTCATCCAATTAATCCTAAAACCAACTGAATTAATGAAATCATCAAACGCAGTGGCAGTGAATAACAATGACCAGAGAAAAGTGGACGAGACTGAGGGAGGCCTTCATCCAACAGTGTATTTATCCACGAATTTACTGCTGACATTTAAGAAATAAATATTTATAAAATATTCGGAATTAGAAGAAAATATTGTTCAGATTGTTTGGTCATGAGGAAACAATGAATGACGATAAGATGTAGAGTATAGCAACTGTAAGAATACGGCTGGGATTTTAGCAAAGTGTGAATATATTAAAAAGTAATCTGATTTAGCAAAATAGACGGACTCGCTTGCAAGCGATTGCTAATTGCACTTGAATTAAAATAAATGCTGATTGGTGCCATATTGGACTAGACGACACCCCCCCGTTACACTGACCATATTCTACTACGCGAGTGTTGATGGCACCTGACCTGGCGTGGCCAGGGAAACCAGAGCTAGAAGATGCTCCAGTTACAAACTACAACTGTGCAACGTTGATGAGAAGTACCGATTTAGAAGAAATCGTGCTTATTCTCTCTGGCTACTTCCTGGACAACATAATGGTAATAGATTTACTTATTTATTTATTTATTAATTTACGGCAAGATATAAAAAAAACATGAAGAGCTACACAGATAGCATGATAGAAATTTATAGAATATACATATATAGCTTTAAAAAAAAAAACAAAACTATAATATTTAAGGTTTAAGATAGAAAAACAATAAAAATTTAGGTTTAACACAGAATGGCTTAGTATCCAAATCAACTGTATCATTGACACAAAACAGCTTCAAAAACATTACTCTTTAATTATAACATTGTATATCGTAAGACCAAAATCGTTCCCAAGACTGTGAAGTTCTTGTGTGGGTGCATTCCTATACAAATTAGTGCCTATATGATGCATTTACACGGAACAGCGACGACGACCTGGTATTCCGCGAAGGAACGTGGTATACAATCAGTTCAGTTAAATTAGGGGCGTCCAGTATGACATTTACTAAAACCATTATGTTACAAAAAATAGATCAAACTGGTATGGTATGGTATTAATTCCAGGGGATTAAATTCGCGTTGTGTGGGAACTACAGAATACTTACCACGGTTCATGTGAAAACCAACACTCGAATTTCTCTGCAACCTTCCAGCGCACTCCTCCTTGATGTCGGGGATGCAGATGTCTACGGCATAGTCAGGAAGCGTGCGCCTGCTACTGGTCCCCTCGCGGGGATCAAGAGCTTCCACTTTAATATCAATTTGTTTGCCAACATATGGAGAAAGACGTTCCATCACATCTACATTTGAAGAATCGATTAGTTCTTTCTTTACTTCCATATCGGTAGCAACGTGGATGCTATGAGAATGACTTAAATTGTTTCTGACTCTTCTACTCGTGATCTATTTTGAGATTGCGGAACACAAAACTAATAAATGTAAATCGTTAAGAAAACCACTCAGCGGACGCCTCTTTCTTATGTTGCCAGGTAGCAGTAATGACATTTGTCTATGGGCAATGTATCGATTTATGGACTACCTACTAGAAATATAAATATTTGGCTTTTCAGCCAGGTTTTTTACAACATCCACATTCCACAAAGCTTCATCCACGTTCAAATACACAAGCACGTTACTATTTTCGATACAGCAATCGAATAAGTTTTTCGACAAATTTTGAATTTATGTTCTGTAATCTTTCCAATTGATACATCTTTTCTTTCAAGCAACTTTATATTGCAGTGATTCTCGAGTATCTTAGAGTAAAACAAATACCTTTGAGGTCTAGGTTCGAATCCTGGCAGCAACTAAATATTTTTTTTTTCCTGTATATCTTTCTAGTTGATAGCACAAAACTATGTTCTGAAAATACTACTTCACAACGATGCGATTTACTTAAAAAAATAATAATTCAATCAAAACTAAAGGAAAACAGTGGTTTTACGTTCAGTGTAATCTTTTATGGACTACTAGAACTGTCATCTACAAATATGGGTACTCAATCTAATTCTTTCACGCTGGCTTGTAGGCAGTTCACACAAATGAGGCGTTCCACTGGTCCCAGAACCGATATATGGTGGTCCCGCTCGCACCACATGGCGGCGTAATAAATCACCTGATAGCCGTAGTGCCGAAACGCACCGACCAATAGCAGATGACAATACATCGTGACGGACTAGTCCTAGGAGCTAGCAAGCCACTTCTTCGCAGACCGTTCTTTTGATAATACCTCAAGCGCGTCACTCCAGTCTTCATAACTTTCTACTCGTTTTAATTTCAATCGTGCATCCAACTTATAAGTACGTTTTAAATAAATCCGTTTGCTCTGGTTGCAATAATACCATACCCTAAAGATCCTTTCGCTATTCATTCCAGAATTTGAGCATTCTGACTTTAATTCTATTTTTATTATATATAGGGAAGTATATTTTATATTTTTTCAACATTTGCCAAACCGTAGACCAGTTTTTATTTAGAATAAATGTCCTATTATATGATTTTATATTGTTAAACAATGCAAGTAATTAAAGTTAAGTTTTACATTTAAGTGCATATATTTGTTCGCATTGTATTGTGGTAACATAAAAAAAATTAATACATTATAGTTTGAGTTTAACAGTTAGTAATTTTAAAAATAAATTTCATTATTTACGTCGGTCCCACATGACTCCATGAACTTCCTCCTATGCGCCTCCACTTTTATCGACGACCTGGCCTTTTCTGTTGCCTTTTCCAGTTGGTTGGTTCAACGGGTTGGGGGTTTTTCTTTTCCTCTCCGACCTTCTGTTATTCTCTTTAAATCTGGGGCTGGCCACTGATTCGTGACGTATCTGTAGTCGTGTACAGCAGGTGTCGGAGCACATTCTCTGATGTTGTGTTCTGTTGAATGATGCGAGACACTGTGTAAAAGTGTGGGGGTCTAAATGGGCAATCCTGGGTAGGCTGGTGTCTGATTGACTTGCCAGTTGGACCCCTTAGTGTACTGTTCCTGGAGCATATCTGCCGGCAGTGGTACTCGGATACAGAATCAATTCTATATTGTGTTGGACTCGTTGCCCATAAAGGAAGTATTTTTCTTTTACTCTCTGGTTGCCTGTTATCTGTTCCCCGGCATATATGTATTTCTATCTGCTGTTTTCTGGTATATTTTGTTATGATTTTGTGTTAATATTATAATAATGGTATCCATATTGTATTATATGTATATTATATGGTTTTGAATAAAGTACCAACCTTAACGAGACAACACGAAGTGTTCTCTATAGATACACATAGAAATAATGATGCTGTTAACTCGCCAATATCGCGGATGCATCGGCTGGGTAACAAATTGAATTTCGTTCCAGGAGCATACCTGAACTGAAGAAATATTTGTACGTAAATTATACTTAGTTTATTTTTATGTTAATTAAAAATGTACTGTTAATTTAAAAAAAAACATATTCTTATGTAAAAGCCCATAAGTACGTTGATAGAAATAAAATATATTAAATTCAAAAACATATGGGTCTTTTTTCGGGGTTCGGGATAGTGAGGGATGTTTTCGTTTGGCTATCGTGTATCGTGGCTTAAAATACTAACCTGACGGTGATTGAGTAGTGCCGATATGGAAGGTTTTGCTAATAGAAAGGTCTTGGAATTCGTCTTAGGAAAATGGTTGAAAATAATTCTGCAGAATGTGACATTCGAGCAAATTGCCGTCTACGATGTGCGCAATACTTATGTGTCGACAGAACCACATCTCAGTGCAGTTCAAATATAGCTTTTAGATCAAGCTCTAAACTTACATAAATTTTGTATTCAAGTGAATGTGTGCAATCTACTTAAAAAGTGCTCAACGTGAATTATGTTTCTTTCTCTTCTTATTGGTCAAATTTCCCGTTCACTCGCAATCCTTTGAAGACAGCGTAGTAAGAGTAGGACGACTTGAGGATCTGAAACAAGGCCAAATTGTTCGTATTCAATTTCAGTCATACGAATATATCCATTTTAGAAGGGCTGTCAAGGTCTGCATGCAGATGGGCGGATAATGTCAAGAGTCGGATCGGCGAGCGGGGATTGGGGGATGTTAAAAAACTTGGAACTATGGGAATAGTATGACGCCCCCGATATCCCGAAGAAGGTGAAAGTGAGGATGCTCTTCGTTGCACTGGAAGAATCGAGTGAAGAAAAACATATCTGCATCTCTACCATTAAATAGAGACCTCATACTTGCCGAGGTCAGAACAAGATAGACGAAAATAATCAAAAGGATCCACGTAAAAGATTCTCAGCAGATACATATTCCTTCGATATTTTGAACATTATATATGATCGTCGATCGCCGAGCGCATGTCTGGATGCACCTCTATGTAGACATCATGGTAATACCCTAATACCTATAGGTCCACCTCCCCACCCGATACCACAGAGCATGTCTATATAATAAATATTAATAATAATGTGTTTATTCCATGTCTGTACATGCTGTCTATGACTTCTATAAAGTACATTACGCTATTGTCGTGTGATCAGTCTTCTCGCTTGTACCTACCGACCTAATAGTATATTGCTATTTGTTTGTGGTACGGGTAAGATTGTCGTGCAAAACAGCGAAATCAGAAATAATCCAGATAATCGACCATCTCAGGTAGGTTGTGTTCTTCCTATTAACTGGTTGTTCCCTGAACCCTTCCAACATTCCAATTCCTAATCTCATTGTGCGAACAAAATATATGTTTCATTTTATAGAATTTTTAATTTATTTAGTTGGTCGCGCACCCCTTTTATAACTTACATTGAGAAATGTCTGGTTAGAGAGTTGAAAGAATTTCCCCGCTGAGATGGTGATGGGTACCCTGGTCGTCTCCATGAAGATGAGCATCTGCCGCCTGAAGGCGACGTCAGACGCTATCCAGTCGCATTTGTATATCGCCTCCGGTAACAACGAACTCTGGAAATATTTTCACTCAGACACGTTAATAAAAAATAAAAATTGAAACTATAACAAAAACTGGACATTCTCTTAATACCACTGATACCTTCGTATCAAGAGGTCTCTTGAAAGACAGTGGAAAATGGCAGAAAAATTTATTTAAAAAAAAATCTTCATGAAAAATAATTCAATATACAGCGAGGTAGAGCAATCCAAAACGAAGCGGTGGTGCTCTCGACGCCCTGAATGGCGGAGGCTTGCGGGCGGCAAAGAGCAGCGGGTGCGATGAAGGCTGCGGCTAACGTAGCCTTGAAAATAACCTTTTCAGTGGCGCAGTGCGTCCACGGCAGTTGCCGACGGCAAACTCTTCTATCGGTGATGGCAAAAACGGGGTAGCGATCCAGCTGGATAAAAGGCCAAACGGTCCGGTGTGGACAGCGATCCTTGTAATTAGTCCTCAGGTGGTGGCTACAGCCTCGTTTATTCAGACAGAGGTCAACGGCACGAAGAACGGGTGGCGGCGATGGCGGCTAGCGGCACGCTCGGACAGAGTCGCTAGATTCACTGCCCAGAATCGACTCGTGCCGTCCTCGTCGCCAGCAGAACTGGAAGCCCCTTGTGTAGCGCCGGCAGTCTTATTTATACATGCCGCGTGCGGTCTGTTAGCCTGTCTCGCGGCGGTATAGTGGGGGAAGGCGCGCACCCCTCCGCTTGTAAGTCGCCCCCTTGTATCGGTCGTTGCTAATGGCAAGCGGGATTTTCCAGAACGAGCTTGAGGCAATTTCATGTAATTGTGTCGCCTATGCATGGCCCCGGTAACTGCAATCACTGGGTCATTTCCTAAAATTCGGGCGGTGGTAGTTTCTTTAATAAACTTAAAGTAGCGGCGACGGCGGTGTTTCTTTGCATGATATTCCACATGTATCAAGCATTATTTTAATGATAAAATATGAATATTTATCCTACTTAAAAATTGCAGTCTACACGTACACTGAGTTTACAGCACCGGAATGCGTGTTATTTATTTTCGCACCGTAAGGAAACGGTTAACATCTCTTTTAAGATAATAAGACCCGCAGTATATTATCTTCGGGTTGCACATGCCGCTGGGTGTGGAAAGAACATGGGGAGATGGAATGGGAAAGCATTCTATCGAAGGACCGGTAGTAGTCCACAACCATGATTTTCACAAACAACGAAACAATAATCCACAAATCGACACTAAAAACATTGCTCCACCGCACTGGAGATGACTGGTTCACAACGCAAATGATATCGCCGTTGTCAAAATCAAATCTAGTGACGCCCGATCGCGCCAGAAGCCAAACTCAATCAGAGGTCTAACAATAGGAAATGGATTAAGGACGGAAATCCGGACATGGATACATGACAATGGCCGACATTAGTATTAGCAAAGGAAATGTAGTAATACTATCTTCTTCACAGGTTGTCTATCACATGACTAACCTCTTCTATGATGCTGTCCCCGAAGTAGCAGTAGCCGGCGAGCTCGGTGCACATTCCTCCAGCGAAAATAATGCTGAAGTAAAATTGGATAGATTTCGTGCTCACCTGAAAAAAAATCTAGTTTAGTACCGATGAAAGGACTCGCCCTTTACCGGAGCTGTTTTATAAGTTAGCGTTCATGTATCGATTCCACTCAGCAAAAGCAAGTAAATAATTTAAATTGACTAAAAGTTACTTTATATATACAGGGTATTACAAACTAACTAGTAACGAGTCGAAAATGTTCAAGGGATATATGTCTAATCTCAACCATGTCAGAGATATAATCATTTAAAAAAAAACGTGATTATGCAATTATTTCGATTAATTGAAATATTTTATTAATTCCAAATTATATATTAAATACAAAAAATGACAGATCATCGAATTTCAAGCGGTTAGACTATTTTTTGTTAGGTGATTTAGGTTCTGAAGCAAATATATACACGCAAAGATATAATGGAACAATTTCGCGAATATTTATTTCGAAGTACGTAAACATCAAGTTTTACACGAGTTTGTAAAAGTTTCAAACAAGAACGGAAAATTTTAAAAGGCGGAATATATTATATCTAATATATATTTGGGGGTTATGTCGGTGGTTAAATGAAAGATAGATGATTGGCGCGTGTTGAGATTTTATTATGACAGTATGGTAAAAACAAGAAAGACAGAATGAAATGAATAAATGTAAAAATGAAATGATGTGAAGCAATTTGGCTGTCTCGCCCGGCGCTCCCCGGGCCAGGCGGGACCGCCGCTGTAGAACGCTGAAACTAGAGAGAGCGCCTAGCGGTGAATTCTGAGCCAGGCTTGTGGTAGCAACCGGCAACGCTGTCGCTAGCGTCGATGCCGACTGAGATGGCGTTGGATTTGAATTCCGGTCGCTACATAAATATATTAAAATTACAGTCTCTTTAAAAAAAAAAGTCGAAAAGTAATTTAAGGGGCACTCTGAAATTCCATTTTTCAGAACTGTGCTAAAACAATCCGATATGCACATCCAATATAAGTTACAAATGTTTAAAACATATCAGTGTTGCTTAGTCTAAAATCTCGTAATTAGCGAGGACTAAGAATGTCGTACACAATTTCAAAACGGATTAATAAATTTAATATTTGCATAGACATATTAATTGTAAATTTATAGATTTCATAAGATAACTGAAAGATTGCGCACGTCTTTGAAGAGAAGTACCTCCTCCACAAACATGGTTGCGTCATGATAGCTGAACGTATAGGGCACAATAAGAATAACAATGAATTAAAGTGTTAATAATAATATCTGATGAATTTGCTCATTAAAAATACATAATTATAGGGATCCATTTATTTTAAATATGATTTAAATATATTAATTAGAAAGATATGCATATAAAATTAACTTTATCGAAAAGTATTGTTGTTGCGCCACCGGGATTCGAACGTGGATCTCTTTCCTAACCGGGGAAGGTGCATTATCTAACTATGCTACAGCGACAATAATTTTAGCGACAAATTTTCGAACCTACATGTTACCTTTTTGATATAAATACATTTAATAGTTCCATTATTTGAAAGAGCCTATTTTTACAGAATATATTTAATTCATATTTAAAACATCACAGACCGTCTGTTCTGAATAATTACAACTTCACAATAATAATGTGTTCTCTTAAATCTATTTATTAATTTAATTCTTAACTTAGTGCGTACATAAGCTCTCCTATATATGTTCTAATATATACAAGATTCAAGTCTTTTTTTTTTTTACAAAAACTTATCTTTTATATATTTAGTTAGTTTCATTTTAAAGCTGTTCATTTTCTCCTCCTTTCTTATGTGTTAGCGCCATTTAAATGTACTACGCGCGCGTATCTCATTGGATTACAGAAATATGTCTTGTCCCTCTTACTCTTGTCCTATCCTAGTCCCTAGGCACGAAGGAGAAAGAAGAGTCTGCTGTCTGCTGATACGCCTGCACGAGCCACTCCGCTTTCGAAACCGAACACGGTACGTTGCCGTCGCTGTAAATACGCTTACAACCGCTAACCTTAATTACCGCTAATTTATAATTTTTTACTACCGCTAATACTTTTAAATCAATTACTTCTTTTTAACGCGAGTGTCCTCAAGTGCGAGACATAATTCTGCGTCGTTGGTGAATTGGTGGACCAGGGAGAAACGAACCAGCTTCCAGAGATCGGAGACCCACAAGTAAGTACCATCCTATCTTTTATCTCCCGATAACCAGCCAACTTTCCATTATGTTTTCTGGCATTTCATTAAAAAATTTAATTGCACTATACATCATTAATTTCTGAGGTTTGGTCTTCTTCCTGAATGGCAGTCACAGTCTATTCTTTCCTCTTGTACGATGCTCGTGCTCATGTTGATTTGCATTCATTTTTCGTGTGAATTTTCTTATTGATGATTTTGTAAATAAATACTGTTTACGCGCTTTTATACTTCGATAGGTAGGCCTGATATAAAATTTTGAATGTGTGTTCTTTTTGTGTGAATTTAAAAACAGAAAACAAAAGCGAAGCTGCTTCTGGGAAGAGAGTTTTGTGATTCGGACGGACTTTTACGGCGGCGATAATAAAAACATTTAGTATTATATATTTTCGGATTATCGGTTGTGTGAAGGTTTTCAGTGGCTGACCAGCATATTTAAGGACCATCAGACTACAAAGAGAGCGACGTCGGCGTCTACCAGCACAGGTTCACAAAGGTTTGTGTAATTTGAATTACTGAATTCAACATTACCTATAGAAAACCCAGAACTAGCTATCGAAGTATTTACGGCAACAAATACCATTATATTCAAATATATTTTCCGCTTAAAGGTCATCATATTATTATGTGAGTATTATTCTCAAAGCTTTATTTTGTAGCAGCAACTGCTGCAATAGTCGATGTGAGGAATAATAACAGAGCTGTAGACTATTTGACAAGACTCAGTACTAATAAATCTTCTGATCCAGCAGTGAGATTTTATTAGCAATCTTTTTAGTGACGTTTTGTATTTTGCGGTAAATTCAATTTTAAATCTATTATGACTCCCAAATACTTTTTCAGTCACTTCCTTCAGACTTTCACCATCTATGATAATTTTTGGTGTAATTGGTATTATTTTATTTCCAATGTTTATGAATCGTGCTTTATTTACATTTAGTTTTAATTTATTTTTCTTCAGCCATATTGATATATTGTTTAAGTCATAGTTTAATTCTTTCTGTATAGTTGCATAATTGTCTCCCCCTATATATATGAGCGCATCATCTGCAAATAATCTTATTTTGCAATGTTTTAGTATTTTTACGATGTCGTTTATATTGAAAATGAAAAGGATAGGTCAAAGAACTGACCCTTGTGATACTCCTAATGATATGAGGGGATCAGATACTAAATTTGTTTAAGATACTATGTTTGTGTGCACGTGTCGAATCTCGCTGTTAGATTGATTTTAGTTGTCTCTTTCTACAGATCTCAAGCTGATTAGTTAATTAGACACAATAAGTATCATGCGCCCATCTTCTCACCATGGTGATCTGAAGGGTGGCGGAGCAGATGATGATGGCCGAAATGGTGAACTGCGTGAACATCGCCCAGGTGAATATAGACTCCATCTCTTTGACGAAACTGTAATCAAATCAATGTTAGGTTTATCAGGTAATACTGAAATCTTCAATATCGATAATGTAAGCATCGAATGATCTAAAAAAAACTTTTGTAAGATGTGGTGACCCCATTCACGCCCGTAAACATGGCTCACCTATCAACCATTAGGGGCCGAACTAGAGCGACCAATGAGCAGCAGCGAATAACCATTAGCAACGGACTTCCACTTCTCCGCAGGCCGTCCGAACACCAGCAAATCCAGCGAGCCACTTAAAATTGTATCAATACGTCAATAAACGAAATCTTGTAATTGCTCTTTCGTTTATATACCCTGCTCTAGTTACAACGGACACGCTACACTGTGACGTGCACCAACACGCGCGAAGGTAGGGATGTACAAAACCTTCTGATACGAATTTCATAACCTACAAATGTTCTGTAATGACTCGACAACTCAGATTATACAATTAAGATCCTCACGAGTGAATAATAGTCTACAAACTGAATATAATAACGACACGTGGTGAGCGCCACCGGTATTACTTACTTCAAAATAGTTTGGTGGTGTTGCAAACATTTTACAAATTGTCCTTGCAGCTCATCGCAACCGACTCGTCGCAGAACGTCATAATGACGCTCGTCTCCACCGCCATCGTCATCTGCCTGTACAAATAAATCCATCGTATGTTTGTAGTACCGCTTCAAGGAATTCAAAGTATTTCGCATTTTTCCACCGTGTTCAGCGGCCATCTTGTAACCGCCATCATGTACCATATTCCCTGTGACCATTCTGTGACTTGGTCGGCGTTTTTTGGCGGAATTAACAGGATTTCGATGTTTCTTGGTGTTTCCGGCTGCCATTTTGCGGCTGCCTTCAAGGTGGCGTCTATTTTCGTCAGTTATTTTGCCAATGGACTGAAGATTCTCCCTGAGGATGACCAGCTGGGCCCTGACGTGGGCCATGAAGCCGCATATGATTGTGTTCATCACCGTCTCGGCCGCCCCGGCCACGAACATGATCATCGTCTCGCAAAACAGCATTACATTGTTCCTGAAAAGATCATTACAATTTTAAGGATAACCGATAACCATTTACATTGTTTTTTATTTCAATTTAGTATTCATTTCATTGTGCGTTCAATAATGAGGGTTGTGGACTTCTGATTGGTCTGGAACTCGGTACAAAATACATGAGACTCGTTATAGTATATGCGCTATTCCTACACCACAATTTTTTAAATAGGATTAAGTATAAAGACCAAAGTATAAAAGGCTTCTCAAAAGAAAGGGCCCCTGGGCCCGTGTTGCCTGATGCCCTAGTCATGACATTCATCCTCACATCGCCTGTACGTCCTTGGCATCGAAATTACGACTCCTTAGGTCAGAAATAACTTACCCAATATTCTGTGTGAGGAAGCCTGGCATCCAGAACTTGACGGGGAACTTGAGGAAATCCGAAGCTCCGATGAAGGAAAACAACAGGAAGCCGTTGAGCACCGGCATGATGGCCAGCAGCGCGGTGCCGACGGGAATGGTGTAGATCAGCGACTGCGGGATCGGATGAGCTTTGACCCAAGATTCTCCTGCGTCAGAACAAATTTATTTGGGGGTTAGGGCGGTGGTTAAATGATAGAAATGTGATTGGCGTGTGTGAGGCTTATTATGGCAGTATGATAAAAACAATGAAGTCAGATAGAATTAAAGAACTAATGAAGATGTAGAAGGTGCGCATGTATTATGAAATGAAATGAAGCGAATTGGCGGTCTTGCTCGGCGCGTGGGCCGGCAAGACCGCCCTTGTGAAACGATGAAACTGGAGAGACTGCCTGGCGGTGAATTATAGAGCCAGGCTTGGAGCAGCAGCCGGCAGCGCTGTCGCTAGTGTCGATGCCGACTGAGATGGCGGTATTTTGAAAGCAAACTAACGCTGACTATTTATTTATTTCATTTAACGGCTCTTACAAAGTTAATTTTAAAAAAACATAAGTAGCATGGAATTGACCCATAACAGCATCACTCTTATATAGGTATGTATACACATTGAACATCAGAATATATCTACAAGACCAAAATCGTTCCCAAGCCTGTGAAGTCTTTGTGAGGGTACATTCCTATACAAATTAGTATATGATGCATTTACATGGAACAGCGCCGACGACCTGGTACACCGCGCGGGAATGTGGTATACAATCAGTTCAGTTAAATTAAGGGTGTCCAGCATGCCATTTGCTATTTTAAATAAGAATAAAAAATCACTTAATGTCCTTCTACACGACAAGTTAGTTGAATGAAGAGTGTTCATTAGACAATCATAATTCAGTTTGAAGTTAATAAACCTTAAAATTGTATACTGAACCCTATCTAATTTTATTATAGAATGGAGATTATAATGGCCTGTACACGGATGAAATTTCTTCCCTAATTCAGTGAAACGTTCCACCAATCATTACGCGTTTGGCGCATTCCATTTACTGGCTCGTGGCTGGAGACAACCACGCCACTGATGTGAAGGTTTATCGCCTCCGCAGCCATCATTACTGCCAACAACCCCTGAACAAACCTGACATTTACCAGAGCGTAAACCAGCGCTCTTGAAAGCCGCAAAAACACGCCCGATACCGACGCAACAACCGCAGCGTGAGCTTCACTCTACTATCAATCATAAACTCCGAGAACCATCTCCATTAACTACTTAAGTCAAGTCAAAAATTACTTAATGTTTCCGAGGTAAGTTTGTAGAACTCCATTATCAAATGTAAAACATGTAGAAATAATACACTTGTTTTTATAACTAGAATGGGGGACGGCTATACATATTAATTTACGTGAGGTGAAAAGAGACAACATAATAAATAGGAATTGCAAGAATTTTCATATATTTTGAATGCTTCAAATTATTCTAAGTAACCATTCAATTTCAACACTAATGATATTTTAATGTCATGGGTAATCTGTAGAAAAAGATAGCTATATAATTTTACAATCTAAAGAAGACAACTACATTAATCTACTGCCAGCTTATCAATTCCTTCATCATACAAACTTGATAAGTTTGGACTGGAAGAAATTTTTGACAGCCTAATTGACTTGCGCTTCGTTATTTGATTGATTAATTGAAGGTTTGTCCATTCAATCTATTTAGTAAAAGTAAAAGAAAAACTCGTTTGTCTTGTTGACTCATAGTGGGTAAATAAATAATTGCTTTGTGGGAAAGTTGGTTGTGTTCAAGTAAAAACCATTCTTATCCAAACTTGTTTATTCTCATCGGGGAGAAACCGCCGAGAGCGAGAAACAACACAGAATACGTGAAAAACGATGCACGATGGTTAGTGGAAGGTGTGAGTCGGGATGTGCATCCGCGGTCCGATCGGTTCGAGTACTGGGCGCAGATTGTTTCACAGACCTCTTCCTCTGGTGCATGTGTTGGTGCACATCTGTGATGCACGCGTGTCATGCCCGCCGGGCGGCGCAGCCCGGCCTCCCTCGAACGGTCTCGCTTTGTTCGCGTGGAATGGCGCAATACCGAGAAATGACAGAACGAGGAACATCTGGACGACGCGCGCGTGCCGCCACAGATTTTACCTCCCTGCACCGGAAGTTATTTATGAATCGACGAATTTCTTCTGCGATTCTGTGTAACTGTGCTCAACGATCTTCTGTCAACTGTAAGTAATATTTTCTCGTCTCCAACTTGCTCTAATCTGGCCACATACATGAATCAAACACACATATGAGAGAAAGGGTGGTTATTAAGGCATTCATTCGCTCACGCTGCAATATATTGTTACGCAGTCATCGAGAATAGGAAGCCATAGTGGCCGCCACCGATCTAGCTCAGTCTGGTGTGTGCTCTGGTGTCGCCTGATGGGATGATCATGGATTCAAGGGCAAAGGCTGCTGCTCACAATAACACAATTTATCTCGACATTGAATGGACATGAAATGTATTTTGTATCTTCTTATTTGAGGTTAACATTTCTCTGAGAGAGGTCACTTAGGTTACTCATTTAGAACATTATTAAGACCATCATTTAGTATATTATTAACATCATTGGACCATCAGAATTCATATCCTGCTTCAGGAGATTGCCCAGACCCCATTCCGTTTAAGCCATAGCCAAATCGCCCATTTATTCGGCCATTAGTCTTATGCCGCCTCCATCCTCGTTGAAGCGGGGTCTCTTTACAACCCGTGGACGGACCAGGTCCATATATCTCTGTAATTAATTAAATTTAATTTCTGACATCTCCCGCCGCCATTTTCCTCCGGAGAGCGGCCCCACCGATCCGCTACTCCCTCTTCGAGCGTCCTCACCAAAATTGTCTAACTCAGCTGCCTGCCAGTCAGATTCGGACAACCAATCATCCCTTGTATCAGGTCTGTAAAACAGGCTGCCCTCCTGATTTATCTGCTATTCAATCTTACCATTCATCTGGTCAAGGAGTCCCGTAATCCTCGCGTTCTTGTTCCAGAAGACGTATATCTTCAGGACACACACCAATTGGATGCCGAGCGTGGAGACCGTGGATATGGTTGAGTCCACGTCTCTCCAGTTCTAAAAAAAAGGTCAACATGAACGTATTTCGATTTGAAATTATAATGGCGTGCATAGGTACGAAAAAATCATGTGATCCACTAGTAAAGGATTTTTTTCAGAGATTTGACTTTCGAACTGTGTATTCTCATATTAACTACAACAACAGTATTATATTGTTGGCTAATGAAAAAAAAGTGCAATAATTGTCAGTACTGTGAAATAAAGCTCTGAGAATTATTCTAAAATAGATAGCAGTGCAATGCTGGAAGATCTTATTATTTATTTATAAAATCCTCACTAAGCCGCGACTTGCAAAAATAATTCATATTTTCGCGTTTTTTACGAAAATGTGGGTTTTTATTATTCATTTATATCAGAAGTTATTCAATAGATTAGACTTTTTTTTCAACTACTACTTAGATTGGATCTTTACATTAATATAAAATTAATAAACTGAATGTTATTTGTCATAATTAAGACAATACAAATATTATAAGAAAGACCGCGACTATTAGATGCATTTTAGGCATGGTACGAAATTGAGTCAATACGCTGAATTAATAAATAAAGGAAATATATTTTCTTATAATCTTGAAGCCAAGATTACGGAGACAAATCTGTAGGAAACCAAATTAGCAAAATGTTAAAAATGAATACAGTTATAAATCATTCAATTTGCAGTACATTTGATGAATTTTTGACGTTTTTATAATACTTTGTTTTAGTAAAAACATACGTTTTTAAATAATATACTATATTTACTCACATGCTTTGAGGCTTCAACTACTATTTAAAACTAAGTTTAATATCAGAAACACAATAACCATTTTTTAAATAATATATTTTCCGTCTTATGAAATACGATATTATTAATTATATCTCACACTGTCAGTATGCCATTCAAATATGGCGATGGTGGTCCTAATGTCCGCGCTCCGAAATTTTTTAATTAAATTTGCCCATAAAACACATTTTAATACAAATTTTGACTACAATATGAATGAATATTATACTTATTCTTGATACCAATTGCTTATTTTTGTAAATTGTATGGTTTTGGGCTGTTTTTATACGAAAACAGATTATAATTTTGATATTTCAACATTAAACATTCGTCATCTGCCCGGTTTTAGAATCTGACAGCTCATGAATGGCTAACGAATGAGTGGCCAGTGCATGATGGCTAACGAATTCGCGGCCAGTGCGTGGTGGCTAACGAATTCGTGGCCAGTGCATGGCAGCCAGCGCATGCGCGTGAATCAATCAATAATGAAATGAAAAGTCAATAATATATTATTATATACATTATTGTTCTGAAATTACTGCCTCCTGTGACTCAAGATGCCTAAGGTCAAAAAGTATCCATTGACACGATCTAGGAAATGTTCCAATAAAATTTTAAATGGTTATAAACTTCTTGAAAAAAAATCGCGACGTAAGTTGATAATTTTTACCATTTCTATAACAATTATCTATTTGATTTAACAATATAAATTACATAGTTCAATATACATATATTATGTAGTGCAGATAAATTATTTTTTATTGGAAATATATATCCTTAAAGATAAATAATGTTATCAAAAGAATTATACATGACAGACCTGTCTGATTGATACAAATGTATTTGTTATAGTCATATAAATGAATAAACACGTATTTTAATATTTTAGACATAAAAATACTGATAACTAAATAACAATATTAATAATATTATAAATTATTTTCAGGATGTTCCCGAACTGAGCATTGAATGTGTAGACTCGTGTAAACTTTGTAAATTGAATGGCAAAAGAGTGGTCGACATACACCAATTCTTTTCTCAAATTAATCAAATTTACTCCCACAAATCGATGTTTGAGTGCACATGAATGAATATTGAATATGTGAAAGAACAAAGTTTTATTTCTAAATTCATTTTAAAATGTAATATGTGTGGACCAAATTTTGTGTTGAATACATGTAAAGAAAAAAACAACGAAATTCTGAAGAACGATAATATGCTCGATGAACAACTAATTATTTAACAGTGAATAATAATACTTTTGTCATATTTTCATTTATATTTTAACATTAAATATATATGTAATTTATTAAAACAATAAATAAATATTTAAAAAAAAAAAAACAGTTTTTTTATTACAACCGGAGTATGATTATTATATAATATTAGCATAAATAGTTTTTTCTTCACAAATACAGCTGCTTCAAAAGTTATCAGTATGAATTTACGTCAATTTTTTCCTTATAAATCGGGGCAAAATTGTAGTATTTTATAATCATATGTTTATCGACACAAACAATGGTTTTTATCATAAACATAACAAATTCTTAGGTGAGAACTTTAAGAAATTATTTAATTTTCGCTTGATAATTTCAAATGGCAACACATATGTATTATGAATGTTGAAGAAATGCCTATTTTCCGATAGCTTTATTACCTAGGAATTTAAGAAAACCAACAATTGTATACTTGTCCTTTTCTATTGATACCTTTCACTCTAGCAATATTTACGTAAAAAATAACGCACTTTTATGTTTACTTGATATTGTAAATGAATTAACTATTAGTCTCATCTTGAAAGGATATGCAAAATGCAAAAATATCTCGAAATTCAAACTGGAAAAATGAAAGTAGCCTCTTAATGCAAATCAACATGAGCACGAACATCATGCAAGAGGAAAAGATAGACTGAGACTGCCATTCAGGAAGAAGGCTAAGTCGCAGATATAATGAAATGCCAGAAGATATAGGTAAGAAAAGAGAAGAAACTACATAGATTACAAATGAGGCTAAATAAATATGTGAAATAGAAGTTGTAGTTAAAAGAAACCATTTTGATTTTGTTTCTATTTTTTATTATTTATTTAGACTTTATATATATTTTTGTTGTAACAGAGGTGAATATATTATAATATAACACGATAAACATAAGATACAATTACATCACAATTAAATACTCATTGTTTATTGTGTGGGATGGAGTAGACTTCACCTTTGATATATACAACGTTGTCCTGGCTAATTTGCAAGACTGAAGTCTGTTAAAGTAGCCAGTTTTTTTCGTGCTGTTGTGGTGTTATTTAATTAGAGCATATATAAAAATATTTTTGGAGGTTAGGTCGGTGGTTAAATGAAAGAGTGATGATTGGCGTATTTGTGTGTTTATTGTGATAGTATGATAGGACAAGGAAGACAGATATTACGTATAGAATGAAGAAATGTAGAAGGTGCGCATGTATTATGAAATGAACCGAGTCGGCGGTCTCGCTCGGCACGCGTAAGCCGGCAAAACCGCCGCTGCGAAGCGATGAAACAGGATCGGGAGAGAGAGATTGTCGCTGAAGGATCGGGCGCTTTCGCTAGCATCGATGTCGGTGAATTTGAAATCTGATACCTACATACTTATGTATGCATTATATTAAGGATAAATAAATAAATTACCACCATGAAGTAAGTCAGTTGAGCAGCGAGCGCCATAATGAAGAGGCCAACCATAAAGACGCTGTACACCAGGTGAGCCCTGCGCACCCTGCGGCCGCTGCTCCTGACGTCCACGGGAAAGAATCCCGCAGCTGCCATGATCAGGAGGCTCAGCCTGAAGCCGTCGCTCAGGTTCCTCGCCTGCATCCTCGCTCCTAGAACACAACGGATGTCAGAAGCTCGGCTAGAGCACTCACTCACGTCTGATCAGGTTAGTTCAGTTTTTAACTAAACCATTTTAAAATCGTGTTTAAAATGCCGAAAAGAAACTGCAAATTTACGAATGAACTGTAAAAAGACTACCCTTTTACAAAAAGTGAAGTACCAGCAATGTTTCTCTGTATTTCCTATTGCTCCCGGTGGGCGAGCCAACATTAAAAAGATTGTGTAATAGCTGTCGCAACATCTGTTAAAATAATGATTTCATCTAAGATGATAAGAGAAGCCACAATTACCTTTCACACAACAATGCACGATACGAGCTTCAAAACTTCTGACTGTCCGTCTACATTGATCTTGAGATCAATTTGAAATTTTTGTAACGAAATTCGACGCTGCGAGAACCAAGTGCGAAGTTATAATTGTCCCGGTTAAGAGCATCATAATTATGGTAAGCTAAAATTTATCCTAGATTTCTCTGATTTAGTTTGTTTTCGTTTCTTATTAATTTAATTAATGTTTTCACACAACTGATATCACGACTTTCACCTTTCATTCTACGATATTCCTCTCTCACGTAATCTTTTCCGCTTACTAGGATCTGTAGCGACCGGAATTCAAATCCACCGCCATCTCAGTCGGCATCGACGCTAGCGACAGCGCTGCCGGCTGGTGCTACAAGCCTGGCTCGATAATTCACCGCCAGGCAATCTCTTCAATTTCATCGTTTCACAACGGCAGTCTTGCCGGCCCACGCGCCGAGCAAGACCGCCAACTCGCTTCATTTCATTTCATAATACACGTGCACATTCTACATCTTCATTCATTCTATCTTCATTGTTTTTATCATACTGTTATAATAAACTTCTACACACGCGCAAACAAACATCTCTTTCATTTAACCACCGTCCTAACCCCCAAAGATCTATTAGTTTATTTCTCCTTTCGCTGCAATTAACATACTAATTAATATAATATAACATACATTTCTGCTGATTCTTGGGAAGTAAGAACCACAATAGAATTGTCATTTGAAATAATTCTGGTGGCAGTAGTTACATCGATAATCTCGACAATAATTTCATTTTTAAGATTTATAGGCTTGAAATTCAGATAAAAATTATCTTGTTGCGTAATAACTGCGTGATTTATATAAATGAATTGAATATTATGACATTTAAAACGTTCGTAATAAAGGTATTTTTTTAGAGGTAAAGAACTTTAAAATTAAATAAAAATCGGGATAAATAAAGCAAGATATGGAAATTCAATTTTCGATCACTTTTTGGAGCAGCTGGGGTATATCGGCAATAACGCGACTAATATTGGCTTCCAAGTCGTCTATAGTCTCTGGTTTATCGGTGTGAACTAGCGACTTCACATATCCCCACAGAACATAATAAAAAAATGTTAAATCACACGATCTTGGAGGCAAATTCACAGGTCCATTACGCGCTCATCTTATGCTTCCTTCAATGATGGTCACGCGGCTTCAAGCTAGACCTTGTAAGTTCGTAAACCAAGATCTTCCATAAAGTGGATGGACACAGCTCCAATTGCTGTCGAAACGACTCATTCGGGTCCTCCTCTATTGAGTATTCTACGCTCCAGTGCAACAACAGCTTCTTTGGTGCGCACTGTACATAGTCTCTGCGGAGGCGTATTATCCATTAGATATCAAACGATCCACGGTTATTGGAATCACTTGCTCGGATGGACGATTATGTCGAACTTAAAACGGGCTTAGCGCACGGTAAGCTTCGCGAACTGACCTACAATTTTCGGAATAAAATTGCACGCGTTGTTCTGGCGTAAATCTATTCACGGAATGAAATGACAAACCAAACTGAGCACAAATCAGCTGTCAGCTATCAAAATTGGCTATCGCTGGAAAAGCAAACCTTTAAAAAAAAACGCCATTCATTACGAAAAGGAGGAAACAGTCTTTATAATAATTGTAATAGTTACGTCAGTGCAAAAAGGCACTCCAGTTGGTATACTCTTCGACCTTCTGAACCGTCTCCGGGCCGGATGCACGGGCCAATGATACAAATTATATTTCTAAAATAATAATGTGTTTTATCAGTACTTAACCCTCAAGAGACGGTCACTTGATTCCATCACTTATTTGTCAAGAATTATAATGTTGACCGTATTTAACCTTTACCACACCGTGATAGAAAATATCCGTAAGCAATCATCCTGTTCTCGTGTACTCGTAACTCGTGTTACCGTTAAGTATTTAGAATTATTTTAACATTTTCAATCAGAAAAAATGCTTTTACGAGGTTAAATGGCTTTAAAATAGTTAATGTCGTTCATTTACTCTGAATAACGAGCATTAATTTCGTAGCATATACATAAATATTATTCATTAAAGTTCTTTGGGGGTTAGGACGGTGGTTAAATGAAATATAAATGATTTGGCGTGTTGAAGTTTTATTATGACAGTATGATGAAAACAGATAGAAATAAAGAATGCAATGAATGAATGTGAAATGAAATGATGTAGAAGGTGCATGTTGATTATTAAATGATATGAAGCGGGTTGGCGGTCTCGCTTGCCTCTCGCGAGCCGGCAAGACCGCCGTTGTGAAACGCTGAAACTGGAGAGACTGCCTAGCGGTGAATTCTGAGCCAGGCTTGTAGCGGCAGCCGGCAGCGCTGTCGCTAGCGTCGATGCCGACTGAGATGGCGGTGGATTTGAATTCCGGTCGCTACAGCTCTATATAATGCGACATTCCTTATTTTTGTTGTTATTCCTTTCAATGTGAAACTAGTGTTTGATCTTTTTCTGTCTGACTATAAATACTATTTTTTCCAACGTTGCAATTTTATATGGGATTAAATTGAAAAAAAATTATTTTTTCATAATTGGTTATAAAGTGAATCTTACAAATCACTAATCATTTCTAAGTGTAAATGATTTTTTAAGGTAAATTAAAATATTAATTTTGTGCTACGTGTATTTACGGAAATATACAGGTTTAATTGGAGTGGTAGACCTTTGTTACAGCATGGCTAAGGAAGGGTTAATTTGGTCAAGGTATCTTCTTCGAAGTGAAATGATGACCGACTGAAATAGTTGAGCATCAGAACCCCACAAGAAGAAGATGATCTCGAGGTCACTTTGGACTCTTTCCCTTCTCCTACCACATCTAAATGAACATAATGTAAGAAAAAAGTAGATATGAGGAATTTTTACCTAAATAAATGATATTTTTTAGACCACAGAACATCAAGGGAGACAGAATACATATATTGATAGACGGAACATTAAGGGATGGGAAAATTCTAAATTGTCTAACAGGAGGCCAAATCCATTTTTATGGAGGATATTGACCCCTGTGGGATTAAAAGAATGATCTGCAAATTCTGAGAAACCATTACTGTATAAGTTGTCCAGACGTTCTGTTATTTCTCGGTATTGCACCATCCCACGCGAACAAAGCGGCACCGTTCGAGGAAGGCCGAGCTGCACCGCCCGGCGGGCATGACACACATGCACCAGAGGAGGCGGTCTGCGATACAATCTGCACCCAGTACCCGAACCGATCTGACCCCGGATGCACATCCCGACTCTCACCTTCCACTAACCG
Source organism: Eubasilissa regina (assembly GCA_022840565.1). Taxonomy (NCBI): domain Eukaryota; kingdom Metazoa; phylum Arthropoda; class Insecta; order Trichoptera; family Phryganeidae; genus Eubasilissa; species Eubasilissa regina. The sequence continues at coordinate 1,286,374 of JAINEB010000026.1, forward strand.
TGCATCGTTTTCCATTGTATTTATGTATTCTGTGTTGCTTCTCGCTCTCGGTGGCTTCTCCACGGTGAGAATAAACAAGTTTGGATAAGAATGGTTTTTACTTGAACACAACTATTCAAGATGTTCTTTGACACGAATATTGACATCACGAGCAGTATTGCTCATATAGACTGAGGGACAATTATTACAAGATAATTTATATAATGGTTTAAATTTTCACAGGTTTTCTATTGAGTATTGTATTTCATTATCTTCAACTATACTATCCTGTCCAATAATTCATTCTAGTTATATTCATTTCATTCTCGTTTTAATTTAAATTCTCCAGCAGACGGTTAAACCGCCGTTATAATTTATCAGTAGCAACTTATAATTACAATAAGCGATATTTAAATGTGAATTAATTCATTTTTCTAAAATCAACCACCCTACAATTACAGGGGCGTATATCAAATCTGGGTGACAAAGAAAATGGCTGAATAATTAATAGGCTCATTATGAAGAGGGGAGTCTGTCAGATATACAAAGAAGGCAAAAAAATAATAGTTCTATTCTCAACCCGCAACACTTGCATATATTGAGATTGATTTGAGGAATTCAGAAAAAATATTATTTTTTACTGGTGCAATATTGGAGCAACGTTTAGCAGAAGCGTGAAACAGGAATAATTTTATTTTTTTTAAAAAGGTGGGAAATCACAATTTTTGGTTATTATATTATACATTAGCTTTTCACATTATGGCTGTAAATAAAAAAGATCTTTGTAGTTCGAATCAATATTTTTATTAATTATACTTGTAAAATTATACTTTTAAAATTAGCAATATTAACTTTGTGGTTAAAATTTATATTTTTTATTTATTATCTTTGTTTTATTAACCACTGAATTGAGTTTAAATACATCTAGCGGTTTCGAAAAATACTATTTTCTTCTTCAGGATGTTTGAACAATGGTGGATTTTCAGAATTTTCTAATCATTTGATAGAAAATAGTCATGGTTTTGATAAAAATTGGGATTGTCAATTTTGCTATAAACGGTGTTGGTCACAAATCAAATAATTTGGAATCGTTGGAGATAAATAAAGCGTGTAAAAGTAATCAGGAAATTCTAAACAGCCAACTAAATTTAACTACGAGTCCTATTCTAAAATTATTCGACTAAATTTGTATTGAGCAGCAATTTGAGTTAGGTACTCAATTTATTTTTTAAATAATTGTTGTTTTTTTTTAAATTTTAAAAATAGATTCTGATGAAGAAACAATAATATATATTTTTAGTTAGTAATGACATCCTGAAGAAGAAAATAGTATTTTTAAAAACCGGTAGATGTATTTAAACTCAATTCAGTGGTAAAACTAAGATAATAAATAAAAAATAATAATAATTATCATTTTATGGTGTTTTTAATACTAAACTGAAATATCTTATTTGGTAGTGAATTCTAAGTTCTGACCGAAACTAAACTTAAAATCTTTAACTAAGTAGTAAGTTTTCCCTTAATTACTAATCGGTACTCTCTTTAAGTCACATAGAGATTAGTTAACATATTAAAAATAATAATAAATTCACTTAAAGACAAATTACTAATAAGTTGCCACCACGAGCATTTTACCTTTTTACTGATGTTTAAAACAGTCCCTTGTTTAGTTCCTGCAATGTCTGTCCTGAAACTCCTAGAGATATGGTCACCAAGAACAACACGTACAAAGGTCAGGGTTTCTTTACCGAAATGAGCTTTCGCTTTGTCAAACACGTCATTGTATTAATTGTATACCAATAAACTGAAAAATGTATTAGACAGAAATAAACAAAGATAGTTGCAACAATTTAAAACATGTGTCATACAAAAAAAAACATTGTTGTACTAGAAAGTAGTAAAAATGTGTTTTATCTAATAAATTTTTAACTAAATTATTGAGGTACATGTGTGTGTGTGTGTATGTGAGTATTGCCACCCTTTTATCGGAAAGCTAAGACGACGGTAACCGACAGGCGCCATTCTTATTACATCCCGTGCTTCGACTAGTCCAGCGGTCCAAATAAGCCACCAGTGCGCGCTTCGGTCGGTCGAAATGTAAAGAAGACAACCCAGCTAAAAGAACACCAACATCGGACCAGAAAGCCAGCAAAACTAAAAAGGTTAGCGCAGTTCATATATCATATGTGTGCTTATTCCAGCTATCGAAGGCATTTGCATAAACAACCTGCAGCATCCACAAAATCATTACTTCCCGTCTCGTCTTCGAGAAGTTCAAAATATGTCATGGTATGGCGTCTGGATAATAATAGATTATTGATGGCCACAGAAGCAGTTTAATCCGCCAAATCTTCATTTATCATCAGTCATCTGGTATTTTGATCAAAGTACGACTCCCCGTCTACCTCGCCGTCGGTCGCCAATCCCGCGTCCAAGACTAATATAATATTTCTCGTCAGCATCGATGTTCGACACCACACTCGAATCGTCCGACTGCATTACGGTAAATCGCACGTAAAAGAAAAAGGAATCCAATTCTACAACAGAAAAAGACAATACAAATTAAATTAATCGTTTAATTGTAAACGCACTAGTATCTTAAATAATTCACACAAGCCCTTTAGTTTTCCGATGAATTCCAGGTTTATTCTCACTCAGGCATGCACCGCAGTGTTGACATATTAGCTAATTATAAGCATAATAGCTATTTATTATGTCACAATTTAAAAATTTTAAGAAAAGAGGTGGCGAAAATAAATTAAAATCGAGAACTTGTGACGGAGATCTTCATCGCGTAAGCCCACCGGTGACCGTTTACCGACCTGGACTGGCAGTCAAATGACACGATACTGAAATTTATTTGTTTATAAGAATTTATTGACGCGTTTTTGTTATAACACAGGTGAATATATAATAATATAACATGATAAACATAATATCCAATTATATTGCAATTAAATACTCAATACAATTAATACTAGTTTATTGTGTGGGATGGAGTAGACTCCACCTCTGATATATACAGCATTATCCTGGCTACTTTGCTAGACTGCAATCTGTGATAATGTAGTCAGTTTTTTTTGTGCTGTTGTGGTGTTATTTAATTCAAGAAAGATAAAGATTCGACAGGAATAAAATAAGAAATAAAAATGTATATATAAATAAGTGACTTGTGTACCTCGCTGGTCACAACCATGTTCATCACCTCCGTTCATCTTAATTTTCTCTCAGTGTGCATAAGCACATGCTTTTTTAAGTTTCCTTTCTGATTGCACGTATAATTACATTGGGAACATGAAAATAGTTTCTCTCCAGTGTGCGTAAACACATGACTTTTTAGGTTTCCTTTCCAATCGCACGAAAAATTGCACTGTGAACATGAATAACGTTTCTCCCCAAAATGTGAAAGCACATGCCTTTTTAAGCTTCCTTTCTCATAGCACAAATAATTACACTGGGAACATGAAAATAGTTTCTCTCCTGCGTGCGTATGCAAATGCCTTTTTAAGTTTTCTTTCCAATTGCACGAATAATTGCACTGTGAACATGAATAGAGTTTCTCCCCAGAATGTGTAAGCGCATGCCTAGTCAAGTCTCCTCTCCGATTGCACGAATAAATGCACTGGGAACATGATAATAATTTCTCTCCAGTGTGCGTAAGCGTATGTCTTTTTAGGCTTCCTTTACGATTGCACGAATAATTGCACTGTGAACATGAATAGAGTTTCTCCCCAGAATGTGAAAGGACATGTATTTTTAAGTCTACTTTCTGATTGCACGAATAATTACACTGGGAACATGGAAATAATTTCTCTGGAGCATGGATCAATACATGTCTCTTTAATTCTCCTTTTCGTTTGAATGAATAATTGCACTGGGAACATGCAAATTGTTTCTCCACAGTGTGCGTAAGCATATGAGTTTTTAGGATTGCTTTATGATTGGACGAATAATTGCACTGCGAACATGAATAGAGTTTCTCTTGAGAATGTGAAAGCACATGAGATTTTAATGAACTTTCATGAATGCACGTATAATTACACTGGGAACATGAAATTAATTTTGCTGCAGTGTGGTTCATCACATGTCTATTTAAGTTTCCTTCCCGATTGCATGAATAATTGCACTGGGAACATGAATACAGTTTCTCTCCAGTATGAGAAAGTATGTGAATTCTTAAGGCTGCCTTTCGATGGCACATGTACGGGCACTGTGAACATAAAAATGCTTTCTTACCGAGTGAAGGAAATGTACACCTTGTTAAGGATACTGAGGCAATTAAAATGTTATTCAATTTTGGTTCCTTTTCTGATGTAGGTTGAAGCACAGTTGGGATTGCAGGATCTTGTACTCCCAATAAACCTGTAAAGTGAACAAGTTAACAGTTAATAAAAGATCTGTGTTATACAAAATGTAAGGTACATAACGAAAAACTGTTGTGCACCTTAATGAAACAGTTTTGTTGAGCTCTAATCTAATTGTTGTCACCATACAACATAATTGAAATGTTTTACATATTTAGATATAGAGATAATGGCATAATAATACATTTACGCTAGTCGATACATCAAGTTGTTTGAAATACAATACAAAGAAAATAGCTATTTTATTGAACTCGGGCCGAAATACATGTGACGGTCGTTGTGTAGCAGCGATTCACATCGCGTCATTTCCATGCAGGGTAAGTAGAGAGAATAGAGTGCATACTTATAAGTCCAGGTACTCCGATTCGCTTCTTCCACATTTATGCATCGTTTGTGGTGCGTAATTCGGACTATTCCGTCATCGTTCATTCATTCCAAACGGCCAAACCGCTTATGCCAATTTCTGAAAAATACAAACGTCGAAATTTCTAATTTCGATCTTTCAATTTTTAATAGATCGCGATTAGCTCTGCCTAAAGTATGCTGGTGTGGTTGCATTTCCGCAGTAATCAGTCTGTATTCGTTCCCACTGTACCACCGGCAACCGAAACAATGATAACGAATAAGAATGAAGGCAGGCAAGGAGAATTACAATACAAATAAACATGGATAATGTACAATTACAACTGTTATAGGTGTAAGAGTATGCGAGGCGAATATCGATCATGTTAACAATAAATTTAAAGCTGTAATCCAAGCTCATCTTGCCGATGCCGTCCTAAGGACTATATTCCTCTCCTCCGTCTGGGGTCACGCGACCACCACACACAAATAAATTACAATCCTTCCAGAATAATGTCCTGACAACCTATTACATAACGGCCCCCTCGCGTATTAAACGTCCCAAAACCGCCCTCCTTTAGAAGTTATCTCCCACCCCAGCCAACAGCCCCTGCATCATTGCAGTAATAATAATAAACACAGCGCATTTTTGCTAATGCGCTCATAAGGCATACATCATAATGGAAGAGCAAAGGATTCAAATGTACCCAGTACTCTGAATGAAATGATACAAAAGTTTAAAAAATCTGCAATAAAGAGTCGACCAGACCCCCTATGTACTTAATTATAAAACTTTTCTTCTCAAAAGTAATTAAAATGATTACCTCATAAGTAGGATTTTATGTGAAATGATTTTTTACAGATTAAAAGTGTAATGAGAGAAAAACCTATGTGTAATTAGATGTAAAAACTCTGGTAAGGAGTAGGATTGATATGGCAATCAATGCAATTGTATAGAATGTAAGTCATTCATAATTTAAATATAGGGAATGAAGTCGTGTATCATCGATGATTTGTTGTGGGGGATATAAATAAAAATTTCAAGATGGACAGCGATAACGTTAAATAAAGTGAACCATGATCAATAATAAAGAAAATAGGGGGGACCAAAAATTAGGCCTGCTAGTGGAGGCTTAACGTCCTGTCAACAATGGGCCAATAAGGCGTCATCAATCTTGTGAGGACGGACCAAGCCTCCGATGAGTAGTACGCCACGGGTACTAAAAGGGTCCAAACGCCATTGATACGCCAGGTGAAAAGAAAAGTTGGGAGTGGAGAGTGTAATGAGTAAGAGTTGGAAGTGAGAGCTCGACCAGAGAAGTTGCAGGAGAAGCGAGTGTTGGAGTTGAAAACAAGAGTTGGAATTGGAACGTTAAAAATCCGAGTTGGAAGTCGGGGAGTTAAAAATCAAAGTTGAAGATCGGAGCAGGAGATCAGAGCTGAAGATCAGAGCTGAAAGCTTACTCCTAATCGTGTAATATTCAGAAATCGAAAAAACGGAAATGTCGCACGGAATATAATACTAATGTTATAAACACTTCAAAATGAAAAATTATGTTTACACAAAAATCCCACTTAAATATCTTTTATATAAAATTACGCACAATCTGTGCGTGTAAATAATTATAAAATCATAATTTATTTAAATAAAATGATTTAAAATATAATTTTATATGGAATTAATATAATTTAGATAAAACCATAATTTATTTAAATGAAACGATATAAAATATAATTTAACGTGGAATTAATAATTATATATTTTAAGTTAATTATATTAAAATACAAATAAGATTAAAATTAAAAACTGAACTAAAATGTTAAAACAATGAATTAAAAATGGTTTATCACAATTCGTTAAAGTAATAATATTTAGCACAAACACGATTAATTGTAAATATGAAAACATTGTATGCTGTTTATTAAAATGTATGTCAAAATACGGGGAAACATACGCGCCTCCATCTTTTAGAATCATTGTATAAACCGTCGGGTAGCTCTAAAACGTATCGCAGAAACGCACATCTTCGTCGTAAGTGACAAATTATTCAAGTACGACAATAACCAATTCAAGTGTCCCTTTTTACTTCGCGGCTCAAAATCATATGGCAAACGTAAATATTGGATGGACGATGTCCATAAACATGTAGATCGTATCGCAAACATTTTTATTTTTAAATATCCGTGTAAGGGAAAATATTTTAAATGAATATAAAAAATATTATTAAAATAGCTCCATTTACTAGAATGACATATTGTATTTTACATTAAGGTTAAATATATTAGAAAATTTGTATTTACGTCAAACATACAAATCTCTTTGAGGCTTAGATAATTCATTTTTCAGATGCTGTGTTATTGAATCGAAGGATAAAGATTTTTATTTTGAAAATGTATTTACTTCAATTTCTGTTATTTACATTTTTAAATCAAATGAATATTATTTAAATTTCTACAATAACATACTTATTTATTTTCAATAAACAAAAGACGCAGTATTAAATAAATAAAAACTATCTAGTTTTGTAATATTCCGTAATATGCCGTATACGGCATATTACGGAATATTATATTATATATATACGTATATTAAGTAAGTCGGAGTACGTAGATTATGATTTTAAGGAAATGCGTAGAAATACTAGCGCAGTAGCTCGATAATACGCAAGGCATTTTTCATGAGCACGAGATCGAGTGATATGGCAGATACCGTTGGTGGATAGTGGTGTCTCAGAGCATGTTCATGGATACAAGGATCGAGTTCTTGACTTATTTATGTGCAGTCCAGAAGCCAGCACGCGTGAGGCAGCCCGGTACATCGGCCTCAGCCGTTCGACAATCTGGAGATTATTAAAGAGTGATTACTTACAACTTTACAAAGGTGCGTGTAAATTATTACCGAAGGTTTCTGTCAATTGAAGTTGCAAATAATCAGTTCGTAAGAAAAGTTCGCGAAATTCGCGAAATAGGCTTTATTGGTTCCAGGCGAATGTTCGTGCTGTGCGCTCCTCGTATTTTCAATATAGATGGTCGATGAATATACGGTCTGGCATCTTGGATGATAAAATACTTGAACCATTTTTTCTTCCACCCAGAATAACTAGTGCTAATTATTTATTCTTACAGCACGATTTACCCTCAACGTTGGAAGATACTCCACTTAGTATTTATTCGGGGAACGTGGTTTCAGCATGTTCCACAGTGGAGGTCAGTCGGTCGTTTATTAATATATATTTATTTATTTTAAATAGGTACTTATTTAAAATGCGCTTTGAATAATTTAAAAAATAACTACCGATTTGACAACACAAATTAAACTACCGGCCGAAGACAGTAAATATAGTCGTAATAATACTTTCACAAATTTCGGATGTCACTTATCACAATCAAAGCTTGACGCAGAAGAATTTACGTATTTTTTATCTCATTTCACGTTTTTTTACATATTTTATTATATTCAATGAAAATAATTGAAAAAAAAATAAACAAAAGATCGTTCATTATATTTTTTTTAAATGTTGTCAATCTCTGCATTTTTTCTACCTTAAAAAGTTAGTTGTTCAGTACGTATTGAGGTCATCTAACTTTAAAATATGCAGTAAATTATATAATACTTGAACCTTTAGAATGCGAATTTAAAAAAAAAAAAAATAGAAGGTTGATAATTCGCCAGGCAGGCAGGGGGAAAATCGACAAATTATTAAGAATATCTTTCGTTCAAAATATATCGATTTACTCATCCTTGAAGTTTGAGCAACTAGCTACGAGACATCTGTATATATCCTCCATAAACACTAATATACATTTTTTAAATATTTAAGATGTCATAAGTATTCAAAGACATTTAGTGCGTATTATATAACTCAATTTTGCATAATTTTGGAAACAGTCGGTTATGGAATAGAGATTCACAATCAAGAATAGATCCCACTCGAGAGCAGCTGTGCTCTCTGTGCTTTTTTTTATTTTCACAGAATAACCGGACAGAAGCGAAAATTCTTGTCGGACTTCCTCAGACTACACTTCCGAAAAAGGACACGTCCTCGCTAATATCTGCTAAACCTAAAGAAAAGCATCTCCTTACCGCTGTGCCGGTCGGCTTTTCTGGAGTACTCCGAGCACTCCTGCTTTATGTCGGGGAGCGAAATATCTATATCAGAGTACGGCACTCCACCGCATTCTCCTTCATCACCGCTCTCGGCTGGAGACCCTGGTTCAGGCTTGACGGCGGGAGCATCTGGGTCAGTACGGTGCATGGTTCTACAATGCTCCAGAGAGCACACGACACAGGCAAGTCAAATGACGCTTGTCCATAGACTATAGTGGTCCATAGACTATTTTCATATTACTTCATTGACGAGACCTTCGCAGGGTAGAGTATGTGATATTACGCTCATTCTTTGGTCGTTGCGCAATCAACGTAATATTATAGATAGTCACGAGGATGTGGTGGGACAGATGAAATCAAGTACGCTTTATTACACATTTATGTACAGCAAACACAAAAAAAGGAAAATTATTATCATTACTTATGTCTAACCATAAATAAAATGCGCACTCACCGACGTTGTGACGGCATGCTACGGGTGCGTGCAACGTGCTGCGTATTGGAGCCCGCCATCTTTTTTTAAAAAAAGGACAGATAGAGGGTGGGTACCCAGCACTTTCCGGGATCGGTTTAGAGGCCAGGGTTTCCTTGCCTGTTACACTCATCAAAGCTAATAAAAATACGCGACTTAAATTCTATTACATATTTCCTCCTCCCTTAAGTGCTGACTTAATTCATAAAAAATCATATAACATAAATCCATAGAACATATTTTTACATACAGATGGAAAATTAAGGTGCAGTAGTTCAAGGCAGACTTCTACTATCCTAGCGGCATTCTAAATTACCAGCCGCTTCTTATAATCCCTATTAAAAATTGCTTTTAACGGTGAGAAGAAAATAAAAAATAAATTCTTACACTCTGATCGCGGCATGTTAGCAATCCTTCCCGCGGTCGGTGAAAATCTACGATAAAGACTCAACCCGCTGTATTTCTTCAATTCTCGTTCATCCTAGAGGTATACACCGTAACAGATATACTCTTTAATCTTACATGTATAGCAGTAATGAAGATAACGACAGATTCATTCATCAGCTTTGCCACGCTAACATGACAATTTCAATAATGCAAGCAAACTTCCACAATATGAAAACCCTAAAACATCGACCAAGTACTTCTCTTCAAACTACTGCAAGGCCATATTGAATGTCCCAGCCTAGAATGCTAAACAGACAGTAACAGAAAGGCGTTATTCGACTACATCCCGGGCTTCGACCAGTCCAGCGGTCCAAATAAACCACCAGTACACTCATCGTTCGGTCGAAATCTAAAGAAGACAATCAAGCTAAAAGAACAACGACATCGGACTAGAAAGACAGCATTTAAAAAGGTTAGTGCAGTTCATATATCATATGCGTGGTGATTGTTAATCGGAAATCTGGGAACCAGCTATCGAAGGCATTTACATAAACAACCTGTAGCACCCACAAACTGATAACTTCCCGTCTCCGAGTTGTTTTCAACATATCACGTCCATGGCATAACGTCTGGATAATAATAGATTATTGAAGGGCACTATAGATCCTCATTGAAGGACACCATAGATTGACAGCGGCACTTCCGCGGTTACGGTAAGCCGTAGCGGATAGCCGCCCACGCCGTGTGCAAACAGCATCACTTCGCCGCCCTGAAACCATGTCTCCGGAAGAGGACCCGGAAGAACATCGCGAGATAATCTGAGGTAAAATTAGTTATAGAATAAGTTAGTTATAAGTATTTCCTCCTGCCCATTGAGTATAAGCTGTGATTAATAAATGTCTAATTTGTGCATCTTCCGTGTGTTCATATTCACCTGTGTTCTTCCTATAACCATGGTACTGTAGCGACTGGAATTCAAATCCACCGCCATCTCAGTCGGCATCGACGCTAGCGACAGCGCTGCCGGCTGCTGCTACAAGCCTGGCTCGATAATTCACCGCCAGGCAGTCTCTCCAATTTCATCGTTTCACAACGGCCGCCAACTCGCTTCATTTCATTTCATAATACACGTGCACCTTCTACATTTTCATTCATTCTTTAATTCTATCTGTCTTCATTGTTTTCATCATACTGCCATAATAAACCTCAACACGCTAATCACATTTATTTCATTTAACCACCGCCCTAACCCCCAAAGTACTAATAAAGGTGTGATATCTGATGGATGGGTCGCGAAGCGAACATTCCATTAGAGTGCGGGGTATCGTTCTGACGACCAATCAGGAGCATGATACATGTTCGACTAATCTAATTATAACTCCTAAAGAACCCCGACTTAAATCCCAACGACATTGTGGCAACTTATATCAGTATCTTGAATAATTCAACATATAATTCACATTACCCCTTTAGTTTTCCGATGAATCCCAGGTATAAATTTAACAAACTGCCCCTTTCCGATTCGTAAACCGAGTGCCCAAGTGCGCGCGCATACCGCTGTGTATTCAAACGCGACGGAGCTCACTCAGGCATGTGCCGCAGTGTGACATTTACAAATTAACGTGACGACAATAAAAGGTTAACCCCAGTACCTAACTATTTATTATGTCACAATATGGAAATTTCAATAAAAGAGGTGTCGAAAAATCACTTAAAATCAAGAACCAGTGACGAAGGTCTTTATCGCGTAAGCCCACCAGGAACCGTTCACCAACCTGGTCCGGCAGTCAAATATCACAATACGGAAAGAATTTTATTTATTTATTAAACTTTATTGAGGTACATGTTTTTGTTATAACAGAGGTGAATATATTATAATATAACATGATAAACATACGACACAATTATATTGCAATTAAATACTCGCAATTTATTGTGTGGGATGGAGTAGACTCCACCTCTGATACATGCAGCATTGTCGTGGCTACTTTGCTAGACTGCAGTCTTAGTTATAGTAGCTAGTATTTTTCATGCTGTTGTGGTGTTATTTAATTCAAGAAAGACATTTAATTCGACAGGAATAAAAATAAGAAAAAATAAGAAAAGAATAATGTTGATACGTGTGGAATACATCCTAAGAAACACCACCGTCACCACTGGTTTAAGTTCATTTCAGAAATGACCGCTGCCCGAATTCAGGAAATGCCCCACCGTATGGAGCTACCGGAGCCATGCATAAACGATACAATTCCATGAAATTGATCCCGACTGCGCTCTGGTTAGTTCCTCTAGTCAAGCAACGACCGATACGAGGTGGTGACGTACAAGCGGAGAGGTGCGTGCCTTCCCCCACTACACCACCGCGAGACGGGCTAAAGGACTGCGAGCGGCAGGAATAAATACTTATAAGTCCAGATACAGCGGCTCACTTCTTCGACATTCATGCATCATATGTGGTGCGTAATTCGGACAATTCCGTCATCATTCATTCATTCCACACGGCCAAAGCGCTTGAGCAAGTCTATGAAAAACATAATCACCGAAATCCTTTCAATCTTTAATCGGTCGCGATTAACTCTACATAAACCGTGTTGGTACAGTTGCACTTCCCCAGTATTTAGTCTGCATTTGTTCCTACTGTACCAGCGGTAACTGAAACAATGAGAATGAATTAGAATGAAGGCGTTAATTACAATACAAATAAATATGAATAATGTACTATTGTAATTGTAATAAATGTAAGCTGTCATAAGTATTGAGAGTCATTTAGTACCTATTGTATAGCTCAATTTGCTTTTACTTACTGCAATGACACATACATATCTCTTCCCTTACCATGTACATGCCCAGATCCAAATCCAATAGCGATAGATAAAATATGAGGAAGTGCAATATAATGAAGGATGTTTATACTACTAGACTATATTGTTGATTCAACCCAGCCAATGTTTTGTTGTGTGGGACTATTTCGAAGTGATATGCATGTTGTATTGTGGGTGCCAATGGATAGGCACTTGTGATATTGTCATCCGAGAGAGGCTATGTCACCTCTCTCAAACGTGCATTTAAAACTGCAGGCAGCAATGGGCGCCGGGGAAGGACAGGTTGAATGACAAAAACACAAAAAACAAATATCTAAATATGTATTTATTTCTACACAGGTCATGGGCAGGTGTACATTGTTAGGCTAGCTTAATTCTCGTTTAAATTCTACCTTACCACGAAAAATAACGGCGTTAACCTGCCATTCACCTCTAATATCGAAAAATATAAACCTGTATTTTTTAATGAATATTAGGCTTCGCTACCGAATGCCAAATTTGCAAAAAAAAAAGAAAAATGAATGCCTCTGCTTTCACTATGTGGTATACATGCTCAAATGCCAAATTCGGACTTACGAAGCGTGCTGTATCTTATTCCAAAGTCACACCCCCCTCTCCCACCGCAAATCCCAGGCACACCAGTAAAGCGCACGCTGTTGGAGTGAGTGCACGTATTTTTGTTGCCCCTCTTCGCGTTTTCGTGTCGTCGTGGCGTCTTCTAGTAGTTTGTTTTTAAAGACAAAGAATAAAACAAGTGTGTGTCTAGTAGGACAAATATCAGAACGCTTGATATTTGTCCAAGTTTCCGTTTACAAAAGAAGTGCAGAGATTATTTTTTCATACTTTTAAAATTAGCAATATTAACTTGGTGGTTAAGATTCATATTTTTTATTTATTATCTTAGTTTAATAACCACAATTGAGTTTAAAAAACATCTACCGGTTTCGGAAAACACCTTTTCCTTCTTCAGGATATGTCAAAACTAACTAAAAATATAGCATTGTTTTTCTATTTATCCAGAATCTATTTTTTAATTTTTTAAAAAAACAACAATTATTTAAAAAGTAAATTTAGTACCTAACTCAAATTGCTGCTCAATACAAATTTAGTCGAATAATTTTTAGGAAAAATTTTTAGAATAGGACTAGTAGTTAAATTTAGTTGGCTGTTTAGAATTTCCTGATTACTTTTACATGCTTTATTTATCTCCAACGATTCCAAATTATTTAATTTGTGACCTACACCGTTTATATGCAAAATTGACAATCCCAATTTTTTATCAAAACCATGACTATTTTCTATCAAATGATTAGGAAATTCTGAAAACCCACTACTGTTCAAACATCTCAAATGCTCCTTTACTCTTATATTAAAATTTCTACCCGTTTTACTAACATAAAATGCAGCACAATCCTTACAACTAAGTTTATAGACGCCAGAATTGTTAAATTTATCATCTTTGTCTTTAGAATTTATGAGTAAATTTCCTATACTATTATTTGTGTAAAATGCTGGTCTAATATCTCGTGGTAGGTGTTTAGATATTTGTTTCGAAAAGTTATTTATGTATAAAATCCTACGCCAATTATCATTATGTTTTTTAAACTCAATTGTGGTTATTAAACTAAGATAATAAATAAAAAATATTATTTTTTCACTTTAAAATTGAAATGAAACAAAGCAATAGTAATTCTGTTGCATGCGACGTCATGGCAATGTGGAAACGGGCGGGCTTTCCGACCAAATAAAGAAGATAGAATATAACTTTTCAGATTGGGAGAAGTTGAAAAAAAAAAATACAAAACCAAACGATCTGTAGAAAGAATAAAAGGAGTATCAATATAAAAAAGACCATCTTTTTGATTTAGCTCATGCCGATGCATTGAACACGATTACCATTGAGAAGACAGACAGTTTTTGATTGGTCAACGACAAAAAGGACGCCCTGGTTTCATTGCCAGTGTAGACAATACTAGTTTAAAAAAGAAGCCAAAACACAGAAGAAAGAAGGTCGTGTGCAACAGCATTTAGATCAAGAAAAAAACTATACAAAATTCATAAATGAAAAATGCAGACATATTAGATTAGATCAGATGATTAAAACGTGTTCGCGGTACGGCGTCGAAAAATTCACTGACGGAAGGACCGACTATCGATGATCGATCCACTTCCGTCAAAACGTAAACGCGATACGAAAAATCTCGTTGATAGACGTTTAGCTGTAAGCTTAGATTTTGCGAAATTGAGTGACAGGAAAGCAATTGTTCTTTTAACAACGACGCTCAAAAGCGCGGAATCCGATCTTTTTGAATTCAATATAAACTCATCGTCCATTCGTCGCGAGCGTACAGAGCAAAGGCAACAAGTAGCAGGGTCTTTACAAAGTGATTTCAAGCAGTATTTGCCTCTCATTATTCATTGGGACGGTAAATTGATACAACTCATCACAGGACATGAAACTGTGGATCGTCTACCAATTTTAGTGTCTGTCGATCAACTTTTGTCAGTTCCTAAACGTAGTCAAGAAACAGGGAATGCGTGTGCTTCAGCTGTGCGGAAGATGTAAAAAAAATTGCTTTGGTTAGCCTGTCGCCACCATACAATGGAATTAATGCTAGAAACAATCGTAGTAAAGGGTATTTGGTCCGTCATGTGGGTCAGGCATATTGATCAGAACAAGCTCAGCAGTCTCATCAGAGCCCGACGCTTTAAGATGCGAGGAAAATGTAGCAACAGCACAATTTTATTCGCTGAGGTACAGTTGAACGATTAGCACCCTCGTGATGACCACAAGGAGTTGTTATAACTTGCGATTATATTTTTGGGAGGCAGGCCTAACAAAGGAATATTATTCCGAACCCCAGCTGGTCTTCATCGTGCACGATGGATGGCAAAGGGAATTTTCAAAGTTTGAAGACCGGTTTAAATTAACACAACAAGAACTCGAAGCGATTACCGAAATTTGTGTTTTCGTAATTATAATTTATGTGAGATGCTAGTTTAAAGCTCCTGCTGCATGTCCGGCACGAAGAAACGATTTGTGGTTTTTTAAAAGAAATCAAAAGCTTTGAAAACATACACGTATGCATATAATATTCATATCAATTCATAAGTAGGCGCAATTTATTTTTGAAAGGTGACAATTAATCATTGAAAATGTCTACGTACAAAATTATATTCACAGAACGGGTTAGAAAACCATTTTACAAATATTTTTCTACACAAAAATCTCTGACATGTAATCAAACAGAGCATGAAATCTTGCACGTCATAAGGTTGCAGGGAAATACTGTAGGAATGCTCCGACCATTGGCAAAAGAACAATAATTAATAAAATATGTAAATTATAAAAGAATCTTAGAGGCAAAAAGTCGGTTAACATAAAAAACCTGTGAAGATGTTCTTTATCACGTAAGCGCACCAGTGTTTCCGTTGCCTTCATTTTCCGTGCGTAAGCACATGACGTTTTAGGCTACCTTTATATTTGCACGAATAATTACACTGGGAACATGAAAAGAGTTTCTCTAAAGTGTGCGAAAGAACATGATTTTTTAAGTTTTCTTTCCGATTGCACGAGAAATTGCACTGTAAGCATTTATAAAGTTTCTCCTCAGAATGTGAAAGCAAATGACATTTTAAGGATCTTTTCTGATTGCACGAATAATTACACTGAGAACATTTTAATAGTTTCTCTCCAGTGTGCGTGAGCATATGACTTTTTAAGGATCCTTTCCGATTGCACGAATAATTGCACTGGGAACATTGAAAAAGTTTCACCTTAGAATGTGAAAGTAAATGAAATTTTAAAGATCCTTTCTGAATGCACGAATAATTACACTGAGAACATTGAAATAGTCTTTCTCTAGTGTGCGTGAGCATATGACTTTTTAAAGCACCTTTCAGATTACACGAATAATTGCACTGTGAACAAGAATAGAGTTTCTCCTCAGAATGTGAAAACACGTGTCTCTTTAAGTCAGCTATCCGATTGCATGAATATTTACACTGAGAACATTGAAATAGTTTCACTCCAGTATGCGTAAGCAAATGTATTTTTAAAGCTTCTTTCCGATTGCACGAATAATTGCACTGTGAACACGAAAATAATTTCTCTGCAGTATGGATCAGCACATGTCTATTTAAGGTTTCTTTCCGAATGCACGAATAATTACACTGAGAACATTTAAAAAGTTTCTCTCCAGTGTGCGAAAGCACGTGAAATTTCAAGTACACTTTTCGATTACACGAATAATCACACTGAGAACATTGAAAGAGTTTCTCTCCAGTGTGCGTCAGCACATGAAATTTTAAGTATCCTTTTCGATTGCACGAATAGTTACACTGAGAACATTGAAATAGTTTCTCTCCAGTGTGCGTAAGCACATGAGTTTTTAAGGCTCCTTTCAAATTGCACGAATAAGTACACTGAGAACATTGAAAAAGTTTCTCTGCAGTGTGCGTCAGCACATGAAATTTAAAGAATCCTTTTCGATTGCACGAATAATTACACTGAGAACATTTAAATAGTTTCTCTCCAGTGTGCGAGAGAACATGAAATTTTAAGTACTCTTTTCGATTGCACGAATAAGTACACTGAGAACATTGAAATAATTTCTCGCCAGTATGCGTGAGCAAATGTATTTTTAGGGCTTCTTTGCGATTGCACGTATAACTGCACTGTGAACACGAAAATAATTTCTCTCCAGAATGGATCAGCAAATGCCTATTTAAAGCTTCTTTCCGATTGCATGAATAATTACACTGTGAACATGAATAGACTTTTTCCAGAGAATGTGAAAGCACATGCCTATTTAAGTCTCTTCTCCGAATGCACGAATAATTACATTGGGAACATGGAAACAATTTCTCTGCAGAATGGATCAGCACATGTCTATTTAAGTCTCCTTTCCGATTGCACGAATAATTACACTGTGAACATGAAAATAGTTTCTCACCAGTGTGTAAAAGCACATGCCAATTTAATGCTCCTTTCCGATTGCATGAATAATTACACTGTGAACATGAAAATAGTTTCTCTCCAGCGTGTGTAAGCACATGCCTATTTAAGTCTCCTTTCCGATTGCACGAATATTCGCACTGGGAACATGAAAATAATTTCTTTGCAGTGTGGATCAGAACATGTCTATTTAAGTCTCCTTTCCGATTGCATGAATATTCGCATTGGGAACATGAAAATAATTTATCTGCAGTGTGGATCAGCATATGTCTATTTAAGTTTCTCTTCAGATTGCATGAATAATTGCACTGTGAACATGAAAATAGTTTCTCACCAATTGGGATTGTAGGATCTTGTACTCCTAGGAGACCTGTAATGTGAATAAGTGGACAATTAGGAACAGTTCTGTGTGTTTTACAAAATGTAAGGTACATAACGTTAAACTGTTGTGTAACTTAGAAATAAAAAAATCCATGGAATACAACAATTCCAAAAAGAGAGCGATGAAGCATTTGTTGTGCTCTAATCTAATCGTTGTTAAAACACAATACGATCTGAATGTTAACGATAGGTTGGTAATCCTGGCAACATCTGGTTAGATGTTCGGATTTTCAAAAACATTTATTCTTCTTAATGACATCTGGTGAAATTCAACATAAATTTAAGTAACTGTATTTTCAAAATATATGCAATAAAGTATATGATGTGTAAATCTACCTCAATAATTCTGACCCATAACCGACTATTTCAAATTTTCGATGACATTTAAGTATGCTAATATATGTTCAATAAATAAATATAAAAATTGTTCACCTATTCCAGTAAGATTTAAAGTTATATAATAGGTAAATAAAAACGACGTTTGGAATAACTAAGAAATTCAACTGAATTAGCACAAAGGGTTTTTTTTTAACCGTGGCAAGACAACTTAAGTTTACCTTCTTATTAAATGATTATATGTACCGAGCGTATTCCAGAATCAATCAATATCTGTAAAGGGATACCGCCTGCACAGATAACTGGGCCAACCATAAAGACGTTTAAGTACCGACGGCATGTAATAATACAAACGCGGTCAGTAGCACTCGACGTCAACGAGGGACAGCTCTAGATATTACATCCAATTTCAGTTCGGACACCTAGCAATAACCTCGACTTTTATACAAGCAAGTAATTAATTCAGCGCATCAGTATGTAATTTATGTTCTTGAAACCTGCCGCTGCCACACACTCACATCGAAATACATCCTCAAATATTTAAACACAAATACGAACTGCAATATTTTCCGTAATATAAAATAATATTAAAGTATCTGGTATTGGGGCATCAACACCCTCACACGAATCATATTGAAATATAAATGCATCTGTCAACATACATATTCTCACACAATCGATACGCCATAGTCGCGAACCTCGATAATCATAAGGATTTATACAACTCTATTTGCATAATTTTGGAAACAGTCGGATATGGAACTGAACACAATCAACAAGGAAATTACTTTAAAATAATACCAATTGCTCCGATTTTGTTCATCTTTCCCCCGGCATAGTTGAGTGCCCTGATTACACAAATGAAATCAAATTAAAGTACTAGCAAGTATTAAAAAAAATATAACACTTTAAAGCTTCAAAATTTTACGTTACATTAGATATTTAAAGCCATAGATAATAGATGTTTCAATGTACGTTTACCGTAGATTGGAAAGAAATAAATTAATACATGAACCGTGACAAGTAGCTGAATTTAATTAGCCAAAATTGATTTGTAATCATAACATACAACATAGAAATATAATTATAATTTAATAACCAAACCTTAAACTAAAACTAGAATTTTAATTATAATAAAACAGTCAAATCTAACCTATTAGAAATAGAACCTCAAAATATAAATGTAATTTTAATTAAACAATCAAACGTTGCCTTAATGAAAATATGATTAGGTATCGTATTCGGTAAGTCAATCCCTTATATTTATCTAAGGTAAACGTAATTTGGCGATACATATAAATGAAGTGGTTGAAAACACTAATTTCTATGGACTTATATGTCAAATTACCGTGAAAATTCGAAACTTTAAAGTGTAATAGCCTTTTTAATACTTGCGAGAGCCTTACATCAGGGCACTCCAATATACCAGGGATAAAATGGACAAAATCGGAGCCATTGGCGATATTGTAAATAATAGCCCGAGAAAGAAATGATCCCATTTGAGCGGAGAAGAGACTTAATAAAGGACACGTCCGGG
Organism: Eubasilissa regina; assembly: GCA_022840565.1. NCBI lineage: Eukaryota > Metazoa > Arthropoda > Insecta > Trichoptera > Phryganeidae > Eubasilissa > Eubasilissa regina. The sequence continues at coordinate 1,306,059 of JAINEB010000026.1, forward strand.
ACAATGTCTGCTAAAGCATCTCCTTACCGCTGTGCTGGTCAGCCTTCCTGGAGTACTCCGCGCACTCCTGCTTTATGTCGGGGAGCGATATATCTATATCAGAGTAGGGCACTCCACCGCCTTCTCCTTCATCGCCGCTCTCGACTGGAGAACCTGGCTCAGGTTTTACGGCAGGAGCATCTGGGGCAGCACGGTGCATTGTTTTAGATTCTAGAATCTCCCAGCGAGCACGCAACGACACAGCACGTGGTAGATTAACGTCAAACGTCCCTAGTCCATAGACAAGAGTGATCCATAGACTATTTTTATATTACTATATCGACGAGACCTACGCAGAGAATATGAGCCGAGTGATTTGGTTGGATATTGATAGGCCTCGCTATCACATTTATTAGACGCAGAATCAAAAATAAATATATAAAATTGCATCTTGTCAGTACATAGAAATCGCCGACAACAGGCCCATATAAACGGGACCGGACGTCTTGACAAAAAAACCCGGCAGATCGTTCAAAAATGAATAACGGTTGTAATGGCTTACAGCCCAAGTATTGTGCAATACACATTAAGATGCGATAACAAAGATAACGGGAATATGATAAAGGTTTCTCGAGATGCAATCAAAAATGTAAGGGCGCGTATTGTTTCGAAAGGATGCATCCTGTTAACAGATAAACCGAAGGTTTGTGACTAGATATAAGATTCTGATAAATAGTGTAAGATATTTAATTTAGGTGTAAATAATTAGAGTATAAGATTCATTATAATTAGCGGTAAGACGAAGGAGGAATCCGGTTGGATCTGAGCTAGGTGTGGCTTCACGAAGAAGCGGTTAGACCAAAGGAATAGTAGCCCGTTCCATGACGGAAAAGCGGCATTTCAACATATGGGAGACACCCCATTTTCAAGGGAATAAGAAGGGCCGACGCACGGTCCGGAGGTCGGTTGTAGTAGCATTAAATAAATGCCAATCTGGCGGCGAATGTGTAGGACCATATACAAGCTTTTGTTTATGGGTCCTGGGTAAACAGCAGATTTACAGCAATCTTTCAATTTGCAAGATGTCTCTCCGGATGACTCATTACATTTTCGGAATTTTATTGTTTCAATTTCTTATTTTTATTTATTCATCCGAACCATAACATCATTCGAAGATTTATCCATTTGGCTTACTTTGAACATTCTTCTGTAGATCCACATCTCAAACGCTTCAAGTCGTCTTACTATTTCTTCGGTAAATGTCCATACTTCCATTCCTTAAAATATAATCAAGAACACTTAGTATCTAATTATTTGCATTCATAGTCTATGGTTGAGATGATGACTGTAGAACATGCGGATCGAGGTTGCATGAGTATTGCATTTGATTTCGACAGAAAAATCTCATCTTTCTTTTATATTGCAACCCAGGTTTATAATACATTGCATCTTCTCCAATTTATTTCAAGCAATATAAAGCTGTTCTTTGTCATCAGCGTTATATTAGGTAATGAGCATATATTTTGTTTTAGTTGTATTAAGTTCTAACCCGAAAGTCTCCCATGTGTTGTAACATTTGAAATCACGCGCGAAGACCGAAGGCGACATCTACCGACGCGAGCTGGTGCGGCCGGTAGAGCGAGGTCGGAGGAAGGAGGGGGACTTGGTAACGAGCGCCCGGAGAGAGAGAGCTGTATCGAGGCGGACGCCATGCAGCGCTCTGCCGAGATCTGAGTATTGGTGAAACAGATTGAGAAATGGCGACAAATAAGACTGAATTTAAAAATCACGGAAGAACAAGAGATATTTGGGCCCTGTTCTGTCCGTGGGCATCCAGGAAGGAAGGACTCTTCGCGTTGTATTTCATTCACGGCAGGAACAAGAGATATTTGGGCCTTGTTCTGCCCGATAATGTCAATAAAGGAAGGACTCTCCGCGGGAACGAGCGGGAGGCTGCGAGCGAGTATGGAAGCGGGATGAGCACCGTCCACGCTTTGACGTCAAGATTGGTCCACTGGAAGCCTCCAGAAGACGAGATGATGCCTTGGTCCGGCCACGGAAAGATCGGAATCCCTCTGCGTGTAACAAAGACAATTTTCCCTGTTCTGTGAATAAAGTGTAAATAATGTGACTAAGGTGTTATTATTGTCTGAGACCTCCCCCACACATCTGGATAGGCATTCTGACACCAACCCTTATGTACCCACAGACTGATTTTAGCTGGTGGAATTGTGCGCTGGATGCCAATAGCGGAAGAAGGCGGCACGGCGTGACAGTGTTCAATATTTGGTTCAGCAAACGTTGTATATCTTCAATGTTTCTTGCCTGAAGTACCGTATCATCTGCATAACGCTGATTGATTAAAATATTTTCATTTATAATGATTTCTTGAGTAGCACCTTGAATATTAGTTGAACAACACGGGTGAGAGAGAAATAGAATACATCCCTGCCGCATGCCTCTCTTTATTTCAACTATGTCTGTTAGACATTGTTCTACCCTTACATCTGCTTTCTGTTTCCAATAAAGATTTCCTATTATTCTAATGCCTTTGTCATCAATCCCAGAAGCTCACAGTATTAATATCTTTATCACGTCTAGCTCTGTCAAATGCTTTAATGAAGTCAATGAGGAATGCATGTACATTCGTATTCAAATCTCAACATCTTTGGATTAACACTTGCATACCAAATAACGCCTCTCGAGTACAAACGTATGTAGCGACCGGAATTCAAATCCACCGCCATCTCAGTCGGCATCGACGCTAGCGACAGTGCTGCCGGCTGCTGCTGCAAGCCTGGCTCAGAATTCACCGCTAGGCACTCTCTCCAGTTTCAGCGTTTCAGGACGGCGGTCTTGCTGGCTCGCGAGAGCCGAGCGAGACCGCCAACCCGCTTCACATCATTTCATTTCATAATATACACGCACCTTCTACATCATTCATTCATTCATTTCATTATATGTCTTTCTTGTTTTTATCATACTGTCACAATAAACCGCAATACGCCAAATCACATTATTTTTCATTTAACCACCGTCCTAACCCCCAAACGTATAATAAATTTCGTGGTTTCAATAAGCTTGAAATAGTTCCAAGAATAAAAACTATTTTTAGTCAAATATTGTTCACCTTTCAAGCTCCCAGAATGTACAATCATATTGGAAATAAAATTAGAACTTTAAGCAACATTAAGGTTTTTAAAAGCGATGTTTCAAGTTGGTTATTGCAATTAGGAAGAGCAGATGCAAACTTTTTTATATAATAAAATATTTGTTATAACTACTTTTGTGTATTTTGGTTTTGGATATTTCCATCTAACTTATATGTCCTTACGCCATATTGTATTGCACATTGGTATTTTTTTTTTCTCTGTATATATATATATACATATATATAACATATATGTATATGTATTCTATCTTATTATGTCGCCCTCAATTAGTTTTGATTTTGTGAAATGTATTTGTTTGCCAATTTTCCCTAAAACAGGCTTGCCTAGTTGGGCAATGCATTTAAAATGATTGTAAAAATATGTTATTGTTGATGTTTGGTAAATAAATAAATAAAATTTCTATACACATTGATAATTTATTGTAGTATTAATTATATTGTCTAAGAAAATCTTACATTTAGACGCAGATAAGGAATTTTCTCATGCAGGTTAATAATTTATTATATAACTACATACAATACTTTTTTAGATAATTATTTAAAAAATAAAAACCTTACCACTACTGCAATTGCATGCAATAATTATTTATTTCTATATCTATGTTGATATACAATTTATTCACAGTGGAATCACGCATACATATAAAATCATATCCGCCCATCGGGCCTAAATTGATGTCCTTATTTGATCATCTGTAGGCGTGAGATCTCGGCATTCGAAGACTCACTGACCGATGAGCGTGTATAAGATGTCAATTTGTAGCGCACAATCCTCTCTCTCTCTACCTCCTTTGGGAAACTTCGCTAGGTGTTAAATCTTGGTGCAATATAGATATGAACATCTCAATAACAATAAAATAAGTTAACAATTTAAGCTAGAAACGATAACGCGAATTGAAGCATTTGAGATGTAGATTTATAGAAGAATGCTCAAAATAAGCTGGATTGATAGTCACTAATGAAGATGTTGTGGCTCGCTTGAATAAAGACAAATTAATATATAAAAGGATAAAAATCCGAAAACACAGAGACATGAGACATCTAGATAATTTAAGATCTTGCACAATATATAATGCAGAGAAAGAATGCTGGAAGTAGGGGACTTAGAAAAAGGAGAACGTCGTGATTGAAGAACCTAAGGCAATGCTTTGACCAGTCCACTGTAGTTTTTCCAGGATAATAAACTACGTCTGTTAAATGGAAACGGCACGAGAAGAAGAATAACAGTTAATGTAAGCCCATCCGACCCACCCGAAATGTAAATTTAAATGATTGACTTGTGTACCTCACTGGATCAAACACTGTTCAACCCCTCCATTCATTTTCATTTTCTTTTAGCATGCGTAAACACATGTCATTCTTTCCGATTTCAAGAATAATTGCACTGTGCCCAAAACCTATAACATTTTGCCAAACAGGTTGAAATAATTCTCTATGGACGAACTCAAACACCGTCTCAGGAGCTGGGTGTTGGCAGAAAGGAAACTCAGATAAGATTCATGGAAATTATCACATGAACAGAACATCATTTCTTTATTTTCATTTTCTGTTTTGCATAGTGTTTCAATCATATATTTTACTTATTTATTATTTTATTAGCATTCTTTGATAACACTCTTTCTTATTTAATATTTTTGGTTTAGATAAAAAAAAATATATGTATAATTTGAGGAGCTTATTGGTGTAGTGGTCAAGACCTAGTGATCTAGCGGTCGGGGGTTCGCGCCTCGTTCCAGGACACCAGCAAGTTAGTCCTATTTTCATAGCACAAGCGTTTAGCTTAGTTTAAAAATAGTAAGAATATTGATGTGACACGTATCCCGTGTACGCATCTCGATATAAAAAAAATAAAAAATTAAAATAATAATAATAATGGTTTTCATATTTGTATTATAGACAATATATGAACCTGTCTCCTTTAGTACAGACTTTGGTCAAGTTAATAAAATAGTGAACATCTCTTATATTATGAAGCTTGTTAGCCTTTTTCGTATATTTATAAGAATGTCTATAATATATAATATGTACGTATATTAAGAATATTAACAGAATAAAAAAAGTTTCTCCCCAGAATGTGAAGGCAAATAACATTTACGACCTTTTCAAATTGCCATATCGGAACAGCAAAAAATTACTCTGCAGTGTGTATCAGCATATGTCTATTTAGGGTTGATTTACGATTGCACGAATATTTACACTGAGAACAAGAAAATAATTTCTCTGCAGTGTGGATTAGCACATGACTTTTTAAATATCCTTTATGATTGCACGAATAATTGCACTGTGAACATGAATAGAGTTTCTCTTCAGAATGTGAAAGTACATGACATTTAAACGATATTTTCTGATTGCACGAATAAATACACTGAGAACATTGAAATAGTTTCTCTCCAGTATGCGAAAGCATATGACTTGTAAGACTTCCTTTATAATTGCAAGAATAATTACACTTAGAACATTGAAATAGTTTCTCTTGAATATGCGTAAGCACATGACTATATAAACTTCCTTTATAATTACACGAATAATTGCACTGTGAACATGAATAGAGTTTCTCCCCAGAATGTGAGAGCATATGATATTTTAACGAACCTTTCTGATTGCACGAATAATTGCACAGAGAACAATGAAATAGTTTATTTTTAATGTGTGTAAGCACATGACTTTTTAAGTACTCAATTCGATTGCACGAATAATTACACTGGGAACATGAAATTTTTTTCTCTGCAGTGTGGATCAGCACATGTCTATTTAAGTCATATTTCCGATTGCACGAATAATTGCACTGTGTACATGAAATAAGTTTCACTCCAGTATGCGTAAGCATATGCCTATTTAGGTCTCCTTTCCGATTACACGAATAATTACACTGGGAACATGAAATTTTCTTATCTGCAGTGTGAATCAGCACGTGCCTATTTAAGGCTTCCTTGAATTTGCATGAATAATTACACTGTGAACATGAAAATAATTTATCTGCACTGTGGATCAGCAAATGTCTATTTAAGTATTCTTTCCGATTGCACGAATAATTGCACTGTGTACATGAAATAAGTTTCACTCCAGTGTGCGCAAGTACATGGTTATTTAAGTCTCCTTTCCGATTGCACGAATAATTACACTGGGAACATGAAAATAATTTCTCTGCAGTGTGGATCAGTACATGTCTATTCAAGTCATATTTCCGATTGCACGAATAATTGCACTGTGTACATGAAATTAGTTTCACTTCAGTATGCGTAAGCATATGCATATTTAGGTCTCCTTTCCGATTGCACGAATAATTACACTGGGAACATGAAATTTTCTTATCTGCAGTGTGAATCAGCACGTGTCTATTTAATGCTTCCTTGAATTTGCATGAATAATTACACTGGGAACATGAAAATAGTTTATCTGCAGTGTGGATCAGCAAATGTCTATCTAAGTATTCTTTCCGATTGCACGAATAATTACACTGGGAACATGAAAATAATTTCGCTGCAGCGTGGACCAACACATGTCTATTTAAGTTTCTTTTCAGATTGCATGAATATTTGCACTGTGAACATGAAAATAGTTTAACTCCAGTTGGGTTTGCAGGATCTTGTACTCCGAAGAGACCTGTAATGTGAACAAGTTAACAGTTAACAACAGTTATGTTTTAAACAAAATATAAGGTACATAACGTAAAACTGTCCAACCCGTAAAAAATACAGAATTTTTTGTTCTGTAATCTAATCGTTGTCACCACACAGCATAATTTGAATATTTACCATATTAAGGATCAATAACCCTGGTAACATCTGGATAGATGTTCGCGTTTTCAAGAACATTTATTGTTTATTGTAACATCTAGTGATATCCAATATAAATTTTAATATCTGTCCAGTATTTTTCAAATATATGTGAAAAATAATATGATGTTTAAAAGTGAGAACTGTCACTTGTTTGTGTATACGTGTGTGTGTCAGTTACGCGAGTGCGAGTGTGAGTGTGGGGAGCGAATCTATATAAGCCGCAGTGCCTTTGGGAAAAGCTCTCTCATTTATGCGACTTCCAATTGTAAATACTATTCCTGAGTGTAAATCTTATATGAATCTATGTACTTAAAGGGTTTATTTTTCGAAAAAAAATTGTTTAACGATGCCAAGAATACTTAGACTGGCCTTTCTATAATTTATATGATTATATATACCGAGCGTATTTCTGTGAAGGCCTACCACTAATCATCTGCGAACACGAAGCTGGGCCAGCCATAGAGACGTTAAGTTACATAAGTTAACAATACAAACGCGGCCAGTAGCACTCGGATAGACTAAATCACGATCAGTCTACCTATCAAAATCGTTTTCTATCTCAGAACGGGCACCTAGCAATAACGTCTACTTTTAAACAAGTAACTCAAGCAAATTCAGGGCATCAGGTTCTTGTGACATGCCGCCTGCCACATACCCACATCGACATTCATCCTCTAATATTTCGGCATAAATACGAGGCGCAATATACTCCGCAATACAAAAGTATTTGGCTTAATGTTGAGGCATCAATACACTCACACAAATCACATTATATTTGTCTTCAAATCCATCTGTCAACATATATATTCTTACACAATCGATAATCCATAGTCGCAAACCACGATAATCATGCGTTCTCCAAATATCTGAGATGTTATCAATATTCAGATAATCAGTTGACGCGACTTCTTCGATATTTAGTGCGTTTTAAATAACTCAATTTGCATAATTTTGGAAACAATCGGTTATGGAATTGAACACAACAAATAAGAATAGATCCCACTTGAGAACGGATAAAGGACGCGTCCGGGACAATGTCTGCTAAATTTAAAGAAAAACATCTCCTTACCGCTGTGCTGTTCCGCCTTCCTGGAGTACTCCGAGCACTCTTGCTTTATGTCGGGTAGCGATATCTCTATATCAGAGTAGAGCACTCCACCGCCTTCTCCTTCGTTGCCGCTCTCGGCTGGAGACCCTAGCTCAGGCTTGACGACAGAAGCATCTGGGGCAGCTCGGTGCATGGCTCTATAATCTCCTAGCGAGCATGAGATACGAAGTAAAGGAACGTCAAATGACACTTATGGCTATGGATATAAAAGATAGACTAGAGTGGTCCATAGACTATTTTCGTATTACTACATCGACGAGACCTTCGCGGGGTAGAGTACGGGCACTGTAAGAGTACAGCTCGAATTTTTCCACACGCATCTGGCTGATTGGGCTAGATATATTGTATTCAAAACCGATCTGATACAGTAAAATATACACTCACTTGCAAGCCAAGCAGTGAATAATTTAAATGAACGCTGAATGGCGTCATATTGGACTAGGCGACACTATTTCTTCAAATGCGTCTCTGCGCAGATAATTTCAGCCGTATACTTACACTGGCTATACTTTACCTAGAGAGGAAGGAGCTCCCGAGAGCGATGAGGCTTATTGTTATTATTGTATACTCTCTTCATTTTATTTTACTTAAGGACTTTACCACCCTTTAAAAATGATTATTATTGATATTATAAAGATCAAATGTGGCAAGTTTAGAAAAACTATGACAATTTATGTTAGCCGGGAGTTTAGTGTAACTTTCTAAATGATCATTGTAAATTTTTTTGTTTCGCGTTAGATAAACAAAAAAGGCATGTTCTAGGGTCTCGTCCTTCGTACCACATTGACACATCGGGCTGGCTGCTGGGAGGCTACTTTGCAATACTCAATTCCCATTTTACTGATAATTGAGATTGCTCTCTTGAAAACTTCCATTCCAGGGAGTGCGGGAAATAATTATGTGTATGTTTATGAGTTGATTACCCTTGTCAATATTTGTATCAATCCATTGTAAAGTCTAAATAAAAGTGTACGCTTTGTAACAAAATTGAATCTGACACATTGAAACCTTGAAGGTTACTGTATACGAAAATTAATCATTCAATATTCCGCCATTTTGGTGATGGGAGTTCGTCCAATGATAGTCTAGTTGTTTAACACTTAATACGAAAAAATTTCACCACCAAAGTGACAGATTTCGAATGCTTAGGCGAAAATATCCATAGATAATGTTTAAAATACAGCATATGTCATGATTATTTGTCACGCCTACAGACATCTTTCTCAATGCTTTGACTGTAGTAAATTTAATATATCAACAAGCCATAAAGGATTTTTACTACCGGCGTTAATAAAAAGTTACTGTAGTATAAATTTACCATAGTAAAAAGTTATTACTGATCACACAAATGGCTCTTAGTAACCATTAAGTTTCAACACTAATAAGATTTTAATATAATGGGTAATTTGTAGAAAAAGACAGATATATAATTTTTACAATCTAAGAAGACAATATGGGGAGAGATACATTTTTGGTATTTTAACATTTATATAATGTTCGCGTGATTCTACGAAGTAGTTACGCTTTACACGAATGATATTTTAATTAATTTTAGAATCAAAAAACAAAGTGTTTTACTTTCACATGTCGATACCCTGATTCGCAAAACAGCTAAGTCAATTTTTCTAAAATGTTTAGGAGCAACAAAAAACTGTTTAATTTTGTAATTAAACGGATTACGAAAATTCCAAAATACTCTTTGATAGATTGTTTATGCAGAAATAGGGTGGCTGAGTAATTTTATTGATATTTTGATTTATCTCGTACTTCATTCTTTTCATTTTCAGCGCCGATAAATCGGCGTTTATTTTTTATAACAATATTATTTTTATAGCTTGCATTAATATAAAATTTTTAGTACAAATATTATAATTCATTTTATTTATCTACCTACCTTGCTAGATACATGTAATACCTGTTCTGAGGTAGGTAGCCATACGGTTCCATGAGCTAGAATATAAGTTGGTAAAAATCTGAAAAATCAAAAGGAGACAAGTAGAGATAATAAGTAAATTGAACAAAGTAAATTTTTGATACATACTAAAGATATGTAAGAAGTAAAAGAAAAAAAACAAACAAAAAAAAAATAAGCAGTGAGCAAATAAAACATGATAAGTAACGAAAATTAGTACTTTGGATAGAGTTAGCTGCTTTGATGATGAAAATATCGATATGGTCCTATTCTGTTCTACTCATTCTCTACTCTCTAGCATTTTTTTAATGCTAATAGGTAGCTATGCCACTCCATCTGTTATAAGTGTCAGACCAGTTGCCGAGCCAGCTTGGGAGTAGACACTAAGTCAACCTAGAAGCAGTCGTCAACGACGCCATTTCGCCATCACACTCATTAAAATAAGCTGTAGATTTAATTAGAGTTAACTTTGAATAAAAATGTAAACCTGCCAATGACGTGTGTATTATTAAATACATAAATGAATATTTTAATTTGCATTGAAAATCTTTTCGCGTTTTCCGTCCTTCCTTAGTTATTATCGTTACCCGTAATTTTGATTGTAGAAAGCGGCAAAATATTATTCTTGGTTTCCCATATGACAACGATTTAAATGCAAATGAAAGTGGTACCTACCTAACGTATAGGCGTTGATACAACCGGGGCCACGTCGTGTGCGCCATTCAGTTCGAGTCGGGGTTCGTCTAGGAGTCATGATTCATACCATGCTCCTGATCGCTCATCAGAACGGTACACCGCACTCTAATAGAATATTCGCTTCGCGAACCATCCATCGGATATCATGCTGTCATTATTACCGTGGTCATAGATAAGGATACAGGTGAATATGAACACGCGAAGATACACATTATACATTTATTAGACACATGCTTACATTTACGGGCAGGTGGAAATACTTATAACTAACTTAACATAAAGCTCATTCTACCTCGGATTGCTCGGCGACGTTCCTTCGGAATCTTGTTTCCGGCCGGCAGAGTGATGCCGCTGGCATCCGGCGTGAGCGGCTATCCGCTGTCTGCTCTGTTGGACAGCGAACCGGTCTGGGCGGCTGCTCCTGAGTGGGTTGCGATGAACCGTGGCTGCTTCCTCCGTCGATTTCAATCCCAACTGTGGTTGCCTTGACGTCTCTTTGACGATTCACTCCTCCGGACCTTGTTTTATAACTGCGTGCTTCCGACTTCTTTTCGACTGGCCTTCGACTTCCTTCCTACAACTCCCTTCCGAACCTCGTTTCTTTCGTCCTCCCAGACCTCATGTCCGACTCACTACTCTGGGTTTACAACTTCCTTCCGAACCTCGTTCCCTCGTCCTTCCGGACCTCATGTCCGACTCCGGGTTTACAACTGCGTCTCACCACTCCGGGTTTACAACTTCCACTGTTTTTTACGACTCATGCCTTCGACTCTCTACTCCGGGTTCACGAATTCAACTCTCTTCTTGTACAACTCATACCTTCGACTCCACTCCGGGTTTACACCTTCAACTTCCGTTTTGCGACCCCATCCCTCCGTCTTCGACTGTCCGCGACTGTTTTTCGACTCTTTATCCGAGTTTACCACTGCGACTCACTCTCACAACTCCATCCCTCCGACCGTCTTCGACTCTAACTCTTCGACTGTCCGACTTCAACTGTCTTTTAGAAATGGCGTCCTGGCCCTTTTAAAGAAACCGTGGCAAGGGGGTATTTCCCGCTCGGGATCGGTCCGTCCTCACAGGATTGGCGACGCCTCATTGGTCCATCCGTTGACATCTTCGCTACACCCTCGCTTGTAGGCCTAATTTTCGGCTCCGCCCACTTTCTTCGTAATTAATTATAGTCCTGCCTTATCACATAAAATCCAATAATACACTGTTCATTTAAATTGTCCACAAACATATATAAACTATTACTAACTCATATTCTATACATTTTTCACATTAGCTTACCAGAATTATCACTATCTCTATTTACCTCTAAGTACATCAATCAGTATAAAATACAATCAGTTTAAGAACATTTCACATTCAAGATCCTAATTAAGAGCTAATCAATTTATTCATTTTTTATTGCCTCTTGAGACATTATAATTAGTACACATGGGATTTCTTTATTTCAGCTTTATTACATCGTTTTGTGAGTGGTTTTCGCATTACCTACACTTGTACCTATAACATAATTTCCTCACCTGCCCAGTTATAAATACATTATAGTTATATTGGTTTACATTGCAATCTCTCTGCTTGCCTTCATTCTTATTTGTATTAGTCGACTCGATTATAGCTAGTAAATTCAAGAACGAACGGCGACTGAATACTGCGGAAGTGCCACTATACCCGCACACTTTGATTAGATCGAATCGTGATCGATCTGAAACTTGCTCACACGGTTAATCCGTACTAAATGAATAATTGACGACGGATTAGTCCGATCTACGCACCACATGAGGAGCATGAATATGAAAGATGTGAATCCGCGTACACAAACTTATTCGTACGCGTCCTATTTTCTCTGCCTACCCCTACGGAAAAAAGACGCGATAGTCAGTCGTCGCTCACGATGGCCCTTCCGCACGTGGGTGCTGGCCCACATGCAACAAAAGATGCTTTATCACCCCGGAGTCAATTATCCTCGGGCAGAAAAAACGCACCCGCTTCTTAATGGTTCCCTTTTTTTCTGTGCGGTCATTGTTTTATTGTCGACCCCCTAATTTACTGGCGGTACATTATTACTAGGTTGCTCCCGAGCGTGATATTTCTCGGAACGATTTCTTCTCGGACAAAAGGCAACCGATTGACTCCATAACATATTGCGTCACACGTGTGGTCATCCCTCGCAATTGCGGAAGAGATAAATATTCCCGATGAATGGCCTAGGAAACAAAGGACAGCTTTCCAATGACGGAAGAAAAGGTCCTCGTGTGACGTGCGTTCTCGCGAAATGCACTTCCAAGAAAACAAAGTATCCGCAGATGACAAATAATGATAGGTCGGTCCGAATCAAAATCGGCTCGCGACACAGATTACCGTTCAGGCATATCAGTGTGTATGATATGCCTAAGCCTGAAGTGACGCGAAGTTATCACATTTATTAGCCGAATAAATGAAATAGAATAAAGGCGGGAAATCGCATCTCGCAAAAGCATGCAGGTCTCCGACGGCAGACCCATATAAACGGGACCGGACGTCCCCCAACAAAAAAAGAACCTAGCGGGTCGTGCAAAATGCGAGTTGCACCCATAGTGACCTTCAGCCCACGTGTTGTGCAATGAATGGAAAATGACGAGGGCTAAAAATAACGGGATTATGAAGGTTTCCTGAGAAACAAAATAGCAGATCTCTAAGGGCGCGCATTGTTTCGAGGAGACGCATCCTGCCGAAGGATATAACCGAAGGTCGTAGGGCCATTAAAGCTGGACCCATTGTACTGGCGAGAATAGGAAATGTACCGTTGCGTGTCTGTTAGCGAGCGTTCAGGGTCGGGACGTGACTAGAACAAAAGACGCAGTTTCTTTGTGCAATCTGCTCCTTTAATGCCACGTTGGACGAACCACATGGCTCGAAATATGATGCAATGCTCGAAAATTGAAAGAAATAACATTCCCGCCAATTCAGACTTTAGTTTAATCACCAGAGTATAGTAAATAATAATTAACGTGAACATGATTTTAAAGCGATGAGTACGAATGAATAATGCATATGATAATCGATCACGGTGGGCCTAGCGTTAAGTAGAATAAGAAATAAATAAAAACTAAATTGACTAGGAATAATTAAATGATATATGTAACAAGATGTAAGATTTTGTAAGTAGCGTAAGAAATGAATAAATAACTAGATTTAACTAAAGTGTAAATAATTAGGATATAAGATTAATTATAGTCAGCGATAAGACGAAGGAGGAGTCAGTTCGGGTTCGGATCGGGCGTGGCCTCCAGAAGAAGCAAATGGACCAATGGGATGGTGGCCCGTCCCATGACGGGAAGAGGGCGGATCGGCAGTTGGGAGACACCCCATTGTTGGGGTATATAGATGGCCTACACACGGCCCGGGGGGAGGGCTACAGACAGTCGGGAAGAGTTGCGAGGGTGGTAAACGGGGAGAGTTGCCGAAACGAGGCCCGGAGGAAGAAGAGTGCTACAGACAGTCGGAAAGAGTTGCGAGAGTGGTAATCGGGGAGAGTTGCCGAAACGAGGCCCGGAGCAGTAAAGTCGTAAAGTCAAAGAGACCAGTCAGTCGAAGCATCGTGAACTCAGTCGTAATCAGTTGGAAGGAAAAAGAGAGTTGAAGAAAAAGATTGGAAAACACCGAGAGTTGTCAAAACGAGGTCCAGAAGAGAAGTTACCGAGACGCAGTTAAAAGCACGCAGAAGCAGTTCACCGCATATCGTCCAGGAGCAGCCACCCCGCCCGTCCCGAGCAAGCGGTCAGATAGCCTGTCGCCGGAGCACCCGTAGACCCAGCAGGTAGCCGTCCACGCCGGCTGACCACGAGATCACTTCGCCGGCCAGAAGATCCGAGAAAATCACAAGATGACCCGAGGTAGAAATAGTCTTAGATTAAGGTAGTTATAAGCATTTTGTGTATTGAATAAATGTATAGTTTGTGTATCATTGCGTATTCATATTCACCTGTATCCTTATCTATAACCATGGTAATAATAATGAAAGCGTGATATCCGACGGATGATTCGCGGAGCGAATATTCCATCAGAGTGCGGGGTATCGTTCTGACGAGCGACCAGGAGCATGGTATGAATCATGACCCCTAGACGAACCCCGACTCGAACCGAATGGCGCACAAGTCGTGGCCCCGGTTGTATCATGTATATCAAAAGAGAGATTGCCTCAGTTAAAGAAGAAAAAGACCTACCCTGCGTAGGTCTCGTTGATATAGTAAATAGTAATAATGAAATAGTCTATGGAGTACTCTTGTCTATGAACAAGCGTTATTTGACGTGATACCACCTCCTGTCTGTTGGAAGATTCCAGAACCATGTACCGTGTTGACACAGATGCTTCTGCCATTAAGCCAGAACCAGAATCGTCCGCCGAGAGCGGCGATGAAGAAGAAAGCGGTGGAGTGCCGTACTCTGATATAGATATTTCGCTCCCCGACATAAAGCAGGAGTGCTCGGAGTACTCCAGGAAGGCCGAACAGCACAGCGGTAATGAGATGGTTTTCTTTAGATTCACCAGACATTGTCCCGGATGTGTCCCTAATCCGTAATGTAATCCGGTGTCGTCCGACAGGAATCATTAATCTCTGAACACGTTTGACATCATAGACATTCGGAAAGTGTATGATTGTGAACGTTAACAATTATGAATAATCGATTGTGTGAAGAAATGTATGTCGACTCGAGAACAGAAGGATTTGAAGATGATGTGGTATATGGGAGGGTGCTAGATGCCTTAATATTATACCCCCATGCTCTTTGGTATCGCGGAATATTATATATATGAGGATATGTGTATGTTAATGTGCGACAGGCGGAAGGTTACGACAACATAAACTGTTCATGGTTGCGCTGAATTTATTAAAATTTTTTAACTTAACCTCAACACTAGTAGTAAATACGTCGCACTTCCCCGTCTAAGCAATTAAATATTGAAATTTTTCAATACATCAATTTCAATCAATACATTAAGGACGAGCTTTCATTTCTACAAATTCTAAACGAATTAATATGATTTCAAGACGAGATTAACAGTTAAACTCTTATAAGTTCCAAAGAAATAATTAATGACATTATTTGTTACGTAAATCATGCGTAGAGAGGAAGGTTTGAATAGACAGAGACGACAATAAAATTGTTGATTTTCTCGCATTCGATACAAGTGTCAAACATGACTCGGGTCTAGAGGCTTATCCAAGTTTTTCATATTAATATATAGTATATAAAACATCTAATAAAAAGACCAACTGTAACTTTTTGGCGCGGTTATAAAAATAAATTATATTTTTTACTTAATCGATAGAATTACTTGGTAGTATTACAAAAGTTACTTTTATTGAACTTTTATATAATTTGCAAGCTTGCTGGAGTAGTTAAACATTTTTTATATTTATTTATTGAACGTATTCCAGGATATTCAAATGTTATCGATATTTGGAAATAGTCAGTAATGGGTCAGATGTCAGTTATAGATGTACCTGCATTACCACGTTATATTGTTGAAAAATATCGGACAGATATTAAAATTGACGTCTCGAGACGTATTTAAAAAGAAGAAATGTCCGAGAAAATCCTGACCTGTTCCTATAAATTATGTGGTGACAACGATTCAATTAGTGCGCGGATTTCATACTTTAGAATCTGGACACAATAATTGTATGTTATGTACCTCATTTTGAGATAATTTAGAACTGTTATTAACTGTTAACTTGTACACATTACAGGTCTCTTGGGAGTACAAGATCCTGCAATCTCAACTGTACCTACACCTACCTCGGTAAAGCAACAAAAATTGAATGACATTTATATTGCCAAAGAGTCCCTAAAAAGGCGCACGCTTCCTTCCACTGATGTGAAAGCTTTTTCATGTTCGGAATGCTATTATTCAACAAATCTTAAAGGAAACTTAAATAGACATGTGCTTACGCACACTGGAGAGAAAATGTTTTGTTGTACACAGTGCAATTATTCATGCATTCAAAAAAAAAACTTAAAAAGACATATTTTTATTCACACTGGAGAAAAACTGCTTTCATGTTCCCAGTGCAATTATTCGTGCATTCGGAAAGATTTGTTAACAATTCATGTGCTTTCACATTCTGGAGAAAAACTATTTTCATGTTCACAGTGCAGTTATTCGTGCAATCGGAAAGATTCGTTATTAATTCATAAGCTTACACATTCTGGAGAGAAACTCTATTCATGTTCCCAGTGCAATTATTCATGTAAAGTAAAAGGGGACTTGAAAATTCATGTGCTTATACACACTGGAGAGAAATTTTTTTCATGCGATAAGTGCAGTTATTCGTGCATTCAAAAAGGAAACTTAAATAGACATATGCTAACGCACACTGGAGAGAAACCGTTTTCATGTTCACAGTGCAATTATTTATGTAATCGAAAAGAAGGTTTAATAAGTCATGTGCTTACGCACACTAAAGAAAAATTATTTTCTTGTTCACAATGCAATTATTCATGCAACCGTAAAGCTTCGTTAATTATTCATGTGCTTTCACATACTGGGAAGAAGCTTTATTCATGTTCACAATGCAATTATGCAAGCAACCGCAAAGGAGACTTAAATAGACATGTACTTACCCACATTGGAAAGAAATGATTCTCATGTTTTTATTGCATTTGGAAAGCTTATTCTAAGGAGAAACTATATTCATGTTTAGAGCATGTTCGTGCAATCGAAGTGAAAATACATAATAATTTTAAGCATACTGGATAGAAACTTTTCATAGTGCACTTATACTCGTATTCATAAATATGGAAAAGGGGCAGATAATATCCTTCCGGTGTGGCTGGACGGAACGAAATTGAGCGTTCAAAATAATGGCAAATATCTTGGCCATATATTTAATGAAAATGGACAAGACGATGATAACAGAGGAGACAGATGAGCGTTCGTGCAAATATGCTGTCACGGCGTTTATATCGATGCAGTAAGGAGGTGAAGAGGATCCTGTTTAAATCGATTTTCACCAGCATGTACACCTGCGAGCTCTGGTCGAAATACAAGCAAGTGACGTACAACCGTCTTCGAATTCAGTACAACAACTCATACAGAATACTGTTCGGATTGGCGCGTTATTGTAGCGCATCTACAATGTTTGCCGAAGGCCGTATACATGGATTCGTTCTGCTTCTGAGACATCGAGTTGCTGGCGTAAAGTAAACTCTCTTTGCAAGGGGCGCTCTCATAGAAAGGTAGTTCCCTGACCAAGTGGCAACGCCTACAGAATAGCTATAGATACACTAATGGCCATAACTGAAGAATAGTATCAATATTTTATTTATATTTATGTATGCGTGAATTTTTTTTATTTATATATTTTTGCTTTTCTTTTCATAACATAAATAATATTTCGTAACACAAAAGTATTATCTTTATGGTGAATCAGGTCTTCAAAAAACAAACTCGATCACGCTGGAATAAACATATTATTATTATTATAAATGCTGCTTAAGAAGCTATATGATACTTGTGAGCGACCATTGTGATAGGAAGAAGCCTTTTACAGGGAACGCACTTGTAATGACCTTGGACACACGTCACAGACTTCGGAGAGGAACGGCAGAGGTGCGCGCGTGCCCCAGCTAACCAGCTGAGCCAAGAAAACAAAGCAAGCAGTTTAGATTGCGAGTGTAACGAAATATGACTTGCATTTTATTTTATATAGAGCATTAATAGTTTAATTAAACATCATAGGTTAGAAGAAATAATTTACTTTAAAAAATGGTCATTAAACCACTTAAAAAATACTTTAAAACTTCGTTTACCAACTACTACGCAAACAATAATAATTTATTTGATGTAAATATAATATACATGTATACATAATTCAAGCACGAATATTTCTTTAGTTCGGGTGTGTTGGTGCAACGAAAATTGTCAAGGAAATTCAACTTGTTACCAAGAAGATGCAACCGTATTATTAAGAGGCTACTTTCATTTTTCCAGTTTGAAGTTCGAGATATTTTTGCATTTTGCATATCCTTTCAAGATGAGACTAATAGTTAATTCATTTACAATATCAAGTAAACATAAAAGTGCGTTATTTTTTACGTAAATATTGCTAGAGTGAAACGTATCAATAGAAAAGGACAAGTATACAATTGTTGGTTTTTTTAAATTCCTACCTAATAAAGCTATCAGAAAATAGGCATTTCTTCAACATTCATAATACATATATGCTGCCATTTGAAATAATCAAGCGAAAATTAAATAATTTGTTAATGTTCTCACCTAAGAATTATTATGTTTATGATAAAAACCATTGTGTCGATAAACATGATTACAATTATGCCCCGATTTATAAGGAAAAAATTGACGTAAATTCATACTAATAAATAATATTGACAACTTTCGAAGCAGCTGTATTTGTGAAGAGAAAACTATTTATGCTAATATTATATTATATAATATTCATACTCTGGTTGTAATAAAAAAAAAGTTTTTTTTTTAATATTTATTTATTGTTTTAATAAATTACATATATATTTAATATTGAAATATAAATGAAAATATGACAAAAGTATTATTATTCACTGTTAAATAATTAGTTGTTCATCGAGCACATTATCGTTATTCAGAATTTCGTTGTTTTTTTTCTTTACACGTATTCAAAACAAAATTTGATCCACACATATTACAATTTAAACTGAATTCAGAAATAAAATTTTATGTTCTTTCACATATTCAATATTCGTTCATGTGCACCTAAACATCGATTTGTGGGAGTAAATTAGATTAATTAGAGAAAAGAATTGGTGTATGTCGTCGACCACTCTTTTGCCATCCGATTTAAGAAGTTCACACGAGTCCGCACATTCAATTCTCAGTTCGGGAACATCCTGAAAATAATTAATAATATTATTATTATTGTTTTGGGGATTATGTCGGTGGTTAAATGAAAGATAGATGTTTGTTTGCGCGTTTTGAGGTTTATTACATTATGATGAAAACATAGAATGAAATGAATGAATGAAAATGTAGAAGGTGCGTGTATATTACGAACTGAAATGATGTGAAGCGATTTGGCTGTCTCGCTCGGCGCTCCCGGGCCGGCGAGACCGCCATGTTGAACGATGAAACTCGAGAGGCTGCCTAGCGGTGAATTCTGAGCCAGGCTTGTGGCAGCAACCGGCAGCACTATCGCTAGCGTCGATCCCGACTGAGATGGCGGTGGATTTGAATTCCGGTCGCTACAGCACTCCCCCTCCAGTGACCTAGTCGCAGGTCGAAGGTCGCGATAAGCCTGTGTGGTCAAGATGATTTCGCTGCTACAGCATGGACGATGGGACGATTTGTACTGGCGTGGGACTTCACCAGTTTTAATGACATGATGACTAAGTTGATTGATGAAGAAGATTTCTAAGTTGATGACCAGGGCCAGGCGGAGCGAATGAGTTGGAACCCCCCTGGATACCTGAATGCCCAACCTGTCGCCGTCCGGTGAATCGTGGACGTAAAGGCAGGTTGGTGTTTGCATTGTTGATGACCGCCCGATGCGTCGTGGGCGCAAGGCATGCCGGCTTGAGCGGTCGCTGGGCTCGTAGACACGTCGCTACCCGATGAGTCGTGGGCACATGACGTGTAGCTGCCCGCGGTTGCACGCCTGTGAGTCGGCGTTGTGTCTGAAGATCGTACATCGTGCGGACCAAACACGTGATGTAATGGATGCTTCAGTTGCAGAATCAGCGCGCGGTGCGTCGGCACTGTATCCGTGAAAAACGTTCGGTGAGTCGGCGTTGGTGTGAAATGAATGAAATGAACTTTGAAATGCATGGCTTAATTTCCCAGCCAGTATTGATTGTCCTTTTAGTCCATGTTAAATTTGCAGACACGTGTGCGGGTCTTGTCGCCCATATCAAGTTTGTTTGACACACTTTTCGATGTTAATCACAATTGAAATCACTTCACAAATTATCAAATATCGTCTGTCGCGTGTTTTAACCACCCTTGTTCCCCACATGTCGATTTAAATCACGTCGGGGTCACCAATTTGGGGGTTATGTCGATGATTAAATGAAAGATAGATGTTTGTTTGCGCGTTTTGAGGTTTATTACATTATGATGAAAACAAGAAAGACATAGAATGAAATGAATGAATAAAAATGTAGAAGGTGCGTGTATATTACGAACTGAAATGATGTGAAGCGATTTGGCTGTCTCGCTCGGCGCTCCCGGGCCGGCGAGACCGCCATTGTTGAACGATGAAACTCGAGAGGCTGCCTAGCGGTGAATTCTGAGCCAGACTTGTGGCAGCAACCGGCAGCACTATAGCTAGTGTCGATGCCGACTGAGATGGCGGTGGATTTGAATTCCGGTCGCTACATTGTTATTTAATTATCAGTATTTTTATGTCTAAAATATTAAAATACATGTTTATTCATTTATATGACTATAACAAATACATTTGTATCACACAGGTCTGACACGTATAGTTCTTTTGATAAGATTATTTATTTTTAAGGATATGTATTTCCAATGAAAAATAATTTATCTGCACTACATAATATATGTATATTGAACTACGTCATTTGTATTGTTAAATCAAATAGATAATTGTTATAGAAATGGTAAAAATTATCAACATACGTTGCGATTTTTATTCCAAGAAGATAACCATTTAAAATTTTGTTGAAATATTTTGTAGAGCGTGTCAATGGATACTTTTTGACCTTAGGCATCTTGAGTCACAGGAGGCAGTAATTTCAGAACAATAATTTGTATAATAAAATATAATGAGAACCAAACCCAACAAAAAAAAAACACGGGTTCGCGAATTTCACTTTGAATCTTGTGAATAAATAAATTACGCTAGACACGCATGCGATGCAAGCCGCGCATGCGTTGTCAGATTCTTAGCGCTCCAATCCGTAACGTAAGTTTTGACACATGTATTATGTTGAAAAATCAAAATTATAATCTGTTTTCGTATAAAAGCAGCCCAAAACCATCAAATTTACAAAAATAAGCAATTGGTATCGAGAATAAGTGTAATATTCATTCATAGTGAAGTCAAAATTTGTAATAAAATGTGTTTTATAGGCAAATTTAATGAAAATCCAACGGAGCACAAATCCCACTTTCGTCATGGCCGAATCCAACGGCGTACTGAAAGTCCGATGGACAAAAAAAATTTTCGTGTTTCATAAGACTGGATATATATTATTTAAAAAATGATTATTGTGTTTCTGATATTAAACTTAGTTTTAAATAGTAGTTGAAGCCTCAAAGCATGTGAGTAAATATAGTATATTATTTAAAAACGTATGTTTTTACTAAAACAAAGTATTTTAAAAACGTCAAAAATTCATCAAATGTACTGCAAATTGAATGATTTATAACTCTATTCATTTTTAACATTTTACTAATTTGGTTTCCTACAGATTTGTCTCCGTAATCTTGGGTTCAAGATTATAAGAAAATATATTTCCTTTATTTATTAATTCAGCGTATTGACTCAATTTCGTACCGTGCCTAAAATGCATCTAATGGTCGCGGTCTTTCTTATAATATTTGTATCGTCTTAATTATGACAAATAACATTCAGTTTATTAATTTTATATTAATGTAAAGGTCCAATCTAAGTAGTAGTTGAAAAAAAAGTCTAATCTATTGAATAACTTCTAATATAAATGAATAATAAAACCCCACATTTTCGTAAAAAACGCGAAAATATGAATTATTATTGCAAGTTGCGCCAGAATCAAGTTTGTTATAACTACATTTTTTAGAGTAATTACAACACTTTAGACGTATCAAAAGGTAATACCATTAACGTTCCAAGATTTAGAGATTATCAATTACACATTTTATGTTAGCCGGGAGTTTAAAGTTACTTTTTACATGTAGGTACTTTATAAAAAGAAGCGCTGTATTGAATACTGTTTAATTACACATTGTATAGATCAAGTTTATTGTGTTTGATGATATGTGACCCCGTAAGATTGTTAATAGTAACAAAACATTTTTTTGGTTAAACTTGCCACAACCATTTCATCATTTATAGTGGAAGCTGAAGCCTGAACCTTCGATCTGTCGTAAGAGGCGCTGCTGCGTTCATAGTGATTTTTAATTGTTCGTATCGTGCACGTAAAATCGTTCAAATGTACCTTTTATTACGCGCGTTGAATAGGCTGCCCTTTTTATTCCTTTGCTTGGCCTTGCTTCAAATTTTGTCCAACGACTTGTCTGTTGTTATCTAATCATCGCGTAATGGCTACTTTTGCTATAATAATGAAAGATAACGTGATACATAAAGATGGGATCGAATAAGGATAAGTCGTCTTACAGGTTTCACAAAGTAAACATGTCGGTAAGAAAATTTGGTGTTAATTAAATTATTACGTTTTCGACAATCATTTCAACAAGTTTCGGGTTGCAATACAAGCGTGCAATATTAAAGCGGATTTTATCATTAAGGACTTACTTACCATCACGTCGTTTCCCCGTGGGGGTAGGCAGAGAGGATAGAACCCCATACTCTTCTGTCCTAACACACAATTCTCGCATCCACATTCATACATCTTCTCATACAAGCTCGCCGATTGTTGAGGCTTTTGACAGAACCATACTCCATCATCTGGTTTACCTGGTCGTGCCAAGTCTTCCGTGGACGTCCTCTATTTCTGGTGCCATCAACACTTGCATCATATATGTTTCTTACCATTCTCTCCTCATTCATCCGTTCCATATGACCGAACCACCTGAGTGATCCTTTTTTAATCTTACTCACTATACTAACATCAGCTTTACATTCTTTCCTTATTTCTTCATTAAGGACTAACAAATAAAATGGTTTTTTGAAGTATGATTAGAGGTTTCGATCCATCCTTACTTTGTCACTATAAAAGGAACCTAATTTGGTAACTCTGGTATCTCCTTCCGAAGTCCTGGTGCGGTCAGCACCCTCCAGACTGCTTCCAGGCTGGCTCAGCAGCTGCTCGTCGCTGGTCCGACAACAGGCTATCAGGCTGGTTGCTTAAAACGAATTGGACGACAGCTTTTGAATAGATTGCTATGAACTGTGGCGGTCTATCCGTAACATTCGAATCTGTTTTTTGACGCCGACTTTTGCTTTTGCTGGTCGACCTCGCGACGTCTTTAGACTCCAGACGTCTATGATGATTCGACTTCCGACTTTCAACTCTGATCTTAATCTTTGACATGCAACTACTCGCTCTTCCTCCGACTTTCGAGGTTGAGCTTCTACATTTATTTTGGGCGTATGTGTTCAATTGTTTCCAGTATCTCAAAGTATATCAAAATGGGTAAAATTTTCCATTACTCTAAGATAGCGGTTTAAAACACTTTGAAAGAATAAAAATAATTAAACACACAGGCCACGATATTTACACGTCATAATAATTCTGAATATCTACACACAGCTCATTTACTATTTAAAATGATAATAAGGGAACATCGCAACATATCAATAACTTGCAAGAACTACATTTGAAGATATATTCTGACTTCGTTCCTATTTCATATAGTTACTGATTATAGAAAATTGTGATTGGCTACAGCAAACTAAAAATACACGGTCAAGGGCTCGTCACATCCGCATCACACTCGCACATCGGGCTGGCTACAAAATTTCATTTGAACAAATGGGGACTTCTTTGCAATGCCCTATTCTCATTTTACAGATAATTGAGATTTTACTCTTGAAAAATTTCCGCCAGGAGAAGCAGGGAGTGCGGGGAATAAATCTTTGGATGTTTATGAGTCGATTACACCAATCAATGATAAATCCATTGTCAAGTCCAAATAGTATCATTTGTCGGCGTATAGATATTTGATGGAAAACTCCGGAAAGAGGGACCTCCCTGGCCGGTTTGTCAGCACATTCATTACCCTGAATTCCGTAATGTGCAGGTATCCATACGAACGACCCGAGTTTATTGTTGCAGTACAAATTAAATGGGGAGCGTCCGATGCAACAGGTTATCTCATTATCTATTTAACCTTGCATGCGAGTGAGAGCATATATGGACTTTACGGAGTTCACAGATGTACAAGGCCACTTTAACTACACAACACTGAAAAACCGATGAATCTGGAAGAAATCGAAACTTCATCACCATAATACCCCTCAGGGACGGGTTAACAGCCATCTGTATAGATGTGAGATTATTTACCCCTCTTAAATCAAGAACACAATTGTTCACAATATTCTCATTTCCCTGGGTTGATGTGTCACGTCCTGTGATGCCATTAATGTTGGGAGTTAAATAGACAGCGCGATAGAGGGTAGAGTAGACTGGAAAAGTAGTATTGCACGGCGAATCGTGACATATTGTTTTCAAATAGGAAGAGTTATTACACAAATTTGTATTAGATTTATTCGATAAGTATCTTCGTGTGTAGGAAATTAAGCTGAACCTGTTTAGGATTAAAATATTCGATAGATATTGTCGTCTTATGAAGAGAGGAATCTGTACGCATTCCACTTGGAGATAATTAATTCAATGTGACGTTTCCGTATACTTATTTCTTTTTTATATCATATACAGATCCAAATCCAATAGCAATAGACAAAATAAATTATATAATAATATATATAATAATTATATAACCCAAACAAAGTTTTGTTGTGTGGGACTATATAGAGGGGTGCATGGTGTATTGTGGGTGCCAATTGGTATGCACTTAGGATATTATTACTATGTCACCTCTCTCTGACGTGCATTCAAAACAGCAGCCAGCCATAGGCGCTGAGGAAGGACAGGTTCAATAACAGAAACGCAAAAAATAAAACAAATATCTAATTATGTATTTAATTCTACACACATCATGGGCAGGTGCCTATCCTTATTCTAACTTAATTCTTGTTTAAATTCTACCTTACCTATGTTCATTTTTAAAAGTACAATAATAATAAATGAAATTATATATTAATATAATACAAGTGCAGTTTCTTCAGAATTAAACAATGGAGACCATCATACAAACTAACAAAAAGTAAATCAAAAGAAACATTTTTACACCGAACACATCAGGTGGTAAGGGTGAGGAGGGGAGGGAAATGGGGTACAATATAAAACATATACACACATGGGTATATACGAGTATATACAATTTGCATCAATAATTATTTATATGTTGCCGCAATTTATTTTCAAAATATAACAAATTATATTTAAAAATGTCCAGGTTATTAATTTCTTCAATTATAGGTATAATTAGAGCAAGTTAGAAAACAATTGGTAAAATAATTATTTTAATTTTGGAGAAACGAACAGTGTAACAATAATAACTGATAATTACATAATATATAAAAATAACACCAGTGAAGTTTCTTCGGAAATTAAATACATAGTACATAATAAACTAAAAAACAGTCTACTCAAACAGACTGATAAACAAAAATACTTTTACATAAAAGTAAACAAACTAAAAGCTAGTATATATTAAAAAAATATATATATTAATAAATTGAAACAAAAAAAAAACAAAAGAGTGATTTTAAACTAAACATACAAAGAGGAAAGGGTAAGGAGGAGAGGGAAGTGGGATACAATATATACAATTTATGTTAATAGTTATTGGAAAAATGTCCATGTTATTAGAAAAATTTACGGCATTATATTTTGATGTAAAACGGATGATGAAACAATTTTTTATGTAATTAGCTCTACCCAAAATTGGGTAAAAAATATTATTTGATCGTGTTTGTCACGTTGGACAGTTAAAAGTTATTTGTTGTAATAATTCTGCAGTATTAGGATTAGATAAATAATTCAAACACGTTGGGTGTTTACAGTATAAACCTATTGGCTATAATGAAGTCTTCAAAGGAGAAGGGATCATATGGTAACAGACATTTAAGAAGGAGAACGTCATGGCTGAAGAACCTAAGTCAATGCCTCGGTAAATCAAATGTTGAATTTTCCAAGCCGCAGTGAACAAAGTGATGACAGTCCATCGAATAGAGATAGCACAAGAAAAAGAAAAAACAGTATACAATAAAATATTTAAAACAAAATAAAGTAGAGGTGGCAAAAAAATTTTAATATCAAGAACCTCTGTCTTAATCGCGTAAACCCAATGGAGACTGTTCACCGACTTGGACCGAGGGACAAATGACATAATATTTAAAGAAATGTAAATATATATTATTGACTTGCGTACCTCGCTGGTCCAAACCCTGCTCATCACCTCATTTCATCTTCATTTTATCTCAGTATGCGTAAGCACGTGATTTTTTAATTTTTAGATAGAGATGTGTACACGTAATACATGTCACATAAATATTTTTACTGTTTTCATACTTAGATGAACGCTTGTGCTATGAAAATAGGACTAACCTGCTGGTGTCCTGGAACGAGGCGCGAACCTCCGACCACTAGATCACTAGGACAGCATCTTGATCAGTTTTTTCTTCACTAGACTAATTTCTCAGCTGTATTTATCGGCACATGTCTATTTAAGTCTCATTTCAGATATTAAGAATAATCGCTCTGAGAACATAAAAATAGTTTCTAGAAGGCACATGAATTTCTGAGGATACATTCTACTAATTGCACAATTAATTGAACTAAGAACACGAATAGACTTTATCCATAAAATGTGAAAGCATTTGATATTTCCATGACTCTCTTTGATTGCATGAATAATTACACTGAGAACATTAATATAATTTCTTTCTAGTGTGCGTAAGCACATGACGATTTAAGTTTACTTTTTGAATGCATGAATAAATACACTGAGAACATTGATATAGTTTCTCCCCAGTGTGCGTAAGCATATGACGTTTTAAGTTTCCTTTTTGACCGCATGAATAATTACACTGAGAACATTGAAATAATTTCTTTCCAGTGTGAGTGAGCTCGTGACGTTTTAAGTTTGGTTTTTGACTGCATGAATATATACACTGAGAACATTGAAATAATTTCACTCCAGTGTGACAAAGCACATGACGTTTTAGGTTTCGTTTATGATTGGTTGAATAAAAACACTGTGAACAATAAAATCGCTTCTCTTCAGTGTGCGTAAGTACATGCCTTTTTAAGAATCCTTTTCGTTTGCACGAATATTTGCACTGTGAACATGAAAATAATTGATCTGCAGTATGGATCAGCTCGTGACTTTTTAAGGATTTTTTTTGAATGCATGAATAATTACACTGAGAACATTGATATAGTTTCTCCCCAGTGTGCGTAAGCATATGACGTTTTAAGTTTCCTGTTTGACCGCATGAATAATTACACTGAGAACATTGAAATAATTTCTTTCCAGTGTGAGTGAGCTCGTGACGTTTTAAGTTTGGTTTTTGACTGCATGAATATATACACTGAGAACATTGAAATAATTTCACTCCAGTGTGACAAAGCACATGACGTTTTAGGTTTCGTTTATGATTGGTTGAATAAAAACACTGTGAACAATAAAATCGCTTCTCTTCAGTGTGCGTAAGTACATGCCTTTTTAAGAATCCTTTTCGTTTGCACGAATATTTGCACTGTGAACATGAAAATAATTGATCTGCAGTATGGATCAACTCGTGACTTTTTAAGGTTTTTTTTTGAGTGCATGAATAATTACACTTGAGACATGAATACGGTTTCTTTGCATGGAACGTGACCACGTGTATCTTTAGACGTGATTTGAATTTACATAAATAATTGCATTGTAAACATGAATAGCGTAAATTCGAATTGTGGGTTAAGATATGCTTATTTAGCGAATTTTTCAGTTTGGACGAATAAATGCACTGTGTACAATGAAATGGCTTCTCTTCAGAGTGCGTAAGCAGATGAGTTTTTAAGGATCCTTTTTGTTTGCACGAATATTTGCACTGTGAACATGAAAATTTTTTCTCTGCAGTATGGACCAGCCCATGACTTCTTAAGTATTCTTTTTGAGCGCATGAATAATTACACTGGAGACATGAAAATGCTTTCACTCCGGAGTGCGTAAGCATGTGTCTTTTTAGACGTGATTTAAAGTGACATGTATATTTGCACTGTAAACATGAAATAAGTCTTTTCGCAGTGTGCGTAAGCGCATGACTTTTTAGGGATCCTTTCCATTTACACGAAAAATTACACTGTGTACATAAATAAGGTCTCTCCTTAGAATGTATAAGCATATGACATTTTAATACATATTTACGATTGCATGAATAATTGCATTGTGAACATGAAAAAGGTTTCTCTCCAGTATGTGTAAGATTATGAATTCTTATGGATGACTTTACATCGCTCATATACGGGCACTGCGAACATGAAAATTTTTTCTTTCTAGTAAAGAGAAATGTATACCTCGTTAAGGATACTGTGGCAATTAAAGTGTTATTCAATTTTGGATCCTTTAACGAGATAAGTGTTGGCACAGTTGGGATTGCAGGACCTTGTACTCCCAAGACACCTGTAAAGTGAAGTGAAATTAACAGTTAAGAAAAGTTCTGTGTTATACGAAATGTGAGAAACGTAACGTAAAACTATTGTGTCCTAAAAAAAGTGCGATGAAATAATAATGATATAACCCAATGGTTGTAACATAATTTCTACCATTTATATAATTTCTTCCTGGAATAGATATGGCCTATATTGCCGATAAATTTAACACACATTTTATAAGAAGCGAAGAAGAGATTAATGAAAGTATTCCAACTGTAAATTTTAGCATAGATAAAAATATAGAAGAGATACACAATGAACCAGTATAACTAACAAATTACACAAAATGAATTTATTTAAGAATAATTCTTGAACATAATAAATGAATCCATCGCTTTAGGAGAGTTGCCACAATCCAGGGTAATTCCAATACCAAACATTAAAAGTACAAATTAATGTGAAAAATCTAGGCTCACAGGCCTACACCACAACTTTAATATGAACAAAATATTAAATATAACAAAAAAATTGAAGCGTTTTTAGAAAAACGGAAAATACAATGTGGTTTTAGACATAATCAGTTATGTGAAATGGCTCTCAATCTTATCCTGGAAGATTGGAAAGACGATTCTGAATAGGGGTAATATATCATAGCAGTTTTCCTGAATTTAAAAGGGCTTTTAAAACCATCAACAGAAATATAATAATATTAAAACTTTAAAACTCGGAGTAAGGGGAACGGCAATATGTAGAAAAGGACAGCTATTTTCGATATTCCGGAATTTAAATAATGTTTGCATGATTCTAGGAAATAATTTTTCTAAAATATTTTGAAACTGAATCTGAAAACTGAAGTAGTTATTTCATTTTAAATACACATTTTTGTACCTTAATGTATTTGTAAATATTTTTTTCCGTGTAGGGAAAATAATATTAATATTATTTTGTTGTTGTTTACCAACTATTAAAAAAATACCAATTACACATTCCACTATTATAAATA
The DNA here is from genome assembly GCA_022840565.1 of Eubasilissa regina. NCBI lineage: Eukaryota > Metazoa > Arthropoda > Insecta > Trichoptera > Phryganeidae > Eubasilissa > Eubasilissa regina. The sequence continues at coordinate 1,336,086 of JAINEB010000026.1, forward strand.
TTGCATTTGTGCTACTAAATATTGTTTTAGTGTGTACATAATTATAATTCTATATGTAACACTTTTAATAATATTCAGCAAGCTTAATCGTGCATGTTTCTATTCTATAATCGTTTGGCACATTGTCACTTGACTAGATATTAAAATATTATTTTCTGGACACCTCATTTTTAAAAATAAATTATTTAACTGAGCTTTGTTTGTTCAACTAAGGTTAAAAATTCGATACCCGAAGTTATAATTGTGTAATTTGAAAATATGATTATTTCCTTCCATTTTTTCGACATTATTGATGAGCTTTCACGAGTGTATAGTAAGTAATAACGACATTGATTATTATTTATTTTTATTATTTTTAAGTACAAAGAATGAAGGGGGGGGAGGGTGGAAAAAATGGATCTCGTCCCGGGGGTGAGCTATAAATACGATCAAAATGACTAATTGAAACTCACGTTTCATGAACATAAAAACCCCGGGGTTTGATAACAACTAAACTAATAACAAAGTAACATTAATAATAATTAAGAAGGTCTAAACATTCTGCATGACACCAGTTCTTATATTATATTGTTGGCATCGTGGTCACCATTTTTAAAATTGTGATTGACAATTATTTCACTTATCGACTCTTGTTCTTCCTCAAAAGCCAAATTTTATCAGCAATATTTGAATATGTTTGAGAACACACAATTACTGGATTTTTAACTACAAAGGCACTATTATTTAAAAAAATATCAGATATATCACAGAGACAAAGCAATTTTTATTGTATTTTAATGGAAAATATATAGAATTTGGGGAAATTACAGTGCTTACGACCTGTCTTTGGCTGGCTTAAGTTATTACATTATATATATAATGTTCACCAATTCTCATTTTCTTAATATAAAGCTTAAACGCAATGTCAATCAATCATACAGCATGGTATAATTGCTTGGGGGTGAAGCGCCTATACCTCCAATAAATCCAATAATGACATTTCAGAAAACTATTATAAAATTTATTCTCAAAACCCTTATCACAACAAGTACTGACGACATTTATAATAAATTCCATGTCTTTGTATAAGACAAAACTATCCTAATACTACTCAGGTACATCTATAAACACAGACACGGCTAAACTTTACAATATCATCAATTGCTCTGATTTGGTTCATTACTTTTTCCTAGGCACACTTGAGTGCCCTGATTGCATAAAGGAAGTAAAATCAATTGGATCGCAAGTATTAAAAAAGTTGTTACATTTTAAAGTTTCGCTGTTTACGGTAAATTTGACAACTAAGGCCTCAGAATATAGATGTTTCAACCGCTTCACTCATAGATAACACCAAATTACTTTGACCATAGATAATATAAACAAGGGATTAAATTGCCGAATACGGTACCTCATCACATTTCCATTAAGACATAAAATAACGTATCTAGTTTTAGGTTAGGTTAGGTTTGGTTATTAAATTATAATTACGTTTCCATTTTTAGGTTGAGTCAGGTTTAGTTATTATATTATAATTACATTTCTACTTTTAGGTTAGGTTAGATTGTTTATTTTTAAAAATTAAATTTTTACGTTAGTTTGGATTAGATTTGATTATTTAAGTAAAATTACATTTCTATTATTAGGTTTGATACCCCAGGGAGGGACACACAGGAGGGGAGGAGAGGGAGAGAGAGACGGATCTGCTCCTGATCGCTCGTCCGAACGATACCCCGCACTCTAAAGGAATGACTCATCCGTCAGGTATCACGCTTTCATCAGTACCATGGTTATAGGAAGAGTGAGGCAGGTGAATATGAACACACGATGATGCACAAACTATACATTTATTGAATACACAAATACTTATAACTATCTTAATCTAAGACTAATTCTACCTCGGGTCATCTTGTGATTTTCTTCGGGTCTTCTGGCCGGCGAAGTGATATCGTGATCACCCGGCGTGGGCGGCTACCTGCTGGCTCCACGGCTGCTCCTCGATAAAATGCGGTGAACTGCTCCTGTGTGCTTTCGACTGCGTTTCGGTAACATCTCTCCATGTAACTTCGTCTCCCGGACCTCGTCTCCGACTCACTCTTCTGGACCTTGTTTTGACAACTCTCAGTTACAACTTCTACTCTACGACTTCGCTCCTCCCGGACTTCGTGTCCGACTCACTGCTCCGGGCCTCGTTTCGGCAACTCCCTCTGTTTTCCACTTTTACGACTGAGCCTATCACTTCCTTCTGCAACTTCGATCCTCTCAGACCTCGTGTTCGACTCACTCCTCCGGGCCTCGTTTCAGCAACTCTCCCTGTTCACCACTCTCTTTTCGACTGACTTTACGACTGAGCCTATCACTTCCTTCTGCAATTTCGATCCTCTCAGACATCGTGTTCGACTTAATCCTCCGGGCCTCGTTTCGGCAACTCTCCCTGTTCACCACTCTCTTTTCGACTGACTTTACGACTGAGCCTATCACTTCCTTCTGCAACTTCGATCCTCTCAGACCTCGTGTTCGACTCACTCCTCCGGGCCTCGTTTCGGCAACTCTCCCTGTTCACCACTCTCTTTTTGACTGACTTTACGACTGTTCGACTGAGCTCCGGGCCGTGTGTAGGCCATTTTTATCCTTCAACAGTGGGGTGTCTCCCATATGTCGACCCGCCCTCTTCCCGTCATGGGACGGGCCACCACCCCATTGGTCCATTCGCTTCTTCTGGAGGCCACGCCCGGTTCAAACCCGAACTGACTCCACCTTCGTCTTATCGCTGACTATAATAAATCTTATATTCTAATTATTTACACTTTAGTCAATTTAGTTATTTAATCATTTCTTACGCTATTTACAGAATCTTATATCTGTTTACATATCTCATTTAATTATTCTTATTCTACTTAACACTAGGCCCACCGTGATCGATTATCATATTCATTATTCATTTCTCACGCTACTTTACAGAATCATATATCTAGTTACATATATCATTTAATTATTAGTATCCTACTTGATACTAAGCTCACCGTGATCGATTGTCATATTCGTTAATCAATTTAGACTCGTACTTATCGCTTCAAAATCATATTCACGCATCAAAACATATTATTTATTATATTCTAGTGATTAAACTAAAGTCTGAATTGGCGGGAATGTTATTTCTTGCAATTTTCATTTACATTTCGAGCCATGTGGTTCGTCCAAACTTGTATTAAAAGAGCAGATTGCACAAAGAAACGGCGTCTTTTGTTCTCGTCACGTCTCGACCCTGGGCGCTAGCTAATGGGCACGTAACGGTGCATTTCCTATTCTCGCCAGTATAACGGGTCCAGCATTAATGGCCCTGCGACCTTCGGTTCTATTTGTCGGCAGGGTGCGTCTCCCCGAAACAATGCGCACCCTTAGAGATCTGCTACCTTCATAATCCCGTTATTTTCAGCCCCCGTCATTTTTCGTTCATTGCACAACACGTGGGCTGAAGGTCACTACGGTCGCAACTCGCTTTTGAACGAACCGCCAGGTTTTTTTTTGTTGAGAGACGTCCGGTCCCGTTTATATGGGCCTGCCGTCAGCGATCTGCATGTACTTGCGAGATGTGATTTTCAGCCTTTATTTTATTTCATATATTCGGCTAATAAATGTGTCGTCACTTCGGACTTAGGCATATCAGGTTATTTAATTATAATTATGCTTTTAAAATTAGCAATATTAACTTTTTGATTTAGTTTATCTAATCAAGGCACTCGACTTTGGTGTTATCTATGAATGACGCGGCTAAAACATCTATTTTCTATGGCCTCTAATGTAAAATGTACCGTAAAAATTTGAAAGTTTTAAGTTAAACAAGTTTTGTAATATTAGCGAGCGACATGATTTGATAAATGAACCAAATTGGAGCAATTGGTGATATTGTAAAGTTATCCCGAAAAGCATCTTACCGCTGTCGGTCACCTCGGGGTACTCCAAGCATTGTTGTTTTATATCGGGAAGCGATATCTCTATATCGAAGTAGGGCACTCCACTGCATTCTCCTTCATCACCGATCTTGACTGGAAACCCTGGCTCTGGTTTGATGGCAGGAACATCTGTGTCACCACGATCCATGGCTTTAGAAGCTCTTGAGAGCACGCAACACGTGACAGAGTTGTCAAATAAGGCGTGCCCATAGACTATAGTGATCCATAGACTATTTTCATCTTTGTATATCGACGAGACCTACGCAGGGGAGAGTAAGGGCACTGTAAGTATGCTACTTGGGTTGGATATATTAGATTGAAAAGCGATTTGATATAACAAAATTATCATTCCGAGAAACATCTCACTCGGGAGTGGTTAATGGCAAAACAATACATCCTCGCCGGCCGAAATATTAAACATTAAATTTATTATGTTGCGAGCCCTATCGTCGCCCCTAGGACAAGTAACTCCTGCAATACATATGTAATGGCCCACCATGAACGGCGACTGACTATCGCGTCTTTTCTCTGCGGGGGTAAACAGAGAGGCTAAGTGAATACCTATAAGTTGATGTACTTGGATTTACATCTTCCACCTTCATGCACCTTATATAGTGCGTAAATCGAACTAGGCCATCAGCAAATGTTTATCCCATACGGCAAAACAATCTGAATGAGTCTCTGATTAATCGCGAGTTTAGATCTAATTAAAGTATGCTGATGTAGCGGCACATCCGCGGTAATCTATTCTCTACTAATTAACTAGAATAATGAGAATGAAGACAGACAAAAAGATTTCGATATAAATGAAAAAAAATGAGATAAATAATAATTTAATTATAACAGGGCAGGTAGGAAAAGTGTGTGTAATGTAAAGGCTCAATAAAGATTAGATCAGATTTCATCTAATGAAGCAAAAATATAAATTCCCATGTAAAATTATTATAGAGATAAATTTAGACAATTTGATATGAGAATAATGAATAACGGTAATGAGGTCACCGGGCGAAAAGTTTAATTGACAAGACAATGTTAAGGGTTTATACTTACTGGTGAGATCAACTTTTAGATTAAGTGACTGTTTGTGATTTGGTGGACACGAATAAATTGTGCAATTAAATGTAACTAGTTATGTATGCGTGAAAAACGCTCGGCGAGTCGGCGATGGTGTGAATGAAATGCATGGCCTGATGTCCCAGCCAGTCTTGGTTGTCCTTTTACTTCATGTTAAATTTTCAAACACGTGTGCGCATCTTGTCGCCCATATAACGTTTGTTTGACACACTTCTCGATGTTAAATCACAATTATAACCACTTCACAAATTGTCAAATATCGTCTGTCGCCTGTTTTAACCACCATTGTTCCCCGCGTGTCGATTTAATTCACGTCAGTTGTCACCAATTTGGTGGTTAGGTCGGTGGTTAAATGAAATAAATCTTTGTTTGCGCGTGTTGAGGTTTTATTATGACAGTATGATGAAAACAAAGAAGATAGATAGAATTAAAGAATGAATGAAGATGTAGAAGGCGCGTGTGTATTATGAAATGAAATGAAGCGATTTGGCGGTCTCGTTCGGCGCGTTCGGGCCGGCAAGACAAGAGTTATGATCAGATAACATTGCGGCAAAGTTAGACATATATGCGGTTCCCTGCCTGCTATACTAGTATTTTACTGTATTATAGCAAACGGTCCCATTCCGGCACAGTAATAAATAAAGTGTGTAGAAATGTCAATGTAGAAAAATACATAAATATTTATAGATAGCATATAAAATATGTGTATGTTTTGGCTCGCACGCATCGTCCAAATGTTCCTCGTTCTGTCATTTCTCGGTATTGTGCCATCCCACGCGAACAAAGCGGGACCTTTTGTCCGAGAAGAAATCGTACCGAGAAATGTCGCACTCGGAGGTGGCCTGATAACAATATACCGTCAGTAAATTAGGGGGTCAACAATAAGATAATGATGGCACAAAAAAAGGGGACCATTAAGATGCGGGTCCATTTTTTCCGCCCAAGTATAATTGACTCCGGGGTAATAAAGCAGCTTTTGTTGCATGTGGACCGATTCCCACGTGAGAAGAGCCATCATGAGCGACGACTGACTATCACGTCTTTTCTCCGTAGGTAAAGGCGGAGAGAGTAAGACGCATACGAATAAGTTTGTGTACGCGGATTCACATAATCATCACGAGGAAGCAGCCACGGTTCCCCGCAATCCACCCAGGAGTTGCCGCCCAGACCGGTCCGCATTCCTACAGAGCAGACAGCGGGTAGCGGCCCACGCCGGGTGCTAACGGCATCACTCCGCCGGCTGGAGACCAAATCCCCGGAGGAACGACGCCAAATAACCCGAGGTAGACATAGTTTTAGATTAAGTTAATTATAAATATTTAAATGTCTATTTAATAAATACATATTTTATGCATCTTCGTGTGCTCATATTCACCTGTATTACTCTTTCTATAACCATGGCACTAATGAAAGCGTGATATCTGATGGATGGGTCGCGAAGCAAGCATTCTATTGGAGTGCGGGGTATCGCTCTGATGAGCGACCAGGAGCATAATACGTGTTCGATTAATCATTGAGTAATCGAATCATGACTCCTAAACGAACCCCGACTCAAACCACATGACGCACAGTATACAGTTCTCGTAGTCTACACAGGTCCATGCGAAATGTATTCCTAAGAACGCCTAGTATTTGCTGGTGTCAAATTATGATTGACCGGTCCGAATCAAAATCGATTCGCGAAACGAATTACCGTTCAGGCGTATCAATCTTATCAAAAAGATCATAATCATCCTAACCTCTTCTATCAAAGTGATGGTGCCTACACCTTACACCAATCAGGATTCATATAAACGATTCTGACAATTTTGTTGTATCAAATCGCTTTATAATCTAATATATCCAACCCAAGCAGCATGATATGCCTAAGCCTGAAGTGACGCGAAGTTATCACATTTATTAGCCGAATAAATGAAATAGAATAAAAGCGGGAAATCGCATCTCGCAAAAGCATGCAGGTCTCCGACGGCAGACCCATATAAACGGGACCGGAAGTCCCCCAACAAAAAAAGAACCTAGCGGTTCGTGCAAAATGCGAGTTGCACCCATAGTGACCTTCAGCCCACGTGTTGTGCAATGAATGAAAAATGACGAGGGCTAAAAATAACGGGATTATGGTTTCCTGAGAAACAATAGCAGATCTCTAAGGGCGCGCATTGTTTCGAGGAGACGCATCCTGCCGAAGGATATAACCGAAGGTCGTAGGGCCATTAAAGCTGGACCCATTGTACTGGCGAGAATAGGAAATGTACCGTTGCGTGTCTGTTAGCGAGCGTTCAGGGTCGGGACGTGACTAGAACAAAAGACGCAGTTTCTTTGTGCAATCTGCTCCTTTAATGCCACGTTGGACGAACCACATGGCTCGAAATATGATGCAATGCTCGAAAATTGAAAGAAATAACATTCCCGCCAATTCAGACTTTAGTTTAATCACTAGAGTATAGTAAATAATAATTAACGTGAACATGATTTTGAAGCGATGAGTACGAATGAATAATGCATATGATAATCGATCACGGTGGGCCTAGCGTTAAGTAGAATAAGAAATAAATAAAAACTAAATTGACTAGGAATAATTAAATGATATATGTAACAAGATATAAGATTTTGTAAGTAGCGTAAGAAATGAATAAATAACTAGATTTAACTAAAGTGTAAATAATTAGGATATAAGATTAATTATAGTCAGCGATAAGACGAAGGAGGAGTCAGTTCGGGTTCGGATCGGGCGTGGCCTCCAGAAGAAGCAAATGGACCAATGGGATGGTGGCCCGTCCCATGACGGGAAGAGGGCGGATCGGCAGTTGGGAGACACCCCATTGTTGGGGTATATAGATGGCCTACACACGGCCCGGAAAGAGTGCTACAGACAGTCGGGAAGAGTTGCGAGGGTGGTAAACGGGGAGAGTTGCCGAAACGAGGCCCGGAGGAAGAAGAGTGCCACAGACAGTCGGGAAGAGTTGCGAGGGTGGCAAACGGGGAGAGTTGCCGAAACGAGGCCCGGAGGAAGAAGAGTGCTACAGACAGTCGGGAAGAGTTGCGAGGGTGGTAAACGGGGAGAGTTGCCGAAACGAGGCCCGGAGGAAGAAGAGTGCTACAGACAGTCGGGAAGAGTTGCGAGGGTGGTAAACGGGGAGAGTTGCCGAAACGAGGCCCGGAGGAAGAAGAGTGCTACAGACAGTCGGGAAGAGTTGCGAGGGTGGTAAACGGGGAGAGTTGCCGAAACGAGGCCCAGAGGAAGAAGAGTGCTACAGACAGTCGGGAAGAGTTGCGAGGGTGGTAACGGGGAGAGTTGCCGAAACGAGGCCCGGAGGAAGAAGAGTGCTACAGGCAGTCGGGAAGAGTTGCGAGAGTGGTAAACGGGGAGAGTTGCCGAAACGAGGCCCGGAGGAAGAAGTGAAGATCAGTCAGTCGAAAGTCAAACAGAGTGGAAAACCGAGTCAGTCAGACGTAAAAGAGAGTGGTAAACGGGGAGAGTTGCCGAAACGAGGCCCGGAGCAGAAAGTCGTAAAGTCAAAGAGACCAGTCAGTCGAAGCATCGTGAACTCAGTCGTAATCAGTTGGAAGGAAAAAGAGAGTTGAAGAAAAAGATTGGAAAACACCGAGAGTTGTCAAAACGAGGTCCAGAAGAGAAGTTACCGAGACGCAGTTAAAAGCACGCAGAAGCAGTTCACCGCATATCGTCCAGGAGCAGCCACCCCGCCCGTCCCGAGCAAGCGGTCAGATAGCCCGTCGCCGGAGCACCCGTAGATCCAGCAGGTAGCCGTCCACGCCGGCTAACCACGAGATCACTTCGCCGGCCAGAAGATCCGAGAAATTCACAAGATGACCCGAGGTAGAAATAGTCTTAGATTAAGATAGTTATAAGCATTTTGTGTATTGAATAAATGTATAGTTTGTGTATCATTGCGTGTTCATATTCACCTGTATCCTTATCTATAACCATGGTAATAATAATGAAAGCGTGATATCCGACGGATGATTCGCGGAGCGAATATTCCATCAGAGTGCGGGGTATCGTTCTGACGAGCGACCAGGAGCATGGTATGAATCATGACCCCTAGACGAACCCCGACTCGAACCGAATGGCGCACGAGTCGTGGCCCCGGTTGTATCACATGGCTCCCGAACGTGGGGCAGCGCACTAAATGCCGCGTATTTTGAAAAATGCTTTCAAACTTACCCGAGAACCCTGAGATAATTTGATTGACGTACCATGGTTATATGAGGAGACAGGTAGAATACGGGAACGTAATAGGTTTTAATTTTTCGTTTTTTTAGAAAAAAAAACGTGGCGCCCAGTATAGAATAGCAATGATAGACATCACGGGATGTTATATACATTACGTAAATATGTTACAGAAATTTTAGACGTATATTTAACTACTCGCTATTACAATTCGTGAAAGAGACCTTTCTCTTATCTAGGAGCCGTCATAAAAACCTTTTCGTTAAGCCGGGCGAATAACAAAGGGGATGGGTATCAATAAAAATACCCTCAGCCCTAAGTACTGATAATTGCGGTCAACGATGAGTACGTCATTACCGCCGAAGGTTTATGACAAGCTAAGTGGGTTACTATGTTAGTGAATATGGGTCATTGAACTTCGTCGAGTCGAAGGCTTCTCAGATGGCCACCACTCGTAAATATTTGGGGAATTTGTGCGATAGTAGAGATTTCAGATGAATACGAAAGTAGATAAACATGATTCGGGAGCCGAATAAGTTCAGCGTAATTTCAGAAATGTTTTAAATTGACGTAGAATTTAGCCGTTGTCTTTTCTTTCACTTGCGTTAAGTGTACGAGTACTGTTGAAGTTTGTGTAATGTTATAATTGCGGTAATGATAATTTTTACCTCTAATAGGTCGGAATGATGGGTCGAAAACAATAGGTAAATTGATAAATGTGTTTTCATAACGTTAAATATGCAGGTACGACTAATGTTCATTCTGTGTGTGTACGCGGCACGGAATACCACCGCAAGTCGTAAATTGGAAGGATAAACAATATGAAACAAAGGGTTACGACGCCCGCCACCAACGGCGCGCTAACGGATGGAGTGGATGTGACACGACAAGCGGAACGCCGGGAAGAGCGTGTCGCAGAGATGGAGACAACGCCGAGGTTCTCGTGCATCCCCAAGGTCCTGGAGGATCATTTTAGCGGCTTGGCGGAGGAGGATCCCGAATTGTTTATTCGGGCCTGTGAAGCGCACTTCCAAGCCACGGGATGCGCACCAATTACGCAAGTTGAGAAAGGAGCGCTACGGTTAAGAGAAGAAGCTCGTCGCTGGTGGCAGCCACATTCCGGAGGGCGATGGACCTGGGAGGAGTTTACCACGCAGCTCCGTCAAAGGTATGGCACGGAGTCAGCAAGAGCTTCCTTGCTGGTAAGTCTGTACGGAGACGTTCAGCGCAGTGACGAGAGTGGTGTGAACTTCCTGCAGCGGAAGCGGCTCGTCCACGAGAGGCTGCACGGCGAAGCGTCATTAGATGGGGCCTGCCCCGATTTGATAGCGCTGATGAAGCCGAAGTACCGAGACATCCTGGAGACTGGTTTGATGTTCGGAACGTATACCTACGAGATCCTGAAGGCGAGGGTTTCGGCGATGGACTTCCCGAAGGAACCACTGTTCGGAAGACCCAATCAGCAGCTAGAACGGGCTACCAGATCGCCAGAACGATACCGAGCGCCAGAGCCGACTACGAGGAACAGCTGGCGTCAGGATCGGCCATCAGCGCCAGCCAACATGAGCAGGCAGCCGCCCAGACAGGCGCTGCCGAAGTGTCAATACTGCCCAGGATGGCACTTCAATAGAGACTGCAGAGAGAGGAATGAATTCCTCGAACGGAAGGCGGGAAACGTGCACCGCCCGGGCGTGGACAACAACGGACGTCGTCTCGCCCAGGGCTACCGGAAGTGAAGATAGATAATTGCGGACGACTCGAGCAGATGCGTGCGCCGCCTAATCTGCCGAGTACGGAGGACCACGTAACGGCCACCAAAGAAGCGAAGGGGCCTACTGAAAAGCAAACGGCGGAGCTGAAGGCCGCGTGTGAAGCAGCGGCGGACAAATTAAGAGAGATGGCCACAGAGGCAACGAGCGCTGTAATGTGGGCCACGAGAATGACCACATTGGTCATGCGGACAATGCTGATCGGAATAGCAGTGATTATATTCAGCGGGAGTGAATTAATACGTGTAGTTTGGAAATTAATGTGTGAAACATGCAGAGTGGCGTGCGATGTAATAGCGAGGAGTATGCTTACGGGACCGATATTATGCAACAAGGCCAAAGTACGATGCGAATTGATAGGACGCGCGATGTTTATTTTGACGTACGAAGCGCATGGCGTGCTTTCCGTAACGACGGTGAGGGGCATAAATACGGGAGTAATGTTATGCAATAAGGCCAGGGTGCGATATGAGTCGACAGCTGGCGCGATTTCAGAGATTCTGACGAGTGGAGTAAAAAACGCGTTTGCGATTATATTCATGGTGTGTGTTCGCAAGGGAGCGAAATTACGCATGAGATTGAATGTGCAAGGGCGTATCGAACTCGGGAAGCGAGATGTGGCGAAGTGGACGGCCGAATGCCTGCTATCATGCAGAGAGAGGGCGCAGAAGGTTGGATTCCCCCTGACGCTGGAGCTATCCACGAAGGCGAGGCCATTGCTAAGAGCGGCAGTGGCCGTTGCGGATAGGCTTTGCAGCGAATACGGATCCTGTACCATATCTGGCCTGCGTGGGAAAATCGGTGACGTCATCGCGAGAAAGACAGAGAATTTCTTCGTCCCGTATGATGGACGCACGAAGAAATTCGCTACCGACAACAGAACGTGTTACAAGGAAGTACACGTGATACGTATGTTGTGGTTAGCAATGAAAATGCTCAGACCGCCGTAAGAGGACTGACGAGGGCGTAAGCCGACGGAGGCCGGAGGGTGACGGAAGAACACGTGAAAATTGAGATATTATCTAGTTGATAACATAGATGCGATGATCGCAGTGTAAACAGAGTTTTTTTGGAAAATGTTTAATTTTGTTAGGGTTTTAAGCGAAACGTAGTGGAAAATTTTCTTTTGTATGAAGAGGCGCGCAGTGAATCTATACAGTGTACGATGACGAGGGGATCCCGGTGTCGATAATGGAGTCGGCAGGGAACAAGCGAAGAAACGACGGTGTGCATCAGAAGGTAGCGAAGACCCAAGAAGACGGGGAAACACACGAGCGTGTGAAATCGAAGGCAGCAACAGAGATAGATTGTATGTAGCGCGAACAGACGAAACGATTATTGAGACGGTATACGGGCGTATACGGTAGCGAGGGCAGCTAGTAGTGTACACACTGTATAGATAGATCACAACGGCCGGAGCACGGTAGAATCTACTAACCCGGTGGAATGCGAAATTCGATATGAGTGTAAGATCGCGCAAGTGAAAAAAAAAGATCCGTCGATATCAGCGAGATATCGGCGCGACTCCTAACTGATTGAAAAATTGACCTGACCACGGGGATAGCGGTTAGAATATAGATGGGAATAAGGAAAAAAAAAATTTAAAAATGATTTGTGATTGCTAAAATTTTTCTCCGTCGTGAAAGAGAAAGCGAAGGTAAAATCGCGGGTAGATCGTACGGTTCGGTGTTTCATCGAGAGTAAGATATATAGATAGTTACGTTAATTAGTAGGTTGAAGTGAACCAAGAATGTAATGATTATAAGGAAAAAATGGCGCGTTTTTTTCCTTTCCGTGTGAGGTCACGTTGTTTGGTACGAAGTTTTGCCCGTCCAAAGAATGGGTTTGATAGTATCGGCTAATGTAGCATATTTTGAAGATAGAACATAGGATTATTTTTTTTAAGAAGGAAAAAAATTCGTCAGATGGGGCGGACTACAGAAAATTTGTAAGTTGTAAAGAAAATGTATAGTAAACAGTAGTGTGTAATTATGAAGACGGGTTAAGTATCGTTGCGTACGGGATAGATTATGATGAGTTAGGCAAGTCGGAATTGCATCAGAATTAATATCACGGGAATAGAAACAAAATAAACCTGAGGTATGCGAACAGTTTTAGCGACTAGGATTTCGTAAATATAGATAAAGTAGAGAGTGCCGTTAAGATTCAAATAATCGTTGCTACCTTCGTCTCGTTGCCTGTAGTAACGGAAGACCAAAGATTCAAATGTTGTATAATATTACGTATTTTAATATGAAAAATACGTGCGAGTAAATAGGTTTTTAAAGACGACTGTTAGCATAGATAGGATGAAGGATAACGATAATGTAGGGATAGTTTTGTTTAGAGCGTTAAGTGAATTGATAGATATCGGGCGTGATCCCAGATTCCGATGATTTGAAATATGCCTAAAATTTAATCGTTAATTTTAAGTTTTGATCGGTCTATGAACCGAACCAGAAGACGATAGTTTGTTTTGCAAGTAATTCGGCGACGTAACGTTCTAGAGATATCGCGATGTTGTATTTTCGGAAATAGCGGGGATCGTTTCAGCCGAGAAAGTAATTACGGATGTTTTGTCGAACTGAGCAGGTTAGGATTTAGCATAGTGATTTGTGTCGGAAAAATATTTCGTGTTAGATGTTTTGGGTCGAGTTTGTCTTTCGAAGCGCCTTGCAGATTAGGTTACCAGGATAAGATTAAATATGATACTTCGCGTCAAAGGAAGGTGGGCGTTTTGATATGCCTAAGCCTGAAGTGACGCGAAGTTATCACATTTATTAGCCGAATAAATGAAATAGAATAAAGGCGGGAAATCGCATCTCGCAAACGCATGCAGGTCTCCGACGGCAGACCCATATAAACGGGACCGGACGTCCCCCAACAAAAAAAGAACCTAGCGGGTCGTGCAAAATGCGAGTTGCACCCATAGTGACCTTCAGCCCACGTGTTGTGCAATGAATGAAAAATGACGAGGGCTAAAAATAACGGGATTATGAAGGTTTCCTGAGAAACAAAATAGCAGATCTCTAAGGGCGTGCATTGTTTCGAGGAGACGCATCCTGCCGAAGGATATAACCGAAGGTCGTAGGGCCATTAAAGCTGGACCCATTGTACTGGCGAGAATAGGAAATGTACCGTTGCGTGTCTGTTAGCGAGCGTTCAGGGTCGGGACGTGACTAGAACAAAAGACGCAGTTTCTTTGTGCAATCTGCTCCTTTAATGCCACGTTGGACGAACCACATGGCTCGAAATATGATGCAATGCTCGAAAATTGAAAGAAATAACATTCCCGCCAATTCAGACTTTAGTTTAATCACTAGAGTATAGTAAATAATAATTAACGTGAACATGATTTTGAAGCGATGAGTACGAATGAATAATGCATATGATAATCGATCACGGTGGGCCTAGCGTTAAGTAGAATAAGAAATAAATAAAAACTAAATTGACTAGGAATAATTAAATGATATATGTAACAAGATGTAAGATTTTGTAAGTAGCGTAAGAAATGAATAAATAACTAGATTTAACTAAAGTGTAAATAATTAGGATATAAGATTAATTATAGTCAGCGATAAGACGAAGGAGGAGTCAGTTCGGGTTCGGATCGGGCGTGGCCTCCAGAAGAAGCAAATGGACCAATGGGATGGTGGCCCGTCCCATGACGGGAAGAGGGCGGATCGGCAGTTGGGAGACACCCCATTGTTGGGGTATATAGATGGCCTACACACGGCCCGGGGGGAGGGCTACAGACAGTCGGGAAGAGTTGCGAGGGTGGTAAACGGGGAGAGTTGCCGAAACGAGGCCCGGAGGAAGAAGAGTGCTACAGACAGTCGGAAAGAGTTGCGAGAGTGGTAAACGGGGAGAGTTGCCGAAACGAGGCCCGGAGGAAGAAGTGAAGATCAGTCAGTCGAAAGTCAAACAGAGTGGAAAACCGAGTCAGTCAGACGTAAAAGAGAGTGGTAAACGGGGAGAGTTGCTGAAACGAGGCCCGGAGCAGAAAGTCGTAAAGTCAAAGAGACCAGTCAGTCGAAGCATCGTGAACTCAGTCGTAATCAGTTGGAAGGAAAAAGAGAGTTGAAGAAAAAGATTGGAAAACACCGAGAGTTGTCAAAACGAGGTCCAGAAGAGAAGTTACCGAGACGCAGTTAAAAGTACGCAGAAGCAGTTCACCGCATATCGTCCAGGAGCAGCCACCCCGCCCGTCCCGAGCAAGCGGTCAGATAGCCTGTCGCCGGAGCACCCGTAGACCCAGCAGGTAGCCGTCCACGCCGGCTGACCACGAGATCACTTCGCCGGCCAGAAGATCCGAGAAAATCACAAGATGACCCGAGGTAGAAATAGTCTTAGATTAAGATAGTTATAAGCATTTTGTGTATTGAATAAATGTATAGTTTGTGTATCATTGCGTGTTCATATTCACCTGTATCCTTATCTATAACCATGGTAATAATAATGAAAGCGTGATATCCGACGGATGATTCGCGGAGCGAATATTCCATCAGAGTGCGGGGTATCGTTCTGACGAGCGACCAGGAGCATGGTATGAATCATGACCCCTAGACGAACCCCGACTCGAACCGAATCGCGCACAAGTCGTGGCCCCGGTTGTATCATGTATATCAAAAGAGAGATTGCCTCAGTTAAAGAAGAAAAAGACCTACCCTGCGTAGGTCTCGTTGATATAGTAAATAGTAATAATGAAATAGTCTATGGAGTACTCTTGTCTATGAACAAGCGTTATTTGACGTGATACCACCTCCTGTCTGTTGGAAGATTCCAGAACCATGTACCGTGTTGACACAGATGCTTCTGCCATTAAGCCAGAACCAGAATCGTCCGCCGAGAGCGGCGATGAAGAAGAAAGCGGTGGAGTGCCGTACTCTGATATAGATATTTCGCTCCCCGACATAAAGCAGGAGTGCTCGGAGTACTCCAGGAAGGCCGAACAGCACAGCGGTAATGAGATGGTTTTCTTTAGATTCACCAGACATTGTCCCGGATGTGTCCCTAATCCGTAATGTAATCCGGTGTCGTCCGACAGGAATCATTAATCTCTGAACACGTTTGACATCATAGACATTCGGAAAGTGTATGATTGTGAACGTTAACAATTATGAATAATCGATTGTGTGAAGAAATGTATGTCGACTCGAGAACAGAAGGATTTGAAGATGATGTGGTATATGGGAGGGTGCTAGATGCCTTAATATTATACCCCCATGCTCTTTGGTATCGCGGAATATTATATATATGAGGGGATATGTGTATGTTAATGTGCGACAGGCGGAAGGTTACGACAACATAAACTGTTCATGGTTGCGCTGAATTTATTAAAATTTTTTAACTTAACCTCAACACTAGTAGTAAATACGTCGCACTTCCCCGTCTAAGCAATTAAATATTTAAATTTTTCAATACATCAATTTCAATCAATACATTAAGGACGAGCTTTCATTTCTACAAATTCTAAACGAATTAATATGATTTCAAGACGAGATTAACAGTTAAACTCTTATAAGTTCCAAAGAAATAATTAATGACGTTATTTGTTACGTAAATCATGCGTGAGAGAGGAAGGTTTGAATAGACAGAGACGACAATAAAATTGTTGATTTTCTCGCATTCGATACAAGTGTCAAACATGACTCGGGTCTAGAGGCTTATCCAAGTTTTTCATATTAATATATAGTATATAAAACATCTAATAAAAAGACCAACTGTAACTTTTTGGCGCGGTTATAAAAATAAATTATATTTTTTACTTAATCGATAGAATTACTTGGTAGTATTACAAAAGTTACTTTTATTGAACTTTTATATAATTTGCAAGCTTGCTGGAGTAGTTAAACATTTTTTATATTTATTTATTGAACGTATTCCAGGATATTCAAATGTTATCGATATTTGGAAATAGTCAGTAATGGGTCAGATGTCAGTTATAGATGTACCTGCATTACCACGTTATATTGTTGAAAAATATCGGACAGATATTAAAATTGACGTCTCGAGACGTATTTAAAAAGAAGAAATTTCCGAGAAAATCCTGACCTGTTCCTATAAATTATGTGGTGACAACGATTCAATTAGTGCGCGGATTTCATACTTTAGAATCTGGACACAATAATTGTATGTTATGTACCTCATTTTAAGATAATTTAGAACTGTTATTAACTGTTAACTTGTACACATTACAGGTCTCTTGGGAGTACAAGATCCTGCAATCTCAACTGTACCTACACCTACCTCGGTAAAGCAACAAAAATTGAATGACATTTATATTGCCAAAGAGTCCCTAAAAAGGCGCACGCTTCCTTCCACTGATGTGAAAGCTTTTTCATGTTCGGAATGCTATTATTCAACAAATCTTAAAGGAAACTTAAATAGACATGTGCTTACGCACACTGGAGAGAAAATGTTTTGTTGTACACAGTGCAATTATTCATGCATTCAAAAAAAAAACTTAAAAAGACATATTTTTATTCACACTGGAGAAAAACTGCTTTCATGTTCCCAGTGCAATTATTCGTGCATTCGGAAAGATTTGTTAACAATTCATGTGCTTTCACATTCTGGAGAAAAACTATTTTCATGTTCACAGTGCAGTTATTCGTGCAATCGGAAAGATTCGTTATTAATTCATAAGCTTACACATTCTGGAGAGAAACTCTATTCATGTTCCCAGTGCAATTATTCATGTAAAGTAAAAGGGGACTTGAAAATTCATGTGCTTATACACACTGGAGAGAAATTTTTTTCATGCGATAAGTGCAGTTATTCGTGCATTCAAAAAGGAAACTTAAATAGACATATGCTAACGCACACTGGAGAGAAACCGTTTTCATGTTCACAGTGCAATTATTTATGTAATCGAAAAGAAGGTTTAATAAGTCATGTGCTTACGCACACTAAAGAAAAATTATTTTCTTGTTCACAATGCAATTATTCATGCAACCGTAAAGCTTCGTTAATTATTCATGTGCTTTCACATACTGGGAAGAAGCTTTATTCATGTTCACAATGCAATTATGCAAGCAACCGCAAAGGAGACTTAAATAGACATGTACTTACCCACATTGGAAAGAAATGATTCTCATGTTTTTATTGCATTTGGAAAGCTTATTCTAAGGAGAAACTATATTCATGTTTAGAGCATGTTCGTGCAATCGAAGTGAAAATACATAATAATTTTAAGCATACTGGGTAGAAACTTTTCATAGTGCACTTATACTCGTATTCATAAATATGGAAAAGGGGCAGATAATATCCTTCCGGTGTGGCTGGACGGAACGAAATTGAGCGTTCAAAATAATGGCAAATATCTTGGCCATATATTTAATGAAAATGGACAAGACGATGATAACAGAGGAGACAGATGAGCGTTCGTGCAAATATGCTGTCACGGCGTTTATATCGATGCAGTAAGGAGGTGAAGAGGATCCTGTTTAAATCGATTTTCACCAGCATGTACACCTGCGAGCTCTGGTCGAAATACAAGCAAGTGACGTACAACCGTCTTCGAATTCAGTACAACAACTCATACAGAATACTGTTCGGATTGGCGCGTTATTGTAGCGCATCTACAATGTTTGCCGAAGGCCGTATACATGGATTCGTTCTGCTTCTGAGACATCGAGTTGCTGGCGTAAAGTAAACTCTCTTTGCAAGGGGCGCTCTCATAGAAAGGTAGTTCCCTGACCAAGTCGCAACGCCTACAGAATAGCTATAGATACACTAATGGCCATAACTGAAGAATAGTATCAATATTTTATTTATATTTATGTATGCGTGAATTTTTTTTATTTATATATTTTTGCTTTTCTTTTCATAACATAAATAATATTTCGTAACACAAAAGTATTATCTTTATGGTGAATCAGGTCTTCAAAAAACAAACTCGATCACGCTGGAATAAACATATTATTATTATTATAAATGCTGCTTAAGAAGCTATATGATACTTGTGAGCGACCATTGTGATAGGAAGAAGCCTTTTACAGGGAACGCACTTGTAATGACCTTGGACACACGTCACAGACTTCGGAGAGGAACGGCAGAGGTGCGCGCGTGCCCCAGCTAACCAGCTGAGCCAAGAAAACAAAGCAAGCAGTTTAGATTGCGAGTGTAACGAAATATGACTTGCATTTTATTTTATATAGAGCATTAATAGTTTAATTAAACATCATAGGTTAGAAGAAATAATTTACTTTAAAAAATGGTCATTAAACCACTTAAAAAATACTTTAAAACTTCGTTTACCAACTACTACGCAAACAATAATAATTTATTTGATGTAAATATAATATACATGTATACATAATTCAAGCACGAATATTTCTTTAGTTCGGGTGTGTTGGTGCAACGAAAATTGTCAAGGAAATTCAACTTGTTACCAAGAAGATGCAACCGTATTATTAAGAGGCTACTTTCATTTTTCCAGTTTGAAGTTCGAGATATTTTTGCATTTTGCATATCCTTTCAAGATGAGACTAATAGTTAATTCATTTACAATATCAAGTAAACATAAAAGTGCGTTATTTTTTACGTAAATATTGCTAGAGTGAAACGTATCAATAGAAAAGGACAAGTATACAATTGTTGGTTTTTTTAAATTCCTACCTAATAAAGCTATCAGAAAATAGGCATTTCTTCAACATTCATAATACATATATGCTGCCATTTGAAATAATCAAGCGAAAATTAAATAATTTGTTAATGTTCTCACCTAAGAATTATTATGTTTATGATAAAAACCATTGTGTCGATAAACATGATTACAATTATGCCCCGATTTATAAGGAAAAAATTGACGTAAATTCATACTAATAAATAATATTGACAACTTTCGAAGCAGCTGTATTTGTGAAGAGAAAACTATTTATGCTAATATTATATTATATAATATTCATACTCTGGTTGTAATAAAAAAAAAGTTTTTTTTTTAATATTTATTTATTGTTTTAATAAATTACATATATATTTAATCAATATTAATGTACTGCAAATTGAATGATTTATTACTCTATTCATTTTTAACATTTTGCTAATTTGGTTTCCTACAGATTTGTCTCCGTAATCTTGGCTTCAAGATTATAAGAAAATATATTTCCTTTATTTATTAATTCAGCGTATTGACTCAATTTCGTACCATGCCTAAAATGCATCTAATAGTCGCGGTCTTTCTTATAATATTTGTATCGTCTTAATTATGACAAATAACATTCAGTTTATTAATTTTATATTAATGTAAAGGTCCAATCTAAGTAATAGTTGAAAAAAAAGTCTAATCTATTGAATAACTTCTGATATAAATGAATAATAAAAACCCACATTTTCGTAAAAAACACCAAAATATGAATTATTATTGCAAGTTGCGCCTTAATCAAGTTTGTTATAACTACATTTTTTAGAGTAATTACAACACTTTAGACGTATCAAAAGGTTACACCATTATCGTTCCAAGATTTAGAGATTATCAATTAGACATTTTATGTTAGCCGTGAGTTTAAAGTTACTTTTTACATGTAGGTACTTTATAAAAAGAAGCGCTGTATTGAATACTGTTTAATTACACATTGTATAGATCAAGTTTATTGTGTTTGATGATATGTGACCCCGAAAGATTGTTAATAGTAACAAAACATTTTTTTGATAAAACTTACCACAACTATTTGATCATTTAAAGTGGAAGCTGAAGCTATAGCCTTCGATCTGTCGTAAGAGGCGTTACTGCGTTCATAGTGATTTTTAATTGTTATCGTTCACGTAAAATCGTTCAAATGTACCTTTTATTACGCGCGTTGAATAGGCCGCCCTTTTTATTCCTTTGCTTGGCCTTGCTTCAAATTTTGCCCTCTGTTGTTATCTAAATATCGCGTAATGGCTACTTTTGCTATAATAATGAAAGATAACGTGATACATAAAGATGGGATCGAATGAGGATAAGTCGTCTTACAGGTTTCACAAAGTAAACATGTCAGTAAGAAAATTTGCTGTTAATTAAAGAATTACGTTTTCGACAATCATTTTAACAAGTTTCGGGTTGCAATACAAGCGTGCAATATGAAAGCGGATTTTATTATTAAGGACTTACTTACCATCACGCCGTTTCCCCGTGGAGGTAGGCAGAGGATAGAACGCCACACTCTTCTGTCCTACCACACAATTCTCGCATCCACATTCATACATCTTCTCATATAAGCTCGCCGATTGTTGAGGCTTTTGACAGAACCGTACTCCATTATCTGGTTTACCTGGTCGTGCCAAGTCTTCCGCGGACGTCCTCTATTTCTGGTGCCATCAACGCTTGCATCATATGTGTTTCTTACCATTATCTCCTCGTTCATCCGTTCCATATGACCGAACCATCTAAGTGATCCTTTTTTAATCTTACTCACTATAGTAACATCAGCTTTACATTCTTTCCTTATTTCTTCATTAAGGACGAACAAATAAAATGGTTTTTTGAAGTATGATTAAAGGTTTCGATCCATCCTCACCTTACCATAAACTTTGTCACTATAAGAGGAACCTAATTTGGTAACTCTGGTATCTCCTTCCGAAGTCCTGGTGCGGTCAGCACCCTCCAGACTGCTTCCAGGCTGGCTCAGCAGCTGCTCGTCGCTGGTCCGACAACAGGCTATCAGGCTGGTTGCTTAAAACGAGTTGGACGGCAGCTTTTGAATAGATTGCGGTGAACTGTGGCCGTCTATCCGTAATCGGATTTTTGACGCCGACCTTTGCTTCTGCTGGTCACCTCGCGACGTCTTTAGACTCCCGATGTCTATGATGATTCGACTTCCGACTTTCAACTCTGATCTCAATCTTTGACATGCAACTACTCGCTCTTCCTCCGACTTTCGAGGTTGAGCTTCTACATTTATTTTGGGCGTATGTGTTCAATTGTTTCCAGTATCTCAAAGTATATCAAAATGGGTAACATTTTCCATTACTCTAAGATAGCGGTTTAAAACACTTTGAAAGTGTAAAAACAATTAAACAATTAGAGACTACAGTATTTAGTAAACACACGTCATAATAATATTGGATATCTACACACAGCTCATCTACTATTTAAAATGATAAGATGGGAACATCGCAACATATCAATAACTTGCAAGAACTACATGTGAAGGTATATTCTGACTTCGTTCCTATTTAATAGAGTTACTGATTATAGAAAATTGTGATTGGCTACAGCAAACTAAAAATACACGGTCCAGGGCTCGTCACATCCGCATCACACTCACACATCGGGCTGGCTACACAATTTCATTTGAACAAATGGGAGACTTCTTTGCGATGCCCTATTCCCATTTTACAGATAAATGAGATTGTACTCTTGAAAACTTTCCGCCAGGAGAAGCAGGGAGTGCGGGGAATAAATCTTTGGATGTTTATGAGTCGATTACACCGATCAATGATAAATTCATTGTGAAGTCCAAATAGTATCAGTACGCTTTTTAACAAAATTAAATCTGTCATTTGTCGGCGTATAGAAATGTTGACGGAAAATTCCGGAAAGGGGGACCTCCCTGGCCGGTTTGTCAGCACATTCATTTTCCTGAATTCCATAATGTGCAGGTATCCATACGAACGACACGAGTTTATTGTTGCTTTGCAAATTAAATGGGCAGCGTCCGATGCAACAGGTTATCTCATTATCTATTTAACCTAGCATACGAGTCGGAGCACATATGGACTTTACGGACTTCACAGATGTACAAGGCCACTATAACTACACAACACTGAACAACCGATAAATCTGGAAAAAATCGAAACTTCAGCACCATTATACCCCTCAGGGACGGGTTAGGAGCCATCGGTATAGATGTGGAGATTATTTACCCCTCTTAAATCAAGAACATCATTGTTCACAATATTCTCATTTCCCTGGGTTGATGTGTCAAGTCCTGTGATGTCATTAATGTTGGGAGTGAAATAGACAGCGCGGTAGAAGTTAGAATAGACTGGAAAAGTAGTATTGCACAGCGAATCGTAACATTTTGTTTTCAAATGGGAAAAGTTATTATACAAATTTGGATTAGATTCATTCGATAGGTGTCTTCGAGTGTAGGAAATAAAGGTGAACCTGTTTAGAATTAAAATATTTGATAGATATTGTCGTCTTATGAAGAGAGGAATCTGTACGCATTCCACTTGGAGATAATTAATTCAATGTGACGTTTCCGTATACTTATTTCTTTTTTATATCATATACAGATCCAAATCCAATAGCAATAGACAAAATAAATTATATAATAATATATATAATAATTATATAACCCAAACAAAGTTTTGTTGTGTGGGACTATATAGAGGGGTGCATGGCTGTATTGTGGGTGCCAATTGATATGCACTTGGGATATTGTCATCCGAGAGAGGCTATGTCACCTCTCTCTGACGTGCATTCAAAACAGCAGGCAGCGATAGGCGCTGAGGAAGGACAGGTTCAATAACAGAAACGCGAAAAAGAAAACAAATATCTAATTACGTATTTAATTCTACATACATCATGGGCAGGTGCCTATCCTCATTCTAACTTAATTCTAGTTTAAATTCTACCTTACCTATGTTAATTTTAAAAAGTACAATAATAATAACTGAAATGATATATAAAAATAATACAAGTGTAGTTCAAAGGAGATCATCATACAAACTAACAAAAAGTAAATCAAAAGAAACATTTTTACACCGAACACATCAGGTGGTAAGGGTGAGGAGGGGAGGGAAATGGGGTACAATATAAAACATATACACACATGGGTATATACGAGTATATACAATTTGCATCAATAATTATTTATATGTTGCCGCAATTTATTTTCAAAATATAACAAATTATATTTAAAAATGTCCAGGTTATTAATTTCTTCAATTATAGGTATAATTAGAGCAAGTTAGAAAACAATTGGTAAAATAATTATTTTATTTTTGGAGAAACGAACAGTG